>CM057159.1:21340852-21559287 GCA_029962745.1 Echinometra lucunter
TTCTACATAATAAAAATGAAAAAAAAAAAAAAACATTCATTGTAATAACTCACGGTTAATTAAGGTCAGTATAATGCAGCATTAAAAACTAATCTTCATCTCATATACTTTCTGTTTACTTTCTTTCTTATACAACATAGGGACAGTGAACAAATATGTTAAACACAGTGATATATTTCATGTACTAAAAATATAAAGAAAATGATTTCAAAAATAATAACTAATTTTTTCAGGGCATTTCCTTTCCCTTCAAGACATTTTCTTTATAATTCAGTGCCTGCACTGAACCTAAAGAAAAAAAGGATACATTATTAAATTAGTGTTAATATCAAGAATAATGATAAGGCTTTAACGCGAAAATACTAATGATAATTCTTGTCATTATATTGAGATGACCAGAAAGTGCAATTTGGTACAAAATTAGCGTTGAGAATTGAAAGACAAATATTTGTTAACATCTCCTCGGGGTTCTTTTCACGGAAACCAATGAAGGGAGATGTACAGACATTAGAGAACTTGAAATGCAAATTTTAAATTATAGGAATTTCAACAAAGTTTAGCATTTCCAACATATAGCATTTCCCCTAAAATTTGATGTATACTTAAAGCTAAAAGCGCAGTCTTACAACCAGAAATGCGCCTATAACATACACATAGGCCTAAATAGATCGGCCCCAATAAAATCCATGAAATAAAAAGCATTATAGTGCTTCGAGACAGTAAAAATAATACCAACACTACTTTTATTATTATTTTTGTTGTTCTTTGTTTTATTCTGGGGTTTGTGTATGCATGAGTAAGGGTGTGTGTGGGTGAGAGTGTGTGTGTGTGTGTGTGAGGGTGTGGTGTGTGGTGTGTCTGTCTGTCTGTCTGTCTGTTTGTGTGTTGTAATTTGTCCCAGCATCTCCGCCTATAAAACCAGAGGCCGCAGACCAGCAGGGCTGGGGCTCCTCTATAGGCCCATGCTTGAATAAAAATACCTCTATTTTATTTTGATATCCTTAAAATTTCGAAATAATTATCATTCCACTCTGACGTCACGCTCATGAAGTTTTACAAAAATTCATCGCCGTTTCTGACTCTTTCTCTGACGATATGCGTCAAGCTGGACGTCACCATCAGTTGAGCTCTTTGCATCGGATACACAACAAGATCTGCAAGCAAACATACAAAGAAAACATTATACGGGGGTTCTATCCGTTATATTTTATTCAATTCACTTCATTTCAGTCTATGTCATTACTTTATTACTTTAAACTTTATTTATTATCAACACAAGGGAAAGTACATAATCGAAACAATGCGAACATGAGATACATAATAATTGGTAAAATATAATTATGAGAATAGAAATGTTTTCATGTAGAAAATATTGTCAAAATTTCTTACTATTATCATTATTATCATTATTGTTATTAATATTACTATCAATGATAATTATTATTATTATCATTCATATTATTATTATTATTATTATATTATTATATATTATTATTATATATTACTGTTACTATTATTATTGTTGTTGTTATATTGATATTGAAATTAATCGTCATCATTATTGGACTGAGTGCGTTATTTGCCTGACATAAAACTGTGTCAGCGATTTTTGTGGTAAAGAGCGAAAATCAAAGAAAACATTGCAAATATTGCAAATTGATAAGTGCCTGGGTTTGGAAATATACTTTTCCTCTTGTCATAGATTTTGTGGGGTCCCCCCCCCCCCCCCCCCATTTTTCTCTCATGCCGCTAACACCTCTTTTGACTTTCCCCTCGAATGGCACCTTTTTTCAAAGACTTTAATTCGCCCCTTAAATCAATGGTATATTCAAATTGCGTATGAAAATTACCTTCTGTTTTTATACATATCCCAATGCAAATTATCCAGCATATGAGGTTCAATGCACAGGTAACGCCAAAGATGATGAGGATGTTCATCCAGCATGGAGAGCTGAAGCACTCGTCTGTAACGGTAACCGGAGACATGAAAAAAAAATCAATTATTATTTCAGAAAACTCTTATTAGTTGGGGCAATCATACAATGCTTTGAAAATCATGCTCCGGCCACAATATTGTGCCCAGCTTTATTTCACCAAAGATCATGGAAGCACATTATATAAAAATGCAGATCACACAAGAGTACATGAACACTGGATGCACCAGGGCTGCGTTTCATGAAACCGTCAGAAGTCTAAGTTCATGGACATCCCATTGAAACGTGTGTTAACTCTACAACACACGTTTCAGTAGGATGTCCAAGAAGTTAGACTTATGACGGTTTCACGAAACGGCATCCTGGCTGTGCTGCCAGGATTAGTCCGCAGACCGCCTCTTCTTTATCACACCCAGGTGCATCCGGTGCTGCAGTGACAAAAACAATGAAAGAAAATCATATTCGTAATAAAAAATTAAAAAAAACATAAAACAAATATAAGATAAGGTTAGACTGGTATGTGTCACATTCAGGCCGATAACAATAATACCGGTAGCTATAGTATGCTGGTGCTGTCTATCCATAATATAGGGTTGTAACCTTAAAATGAAAAAAATTCGCTGTCGGTTTCGTTATCTTTCAAATGTGACCCAGGCCTGATGCTAATAGTTGCAATAGGGGTTTGGGGTTATAGGCTCAGGGGTAGGATAGGCCTTTTAAGTCCAAATCATTTTAGTATACGTTATGAGATAAGCAAAAAACTAGCTCATTCACTCTAAATTAAATGTGTAGGTGTACTATTCACGTGAGGTGAATCTCCTCTGCACGAGACCTCCATTTTTGTTAACGTCCTATCTGAGGGACAGCATACGTCCAAGATCAAATTTGGGTGAATATACGAAGTATAATATGAACTTTTTCTTCTGCGTCATTTGAATATGCATGATCTGAGCTGTATAATACAATATTCAGATCTTTCTTTTTTTTTTTTTAGAGTTTGACCAAAACATCTGTGTTGATCAGTGTTAAAATAGCTAAAAAAACAATGTAGAAGAGACATGCACAAAATTTAAAAGTATTACGAAGAGAAAGAAAAGGGACTGATGAGAAGGAAGATGGGTTGCGAAGGAAATCAGTGGGGACACGCACATATTTATGGGAAAAGGGGAGAAAAAGAACGATGAAAAAAAAAATGGAAGATCTGTACTGTAGAAGGAAAAATAGTGGAGTGAGTGCTAACAAGAAGTATGGAAGGGAAGTGAAGGAGTTGTGAAAATAGGAACAAAATAGCAAATCCAATTACTAAGAGCATGCTTTCATCAGTACATAATGTACATAGTTTACATAGGGTATAATAATTCAAAATGAAAAATAAATCCAGTTCAAGAAGTTGTTTGTATTACTCATCTGAGAATGGATTCGCGTTATTTGAGCGTAGATTTTCACTCCAAAATGAATGCTTCTTGATGTGACTCCTTACAGAATTGATTTCCACTCCTCTCTGTTTGAAGAGGGGCGGAGGGGGGGGGTTATAGGGTGTGCTTACCAGTCGTCGTGGTTTCCATGGTGATGAGACTGGTCTAAACCATGAAGAGATTCTACGAAAAAAAAACACAGAATAGGCCATTTCATCAGTACGGGGTTCGAATCTCTGGTGCAGCACTAATGTCCCTTGGGCAATACATTTGTCATTTCATTTTGAAAAGCATCTGCCTGTGTCATCTCATCCGATGGACATCTCATTCGGTGACACCGGCAGCAGGGCTAAAGCCGGAGCCGGAGCGCCAGGAAAAATAACTTTCAATCTTGTGATACAGTATGCCCTCTGTCAACCCCCTCCCCTCCCCATCGCATGTCAGAGAAAAATGAAAGTAAGCGGGGAAAGACAGAGACAGAGAAGAGATAGAGAAAAATAACTTGAAAGAATATGATACACCCCCGCCCCCGCCCCGCATACCCTCCGCCTTGTTCACTCACATTTCATCACGCCTAAAACAGGTACCGTTCAAAAGTGCTATTAATATTGTGGCTGTCGTCGAATTCCAGTTTTCAGTTATGTAACAATTATAATAATAATAATAATGGTATGTTTTGTTTACCCATTGTAGCCTCTTCAGTACTGTTCTCCAGAGGGCCCTGCAAGCATTATTACCCCGGCTTTAGCACGGCTATCGTAGCGCTCGGTGCATTCAAGGAATAAAATTTAAACTTGAATTTAAAAAAATCGTGATAAGGTGCTTTATCATGAATATATCTTTATCAAAAAGGAAAAATTATATAAGACAGCTTTCGACCATGTTCGACTGAATTCGATGTAGATTGAGCTTAGATCATCTGACACCGAGCCAGACACAATATTTAGATAGATCCATCGTATCAGCAGAAGCTGAATACTGCGTATACATGTACATGTCTAAGCGCTTGGATTTTAAGTGTGCGTCTCAAACAGGTAATACGAAAGTACTTTTTTCAGATATCGGAATATCTGCAATTGAGATCATAGACATGGTGGATCGAAATGAGTTGATGGAAAATGGGTCTGATTAAACGATTACAAAAAATTTTCGAGTAGGTTGCCGCTTATTATTCCACTACGTGTTGGGCTGTATTCATATTATGAAAATTACACTGGCCCCTTGTTTTCGTATTTGTTGTCCTACAAGTTTTCCTACCTTTGAGTGCACTTTATACACAAGCCCATATACGGAAATTAAACATCGATCTATTATAACTTGCATAATAGTTGACAATTATTCTCAATCACTTATTTCTCAAATGATTAATGTTGTCAAAGCTTACCCCCTTATTTCAGCTTATTTAAATCAACAAATAAGCTTGGCCCGGAGCCTCGGACGATAAGGAAGTACACGTATCGCGAGCCTCAATGCCACCGTTTCCGCACACAGAATTGAAAACAACATTCTCACTCTGATACTGAGCATATAAATTGTAGTTTCCTTTTATTCGTATCACTAGAGCAGAGTAAGGAGAATAGAACAGAGGACAGAAAAAGAAAGGAAAAAATATTTTCAAACCATAAAAATGATGTCATAATCGATAGAGATACCAATACTGCCCCCACGGCAATAGGGTGAGCTAGTGTATGATGGGGTGACCAAACATTTTAATTTCCTAAAGAACGTAATGTTTATTCCATAATTTCTCAAATTCTACCCAAAATTATTCTGATTAATAGATACCAAGGGAAAGCAAAATTTCAGACCACGAATTGGTGCATGCAAGAAAAAAACTTATCATACTTACTGATAAGAATGACAGAGATATCGCCATTGGAAATTCGTATTGCAATGCGCTTGAGCTGGAAATTTATAAAAACGAGTCCAGACTTCGTGCACGCCAGTTTACAAATGATTAATGCAAAACAGAGATCCATCAAAAGTAAGATAATACATCAATAGCAAGGCAAAATGCCATAGAATCATTTGGTATCAATTTTAATTACATTTTTACTTTTTTCTCTTAAAATGAAGATTTCTAGACCTTTGTCGCCGGTAGGTTCATTATTTGCGGAACATACGCTAAATTTAGCAAAATCTGCCGATCATTTGTGAATATTTTTTTTACAATTTCTTCCCTTCTTTCAAAGAAACTTTCTTCCTAAGGTAATTTAAGGTTCCTCTATTCCAGTGATGCTATTTGATTTTAGAAATCTTTTCTAGGTTTTTTTGAGATATACAGTGGGCGCAAAAATATGGACATCTGCGAAGTTTGGACGCACAGTAGATACATCTCATGTGAAGATATCAAGAGGACACAATTGCTCTTATTACATTTATACTGGCTAGTTAGGTTTGGAGCCTGTCCCGAAATAGCCTCCATAACTTAACCCCGGAAAATTTGTGATCTTGACTTGATCATCTCATTTATTCCACGGACGGTTGCTATATCGTTTTGACCGTAGCCATCGAGCTCATATGATTATCCCTATAGAAGCCCTTCCCCCCCCCCCCCCCCCCCCATTTCCCACAACGAAAAAGTGTGATTGGACAATATAATATACAAAATACTATTTTTAAAAATGTACTGGAAAAAAATTATTGGGATACGTTTTCCGACGACCCCAGAAAATGGGGCACATGAGGGCACGTAGACGGGCCTTTAAGAGTAGTCATTATCCATCGCTACCGAAACCACTGGTTTCATACATGCTCAGTCTATTTTCCCGAACCTGTCCCACAGTTCAAAGCGCAAAAAAGAAGATTCCAAGAATTAAAAAAAAAATAATTTCTCAAATTCAGCAGCAGTTGTTGGCGTCCGGTTCATGACTTTACAAATGTTAAGAATAGCTAGGCTTCCACACGACCGCATCTGGGTTGCTGGGGGGCTATCTAGATATTATATTCAAGATCTTTTCAAATTTCATGCAAAACTAATGGTCCTCTTCTATCGAATGAAACCAAAAATCTGGCGACATTTCAAGCGGAGCAAAACTGTCTCGTGATGAAAGATTGCTAAGTCCAAGTTTGTCCAGAAGTTTTATTTATTTTATTCTATGTGTTATGAACAAAGTTGTGAACCGTTTAAGGTGACCGTTGAAACAATCTCTCTTTTTACTACCGTTCATTTTTCATCTCAAAATATTGTAAACGAAACAGTATATACACAACAATTGTAGATTGTATTTTGATAATAATTTTAGCTTTAGTTATGCAACATATTAATATGGAATGAAAAGCAAGAGCTACAAAGGAAGTGCGTAGTTGGCTTGGTTCAAACAAGTTTCCCTAAATAATATGTTACTGATTTGGAGGCTACGCAGAAGATTACAGAAATTAATACATGTATAAATTTGAGGGGGAAAAGGCAAAAGCATAAACCTACACATACAGAGAAATATGTGTGTTTGCGTGTGTTCGCGTGTGTGAGTGTGTGTGGGGGTGTGGGTGTGTGTTTAACTATTATTATTTATTATTATACATGCAGCTCTTGAGCTACGGTTATAGTTTACGATGTAGACTGTTAAATACCACCAAAACATCAAACGGCACTAATTATGTTTGGGTGAGTAAAAGCTAGGAAATAGGTGCAAAATCCATTCCCTTCTTCCCTCCCTCTATTACCGTACGCGGCGGGGGGGGGGGGGGGCAGTTTCCCTTCCCCCCCCCCCCCCCCCGCCAAAAAAAAATAAAAATAAAACCTTACTTTCCTTTTTTTAATCCAAAAATTCTACCAAGCGTGCACTAAATAATTCAATATCAATTCTAAAAATGAAAAATAAAAAGCACGGTCGCTTTGTTCCTTTGAACATTTTACATTTTCTTGCCCCTCCCCCGGAAAAATTTCCTGCGTACGGCCTTGCTCTACCCCCTTCTCTACCTCCTTCTCTTTCTCTCCTCCTCCCTCTCCTCCTTTCTTCTTTCTTCCTTTTTTTCTTTAACAAAGGAGTTGAAGAGAAACAAAAACAAAGAAAATAGCCAGGCAAGCACACATGGTCTTCCGCTCTCTTGCTGATAGATTTATTAATAATTTTACCACTACCATGTACATATCTACATGAATCTCAATAGCAAGCAATGAATAACAGAATTTTAGAGCATTTCAGAAGATTTTTAATTATTACACCTAAAAACTGAACTAAAACAAAAGAATACCGGCCAGTGATTTTTTTTTTTTTTTTTACGACTGATTTGAATCGTAAGTCTATGGCAAACCATATACTGAAGAGCTACAATAAATTGATCGTAAGATTGATTAAATCTCTTTATGTTACAGGCTCCTGGTGTCCGAATATCAAAAATATTCTTGATTTGAATTCATCTTCATATTTTAAGCATGAAATGGTGTGTATTTAAGGCATGTTCACATACGCAGTGCAGTGAACTGCTTTGAAAATAAAAACTGTGTCACATTTCTGTGTCTTTTATGACACGCAAATAAATGAGTACACCTGTATAGCACCTTTCTTGCTTTCATTTTGTATACACAAAACGGCAGCAAATAACTATTTGTTCTGGAAAGAGAAATGAAATGAAGAGGTGATATTAAACAGATATGACGTGATTTCAGATTATAAATACCGATGACATTCAATATAGTTCTTGTTCAACAGTGTAAACAAAACACTTACTATCAACAGAAAACAGAGGGTCACTGAATTACTGTAGTGCTGTATGACCCCTAAGAAAAAGTGCAAATTCAGTAGTAAACAGGTTGAACACATTTCCATGACTAATCCTGTATTTAACAAGCCTGATCAATCAGAACGTGATCCAAAATTTTGAAAGGGGGAGCGGGCGGAGCTATGGGGCATATCTGCGTACAGATAGAACCAAAGTTTGTATATACCTGGTAGGAAAACATTTTTCCTCACATTTTAACAACTTATATTATTATAACTATTGTGAATCTTATATCGTTTTCATATTCGCTGCCAAAAGCGTATGAGGTCCGGAACCTACAGCTAACGAATCGATCAATCATGCCACTTTTCAGACATGTATTTACAGAAGCTGGTGCACCTGTGCACACAATGTCTTATTTTTTTTTCACGCCACCTGGGGGTGTTTCACAAAGACTAATTGGGTGTTGCAAGAAGTTTGCAATCAATTGCAAATAATTGCTAATTTTGAAACAACCATTCTGATTGGCTCAGGGTCCGCCCTTTTAAGAAGACATGCATGCAACAATGATTTTGATTGGCCAGTGACAATCAGTTGCAACTTGCAATCGATTGCAACTTTCTTGCAACACCCCATAAGACTCAAATCGCTCTCAACTATGGCAGGCCATTCATGCCAGAGTTTGCTTTCACCATCAGTCTCTCAAGGGATGCGCAAATCATTGTCACAAATTTGAAGAATTTACATTTTTTGTTTTCCTCGTCAATGAACTATAAAAAGTTGTCAATTCTGCAGATTTGTGACCATGATTTGCAAATCCTTTGAGAGATCCATGGTAAAAGAAAACAGTGGCATGGTTAAGTGCAATTTTAGTCAGTCTTAGTCTTTGTGAAACACACCCCCCCCCCCCCCCCCCCCCCCCCCCCCGTTGTAAAACAAATAGTGAACCCACAGAGAATATATTATCTTAATCCACATGAATTTGAGCGGATAGCGTTCAGAAAAATATCAGGAATCCACTTCTAGTCGGGACTAAGTCCAAACTGAACCCACTTCTCAAAGTGAGTCGAGAAGTCCAGACTATCAAAATTGGAGATCCACCTGTTGTGGCCTCATGCTGAGAAAAAAAAATGAGCAAAATCGGTCAAAGAATAAGAAAATTACACTCATTTACATTTTCTAGTAAGTTACTCCCTGCTCTGCAAATTGGCACACTGATGACATCATACGCGGGGAGCAGCTCTCCATTCACTTTGTACATGAAATTTCACATTTTCTCAATTTTCTTGGAGGTTACACATTTTCTCACTCCATAGACTAAGTATGTTATGTAAAAAGCAATTTTTCTGAACATGCATTGACTATGGGGGTTAGAAAATGGGTAACCTCCAATAAAATTGAGAAATGTGAAATTTCATGTACAAAGTGAATGGAGAGCTGCTCGCAAATGATGTCATCAGTGTTGCCAATTTGCAGAGCCGAGAGTAACTTACTAGAAAATGTAAATGACTGTAATTTTCTTATTCTTTGACCAATTTTGCTCTTTTTTTTTTTTAATGCTGTTCAAATTTAACTCCTTTTATTGAAACAGTGAAACTTCTAGGGTGGACTTTGCCTTTAATAATCAATGGGCAGAGACTATGGGAGATAGCCAATGATGGGGGAGAGAGTCCACATCTCCAACCTCCCCTCCCCCCCCCCCCCCCCCCATCCCCCATTTCAATCTAGTACTGTCAGATGTCACCAAAAAATATATATGTGCAAAAATAACTTTGTACATATACATACTACAGTACTTCCATCCCATCTGCTGAAGCCAAATACAAACCATTACAAAATTTTCTGCTAAAATACATTCTACTGACTTAGGTGTACATGTATTAAACTGTAAACTTTACGTCAAGCGATAAGCAATAAATCCGTATATCAAAAGAGAACAGAAAAAACAACAACATTGCATTGAAATGGTGTAGTAAATTAGAGTCTGTTTACCACCGAGTTGTTTTAACCCAGTTTTCAACTGGCCAAAGACACATATACATGTACAGTACCTCCTTTTAGTGGTAATTTTGCTGTATTTTCTAATCAAGAATGCTAGGAATTGCACATAAATGCACGAGCGGAAAGAGCAAACTTCACTGAAAAACCTGGGTATACTTACAAAAAAGCATGTTGAGCCTTTCTTGAACTAGAGCAATTTAACTGCAATCAGTAATTTAAATTGGCAACACAATGAAAAATACACAATCGCCATGTTTGTGCATAAAATAAGCAATTTTCCTGTTTAAATGTCAAAATTTTCATTCATTTTGGTTCATTTCATAAACATTTTTTTCAAACTTCACATGACTGGAAATGAAATATTTGGTGTCAATTTGAGGAGGATTCAGAGATTTAGCCCTTAAGAAAACTCTCTACTGCCACAGGGTTAACCTACAGAAGTAAATCCTCTGAAAAATACCAATCACCAAAAGAATTTTCTGGCAACATCTGCCACTATGTATTTTAGGGGTTCCATGTCAGTATACTACATTCAATATTTCATTCCTAGAAAAAGATAACAATAGACAATAGTGAAAATATACTCTTACTATAAATCATTAAAGTATGCCGACCAATCCAAATATTAAACATGCGCACATAGGATGGAAGCAAACTATGATTGCAGTAATGTTATGTCAAATCTAATGTCATCCTTTATTGTTTTCAAACTTCTTACTAACCCAAAGAATGCCAGGTAATTAAGTTTATGGGGTAATCCCCTCTTATTCTAGCTGTACACTAATTATATTTTTTCAAGTGATCAGTGCACTTTAAATTTACTCGTAACATGAAAAATAAATGTCCATATGTGGGATGCACTATTACAAAGAAATCCTTACACACAAGTTTTCACATATTATCACTTACTGATCATCTTTCATACACTATTTTAGTATCAGTATCCTTTAACACAGTCACTCATTTTCCCATGATAATATTCATTTTACACTTCTGACTGTAGTTTTTGTATTTCATCATTATGGCTTAGCAAAACGACTGCAAACAATAGAGACAAAAACAGTATGCATTTTGCGTTCTTTACACATCTTTTAGTGTCAATACATTTCACTAAGCTCCCCAACTCGAGACTGACGAAGCCGAAGCATATTTCAGCAAACGAATGAGTGCCTGTGCAAGATTACATCAAACATGTATGTTCATTCACAAAATAATTTAGGACAAATTAACAACAAAAGTACATGATTGGCTATCATCGAACCAATAAATATAATTTGTGTATAATTTCAGCTGTCTAGGACATGATTTGTATCATTTCAAATAGTCAGTACTGGAGAAGAAAAGAAAATGGGCAAGTCCAAACTATTTCATTTCATATGTGACCAACCATATCTGGTGACTGCCACGAATTTGAAAGCCCTGCTAAAGCTTCAACAGAGATATAAATTACCAACGACACTCTACTTTTCATGTCAACTTACACTTTCAATTTTGAATCACTTGGTAATTTATGGGGCACCAATTGACAAAATAACTTGGACTTGCCCAAATATATACAAACGTTAAATTTGTCAATCATCACAATATCAAGCAGTTATGTGTTGAGAGCCTGAAAAGTGCTAAAAGTGATTTAAATGTGACAAAAGTTATCATCTTCCTTGTCTTGATAAGACAACACCTAAAAGTCCAGGTAAGCTCCCAAAATATGAGTGGGTCTTTAAGAGTACTGCACTTCATTGTTTTGTATACACGCACACATAAGGACTACATGTACACGTACATGTAGATTCTGTTGGGTCATCACCCATTCCTGCCATTTAGTACATGAAACCTGCCATGGTTTTTTGTTTGTTTGTTTGTTGTCGTTTTTTTAATAAGCAAATTGCTGTGGCATATTTGACAGCACTGTAATATGTGGCCCTTATCCCGGATCACTGCAGACTACTACAGACAACTGCATAACATTTGAAGGAGATTGAACACAAAAGCCTCAACCATCCATAAAATTTTCAAAAATATATATCCTCTGGACAATACATTCATATAAAAACTGATAAAACCATATTTATATACATACTAATTGATAAAGATTTTTTTTACCAAAGAAATGAAAATCAAAAAGAAAGAAAAATAAAAACAAGCAGGAGCATGCAAGAGTATGACAACTATTTTATCCTGAAAAAAGGAGAAAAGGGAATATCAATATATCCTTTCTTCTAAGCCAGTCCTAAACTAAAATACCAGTCTAGAAAGTTGGTCAATTTATAGCTTAGAGTAAAATGGAGTGAGCATAAAAAGACACATTCTGGGCCCTGTCTTATAAAGAGTTGAGACTGATTCAAATCAATTGTAACTTTGAGATTGATCTCAACTCCTGTCTCCTTAGTACACAGTTGTAATCAATCTCAGTGTTGCTATCGATTTGATTCAATGGCAACTCTTCATAACACAGATTGCATTTGTGTTGTTTCTTTTCGTGCCACTCCATTTTCACTCCTGAGCTACCTAAAATATGCCCCCCCAAAACAAGAGTTCTATAAATTCATTATGAACACATTCAGATTTTACACAGCTGTACGATAAATTTTACATTCCATTTCATAACCACATAAAATATACTGAATGAATTTTTGTCCTAAAAAATGTAGCACTGAATAAATCTTTCATACAGAAGAGACTTTGAAATTTCAAGCCACTTTAGAATACTGAGATGTTTCTTCCATGAACGTACATTTGTACAAGAAGAAAGAGGAAGAAAGGTATACAATTATACGTGCAATCCTAGTCTGTTTTTTGCTTTTTTCATGATTCCAGTTTTTTAGACCAGAAGTTTTTTTGTATAAATAATGGGTTGTTAAAGATGAAAAGGTAATTTGTTAGCTCTCTCATTCTCTTTATTCCTAGATAAAGTTCTTAAAGCTCATGTACTGTCCTGGTAGTGAAAGGAAATTGGCATAAACATGGCAGATATAGCACCATACTGTTCTCCATGTACCGAAAGACACATATGCGAGCTCATTAGATATTCCATCAATGATTTCCTGTGAATTTTAGTTTAAATACCAGAAAGGAATGCTTGATTGAGGCCATATACTGCCATATCATCTGTTTAGAACGAGAAGGGCGTTAAGTCTGTATAAAATGACATGAGGTAATGCCCTTCTGGCTCCAAACAGAAGATATGCCAATACCCTTCCACTCCATTGGCAATAACCCCGGAACTTTCTTCGGAGATACAGAGTTTGTCACAAACACACACACTAAACCCTCATAGGATTTACATGTATGCAGTTGCTGTGTAGGGCACGTCAACAGTGCTGGAGCTACATGGAGTTTATGTTTCGTGAACAGTATCTGACATTTCCCTTTTGTTTTGTTTTGCTTCTGATTTGTTCAATATTCAACTTGAGCAAGAAGGAACTTTATAGCAACTTATACTGCTTTCACATCAAGGTACGGTTGCTGCGACCGGTCGCTGCGACCGTACCCAGCGACCGATCGGACGTGCTTTCACACCTCCGTCAAAATTTGGTCAGGCCCAGAGCGATCGGTCGCTGTATAGCTGACCTAGCCGGAAGTGGAATTAGAGATAGTGCGTAGGCATGTATGGGGGTCATTGCATTTCAATCGGTCGCTGAGTACGATGTGCTTTCACATCTAGCTTGCATCGGTCGCGATCGGTCGCTGAAGTACCTCAGCGACCGTACTCAGTGACCGATCGTTTTTGACCAAAACGATCGGTCGCAGCAACCGATGAAATGCTTTCACATTATGATTTCATCGGTCGCAGCGACCAGTCGCAGCAACCGTACCTTGGTGTGAAAGCAGTATTAGTTTTGCACTCTCCACCCAGGTGTACTAAGTGGGTACCTATTCCTGCTTTAGCGCATTATCTTGGTAGCTCAGCCACAGCCGGGATAATATTATGATACTTTGTAAAGTGCTTCACTATATAACTGAAACATATATATATATTATATCTGGATGCCACATGCATAACTTGCAATTGAATCGAAACTTTGGGTGACCAAAAAGGCAAATAAAATTCCAAGTTCCTAACATACTTTTTGCACACGAGATACAATATACCGGTACAATATACCTCTAACATGATAAAGAAGAAAGTTGAGGGAATCTTGACAATTAAGTGACAAAATCATTGACATGTATCTTGTGCAACTTTTTCTTTGTTTTGAGCCCATGCAATGCATGGAAAAATAAAATGTTTGTCCTTTCAATTCGTGCTGAAATCAACTCATAAAATCTACATTTGCATGTAAGAAAAATATTTTTAAAATATCAGACAGCATGGCACCTCCTCCTTCTCCTCTCCACTTGAAAAATCTGTTCAAGGGCACAATCTTACATGGCCTTCTCTGTGTTGATTTCAGTTCTCTTTGTAGTAGTGATATTACAAGGAATTAGTAAGGATAGGCATTGTCAAAGACAGCATAAGTTCTTTTGCATCCAGGCAATGTACTGGTATGTGCAATCCATCTTCTCTTGTCGTCAAAATGGCATCTCGGCAATTGCCCTCTGACAAAAATGGCGCCATCGTTTCTTTCCATCAAAGATTCAAACAATTTTGCATTCATGCAATGCTGCTACAAATACACATCCAGCAAAAACTTCATCAAAGATAAACTTCATGATCAAAAGAGCGAGCACAATGTGATGAAAGGCTTCTCGGCCTTTTGGCTAAGATCATGTGTAAAGTCCGATATCATCAAATATAAGTTTAAAAATTTGTGAAGAAATCAAAACTATTGATTTTTCTTTCTGTGTCTGTCACTGTGCAGGTAATGCAAGGCAAATCGGTAAACACATGCAGCGTCAGTCAGTGCAAATAGGACATGATTTTGGATGATCCTTGAGTCATATCAGCTCTATGTGTGCATTCATGCATGGGTTGGAGGTGCAAAGAAGTCAGATTTCATCAGTCAAATCCAATCATCATCATCTTCTAATCATCATCTCAAATGATTTAATCATGTATTCCAATTACAAGATTCCAACTTGTTGCAGACCCAATGATCCTCAGTTGATTTTGCAAGTGCTATTTGCTGTATTAAAGAGGTGCAAGATTTCGCCATTCATAAAATACACTGAAGCTCAGAGTCTATGTCAGTTGCCCCTGGCTTCAAGCAGTTCTGGTAATTGGTGTGTAGCTGGTGTTAAAATGACAAGGTTGGCTGGTTTGGGCTCCACTGCAAAGCATTCATTGTACAAAGACAAATACTAGATTAGCGACAGTGTTTGCAATCAGTGTCGCACCTCTGTTACATTCAAAACATATCGCTTGCTTTGAGCTTCCTGATTGTAGGATAGTCAAAGTATAAACACTTAGACTAGATTTACAAAATTGTTGATAATCAGTGCTCCAGCAGTTGAAACTAATACAAAGGTTGAGATGTACATGTACTGGCTCAATTGTAGACACTTAGAGCATTAACAGTTACACCAGTTTGACAAAGGTGTTAATAATCAGTGTTCCATTGGCATCAAACCTGACCCAAAGGCATGCTCATTTGGGCTTGACTGCAAAACACTCCAAGTATGAACACTAACGCCAGATTGGCATATCAGTAAGTGTCTATAACGGGTGTTCTATAAGGGTTGTCCCAGGAAGAAGGTGGGCTATCTTTGCTCCATCAAACACTAGCACCAGATTTACACACCACATTTTACCACAAAGCAGGTGATGATGTGATTTATATAAAGCAGGACAAGCTGCATCATCTGCACTGTACATTTCTATGGTGTTAAAGAAAGGGAAATGCCAAATGTCCAGTGAAATAGTCTCATGAGAAAGAGAGAAGCACTTGCCCTTCACAGTTGGAGTTTAAGAAATTTGGTGTCATAATCAAGACAGCAAGGCATTCCGAAATGTTGAATGCTAACAGCAAAGCAAAGCAGATAGTAGAGGGTTATTACACCATGGTGTCATGAATGATTTTACACAGGGCATGGTGCATTTGGGAGTCACAGATGTGGAAGCATCGATGAAAAGTGTGCAATAAGAAGCTGGTCGGTGTTGAGTGTCTGGTGTATTCCATTCTGATTACAGGATCCGAAGACAGTATGGTACATCTCAGTGTCAATCTGAGTCTACACGAAATCAGTGTAATGAATAGATAAGCTGCAAGCTTTAAATTAAGCTGACTGGGGTCGAGTATCTAGTGTATCCCATTTTGAGTGCTGGATCCGGAGATGATTTGGTATTTCAGAACCATTGGGGCAGCCTATTACAGAAAAAAGACAACGCAAGACAAACAAAAAACAAGAAAACAGGTCACAAAGTCAGAAAGGCTAAAGGCTATTTTTCACATTCAGAGCCATTTTCCAAACTCTGAATTAACACAAAACTTTCCAATTTCTAACAAGCAAAAGGAAAAAAAAAAGGTTATCACTCAATTCATTTTTGGGTGTCTCTTTTTCCTTCCCAATACTCTTGACAAGCAAAAAACAAAGGTCATCAGGTATAAAGGGGCAAAGGGGGGGGGGGACAATATACAAATGTAAGGGGGCAAAGGTTGCAAGTGCCATCCCCCCCCCCTCCCCCCTCTAAATCTGCCACTGCACTGGCACAATAATAAGAGATAGGGTTACACTCCTATGGATCTCATGACTCAAATCCTTCTTGAACAAGGTCGTACTAAGATATCATTCATCACCCACGGTCTTGTAAGATTTTCATTGAAATCTTCATAAAACCAAAAGCTGAATGAGAGAATGAAAAAAAATTAAACAAAAAATATCTAATTACCTTCTCTTTCCAATGCGAGACCCACACATACTTCATAGGTTCCTCCTCAAACAGTTCTTCATCTTCACAATATAGTAATACCTAAACAGCAAAAAAAAATAAGGTAATAACTAGCAGCCCACTTAAAAGTAAATTTGCATTCATGGAACTCTTATCGTAAATCTTCATTGGAATAACTGGAATGAATAAACATTTTCTTCAGGCTCAAAAATCTATCTACACCTATGCATTATTTTTTTCAAAATGAGTAAAATAAAAAGCGCTGACACAAGAAAGATCCATGCATTCATTTGTAATTTCCATTTTTTTTCCTTTGTTGAGTTGGTTATTTGATATATGTGAAGCACTGTGATACATGATCACTCACTGTAAGGACATTATTGTATTGTATCGCATGCATCACAGGGTTTTAAATTTGGGGATGACTTAAATGGATATAAAAACTCATGTCTTAAAGACGCTTAGTCATGGGTTTTCATGAGGAATTTGACACCATGGGTGCTTACCCAGGAAAAGGTGTTGTCCATCACTATGAGTTTTATGACCAACAGACCTTATGTAATGCTCTGTATATTCCACCCTTTGCCCCATATGGCAAAGTCATTATCTCACTTTCCCTGGTTCCCTGGCCCGAGAATGCCCGAAGCAGGCCGAAAGAATGTTTATGGTGGGACAGCTTGTTTTGCAGTGCTCCAGAAATGTAGCTCTATTACAGGTATTTCCAGTGCTTTTCACAAAGTCTGGTGTCAGCAAATTATGACCCACTCCCCATGAAAGTCCACGACTGAATGTCTTTAAGGCTTGTTCAGATATGACGAGACAAAACCCCCAGTTTTTTGTGTAGTAAGTGAATGGGATATGAGGCAGCAAAAAACCCAAAAAAATGCAGAGGCAAGAGGTATATTTTTTTCCTCCCATGGCAAAAACCTGAGGATCAATCAAATTATTCAAAAGCTAGCACAAAATATGATGTCATGAGTTTGTCTGCCCAACTTTTGACAAAATGTCTTTTCTTTGAGCGTTAACATGTTAAAGCATGTTCATTTACATAAGTGGCATGGTTTGCTGCGCCATATCTAAACACTAAAAAACCGCAGGGGTTTGTAATGGGGGTTTCTTGCATCATATCTGAACATGCCATCACAGAACAATTTGCACAAGATTTGCAAGATGATGAAGTTTTAAGCCCAGCGCACACCTTACGATCCAACTCGCTCACGACTGGTCCACGACTGAGTGAGAGGAGGTGAGTCGTGGGGCAGTCGTAAGCCTTGACACCGCACACCTTGCGATTCCAGACCCATCCTACTACTCTGACGTCATATCAATACTTCTGTCTGATTGGCTGGAAGATGGATTGAGCCTGCGATCTCTTGCGATCCAGTCATGAAGATTCGACATGTCAAATCCTTCCGACTGCCCTTCCGACTGGCCTCTGACTGGTCTACGACTCACGACTGACCAGAGCTGCGACGTCACATCTCCTCTCACTCAGTCATGGACCAATCGTGAGCCAATCGGATTGTAAGGTGTGCGCTGGGCTTTAGATAACAATAAAGATATTTTCAAAGGATGATGATGAAGACCCGCAGTATTTATATGATGCCATTTGTCTGTTTAAAAAACATTCAAAGGTGTCCACTCCTCCATTCAAGTAAGCATTTACACATCTACTGAAACAGATGAGAGGTATCATGGTCTAGTGGATAAGTCTCCAGACTGTCATGAATCATAAGATAAAGGGTTCAAATCCCCCGTACAGCACTAATGTCCTTTGGCAAGACATTAACCCATAGAGGTACAGCGTCTCCTTTAGGAGACACTTTTGCAGTATCCGTTGGTCCAGAATGCTGGGCATTACATATCATACATCAACAGAAACAGAAAAATTCACTGAAAAATTTGAGTCCATTCCCAGTGCTGTATGATGTGGCATTCTTGAATTACAGCAGCTTAATTGTAACTAATCATTAAACTCTTTAAATTGGCAACACAGTGAATAATACATAATCACTATTTCCATGTTCAGATTGGCATTTTCTGATTAAATTTTAGAATCATAATTCATTTTGGTTCTTGTTATATCCATATTGATTTTTTTCAAACTATGTAAGAGTGGAAAATTATAATTGTTGTTGCCAATTTGAGGATTGCAGATGATTAATTTAGACCTCAAGAAAGCTCTGTACTGCTATGGGTTAATCTGCATATGCCACACGAGACCCAGGTGAGGTAAATGGGTACTGGTCAGGGATTAATTCCGTAAAATGCTTGAGTGCTGCAATAGGAGGTTGGTTTTAGCCTGGGGAATAATATTCTAAGTCCTTTGGAAACGCATCACGACATCAGATCATAATGTGATATAATTATGCTATTCAAGAACAGATCAAAAGTAGTAGTAGCAGTATCATATTATCATTATTATGATTATGGTTTGAAGAATACCTCAGAATTGTTGGACACATCAAGTTTCTTCATCAAAAGTTTCTGTAAATGGTAGACACAGGTTCTAACTGAGCATCGGATGTACTTCTTATCTAACTGTGTGACAGTCACATCCTCTTCAGCTTGGTGGGGTCCGTTCCTTGAAAGGGAGAGATAAGAAAGACAATGATTTAGCTAGTCAAAACAATACTTATATCAATACATGCTGAATAGGTAGCAAGCTCACCACAATTGAACTTTCTGATTCAAAATATCCTTTCAACGGTTTGATAGTTATAAAGAATTTGATTTTTAAGATAAATCCAAGGAATTTGTCCCACACATTACTGACCACATCCAAGATTTAAGTATATCAAATTACTCATCAAGCTGAAAGTCATGCTAAAGTTATAACCCCATAAAGTATCATGGAAGTCATATTTTTAATGTCAATCCATGCTCCCTATTCCATCTAACACTGCTTTATCTTGGACACAAATCCAAATACAGTATTTGCAAGCCCAGAAACATCAATTTGACAGTTTTTTTTTTTCTTTCTTTCTTTCTTTCTTTTTTCATTAAACCTGTAGTTCGTAAATTACTATCAATCTGCAATTGGCAAATCAAACTTACCAGCATGTCACTTTTGAGTAAGTGCTCTGAAATCTGATTATCTAATTATCTATCAAACGTGATGGTGTCATATATAAATGTCATGATTCATATTTCTGACCATGTACATGTATTAGTTTTTTTTACCCTTGCTTGCTTTTAGAATAATTGATTCAGAACTCCAGACAATCAGACAGTCTTTTAATGTCTAAGCTTTACAAATAGTAATGAATTTCCTAGAGAGGGAAGCTAAGTTAATTTAACTTCAGAACTCAATGTATTCTTATGTAAAGGTGTTTCTTGGGTGTTTCTTGTAATGTTATCAGTTTTTGTTTCCTGAGAAGAGGTTTATTTTGTTACTACAGGAAATAGTAAAAATGTTTAAAATGTTAGAGTAGGGTATAAATATAGGGGCAAAATATCAATTTGGGGAGACATGATTTTTGCACCACAGTGGCAGTACCTTCCTTACATTATACACAGCCCGGTCTGTCTACTGCAACAACATTTTAAAAGGAAGGCTGTGTTCGGATAATCTTCTGCAGGGTAGTAAGCCATTTTTTACATAATACGTGGCTGGGACTGATGTACCAGTTATATTCTTGATTTAAGGATATGTTAGGAGTATCCTCATCTGGTATCGGGCAAGAAAACCCATGGGGCTAGCAGCATAGACATCCACCCAAGTCAGACCAAGGAGACGACAGACCGATCATCGACAGACTAAAAGGTGAGACAGGAACATTGCTATGCCAACAGAGGGGGATACTTCATTTTACCTTTGTATTGTAATTTGTTCAATATTCTGTTTCTTTTGCTAGCTGGAAATATTAAAAATACCAAAGACTTTAATTAAAAGACAAGTCTCTTATCGTAAATACTATAATTTTCTTGTGTCCTTTGCCTTTTCTGTTGTGCTTCATTTCTTTATTTGCATAATTTGTCTATGATTTGAATGAACGGATCACATAATGTTGTATGCAATGTTTATAGTTCATATATCAAATGGTCCTTTAGGTATCACACTACTGAGATCACAGGACAGACAGATGGTGCAGGATATTATCAATAAGGGATTTCCCCAAAATGTACATTATTTTCCCATTTCTATGAGTGACATGTGATCAAAATTTTCAAATTACTGAAAATCGATTTGACTTTCAACCACCGTAACTTTTATCTCCACTCTGCTTTACAACTAACAATACAACACATTCTTTCCAATCATCATCCATGTCAATGCCAAGGAAGTTTTGATAGGCAGACATCTTGTTAGATATAGAGACCTTATACTCACATTTTTTAATCATTGGTCAAATCATCATCATTTTCAATGCCAAGGGTCTTTTTGGAGGACAGACAATTAGAAGACAGCATGCAACAGGCTCATGAAAAAAATTGCTTCACTTCCATATCCTGCACAATCTATTCAAATTCCCAACATCCACTCTGGACCAAACACTACACCTTAACCTAACCCCAAATCCCATTTCAACCATAACCCGTATCATAAATCACTGACAAAACAGAACCAGGAGAAACATTTGCCAGAGTTAATTTCAGAGCACCTCATAAGGCACATTCACACACAAGAGGAATTGAAATTTGAATCAAATCGCGATCCAAATTTCAGTTTTACTGCTACCGTTCACATGCAAGGAAAAATTGAAATTTGGATCGCGATTCTAATCGCAATTCAATTTCGATTTTGTTTTTGACCATTCACACACGAGGAAGCAACGGAAACAGGCAGGAGAGCCCACAAACTTCTCCGCTTCAACTTCTGTTATACACGATCCGGAAGGGGGAAAATACACATTGGCAGTAAAAGGGCTACAGAAAGTACAGCAACAAACTCAATAATTAAATATAAATAATTATGTACAACTAGTATTATACAAAAGATTTGTTTACTATAAGAGATCAACGGCGCAAAGATAGCATGCAGTGCCTACATACTTATGCATACAGTATATTGCATGCATCCTCTACATAACATACACTCCAAACATATACTGCATGCATAGCGCATCGATCCCACAAGCACAAAGAATGATGGGATAAATAAAACAGATTTTCTAATCGCGATTCCGTTCATACATACAATGCACAGCAAATAATTGCGATTATTCTGAAAAATCACACTTCAAACTTCGAGGTGAATCGAGATTGAAATTATTCTGTCCACACACAAAATAAAATCGAAATTCTAAACACGATTAGAAAATCGATTTTTGAATCTCACTTTTTACCTTGTTTGTGAACACCCCTATAGACAAGCATCTTCTTACCCAAGATATTCAAGGCACAATGAGACTTGTTCGTCATTCTTGTAGAAGTGACCACCCGTCGGGTCAAGTTTACCACTGAAAGACTTCTGCTGGACTTTACTCTGGACTTTGTCCAAACCTCGTGATTTGTAAAACTCCATCTTCCTCTGTTCTTCCTCTGAAAAAAAGACAGGAAAACAAAACATGAAGCAATTTAGAGTAGAAGACAATTTCACGTTATTTTGCTCCACATGTCATTCACTACATCAAAGATGTAAATATACTTCAACTATAAATTCAACAAAAAAAATGTCTTAACAGTTTTTATATATACAACAATAAGCATATTTTTTGGGGGGATCTCCAATTTGCCTGATTATTTTGTATGAAAAATATGAGAGAGATAACGAGTAACCCTAATATTTCCCCCAGACAATTTTGTACTTCAGTATCAAAGACTACTTTAACTTACTAAAAACAACCCTATATAATATAAATATTTCTTCATTCTAGCACCAGTGAGTCATTCTGTTATAAGCTACTGAAATCCTTGCATCTGATTGGCTGAGAGCAAATTTATCATAGAAACATGACAGCTGTTAATGATAATAAGTTTTATGAGACAGGGCCCTAGACATACTCACTCTCAAAAAGCTTTGGAACTAATTTCAGAACGACATCCTGCATGGTGCGATCAGGCCGCAGGTTCAGCATAGGCTGGGTTTCATGGATCTTCTGATTGCACATGGGACAGAACTTGGAGGTTTGAAGAAACTTCACGATGCAGCTCTTACAAACTGAGAAAGAAGAAAAAATGGACACTGACAAGCTATAAAGGCATGTACAAAATTTCAATTTTAATAAAGTTGGAGTGCATAGACTGCGGAGTCGGAGTTGGGATGAACAACATAAATGACCTCTTGCATGTTTCATTTTGGGTAGTGGATCAGTAGAGGTTGGGTTTCATGGATCTTCTATTTGCACAAGGTACAGAACTTGGAGGTTTGAAGAATTTGAACAAAACTTCATGATGCAGCTCTTACAAACTGAGAAAGAAGAAAATATGGATGCTGACAAGCTATAAAAAGCATGTACAAAATTTCGATTTCGATCAAGTTGGAGTATATAGATAGAGGATAGAGCACATAAATGACTTCTTGCATGTTGCATTGTGGCTAAAGGTTCAGCACAGTTTGGGCTGTAAAAGGAAGAAAATGAGTCCCTACAAAATATAAGTATTTTCAGCACCAAAATATATATTTATTATATGGACAGAAGTCTCATTTCTACACTTCCTGGGTAGGTGTAACTTCCTATAGGAACTAAATACAATTATAGTTCAAGTTCAAGTTCAAGTTTATTTTCCACATTCCATTAAAAACCATTTAATACAAAACAAACATATACATGTATATATATATATATATAAAAGAACAATGTATGAAAAATGAAAAATGTGGAAGGGAACCACAATGGCCATTGGCCTTTCAAGGCAGAACCCTAACAAGTAATAAAATATAGAATATAACTTAACAAAACAAAACAGCGGAGTATTGAATCAAACATTACAGCTGATAACAAAATGATATACTGTTTGCAGTCTGATGTGACGATTTCTTTTCTTGAAAGAAAAGTGTAAGTTATAACAATATAAAAGTTTACGGCACAAACAAGTAATCATGACCTGGGCCCCCCTTTCATCAAACTTGTTATCAATAAAAAGCCACTGAAATCCTTGCATCTGATTGGATGAGAGCAAATTTGTCAAAGAAATGTGGCAGTTGTTACTGATTACAAGTTTTAGGAAACGGGGCCCTGGTTCCAGACTCTATTCTGATTCAAGGCAGGCTTGTAAGAGAGCATTATCCTACCTAATGTGCAATTTATAATAGATTACTGGTATACACCGCAAACATTAATAGACCCAAGACCCATGGGCCCCCAAAACTGAAGATTAAATTCACCAAATTTAAAATCGTAACACAGATATTAATGCACACAAACAATACAATAGCCATCATAGATCAGGAAACCCATTTGAAAAAGATAATGGTTTAATGGGTTACGCCCTGGAATGTAGAGTTAAAACAATAGAAAATACATAAAATTGGAGTATAGGGAGTCATATAATATGCAAAAAATAAGATATATACACAGTATTATATTCCACATACTAAGAATGTTACTGTAGGATTGGTCAAAAGATTTCACTGCAGTCCATAGAGTCACAATGCGTTACCAATATTTTGGGGTAGGAGCGAAATAAAAGTGCGTGACCCCTGTGCGATTTCTGCCATCATTTTTTGCCATCAATTTTTGCCATCAAATCATCTTTGCTTCTTTTGTGACGTCACAATTAGCTTAATACTTGTTGAGTAGCTGAGGCCAAGAAAGTCGCGCACGTACTGTGCGCCATCACAAAATACGCACTATACTAAAACAGGAGTGCGCGAATGCAGTTAACTTCTTTTCTTTGATCAAACATTCTTTTTTTTTCAACCAAATTCTTTCTCATAGAAAATGAAATATTATGTTTCTTTTATATGCGAGAAAATATTTTTTTTCATTTTTAATTTTGTTATTATTATTTTTTTTTTACAGTTAAATGGTTTCAGATGTGGATATAAAGCAAAGAATCACCTTCTGGTTTCAGGCAATGAGACAAACCATCACTTCTTCGGCGATCCAGATGTACATGCTATCTTTCCTCAGCTTTGCTTTGGAAAGATAGCTACATCAAGATCGCCTCGGAAGTGATAGTTTGACCATCACCTTCACCAACGGTTATTATTTGCTTACTATCATTCACATCGCTAGAAAAGCAATACTCACAGGTATGTAAGCACTCAGTCACAGTCGTTGCATCGATGTAGTAGCCAGCACAAAGGATACATACAATGTGCTGATTCAGGTCTCTGATTTTCAGTTTGATGTCCTGCATGTGCAAGAATGAATAATCAAAGGTTTCAATAAGTATTTGTTCAAAGATGAGAGATGTGATTCCTTCAAAAATTGGTTCATGAATATTCAAATTGGAGTATTTGTGTTTTCTTCCTCAATGAGATAAATGGTTCATATTGTAGTATGTTTGAAAAGAAATGTTCAGCTATGCTTCAGTGGATGAAAACTGGAAATTAACCCGTTTACTACATTTTCTCATTCCTATAAGGTTAATAATAATAATAATATAATAATAATAATAATAATAATAATAATAATAATAATAATAAGAATAATAATAATAATAATAATTATAATAATAATAATAATAATAATAATAATAATAGTACTACTACTAATAATATCATTATTTCTAACGCGCACATATCTATCCAAAGGGATGCTCAAGGCACCTAACAAACATACATATAGTATGAAAAAGATAAGAAAATAAACATAGTGAATTAGCTAATAAATATTGTTATGAAATGTATTACAGAAATTAACCAAAATATTCTGACATGAGATATGTTTTCAAGGTGGTTTTTTTTTGAAAATTTGTAGGTAGGTGACATTTTCTTGGTTCCTATGAGCACTGGGTTACATGAATTCCAGTAATTCTTATCCATATTAGAGGTTGACAGGAGAACGGATACAAATCTGCAATACAACAGAGGTATTAAATGAAAACCACAAGCAGCCCTTTGGTGAGAAATGGAATGTAGTTAAACCACAGGAGCTGATGTTGGAATACATCTCCTTTCTCAGTAGTTCTACATACAATCTTTTTAGAATCAAAAGTGTAAATTTGGTGACTGGAAAAATGTTGCCATTCTGAGTCTTCTAATTAAATAACTGTTCTCTCTAGTGTGCCTTTCTGGTTGAAAATAACTGCTCAAAGTGCACTTTACAGTTTACTTATGTCCTGATTATATCTCAACAGTCCAATATACAGTGCCTTAAGTTTGTATACCAGATACCCTTTTACACCTTAATGGGAAGTGAGAAATGTTCATTAATGTCTTGCTAAAGGATGCTTGTGCCAGACAGAATTGGAACACTCGATTCGTGACTGAAAGTCAAGAGAGGCATTTCTTTTAGCTAATGCAAAACCAGAGAAATTTGCATCATAAAATTTTTGCAAAATGTTCGCAATTTTCATAGCAAGAAACTTCCACACAAAATTTAAAAAATTTGTGTTGTGTCAGGTGTGGTCCAACTGAAATTTAAAATGAAACTGCCAGGAGTCTGTATCACTCACGGAATCACGGTACATAAAATGCATGCAAAAGTTATTGGGTTTACACTTTATATGGATCCAAGCACAGCCTTCAACTGAAAATTGACACTTTGTAGACCCTTACCTGAATGTCATTCACTTCTCCGTTCATCCTGAAATATCTGCCGACCTTTGATCTTCCTTACCCCATAGGACGAAGATTTAGAGGTCACGTCGTTGGTCCTAATGCCATCATGAAGCTGCAATGCATCATTAGAAATAAGCAGTTTCAGCAAAGATGATAATGACATACATATTCTGGGGCAATATACCATAAAAGAGGAACAATACCATTACTTCTCTTTATTTTAAACAAATGGTGTAACTAAACTATCACCACTGCTAAGTTGCAAGCCCATCCCATTTTCATGTGTAGATCAATAACCACACAAAAGCTATAACCATAATATGTCTTGCCACATTTGTGTACAATCATTCTTGAAGGTAAATTGTAACATTTGACCTCAATCTGCATAACAAAAGAAGTCATGTCAACATAAACATTGGTGAGTTTTTACCCAGTTTCTGAAGCAGTTTTTTGTGTTTGTGTGCCACGGCGTGTCCCGTGCCCAGCTTATTCGTGTCCCTGGCGCGTGGCACTAATTGTCACAACCACATGTCCACGCACGTGCGCACAAGTATTTCCGTATCCAAGTGTGATGTGTACTTGATATGGGGAGGAGTGTATATGGTATTACCGAACACTTTTCTTCGGTAGGCTGTTCTTGTGAAACTGACTTCCCTAATTTACTTGGAAAATACTCTTCAAAGAAGAGGAAATGACAGACATCAACATTTGAAAAAAGCAAGGCGAAAGTCAACCACAAATCGGCCATATTCAATTATGGGACTCCACAAATCAGCCGTGAATATTGCTGTCCTGTCCGAAACTGGCTGCTTTCCATTAGGAACTTATGCCGTCAAATCCACTGTTCCTTTGCGTCTCTGAACTCTTCGTCTGACATCTGGTAAATCAAAGCAATTCTATTTCGTTTATGTCTTAGAACTCCTGAAAAAGATATGATGCTTTTCATTTTCATTGGAGGATCAAGAATTCATTTGTCAGGTAAATCATATTAATTCTATTTTGTTTATGTCTCAGAACTCTTCATCAGGTAAATCAAATCAATTCTATTTCGTTTAGGTCTCGGAACTCTTGAGGAATATACAACAATTTTTATGTTTATGGAGGATCAAGAATTCATTTGTCAGGTAAATATACATCAATTCTATTTGTTTACATCTCGGAACTCTTGAAGAAGATATGACGCTTTTGACTTTTATCAGAGGATCAAGAATTCATTCGTCAGGTAAATCATATTAATTCTATTTTGTTTATGTCTCGGACCTCTTCATCAGGTAAATCAAATCAATTCCATTTCGTTTACATCTAGGTCTTGGAACTTTTGAAGAAGATACAACGCTTTTATTTTTATCAGAGGATCAAGAATTTAATCGTCATGTAAATAAAATCATTTCTACTTCATTTACATCTCGGAACTCCTGAAGAATATGTGACCCTTTTTATTTTTATCGGAGGATCGAGAATTCGGGTAAATTCTATCAATTCTATTTCGTTTATGTCTCGGAACTCTTCGTCAGGTAAAGCAAATCAATTCTTTTTCGTTTACGTCTTGGAACTCTTGAAGAAGATATGATTATGATGCTTTTATTTTTATAGGAGGATCAAGAATTAAATCATCAGTTAAGTCAAATCACTTCAATTTTGTTTACATGGACAACTCTTCATCATATAAATCAAATCACTGCCTTTTCGTTTACGTCTCAGAACTCCTGAAGAAGATATGACACTTTTAATTTTAAAGAAGAATCAAGAATTAATGCATAAGGTAAATCGTATTAATTCTATTTCTTTTACTTCTCGAAACTCTTCGTCAGGTAATCAAATCATTTCTACTTCGTTTACATCTTGGAACTCTAACAGAAGATTCAATGCTTTCATTTTTATCAGAGGATCAAGAATTTAATTGTTAGGTATATCAAATCAATTCTATTTTGTTTAGGTCTCGGAACTCTTGAAGAAGATACAACGCTTTCATTTTTATCAGAATGAAAGAGAATTGATTTGATTTACCTGACAAATGAATTACTGATCCTCTGATAAAAAAAATAAGAGTCATATCTTTTAAGAGTTCCAAGATGTAAACATTAATAGAAATGATCTGATTTACCTTACAATTGAATTCTTGATCCTCTGATAAAATTTAAAGAGTTGTATCTTCTTCAAGAGTTCCAAGATGTAAACAAAAAAGAATTGATTAATCTGACAACTGTGACAAAGAGTTCTAAGATATAAACGAAATAGAAGTGATTTGATTTACCTGACAAATGAATTCTTGATCCTTTGTTAAAAACAAAAGCATCATATCTTTTAAGAGTTTCGAGACGTAAACGAAATAAAACTGATATGATTAGCTGACGAATTCATTTTTGTTCCTCTGATAAAAATTAAGGCGTTATCTTCAAGAGACGAAAACGAAAAAGAATTGATTTGATTAACCTGACGAATGAATTCTTGATCCTCTGATTTAGAAATAAAAGCATTGTAGGGCCTATCTTCTTCAAGAGTTTGGAGATGCTTCATACATCTTGAATAAGTTGAAAATTGCTGATTCGATTTTTGCCCGAACTTACAACATATTAGCGCCGGCACTAGCGTCTGGAAAATGACAGGCTCGGCTTGTGCACCGGGGGCACCGTCGAGGTACGTTACGTTGGTTGTTGGAAAGGGGAGTATCCTAATTCAGATATACTATGTAGCACACGCAGAAATGAAAACATCACATGTAAACGTGCGGATTTCCGACAAGCACAAAAAATCCTGGCATGCCTGGCGGGAACGCTGAGCACAGTACTAGAGTTTAGACCATTTAACGTTAACATTAGAGTTGAAGAGTCCCTGAATCAGGTAGTCTAGCAAATTTAATTAAATTAAATTTTGCTTAGAAGTTGGAGCAATTTGCCGTCTGTTTTTTACTGCTACAACAGTGAATGTTGGACACAGTCCCAGACTAGAAATTTACACATGGTGGCATTTCCCCTTCTAGATTTGCACATGGTGGCCCCACGTGTAAAAGCCCTGGTGAGAACCACTCATACCATGTACTAAGTCAATGAATTGACCTAGAGTCTAGTACCGCAGAAGTGACGATTGGAGTAGACACTACATCGCATGCTTTTCTATTGGTTACTCGACGGAAATCTGTCGACCTACGATTCTGATAAGCATCAGACATGTCAGATTTCTTCTTAAAATTCACCGTTTTCACAATTTCAGTTCATTCAATTCATCAGATAATAAAGCAGAATTTATTTTAGAAAGGGGGAAATTGAGAGCCTCAGGAACATTGCTGGTAAGTAAAATCAAAACTTTTCTTCTCTGTTATAGAAGATCTAAGAGAATTTATTTCGCGTTCGCGACGGTAATTAGTTTCTCTATTCAAAACGCCGTTTTGACCTACGGGTGGTGAGAACCATGGTCCCACATGCACCTGACATGCATGGGCAATTAAGTTCAACTTCCAAAACATTAACACATCCTAATTATGAGCACGTGGGACTGACATATGAAAATTGGTAGATTATTTACATTTTAATATCACCTTCAATCAAAATAAGGAATTGCATACATTGTAACTTTTTGTTACTTACCAAACGATCGATGTTCTCGCCATGCATGGAAGTGAAAATCTAACATTAGATCAAGAATTTCATCACTTGTTTCGTGTCGTAACGTTGAATCGGCCTCAGGGGAGACATTCCACAACCGATATGTCGATACTCGCCAACCGAGTATCGACGCAAGAAAAAAATATATGCTCTCGCTTGAACAATATAGTTTCGCACAGGTCAATATGGCTCAATTTCCATTCAATTTTAATTCAATTTCAATTTATTCGTTTATTCAAGTCCATTAAAAAGAACATCGAAAACTCATCTAACGTATAGAACACTGAACCAACCAAAAACAAACAAAAAAGAAAAAAGAAAAAAGAAAACTAGAAGATAAAAGACAAAGGGAAAAAGGTTCTGTCGAGGATGCAGTCCCTATACAACTGTATACTAACACTTGTACTGATAAGAATTATAAACAAATAATGATAATTATCATGCAGCAGAATGAATACGCTTTGATTTGAAAGAATTCGAAAAAAGTAACATTTTTTTTATATCGAGGAAGAGAGTTCCAAATAAAAGGTGCTTTGTATTTAAAAGAATTATTAAAAATAATTTGCTGTATTTTTACATTCTACGATATAATAATTTTCAGGATTTCTGCGTTATACCAATGCATTACTGGTTTACATTTAATTATAGAGGCAAGATACAGTAATTTTTTTGTTTATGTGCAAAAACCATTAATGCAATACTGTTGATTCAACCATATCTAGGAACAGGGGGCTGGGGTCGTAGCCCCCCCCCCCCCCCCCCCCCCCCCCCCACTTTTCATGTCTGCCTGAAAAGGGGGTTCCAAGTGAAGGAAAAGGGGAAAAGGAACGGAAAGCAACGGAAAGAAGAAAAAAGGAAAAGACAGAAAAAGCAAAAGAAAAGAAGAAAACGGGAAAGAGAAGGAACGAAAAAGGGAAAAACATGAAAGCGCTCGCTCGCTCGCATTTTTAGTTGTCTTAACCAAATGCCGCGGTTATATTAATATTTGATATTTTCATGGAAGTTATTTGATTTGCATATTCTCTATGCTATACTATTCTAGAATGTTTGCAATATAGTTGCAAGGAATCGAGCCGCAAGTTGACCTAAGGAGATGAATTTTCAGGAGATAAGGGCCTGTAACCAATAGCCGCTTCCTACTGTAAGAACGAAAGATGCCGATAAAATGTACATAAATCAAATTATGAGAATGGACTCAAGAACCTCATTTCAGTATACGAAATTCTTCTTTTTTCTCTCATTCGCTCGCTTTGCTCGCTCATAAGATCTAGAAATGAGATGGTTTCGGGCAGCAAGTACCTCTTACTCCACCAGTGAGAAGCCCGAATATCACTGGCCAGCGAGGTGTCCGACTATCCTCGAATTCTACAGGAGATGTGCAGTTTGTAGTGGTACGAATCTACGTTCTAAAGAAGATATTTTTGTCAGTAGCTCGATTAATTCGCTCGCTTGTAGAAACAGAGAGGTTTCGGACGGCAAGCAAGGTGTCCAAATAACGTCATATTCGACCGATATAGGTGATGAAAATAATGTATCATTCAGAGATCTTATCGGCTTATCTTAACAGTCATGGGTGTCGATCCCGGGGGGGGGGGGGGGGGTGGGGGATATATCCCCCCCCCCAATATTTCGGTCAGAGGGATGTCTTGTACAATCATCCCCCCCCCCAATATTTCGGTCAGCGGGATGGCCTGTACAATCATCCCCCCCCCCAATAATTCACCATGAAAAAAATGAAAAATTTCATAGCCTCCTATAATCCTAAAAAAAAAAAAAAAGTAAAGACAAAGACAGAGAGAATAAAGAGGAAAGAAACAATTTTTTCAAAAGGAACGGAAAAGGAAAAGGCTTTCAGCGCTGGCTCGCATTTTAAATATCTCAACTAATGAGGTTATAATATACTTTCTTTATGAAAGCAAATCGGTTTACATCTTGTCTTTCTATCAAAGAAATAGTATGTTATTATTGTTCTACTCGCAATTAATATCTTTTGTTATCTTAACCAAAGCCAGTTAATATTTTTATCAGGGTTTATTATGAAATGAAACTGGTTTGCATCTTGTCTTTATATCCAATGTTATACATGTACTATTATAATATAACTGCAAAAAGTCGAACGAGAAGGAGACCCACGACAGAAGAATTTTCATGAGATAATGGCCTATGACCGGTAGTCTATTCCAATCATACCAAAAATGAGAAAGGAGCATGCTGATAAAATTTATGTTATCAAAATCATAAGATTGGAGTAACAGTACACTAGAACCTAGCTGTTCTCAATATTTTAAAATAGCCCTTTCTCGAATAAAATTCATCTAATTTATTTTGGTGGAAATTCTACGTTTCATTAGAAAGAAAAAAAGTTTTTACAGGTAGCTCGCTTCGCTCGCTCCTAGAAGCAAAATGGTTTTAAAATGCAAACGATGCGCCAAAAAGCATCATTTGGCAATTAGGTGATCAAAAACTATTCAGATACCTTTGAGGCTATCAAAGAATGTAAATTTTTTTCCTCGCTCGCTGCGCTCACTCTAAAATGTAATGTAAATATTTTATAGACCTATAGTGGATTTTGATGACAAAAGGAATGTGTTTCCCCCTATATCTCGCCTCCCTCGCTTGAGATGTTTGAAATATAGCCTGGTTTAGGAAAGTAAACAATTGGACCAGTGAGGTGCTGAATTATAGTCAAACATCTTATATTGCTTGAGTGTACTTTGGCGACAAAAACATTTCATTTATGGCTAGAAAGTGGAATATTCGGCTCGCTCGCTTCGCTCGCTCGCAAAATAAGAAGTGGGATGGTTTATACTCTAAGTAAAGGTTCAATTCCCTAAAGCTTTCATTCAAGTAATGAGGATGTACTTCCGTGATATTGTTTGAAAACAATTTTGTGCGGTTAATTGGAGGAACGGTAGATTAGACTAATTATGCAGAGATGTGGGCAGCCAAAACTGGTCCTAACCCTCCCCCGCTTAATTAGTCTATCCTTCGCGTTTGAACTTCACACCCTTTCCCTGTTCGTCGCTTTGCCCCGCGGTCGAGGATATACGGCATCAGTCATCCCCCAACCGCGAACACGTATCGACACCCATGTTAACACTTCTACCACCTACTACCTCGCTGCGCTCGCTCGTATACTATTTAGATACAGGGTGGTTTGGGGAAGCAAACCAATTCGACAAGCGAGGTGACCAAATATAATTCCGATATATTATAGGCGCTTGGTGTATTTTAATGAGAAATTATCCCTATCATGGAAAAAAATATGTTTTCCTCGCTCACTATGCTCGCTCGTATAATACTTAGATACAGGATGGTTCGGAAAAGCAAACCAATTCTGCAAGCGAGGTGACCAAATACGTATTTCAGATGTAATCATTATAGGCCCAGGGTGTATTTTGATGACAAATTTTCCCTAATATGGAGAAAAGAATATTTTTTTCCTCGCTCGCTGCGCTCGCTTGTATGATACTTAGATACAGGATGGTTTGGGAAAGCAAACCAATTCGCCAAGCGAGGTGACCAAATATAGAATTTAGATATCTGATAGGCCCATGGTGTATTTAGATGACGAATTATCACTTACACCATTAAAATGAGTTTTTTTTCTCGCTCGCTCCGCTCGCTCGTGGATGATTTTGGAAAGCAAACAAGTTGGGCAAGCGAAATCACCAAATGTATACTTTGGATATCTTAAAGGTCCTGGTGTATTTTGAGCATGTTGAGTGCGAATAATCACTAAACATGACAAGAGTATTATATTCTTCCCTTGCTCGCTTTGCTCGCTCGTATATTATTAAGATACAGGATGGTTTCGGAAAACATCAATGTGGCAAGTGAGGTGACCGAGTGCCCATTTTGATTACAAAATAACGCTTCTTTCATAACAGGGAGTGGTTATTATGGGCTCGCTCGCTTCGCTTAGTTCGCTCCCTCGCAAAATTTAAAAAAAACAGCAAGGTTCATAATCGAGCAAGAAGCGTCATTTCTTACCAGATTAAAAAAAAAACCGCTTCACTGTCCCTAAATGTTCTATTAAAGTAATAGTGATCAAGCAAGGTCTTACCCCCCCCCCCCCCCCCCCCGCGCCCGCCGCAAGGGAATTCGCGCTTTGCGCCTGTGATGTGCGCTTAAATTGAAATTTTCAGGGTGTGGGCTTCCGCCCCTGGGGCGTAACAGGTACCTGTTATCAGGGGGGAGGCAGAGCCCAACATTTCCCGGTAACTATAGTCTATGTCTAGAATCTGTGGCGTAGCTAGGACTGCATTTTAGGACGGTAGTGCACCACCGGCGTAAATCCAATATGAGGTGTGGGGGATGAAAACCTTTTTTAACGATTTTTCCCCGCTCACTCACATTTTAATATCTTTTCCGGTTTTGAATGGCATTTTCGAATAAAAATTCTAAATTATGACAAAAGAGCGAAGCAAGCGAGCCAAAAATAACCACTTTTCTCGATTTTGATCGCATTTTCGGATGGAAATCTTAAGATTTTTATGAGCGAGCGAAGCAAGCGAGCCAAAAATAACCACTTTTTTGTTTTCAAATAGAAATTCTAAAATGGTTGTTTATAACAGATATTCAGAATTTGTACTAACTGATTAATTGAAATATATCTTCTTCCTTAAAAAGTGTGTCTGCATGGGGGGAGGAGGGAAATTTGTACACAACATCCCCCCTCTCCCCCAAGTGGGGGGTGATAGTCCCCCATCTCACCCCCGGAATTTACGCCAATGTAGTGCTCCCTAGAGGGGAGGGTGCAGGGAGAGGGGAGTTTTCCCCCCCCCCCCCCCTCCTGCGCGAAGCGCGGAAGCTCCGACGTTTTTTTGAATTGTATTAGTTAGTCTATTTTCTGCGGCGTAACTAGGATTTCATTTTAGGAGGACGGTGCAGGGAGGGGGGAAGTTTCCCCCCTCCCGCGCAAAGCGCGGAAGCTCCGACGTTTTTTCGCTGTCAGTTCCCGCTCTTCTTTTATACACTCTCTGCCTGTTATCGGGGCGGGGGGCATACGCATAGCCAAAAATTTCCCGGTAATTAAGTCTAGAATCAGTGGTGCAGCTAGGATTTCATTTTAGGAGGACAGTAGTGCGAAGCGCGGAAGCTCTGACTTTTCTTTGAATTGTTCGTTGTCTGTTCCAGGTCTCTTACATTCTCTGCCTGTTATGGGAGGGGGGGGGGGGGGCAGAGCAGAAAATTTCCCGGTAACTAAGTCTATAAATAGAATATGTGGAGGTGAGCCTGCACCGTGAGTTGCTTGTTGCGAAGCCCTTAGCGGGTGGGGCCCAGGGTTCTGGCTAAGGGCCCCTGATGGGTGCCTACAGGGAAAGCCACTGCCGGGGTTCAGGGAGTGGAGCCCGCGGAAACTCCGGGGTTTTGGTACTAATTTTTCCCTCATTTCTTTTGTTTTCCTTTGCTTTCTTCTCCCCCCCCCCCCTTCCCTCTTTTCCCTCTCTCTCTTCGTCTTTCTCCCCTTTCTCCTTCCTTTCCCTTTCTCCTTCTTTCTTTCCCTTTCTCCTTCTTTCTTTTCCTTTCTTCTTCTCCCTTTCCCTTTCTCCCTTCCTCTTTCTTCCTTTCCCTCCCTTTCATTTTTCCCGGGGGTTTGGTGGATTTTCCCGCTGAAACGGCTGGGCCTGACGTTTAGGTCATGACCTAAAATGGGTTGATTTATTTGTCAATTTCAGAAAGCTACAAAGAACATTATAATTGAAGTTCATAAAAGCTGGACAGGATGGCCCATGAAAGCTCGAGAGCTAATTATTTTCAATTTTCATCATCTTCAGGAAATATCATTGCACATGTTTGGACCGATGTTGATAAATTAAACAAAAAAAAAAACACTTAAAACAATTTGCAATCATATGGATCATGAATATCTCGATCATTAGTCTTAAAATATGAGGGCAATTTATTTGATTTACCCTGAAACATTTCTTTAATCACTCATTTGCTTTGCATCACCTTTTGTCCTCTCAGCGAATCTATATGTTATGAGCAAAATAAGTTCCACGCATTTTTTTTTCTAAGCTCAAATTATATTCACCATTATTTTGAGCTTCATGAAATCTAGCTTTTTGTATACCTCACTTTGCAACATCTTCGAGATATTATATTCAATTAATTTCAATGATTCAAAATTCGACCAAAGCCTTTTGCATTTCTTCATAACTTTTCTTTGTATTAACGTTTAACGTTAATTCAAAGCCCTTTTTTCTTAATACGGGCAAATTTGGTTTAGATTTGTTGTAAGCAATTTCTAAATCATTACAACACGGTCCTGTCTTCTGTCATCAAATCTGATTTCATTTTTACGGGTAATACAATCAGCGGATTTTTGACATTCTACACAGGCGTGTTGAATGCAATATAATTGAAACTGAATCGGTAAATGGTCCGATATAATTTTAATGAAAACAAAATGTTATATTCCTCTATAACATTGATTGACCTGCTCTCTCTCTCTCTCTCTCTTTCTCTCCCTTCCTTTTCCCTTTTACCTATTCCCATTTTTTACCTTTTTTTTGGGCTATATCCAATTTTTTTGTTACTCGTCTTCCTTTTTATCTTTACTTCTCCGACGTCTTGTTTGATATTTGTACGTTGATTTTAAAAGTCAGTGCTGAGGTCATTTAATTTCATTTCTTGAAAGAACAAATTTATAAGTAGAATTCTCATTCGTATCTTTTGGGACCTATGTAATACAAGCAGTGCTTTTAAATTAGGGTCCACCAATTTTGTTTTATTCCAAATTCCTTATACTCTGTACCAATCATTTTGATTTACTCCATTGGATTCTTGTATTAACTCATGCTTCTGTACCATTATTGTTCATATTTTCGATGATATACACTAGAGTATTATTTATTGTAATTTGTGGAAGAACATGAGAGGAAAAAATGAATTCAAATCAAATCAAATAAATCGTTATAAAGAATGTCGGAAGTAATGAATGACATAATTGTTTGATTTTAATTGTTTGTAAAATATATGTTTATGTAGAAAGACGATCTCGAGCTAGGCTTATCGATCAATATTGCAAGAGTTGTGACGAGTATAGGGTACCTGTAAAAATCAACTACCGTATCTATTTGTACATTTAGAAATATCAATATTAAAATCACGATGATATACCGTACATCAATTTATTTTCCTTATCTCCTGTATACATCATCCATTAAAAAAAAGATGTTGCTAGTTAAAATGAATTACGGCGTTTACAAGTGACAACTACGGTATACGGTACATACGTCATGGGAAAAGCCTACTGCATAGATCTAGTCAACCATAATTTTGTAAACAAAAATAACCCTCGAACAAGCGAGTCAGTCAGCTGAGGCTGCCGAACGGCTGTACGCGTAACTCCGTACGTACGTACAGTACCCTAGGCCTATCCCCTATAGCTGCTCATGCTATAATAAGCGCTAGCTAGCTAGCTAGCTAGCTGTGAACAACCGCGATACCGCTGATATGAGACTAGAGAGCTAAGTTGGAGCAAGACTGTAAATTGTAGTCATCGAAAATGAATGTTTAGACTAGTCTATATCTAGCCGATTCAACTCGTCTCCCATGCCCACGAATTTGTGTCAGCAGCAAATCTAAGCACAATAATTCAGTGTTTGGAACTTTGTAGCCGTCGCGTCGATCGCATCGCATCGGCATCGGTAAGATTCAACCACATATTTTGCATGTTTATTGTTGTAATGATGTGTATTGAAACCAGGCAAGCGTAACTCGTTACTGTTGGTAACGTTATTAACGGGGACTGTAGTGTTTTAAAGCCTTACGACTAAATGTTAGAGGTCTGTTTCAGAGACTCCAACCCCCCTCCAACCCCAAGCACCTCTTAACTGCTTAAGCAGGAGATTCTTCCACCGAGACCCCCTACGGCCCTAGCAAACGGGAGACTCAGACTCCCGGGGGGGGGGGGGGGGGGGGGGGGGGGGGGTGGGGCACTCACATATATTGGTGTACGGGGACGTGCCGCTTTGACGACCCCCTTTTTCAGACGCCAATTTCCGTTCCAAAGCATAGCATTTTCTTATCGAGAAAAAAGAAAGAAATCCGTTCCGTTTCGCCATTCCGGCTGCATTGCTCTGTTTAATGAGCTTCATTTTTGGTGAAAAGCGGCCCGCACCATTTCGCACGTAAGCCAGCCAGCACACGCTGTCCGACCATCACCTCTGCTCGAGAGCGCAGCCGGCGCCCGGCCGTGCCGCCGGGCTAGCTGCATGCACGCATGCCTGTTCCATAGGGATACGTACGTACGCACTCGCAGGCAGGCAAACCGTTCCTAGACCCCCGTTTTCACAAACATTTGTCGTTCCGAAGCCTGTTCCGAAGACCCTCCTTTTCACAATAAGCCCGTTCCAAACCCCCTTTTTTTTGTCTTGCCCACGGCACATCCCCATCACTTTTGGGGTCGAGAGCGGGAGATTTTGTGAAAGTGGACTCAAGTCAAAGCGGGAGATCTTCCGCCGAAAACGGGAGAGTTGGGTCTCTGCTATATTGTTTAGCTTAATTCGTCAGAGTCTAGGCCTATGTCAAACTCCCTGCTCCTTTAGTTTGACATAGCCATAGACCTATCGTTACATGTGTGTCGTACTTATAATAAAGTATGGTGGCCCTGAAAAGCTGAAGGCTGAAGTGTGCTCAACAGCAGGTGATGTGCGCCGTGAAATTCGTGGCCAATGCCATGGACGCGAATTTTGTGTCCCAGACCCAGGATGCGAAATTTGTGACACTGGGCCCAAAGTTCGTGACCCTGGATACAGACTTTGCATCCCAGTCGCGAAATTCAGGGCGCACATGACCTGTTGTCGAGCGTATACCCAGATGTTGTGTGTCCGGACAGGTACATGTAGTGTATCCAGACAATCGATTTAAAACAGCCATTTAAAAAGTTTACAGCAATATTTCTTCTTTTTTTTTTAAACACTTGTCTTAGACAATATTATAGAGAAGAAATATTGATGATTGGTGCTATTTAATGAATAGTTTTGTTGAATCCAGGTACAAAAGAGAAGGCTTCATTTTATGTTAAGCGTCCGGACACACGACCCCCCATCCTACTTCAGGGCCACCATAATAAATCCTAACTCCTAGGTAAGACTCATAACCGTGTACATGCACAGGATGAGTGGTAAGACTCCGAGTAGATAGATATCTAAGTTACTAAGTTAAAATGTCAGATGTCAGACGTTAATCAGATCCCACCCGTGATGATTGATGTAAATTAAATAGTGGTTATATGGTACTACAGGGAAATTGCAACATAACGAGGTCGCCATAATGAGGCAACGGCTGTAACCAGGGTTTTGTCATGGTCCCAAATTTACTTGCGTGTTAAGTCTATGATGGCAGAAAACCTGTTATAACAGACATGTCAAGTCTCCCCCATTAGGCTTGAGACTCCCGCATTGGGGGGCTCTTTCTCATCCCTATTAAAAATCCCTTTCTCAGCCTACATCACAGCCTGTCCCCATATATATATATCATACACAATGCCTGGTGATCTCACAGTTCCCTGCCTAAATCTCACGCATTGCTGGTCTTTGCTATAATGAGGTGGGCTATATCGAGATATCGGATATAACAAGCTAAATCTCAAGCCTCTGAAATAAAGAAAAACATTGATAATCATCCCAGTTATAATGAGCAAGCAAATTTCACTGCACCTTAATGGACAAAACACAGCGGAGAAGCAGCAACGCCTGGCAGCAACCGCATACAATGCAAGTCAGTCTGGCCAGCGTGATCATGTGGAGCTGAGCGGAATGCATGTTTCTATTTGTATCCCAGTACTTAGTACAGCGCGCAGTGAGCCCAACTTTTTTTCATACCTTGGTGAAGGGCAAGTAATTATCCTTTGATCTCAGAATACCCTAAAGGAGTATTTTGTCATGTTTCCCCCTCCCCTAAACAAGTATTTTCAAATCAAGTCTGAAAAGATACCCTTTTCAAGTAAGCCTTCTGTTTCCATAAGATTTTTTTGGCAGTATAGGCCCTACTGCCCTTTAAACACATTTGCTCACATCAAAATAACTGAGTAAATGGAACTGTGTTGTGATGGTGTACAACATACATATGAATATATATATCGCACGACCAGTTGTGAAAGGGGTTAACACGCAAAATAATGAAAACTTTGTCTTCGGAAGTTTCAATCGCCACGCGTTATAGACATAGATAAAAGATACAGGATTAGAATTCCCGCCAGATTCCCGCTGAAGGATTGGTGGGGGATAATGCCTCAAATGTTTTTATTTTCATGATTAGTAAAATATATACCCTTTACACGTACACCCAAGCTGTTGTAAAAGTATGTACCCTGTTTTCCCGATTTTTGCAATTTTGATACCCTTTTCACTGTACGCGCGTACATCTCCCATCCATGAAAAACAACCCTTTTTAGGCGTTTTGTGTATGAGCATGACGTCCACCTTGTAATGGCAGTGCCCCCCCCCCCCCCAGGACTACAATCAAGTATCAAGACTTCCAGTAAAGAAGACTAGGAGATGAAAGAGTCCACTGTGCTGACAGTAGAAGATGACCCCAGGGGCCTGTTTCTCGAAAGCATCATAAGTCTAAGTTCTTAGATAACCCATAGGGACACGTGATGTACGTATTTCAATGGGATGTCCGCGAACTTAGACTTATGACGGTTTTGAGAAACAGGCCCCAGGTATCTACAGGTACATGTATATCCAATATAAAATTCCAGGGTAATTCAGGGGGGTGTTTCACAAAGATTTAAGTTTGACTAAAGTCGCACTTAAATTCCTACTTGCGTGATGTATATTACGCATCACCGCATTGGTCAGAATCATGTTCAGGGGACGTGTGCTATTGAAAAGTCTATCAATGAGATTACGCATTAAATACCGGATGCGCATTGGCGCTTAAGCACGACTCTTAAGTCAAACTTAACTCTTTGTGAAACACCCCCCCCCCCCCCCCCCCCCGGTTATATAGTAAAAAGTCCTTGACGATGTCAAAGATGTTGAAATGATGTGGAAGATCAAGTTTAAACAATGTCAAAGATGACCTCGAAGAGGATGTGGAATGATGTTGAAAATGAAGTTGGGAACGATGTCTAAAATGATGTCCACTTCATTGTTCAAGATAAGGGCCGGTATTCTGAAAATTTGTTTATCTTTTATCTTATTTTAATTGCCATAGCAATCAGAAATAGCCTACGCCATTGGTTCACATCGCGCACCTTCGTCTTGCATGCTGGTCATTTGCGCAGTTCAAACCAATCATAAGTACGCCTTTAAAATTTGTTGTGACAATAAACATAGTGAAGATAAGATAAAAGATAAAACAATTTTCAGAATACCGGGGCAAGGTTTCAAGTGAGCTCATTCTCCAAAGCTTGATAATAATTAGATGGTGAATCATTTGGTTGAGTCATGACACTTAAAGCTTTTTTACATCATCATTCACCATGGTTCCAGTCATAAAATCTGTGTCATGAACATACATGAGAGCAAAGAAGTGAACAGTTTGCATTGACCACCAGAAGCTGGTGTGCATTTATCCTTGCGTTTATAACCGTACCACCCAATGGTTTAAATTTGATTCATTATTTTACATTAATACAGAACAACTGGAAATTAACTTACATGTAAGGAATTCCCAAGATTACATCGCTCTCCTGCCTGCATTACTTTAGATGTACTTACCAGTTTCCATAAAAATCTGTAAAAATTTGAAGCCTTCATGCAAGTATTCCATTTAAAGAAAGTGCCACCAGAGCTGGGATATCTCAGCATATTGTCAAGTAACTCAGACAAGGCAAAAACGTTTGTGCTACTTTAGCACCCAACCAGTGCTCAAAATGATATCAAGAAGTGAAATATTTGAATTGCTTTAATATCTACATGTATATCTTTGAGCAATGTTGGTAAACCTACATGTATTACATACTCTTATTTAGCTATTTAAAGGTCTGAGTCAATGACTTGCACTCCGAGCCACACTATGCCGATTTTGCTCCGGTGCAGAGTGTTCCAAACGCCAGGCCAAGGACAGAAAGCTGGTATTACCCTGATTTCTCACTCAGCACAGTAAGAAAATGTAGTAAAAACCAAGGAATGCACTGTATTATGTTGGGAAAAAAATTATTCCACAATACATAGTACCACATGTATATGCTGAATATTCATGCATTTTAGAGCCTTATGGCATGAAAACAGTCTGTGGTCTATTTCTTGTTTGTCGTTTTGTTTTGTGAACCGTGGGGTCTATAGCATTGAGGCTATTTCTTTACACAAAAATGAATTAGTGGGGTGGATACTACAAAGCACTGTGAAGTAAACTGTCTTTGTTACCGCATAGGGTCTTTGCCTTGGTCTCACAACCTTATATACTAAATGTAGTCATTTTGCCCACTTTAAGTTAGTTAAGTGACTATATTACATGGCACTATAGCATAGATGTAAATGTAAAAAGAAAAGACTCCGCAGAAATTCAATTTTTTTCACTTGGCCTTTATACAGATTGCTTTACTACAATGACATTCAATGTCATTAATCTAAGCACATCCGTTCTTTTTTTCCTCAAATGTTTGTACTGAATTATACTGGCAGATGCGCTATGTCAATATTATTTGACAAATAGCACTTAGAAATTGAAACAACCAGCATATTATTCTAGGATGTGTGACATATCAAGCAATTGTCTTTTCCCTTCTTTTTCAGGTTCTTAGGGAAGGACTACCAGTTTTATAAGTGGGGCAACCTGTAAAATGTCTTTTGTCCAGATTTAAATAGTAGGATCTACAAGCCTAGGTTGCCTAGGTTGAAATTTTTTTTTTTACTTTAGGGTCCAGACCAGAGTTTTGGGCACTGAAATATCCTGGGTGGCTGTGTTGTGTCAAGCTAGACAAACACTAGCATGCCTTGAAATCTTAGACAGTAACACTCCTTCACTGTCCAGACTTATATCCATACCAGCAAGATTTAAGGGTATTGTCGGCTTACATGTACTGTAATCTGGATTGTTTCCTCAATACTGGTGTAGTTGGAGGAGGGGCAATGTGGGGGGGGGGGGGGGGGGGGGGGGGGTCCTTTGCATTTCCATTACCTTGGTGTGGTGTTTTAATTACCCTCTCCTGATGGCAATGTACATGCCTCTGCTCGTCAGGCATAAATGATATCTCATGATTTACATGGCACAGAACTTGGTATTTTACTCAGGATAAAGTCTGTTCTCAATATTTTATGACAAAAGAAAAGCTGATATGAAATTATGCAGGTAGTTCATGTATATGACTACTGACTATCCTTTCGACTCTTGCTATACTTATGGGGTGTTGCAAGAAAGTTGCAATCAATTGCAAATAATTGCTCATTTTGAAACAACCATTCTGATTGGCTCAGGGTCTGCCCTTTTAAGAAGACATGCATGCAACAATGGTTTTGATTGGCCAGTGACAATCAGTTGCAACTTGCAATCGATTGCAACTTTCTTGCAACACCCCATTAGTCGTTCTGATTGTAAATATTTACAATGCTTTCATTGCTATGCATGTGGCAAAACAACTAACTCAGTTCATTGGATATGTTCATAATCATATTATAATAATCAAAGTCTTTAACCTTGTCATGAAAATGTATTTATATTTTTTTTTCTGTGTGAGTGATATGATTTGACCCTTTACTAACCAATTAGATAGTAATTTCTTGTCCCACTAACTTTTCATCCAGTTAGTGTTATGATTATCAAGGTGAACCTTGAGCAGAAGTAGATTTTCATTTATTAAATGGAGTTGTTGTAAAGTCATTTACGGGCATGCATATTATGTCAGAAACCTATTCAGACTACCTAGATTTATCGTATTGTTGTATGTATGGAGCTATATGATAAGTAGTGGAATTTTCATAGTCCAAAAATTGAAACATACAACAAACTGTTGTCTAGTGAAAGATTGTGTAGCAGAACCCATGTATGAGCATCATTTCCTACAAAAACTCGATAAAGAATCAGCATCCCCTTGTAGAGTAAACATTGAATCTTATGGAAATCATGGGGTGCAACTTGTGTTGGCATACTGATAGGACCAATCATTTGTACATTGAATGCTGCAGAGCTGACCTTGATGAGAAACATATTGTGTCACCTGACCTTTAAAAAACTAGTAGGGTGTGTTTTTCTTAATGATACATACATGTATTTCAGCCCCCCCCCCCCCAACCATTCTGAATTTAGAGGAGAGAATCTGAATTTTGACCATTCTGCACTCTTGTTTCAATATGATTTTCCTATTTTTCTTGATAATTTTACTACCCGCCCCTATTGGAAATGCTTTCCTATTTTTGAGCAAAATCATTTCAGTTAGACCGATTGGAAGGTCTGAAGAGTGGACACCCCTTCAGCTATATATTTCTCTATTTGAGTTTTGTATACCTTTCCTGTAGTTTAAAATAGGTTATTAGACTTAATGTACTCTAGCCTAGTCTGCAAGCGCAGATTGTAATTGACACTTTATTAGAATGCATTACTAGTACATCTTGAGAGAAGCCTAACCCACCTACCTACATGCAAATAAGAGGAAAAGAAAAAAAATAGCAGAAAAGGGATTAAGAAAGAAAAAAGAGGAACAAAATGTATAAAAGAACGAACAAAAGAAGAAAAAGAAAGAAAAAGATAAGAAAAAAATATATAAATAAGTACGACTGAAAATAAATATAAAAAAAAGTAGTGGCAAAAAAAAGTCAATTTGACTGCTTGCCAAAAAATCAAAAAATAAAAGAAGAAAAATGTGTACATGTAGGTCATGTTCAGGAGCAGCTATAGTACATGGTCCCCACAGATCTCAGTTATCCTCATATTCAGACCTCTATACGTGTTTCATTTTACCAGGGTTTAAACCTGCAAACTAACTCTAGCCTACATGTATGTATCTTGTGTAGTATGTGAGCCTACATTTTACCAGGCTCTCAGCAGACAGTTTATAGCATGATTAGTATATAAATATTGACTGCTTTGAGGGGCATAGTACAGTCTTGAGATCACCAAGGAGCTATACTTCAAACTGACCCGAAAAATAAGCAGTCAATATTTGTTTCATATACCGCATCCTTTAGTGAATTCCCCAAAAGTGGATATTTCTACAAAATATGCATGTCGAAATGTATTCATTTGAATGGAAGCCAATCTAAGAGTCGTAAGTGTCTAACCATAATATAACTAGGATATCCATTGTTAACGTCATATCCATCTGCTGTGTCAACTCTTTTTACGCGCAAGTAGAAGTATGTGCGGTTAATATTTTTTGCCATATCACCTGGCAGTCAGTAGTGAATTTCATTCCCGCAATTCAACCAGTCAGAGGTCTAGATTCTAGACAAGCGGTGTATAGTGTATAATAAAAGATATGTCTCTGTATTGCCTTTATCCTAGCTGTAAAGTTTGAGTTACGGTTTCATGGTGCATTGAATTGCTTTGGGATGTTGAATCAGATCACCTGAATAAGTATCCAGTCAGGTGGCATAAGTTCTTTTGGCTGTTCAATCAAAACTGTTGAAACCTGTCTGGGTCTCAGCTAGACAGACAAACAAAGAAAGGTTCAAACAGATAACCATAGCGAGGTCAAAAAGCCAAATTTGCTGTTAGGGAAGATGTGAAACTTTGCCCCTCTCCAACCCCCCCCCCCCCCCCCCCAAAGAAAAAAGTACAGAGAAAAATGAGAAAGATGAGAAAACAAATAAATAGATGAATGAGTAAATAGATGTACAAAATAAATCATTTTTTAAAAATCTTCAATCTGTATAGATCCCACCAAATGACCTTGAGTTGATGTTGTATGGACTATGGGGATTTGGTCCACATCTAGGCCTCAAAATAGTTGCTTCTGACTCCAGCTCAAAAGTTCGTGTGGAGTCCAACTATTATTGGGAAACACTGCTCTTGCCTGGTACTAATTTAAAACTTGGAACTTAACTACCAGAATTTGTTGGGTTTTGTTAATGACGGTAGTTTTCAAAAGAAAAAATGAAAGATTGCACTCTGGATGAACATTGATACTCTCTTCACTTTGCAAGCGCTATGATGTTGAAAAAATAGTAAGAACTATCTGACTAAGCAGAATATTATGCTACATGTAGATCCATGAAAGATAGAACATAAGAAATAAACAAAATATGACCAAATCCACTAAAATAAACCTAAATAAACACAGGCAAAGGATTGTCATGAAGAGATCTGAATACAATAGGGCTAGAGTGACTGTTGTGGAAATGCAGACAGCCAGGCAAAACCTTCATTTGATCTAATGACAGTGATGTGCTTTCATACGACCTGATGAGTGTCATTTTGAGATGGCCTTGAAAGGGATGAGGATGTAGACAGAGAGGTGTTGATATGACAGATTTAGACCATTGTTTTAAAGATAGACCTTCCAATGAAAGGTTGGTGTGAGGGCATTGAGTAGGATGTCCACATGTTTGTTCAGACATAGCAACAGACTGGAGTTCAGTAGTGACAGTAATGACACCTGTCGATGATCATAACATGGGATTACAAGGCAAAAGGGTAAATGTCATGCCCTCACGCTACTTCATGTAATATAGGCCGTAATCTGTTGAACTTACGTAGCCAACTAGAGTTCTAATTGTTAAAATTTGGGATCTTTTATATTTTTATCTTTTGTTCGGACTATTTTGTAAAGATCATTCAGACTCATCAGTAGTAATTAGCTCCCATCTACATATACATGTATGTCTTTCTTTGACGGCAGGTATCAATTATTTAACTTACGCATGTTGTTTTAAAACTGGTCTCACTGCTCTTATAAAAAAAAAGACGTACAGTACATATATATTTTAAGGAAATCTATAGTTCAGTATTTTTGTATTAAACACAATTAATCTGACTGAAGAAATGAATGGGGTAAGAATAATCATAAGAGTAAGAGCACCAGCAGTAGCACTTGTAGTTCTGCAATTCTGTTCAGTAGTATTAGTATTAGTATTTGGTCAATTAATTCATTATTATGGCACTGTGATTTGAATTTGGCAAGGTTCTAAGCTCCTCAATCAGTTATTACCATAGGTGTGAAAAATCAAAAATAAGTAGCTCTTCCATAATCCATAGGATTATTTTGTTGTGAAATGTAATCATATGTGTGGTTCTGTTGTAGAAATTCAATTCAGCATATCATGTTGCTCGTGGATTTGAGGGAAATGGATAGCTACAAAATAGCTATTATCGTAGTCTGAATGTAACCAAAGTCAGTGGCGTAGCTAGGATTTCATTTTAGGGGGGTGGTAGTGAGCACGGGAAGCGTGCGAATCACTAACTAGTGCGCGAAGCTCGCTCCCTAGGGGGGAGGGTGCAGGGAGGGTGAATGTAATATTTTCACTTGATAACAGTGATTATGAAACTGTTCGAAATCTTCCCTGTCATCATACTTGTGTGTCGTTGTCGTCTTCTTCTGGGATGTTTGTCCGATAGGCAGGTCCACACACCTAAATTCAGGGCTGCCAACTCTCATGCTTTTCATCCAAATCTCATGGTTTCACAGCAATAATGAAATTTCTCACAGACAAATCTTTAATAACTACATGTATATAGTGATAGTAAGAGATAAATGTAACTGTAAACTTTCAAGAATTTCTAATGATGACCATTATTGTGGCATGAAACTTTCACAAATTGCAAAAAATTACTGTACTGATTAATGTATTTAGCGGCTTGAAACTTTTGCGAGTCATGATACCTGTCGAAGTTCACGAAAAGTCTCATACACGCAATAAAAAATTCTGATTTACAGTAACATGCTTACATCAGAGACATAACATTTCCCTGCTTGCATTGTACAATGTATGTACATGTATCTCAGGACATGAATATTTCGCGATATTTTGATGACCGCTTTTTTGGCCGCATGAAACTTTTGCAAATTGCAAAAAATTACTGTGTTGGTTACCGGTATGTATTTTGCGGCAAGAAACTTTCACGAATCACAATTTCTTGCGAAATTTACAAAAGTTTCATGCACACAGAAAATTTCTGGTTTTGCAGTAACATGTAGACATACCATGTCTTCTTCCATGGTTTGTATTTCTTTGGGTAGATGAAAGTAATGAAAAAATTTTGATTAAGGATAAAGGCATGAAAATTATGCTGTTTTTCACCCTTTTGACATAAGCGCAAGTTAGATTTACATGTACTCTGTAGGCACATAATCAAGAACTCTTCCCCTCTATGGCTCTATATCATAAATGTAAGATTTCTCCCTTTCTCTCTCTTTCTCTCTCCCATTCCCAAAATATAAAAGATTATTTGGGGATCAGAGATCTCGGTGACTCAAAATACACCTGTAGAATAGAAGGTACTGCTGCTGGCAAAATAATTGTCTTTTTTAATTGGCCCCCAGTGCAAATCCAAAAATATATTTCCTGTATTACTTAGTGATGAAGATATTTGCTTCAGTAGTTACATGTACAAACTGTATATGGCATTACTGTACATTTTGAAGCAGTATGCCTCATGGAGAAGGAAACCTCATTTCTTTAACCTATTATGGGCCCTTTAAAGATAAATTTGACTTCTGGTGTTGCCAAATATGAAAGAAACTGTTTTTAATAATTAGTAGAGGTTGATTAAGAAGTATATTTGGTGTATACCTTCAGGTTTTGAAATCAGGCCTGGAATTAATTTTTTTCCACCGCCTCTAGCTAACTCCAGCAGATAAGGCGCGGCAGCTGCACACCGTACTACCAGCGCGATATAGCCACTGCTGATGGCCGCACTGCACTGCAAGTTTCCGTTGTTTTTATTGGTAATACTGATAGATGTAGAGATTCAGGAGATTGGTGATATAGCGCCAGCTTGCGGCGCATAAGCGTACATTTGTTTACAATATGGCAGCCTGCAGACACCGAAGGACATCGTAGACACCGATAAATTTGAGCAAGAAATCCTGCACCCTAATCTTACTTCCATAGTTTTATTTCATTGATTTTAGGTTTGAAGCCCAATATTGTGTGAAAGTTATAATAGAAAAGGTAATCTTTATTTGATAATTCCACAGGGGTGAATTTTAATTTTGCAATGGCCCCTACATGTATGAGCGACCTGACGGAGGTGATTTTGTAGCTCACAGGGGCGAATCGACCATACCCCCCCTCCCCCCCCCTCCATATACTTTGAGCGCTGTTTGAAATCACATCATCACATTGATAAGAAATCTATTCAATCTTGCTCTTAAGCACAAGCCCAGTACATAGAAAATGAATGGGACTACACTCAAATGTTCAGGCCAACAGTCAAGCGGTTTCTTCTCATATTTAGATAATAAAGGGCATTGAGAACAGTCCTTGTCAAATGACATTTCTATTGTCATATGTTTCTAATTGACAACCAAAAATAAAAATAAAAAAATGGAAAGCTCAAAAATTATATTTAACATTTCCCAAAACTCAAGCTTCTCTTTAATGATATATGGAGTGACTCATCTTATGTTGTGGGTCTGTGCTGAATCATGCTTGAATTCAGGCCAAAAATCACCTTGTAGAGAGACAGGGGAAGAGAAGGGGGAGGAGTACCCACTCTTTATTCAAGGCTGCAAACATTTACCAGTGGAGAGGGAGAGAGAGTGAGAGAGAGAGTGAAAGAGAGGGAGGGAGAGATACATGTAGAGAGCTCAGGGGTAGAAAGGGGGAGACAGACACAGAGAAAACAGGGGAGAGAGAGGTAGAAGTAGAGAGAGAGAGAGAGAGAGAGACAGTGGTTAGAGAAGGAAGGGAAATATAAAGGGAGAGGGGATAGATGAGTAGCAGGGGGGGGGGGGTGGGAATATGGAGGAGAGGAGATACATGTAGAACAGAGGAGAGGGAGAAGGAGCGAGAATGAGAAGCATAATCATAGTGATATTAGATAAGGTTATCCATGTGAACCAAGTGACTGGTCACAAGAAATTTTTAATAAAGTGAATGTAGCTATTAAAAATGGGAGGGAGGAAGGAGAGAGAGAGAAGGACAGAGGACAACAGACAGAATAGGAGAGAAAGGGGGAAAAGCCAGATGAAATGAGAGAGAGAGAGTGGGAGAGAAATGCATGAGAAGACAAGCAAATGAGAGAGTGGGAGAGGAGCAAATGAGAGAGAGGATGGGTGGAAAGAGAAGGAGAGAGTTGAAGGAAGGTGACCCTACTTGCTGTGCATGCCAGTGCACATGTACACACATGCACATCGGGGCTTATACCCTCCTATCATTGGAGTGCATTTCTCATTAGCCTTGCTGCTAGTGGTGATGCATGTGTGCATCCATCCATGTATACCTATGCTCTGCATTTTTTTCCCTACCTGCCTCTGTTTGCCGTTCGTTCGGTCATACCCTGCGTAACAGCCATCCTCATTGCTACATGTATCTACGCATCAGCTGCTAGAGACTTCAAAAGCAGGAAATTGTCAAAAGGACACGGCTGATAATCACTTTCATGTTTTGTTTTGTACCCAGGGCCCTGCTACTGTACTACTTGTTCCCGAAAGGCGGCGTATCTTGTGATTTTATGCTATATCGCCATCGACTGTCTTCTGCCATCCTCTTCTGTGGAAGCATTTGTGTCTCTCCATCTTGTGTGTAGAAGTCGACTTTTCTCCTGAAGCAGTCTGGTATGTTCAACTCCTATTTATCCTCATTGTAACCATTGTAACCCGACCGACATGTGTCAATACAATCCATCTGCATTTTTGTTGGACTTTGAAATCCTGGGGATATGTATTTTTTGATAGACTTCTTTTTGATGCACATATTGTGGTGCCATTTGTGTAAGGTTTTTAGAAACTTTTGCAACAAAAAAATCTGATGGAGTACCTGCTGCAGGATTTTTAGATATGTGAAATGCATACACAGTAAGCATTCATTGAATGATGTTTATAGTTATATTTGTATCCTCTTTTTTACCATTATGTAGCACTTTTGAATACCTTTATAAGCTAAAGTCTCTGAAAAGTAAAAAAATAAGTTCTCATTCAGACATAATTTATCAGTAGGTCCTGTATCATTAGTGCTGCTTGATTTATTCCTTTAAGAATGACTTATGTTTGTTAGTTTATACATGTATTAGGGGTTGTTGGATAGCATAGTTGTTGCACAGATAGATATTTGCACCAGTAGAGAAAGCGGTAACCCTTAAGCCCGCCGCACACTATACGATCCGTCTGCGATCCGATTTGTGAAAAATTTGTTATAAGATTTGATATGAATTTTCAAACATGTAAAATCTTAATGATAAAGGTTTCGGATAGTCGTATGAATAAAAAAAATTAAATTCCAGGCTGTTGCGAGCCTCCCTGTAGGAATGAAAGCGAACTCAATTGTGACGTTATAGCAATCTTGCGATCGGCTACGATTTGAAGCCCATTTGGCCTTTACTCCGACCACAAGGCTTGCAGTTAACCAAAATTGCGATTTTGATATTCCTATCATCATTCTGAACTTCAAATTAGATAATTTTGCATGCTTAACTTTCATATTTAATGCGAAATGCCATTCGTTCGAAAATCGGGTCGCAGTCAGATTGTATAGTGTGCGGCAGGCTTTAGATTTCCCTCATCATTGGACATGAATCATGTATAATTCCTCACAGCTATCTTCAGCTAATAGTCGAAAACATTTTTTTTGTGATGGTAGCCACAGTACAAGAAAATGCTTCCTGATTATGCACATTTCTGGGCCTATAGTCTGCATCTATTAACTCGTTGAGCTTTATTTGATTTCAGTGTAACATGCATTTTCCATGGACCCTAGCTTGAGTTGTCATGAGCTTGGTATTCAACGGGTTAAAATCCTTGATCGTATGAGTAGCATCCGCCGTGAGGCCTAAAATAAGCTTACTCTAGGTCGCTTCATGAATATTTAAAATTAATTTAAGGTTCCTATTTAAAGGCAAAGTCCACCCCAGAAGTTTCACTGTTTCAATAAAAGGAGATGAATTTGAACAGTATTTTAAAAAACGAAATGAGCAAAATCGGTCAAAGAATAAGAAAATTGCACTCATTTACATTTTACAATAAATTACTCTCAGCTCTGCAAATTGGCAACACTGATGACATTATATGTGAGCAGCTCTTCATTCACTTTGTACATGAAATTTCACATTTTCTCAATTTTCTTGGAAGTTAAACATTTTCTTACCCCATAGTCAAAGTATGTTATGTAAAAAGCAGTTCTTCAAAAAAAAAAAAATTTCTGCACCACGAATATTCCATGTTTACAGTATACCCCATTTATATCTTCTTCATTTGGAGCAACATCAGCTGGGGAGCGTTTCATGAAGAGTTTTGTCGGTGAAAATCACCGACAAATGTTATAAGCTACTGAAAATACTTGCATCTGATTGGCTGAAAGCAAATTAGTCACTGAAGACCACCGACTAATTGTTTCATGAAACACCCCCCAGATGACCAGTTTTATTATCATGCACGTCTGAGATGATCACGGGGATATGTTGTCATGGTAACACGTCACCTTGATTAATATTGGCTTGATTTTTTTTTTTTTTAGTTCGGAAAATTACATGTATACAAAATAGATCCTTGGGTAAATGTCCTTAATTGAAAAAATACTAGATGATATCACACATCAGACCAATGCAAAATTTTAGTCTTGTATGATTCATCTTATTTATGTTATTTAAAAGAAAATAGGTGAGACACATTATTATTGTCAGTCTACATGTACCTTCAGCAAATTAACCTCATTGTTAACATACATGTCACTCGGAACGTGCAAAAATAGCGCAAGGGCGCACGCTTTAGGGCGAGATGTCGTCAGTGTTTACCCTGTGAGCGTATGCAGCGGACAAGGGATGACTCCGCAGCTTGTGCCATGTTCATGCTTTGTTCTTTGTGTTGCACCAATGTCAAGATATTAATCTACAATTGCCACTCTCGACCCAGGTGTAGTAAATGGGTACCTGGTAGGAAGAATATCTTTGAAATGCTAGAGTGCCTTAATGGCAGCCTTGCTAAAGCCGGGTAATAACAGTGGAGTGCCAGGAGAGTCAATTCTGACAAGACATGAATGCTATCCAAGAACCCACTATTTATTATTATTATTATTATTATTATTATTATTATTATTATTATTATTATTGTTATTGTTATTGTTTTGTTTTGTTTTGTTTTGTTTTGTTATTCTTATTCTTATTCTTATTCTTATTCTTATCATTATTATTATTATTGTTGTTGTTGTTATTATCATTATTATTGTTATTATTATTATTATTATTATTATTATTATTATTATTATTATTATTATTATTATTATTATTACTATTATTATTGCTAGTGTTTATATCTATTGTGGATATATAGGATGACACTGCACAACCTCTAGACAGAGGTGAAGCCACATCTTTGGTGGGTAAAAACAGGGTACTAGTATTATGTTCGTCTTCTGTTGTCAGCCAGTCTGGTATTGAGATGTAAGGCCTTGTCAAAATGTTGGCTCTGCGGTACAGCTGATTGATAGGGACAGGTAGCGATCTGAGCATGTGATGAGCAGAGGTTCGTCTACAGCACTATCGAGCAGAGGTTCAGCAGAAGGCAACCATTGATGTGATACTCTCATGAATCGGGATTTGAAGCAGGAGGGGGGGAGTGATGGGTTGGAATTGTACGCAGGCTTACACTGGAATTCATTCTACTACTACCTAGCATACACATGTAGTTGTGGAGAACATGGTTTAATTATAAAGGCAGATATTCCTTAATCATCTTTTCTCTAGCTCCCTCTTTCCCTGCCTCCTCATCTCCTCTTCATCATCATCACCTTCTCATCCTCCAGATCATATTCCTTCCCTTTCTTGAGTTCTTCCCTTTCTTATCATCATCATCCTCTTCCTACGTCTACTTCTACTTTTTCTTTTACTGCGTGCTGCTGCTACTGCTACAGCAACAAATATTTCTACTACTACAACTTCTTCTGCTACTACTACTACTTCTACTACTACTACTACTACTACTACCACCACCACCACCACCACCACCACCACCACCTCTACTACTACCACCACTACCATTACTACTACTACTACTACCACTACTTCCACTACTACCACTACTACTACCACCACTGCTACTACTACTACTACTGCTACTACTACTACTACTACCACTATTACTACTACTACCACTATTACTACTACTACCACTACTACTACCACTACTACTTCTACTGCAGCTAGTGTAACTACAAATTCTAATGCTGCTGTCTGCTACTTCTACTGCGATGACAAATTTTTACTACTATTGCTATCATATGTAAATGTTACATTAATTTTTTTTAACTTTTAAAAAAATTTGCCTGTGTATGAAAATGGGAAGACTTTATGAAACTTGTCTTTATTCATGCTTGAAGATTTCTCAAATGTTCAGCAACTGTTGCGTTCTTTTGCATCATTGGTTTGTTTTATGGGTTAGTGCAGTCAGTCTGCCTCATGATGATGTAATCCTGTTTGTAAGAGGAGGAGATTGTTAAACTTTGTACCTAAAACTAAGTCACAAACAGTTAACCTTTATCCAGCCCCTGTCTAGATACTAATGACTACATATGTCCAAAACAGAATCATTAAGAACATAACTGGCAAGAATCGTGCTATTAAATCCACAAGATATTATGAGATAAGAGTCTAAGAAGCATTCTGAATAACAGTTTCATAGTCTTAATTGTTTTTCTTAATGCCATTCAAATCTCATCTACCTTCATTTTAAACAGTATGTTGTAAAAATCAAAATTTGAACTATAAACCATAGAATAAATGTAATACATTGAATTCTTAGTTGCCCCTTTTTAAAAGAAATACAAATTTACAACAAAGACATTTTGCATTCATCTTCCTAGCAATTAGGCATTGCAAGTACATTGTTGTTTGTTGCTGTTGTTTGTTTAGTAAAAAATAATATAAAATTGTCAATACTAAGTGATATGCCATAAGTTGATGTTTGCTGTGTAGCGGTACATGTAGTTATTCTTAATTGTCAGGCATGAGAAGGAGAAACTTGTAATTTTGCCATGGATTACACATATTTTCCTTTCGATATTAAAGGTTACAGTGTACATTTAGAGCCACTGAATTAATGGTATAATATTTAGCCAACAGGAACCATAATCTGCAAAATCACAGGAAATAATTATTTCCAACCACCACACAAGCATTGTTATGCCCTGTCACTGTTTTGATATTTGTCAATGGTGGATGACGCATCCAGGGGTCAAATAGTTTGGTCAGGTCTGTGGTAGTCTACAGATGCAGACTCTATTATGACACTTACACACAAACCCGTGAAGCTCTGATACCCCTGTCAATAAAACTAAATCGCTGGTCCGGAGCAGGTCCGCAATAAGTCGTAAAATTTTGAATTACTTAACGGCACGGCCCAAAATTTTAGACCTGCTTTTACAAGCACCAGGTGCGGACTAAAGAATTACTGAAAGGAGCAGCATCAAAGTCCGCTCTTAAGTTCCTCTCACGGTCAAAGGCCACTTTTTTCAACGTCTGTCTTTGGGCATAGATCGCACGAAAAATCGTAACCTCTTCCGCTCTCACCGGAGATAACATCATGTATATGTGGGAGTGTTCACTGTTCAGTTACCATGACAGTTACTCCTTTTTGGACTGATTTATTGAAAGGGTCCTTATAAAGTGCGGTTTTCACTGGTATGCGAACGTTTTACGAAGGATGCAAATGTCAAAAAAACTGTATGCTTTGAAAATTCGCCAAACTTGGGCCGGGGTTCAGAAGCATTGTCAGTTATTGTTCGAGGGATGCGGGAAACGTTCACAAAAATTTCAAACTTTTTAAAAATTCTACCGACTTAAAAATGAACAATTGGCGACGCTTCCGAACCCCCGTGCGTGTTTGGTGAACTTGTGGAGCATAAAATGCGAATGTTGGACTTTGCCATTTTTTCGACATTCGCATCCTTCACAAATCGTTCGCGTGCCCATGAAAACCGCACTTATTTTACTGCTCAGTGCAGACTACCTATTAAATGCGGACTATTTTAGTGCAGACTAAAAGTGGGAGAATTATTGAAAACGTTATGAGCTTAGCCTAACTTTTCTAGTCTCTGACTCTTACTTTGTCAAATGTCTGGAACAGATACTAGGACCTGTTGCGTGCATGAGACTGTTTGGTCTGTGGTTCACCTGACAAGAGTTAATTCTCTGTTTCTGTCTGCTACTAATTGCAAACAGGAATCGTAATCTGCTAATCATGGGAAGGCAGGCAGATATCAGACAAAGCATTCCTTCCCTCCCTCCCTCCCTCCCTCCCTCTTGATGTTTAGCACTATTGCATGAAACATAAGGATCAAGGTTTAAGGTCACATCAGGACCGGGTCATTGTAAGGGCAAGACTGCCACTCAGGTGTATGTGTGTGAAGCCAAAATACAGATTACAGCTGATTCGTGTAAACATTAGGTTGCATCATGGATCTTTCATAAGATCCATGGTTGCATCAACTTACCTTGTCACATGTGGAGCTTGCTTTCTGAGAGAGTTGAGTTGAGAGCTACACTGTACATGTATCACATGAAGTCCCCTCCATGTCACCACTCACTCATGACGTCTGATGATGTGTAGTAGGGTCCATACGTACGTATAGCTATGCTGTAGGGCTGCCTCTGGAGATCATACTGTACAGATATATTCAGTGTTCTCTAGCTTACTACAATGTGAGTAATTATATTAAAGTTGTGTCTGTTATTGTTTTCAAATTAAGAATCCTTTTTACATGTACTTATTTGTTGTATTAATCCTAAGGATCTGTTTCAAAACTTTTCAGTGATCTAAATTTGTAACCTGTCGCCCTTGATTTTACACATATTTTCCATACAGTCTTACATGTAATAGAGTTGAATATGGCATGGCATGGCATGCACAGCAAGGATCGAATATTCATGAGATGTACACGTAGTTTGATTCACATGAATCCTTCGATGAGCCAGGAGGTGACAGAGAAAGGGGGATTCACTGCGGAAGTATCGTTTGCAAGGACGGTTCAATGTAAGACCCATGTATTGCCTGTCTAAGTAAGAATTAATGACAGTGCCGTATTAGCACCTCTATCTGATTTCTTTTGGAGTCGTGACAGGACGTTGCATCAGATCTTTCACCCCCAAAGTCAGCCTTCACTCGGAAAAAAAAAAGCCTTGAATGAATTACTAGTAACACTGTGGGGGGGGGGGGGGGCTATGATGCTCAATTCTTAAAGAGCTTTTCAATGTTCATGTTTCATTCATGTTGTATTTTTAAAGCCAAAAAACCATTGCCATAACTGAACTCTTTGTAAAAGTCCATAAGTAAGAGCCTTGTGGCTCTTAGCTGTGTAGCAGACTGTATTGTACCTTTTCTACTGATTTACATGTCATTTATCTGATGGCAAAACTCTCTTGTACAATGTTATCGTGACAATAATCTCCATCTTCAGGAAGAAATTTGCTTATTCCTGTGATAATAATTATAAAGCAGCACTTTCAGCCAGTGGGTTAAGGAGCTCTCTCAGCTGGGCCATGAAGTTGGCCAAATGTAAATTAAATTGTAATCTGATATTATATCATCACAGCTTGAATTCAAATATACTATTACCTGTTTTCTCAAACATTTATGTACAAAATTAGGGGCATAATTAGTATAGTAGTCCAGATAATTCACAATTTCACACAATTCATTCTCAGTTTTTGTCAAGCCACCAAGGTGGAGCAAGACTAAGGGATCTTTAGCGATGTCCGTCCATCCGTGACGCTTATGAAACTTTAATAACTTTGTTACCATTTGCCCGTTTGTAACCAAACTTGGATGGTAGATGCTCCATAGGGACCTCAATGTTATTTGGGGGCCAAAGGTCATGTATATAGGTCAAAGATCAAATGAGGTCAAATGTTGAAATTTACCTGCAAGTTTCTACTGGGGTTAGTAACTTTTGAACCATTAGCCCATTTGTTTTGGATGGTAGATGCCTTGTAGGGACCTCAGTGTTATTTGGGGTCAAATTTCACGTAGGTAGGTCAAAGGTCAAATGAGATCAAATGTTACAGTTTATCTGCAAGAATGATTGCACACGAGTGGGGCGAGACACGTAATGGCTATCGCCTTGGTTTAAAGATTATTGGCATCTATACATGTACATGCAGCCATCATATTCTTATTAAAGGTACATGTACCTTTATAAGGATTTCTGTTTTCACATTCAGTTCATTTTTGCAAGGGGATCAGTATCTATCCATTGTCCTAGAAATAGCGTGCAGTTATAACATCGGTACTTTGTTGTCTCAAGTGAGTTTTTAAAAAAAAAAAACTTCCCCTGAGAAAAAAGTTGGCAAATGGCGTCAAAACATTGATTACTATCCAAACTGCCCTACAAAAGGACAATGCTTTCACGTACGCCAGCCCCAATTTCCCCCGTCAGACTTTGAGAAAATCATTGGCAGATCGCCTAAACTGGCCTGTAATTCTATTCCCGGCACGAATATTATCCCTGACTAATCGTCTTCAAGATGTGATAAACTGGGGGGTTTATAATCAAGGGAAAGTTGACGGGGAGCTAAGAGACCCCAATTTGATTAGCTGTACAGAGGCACAGGGGAAATAAAGGGTGACACTTTGCATGACTATCTTTTAGTGACAAGACGAGAGTTTTGGCTGGGTTGGAGCCAGTCTGACTCTTCCGAAAGTATAGTTTACTACTAGTATGTTTTGAGGAAAACTGAAAGTTGTTTCAAGGAAGAAGGGGGCATGGTAACAAAAAATAGGGGATTCGAGTGCAAGTAATAGACGAAAAATCCCCACAACTGAGGACTTCACAACAGTGTTTGGAGGAGGAGGATCAACTTGTACTGTACAACCATAGTTGTTTTACCAAGTCATTACATGTATTGCAAAAACAAAACAAACAAAAACCCCCAAAAATCTTGCTAAACCAGATCCATTGATCCTTTCATGGCAGGTCAAAATATGTAAATGACATCAATACATTTAATACAAACATTGTGATACAATAAACAATTCAGAATCATTTCAGGATATTTTTGACCCCTCAGCTTTGACCCAGTTTCAACTGGGTACCCACTTTGACATCAAAGTGGGTACCTTGTTGCGCAATTCTAGCAAAATGTGCGCAAGGTATAATATAAATTATACAGTCTAGCACACAGCACAACTGCAATGCGCGAAGCTGGGTACCCACTTTTACGTCATACCTCATACTCAAATTTTTGGTGAACTCTTGACTTTTTATGAGAAAATTAACCAAAATGCATTGATTTTGATTGAAAATTTTGAATGTTTTTCTTCTTAGAATTCTATTCTCGATTATATATAAAAAAAAATTTACCATTGTGTAATCACTTTAAGAGACATCAGCAATGCATGTTTACATGTACATGTATTAGGTGCTATAAAAATGCAGAATATTTAGAATGTACTAGCTCAGCTTTTTATTAGATTCCCTTATATTTCACTTTTTAAATTAATTTGTCCTAAGCTCATGGTGAATATATTAAGATCTACTTGTACGTGTTTGTATGTTCCAATTTCCCCCTTTGTATTATGAATCGTCTTATTTATGATGTCATTCATATGTATATTTATGTATTATTTCTTACTTGCATGCATGTATTATCATTTATGTGAAATATGAAAATAAACTGAAACTGAAACTGAAAACTACTATTACATGATTTTTGTTGTTTTTGATGTGTGTTTTTGTTTTGTTTTGTTTTGTTTTGCCTACATGTATGAGGTGTACGTGTGTATACATGTGTGTACGTGATGTAAATAGTGCAGTCTTGACAGGAGAGGAAATCCCTAGTCCACCTTCTCTTCCTCCTTGTTCTACACTCACAGACAATGTCATCTGCTGAGAAGCCACAAGGACATCAAAAGTTTACTCCTCTATGGCTTTCAGTGAATAGTGTCATGTTAAAGGGAAAGTCCACCCCAGAAGTTTCTCTGTTTGAATAAAAGGATTTAAATTTGAACAGCATTTTAAAAAAGAAATGAGCAAATCGGTCAAAGAATAAGAAAATTACACTCATTAGCATTTTCTAATAAATTACTCTCGGCTCTGCAAATTGGCAACACTGATGACATCATATGCGAGCAGCTTTCCATTCACTTTGTACATGAAATTTCACATTTTCCCAATTTTCTTGGAAGTTACACATTTTCTCACCCCACAGTCAAAGTATGTTATGTAAAAATCAGTTCTTCTGAACATACATTGACTATGGGGTTAGAAAATGTGTAACTTCTAAGAAAATTGAGAAAATGTGAAATTTCATGTACAAAGTGAATGGGGAGTTGCTCGCATATGATGTCATCAGTGTTGCCAATTTGCAGAGCCGAGAGTAATTTTCTAAAAAATGTAAATGAGTGTAATTTTCTTATTCTTTGACCGATTTTGCTCATTTTTTTTTTAAAAATGCTGTTCAAATTTAACTCCTTTTATTGAAACAGAGAAACTTCTAGGGTGGACTTTCCCTTTAAAGAAGAAACAAATAATTTTCCTTGAGGTTTTAGGTGCTGACATCATATTCTGAAGAAAATGTTGTGTGCTGAGAGCCAGAACATTTGGAGTTTACCTTCTCTTTCTCCTTGTTCTAACCTCACAGACAATGTCATCTGCGGAGAGCCACAAGGACATCAGAAGTTCACTCCCCTGTGGCTCTCAGTGAATATTGTCACATTAGAAAAAAAAAAAAAAATGACTTTGCTGGAGGTTTTTGGTGCTGACTAATCATATTCTGAAGAAAATGTTGTGTGCTGAGAGTCAGGACATTTGGAGCTTACTCCCCTATGGTTCTCAGTGAACAATATCACATTAGAAAAGAAAGAAACCAAATGACTTTCCTTGAGGTTTTATGTGCTCTCCAGGCCCCTAAAGCTCCGCCATTTTGTCCAGATCCATTAGAAGGCCGACCTAAGCATCCATCAATATTTATGAGCAAAAATGAATCATTCATTTTGTAAGATGATTCCAAGGAGTTGCGTGCGTCTGTGCATGTTAAAACATTACGCCCATCAGCTAAAAATATGCGCAATGATGCACAATCAATGCGCATTAAATCAAAGTATCATAATAAAAGTGATACGCGCCACACGCGCAGTAGATATGAATAATGCGACAAAAACAGGTGCTTAGGTCGACCTTCAAATGATCCGAAAGAGGTGGGGCCTAATGCCATTTGCTTAATGATATAAGTGCATGCTGCTTTTCATCTAGTAAATTTATTATATGTCTATGGTGCTGTCTTATGACCTCATCTTCTGCAGATCTAAAACATTGTCGGCTAAGAGCCAGAAGGGTATAACTCTTTTTTTTTTTTTTTAGTATATAGAATTAATGTCCTTCCAGCTCTCCACATATTGTATCTCTCTTAAAAAAAAACAAAACTAATAAACAAACCAGAAACTCCATACGATGACCTTCCTTGAGTTTCCATGAGCTGTTTTATGACATTATATTTTGAATATCTTCTGTATTGCAGCCTGGTAGACGATATCGTCTGCTGAAAGCTAGAGAGGCACTAACTCACATTTTGTTGTTTACAGAGAGCTAATGCACTCCTAGCTTTCGGCAGACAATGTATGTAAAAAAAAAACAACAACACAAACCATGAAATGACTCTCCCTTTTCCTAGACTGTGCATGTGTTGCCATATGACCTAATTTTGGATCCGATTGTGGAGATCCTTGCCCCGAAGCCAACATTCAGGGGATGTTCATTTTACGTGCAGTCAGGCACATTGAGAGTAGCTACATGTAGCGACGTGGGACATTCATGACATCTCTCGGTATGAAGCCTTTATAAGCCACATCCTTCTTTAACTGATTCACTCCCTAGCTTAGCATGCAATTGCAAGCCATCTATTCACGTTCAGTGGCAAACCCACAAAGTTTGATCCCAGGCTTGTTGAAAAGATTTGGCAGCTTTGGCAGATTTTCACTTCAGGATTAATACTACATTCCATCTCGATCTGTGTGGTGAAAATAAGGTTAGTTTAAATGATTGATTTGGTATGAAATTTGATTAATTACGAATTAATAGTAATGCATATTATTACACCTTTATTACTCCAGTAATAATAAAATGCTTCAAAATCCTAAATGCCTGTGAGTTTGCGGTTACTGTATCTGTAATAAGAGAACACCATCTTATGTTACCAGAAAGCTCCATCTTTTCGAACCAAGTACGGTAAGTACTGCAGGCCGAACTAGCTGGGAAGTACATTTGAACTGACATGGTTTACATGTAGTCGATTTGACATTTCATGAACCTAGAAAAGTTCTTTCCATTGAAGTATTTTTTTTGGTCAATTCGTGATCATATATTAAGTGTTCAAAGATGAATTTTAGCTTTGTTGCCCAAGGGGACCTTGAGCAATTTGCATAAATACATAAAAGTGATCGCTGGTTTTCAGATTATGCAGCCTAAGACAGTTTACCTACTCAAAGTATGTAAAGGGATCTACAAACCACAATATAATACCAGTCTCTAGCAGTGTTTTTATCTTGTGTAATGATCCAAGATTGTTGTTTTATGTTGTTGTACAAAATTCTTTTGAAAATACAAAAGCAAAACAAATGTAAATTTCCTCTGAAGCCAAAGTTCAATTGTCATATTAATTGAATCATAAAATAGGTCTAATCCACACCAATAAAACCCTCACTGATATTTACTTGTTACTTGTTACTTGAGAATGTTGAATGGTACCTTTAAGTGGGTATCAATGAGGTCTAATTAGCTTGCCTTTATTTAGATTGCAATTGAAAATTGTATTAGTCACAGTCAAGAGGCAAGAGGCCCTATCAGCAAGAATAATGAAATGTTTTTGTACTGTGATCTCCATTAAATTGTCTATCTACAACACTCGGGACAGTTGGTCAGACAAAGCAAGATTTGTTAACACTTGGAAAAAATACTTGGAAAAAATTACTTGACAATATTCATGTAAATGGATGTTACGACATTTAAGCATGCAAACATACTAACGGTTTACCTGTTGGGGGTAAAATGGCATCTCAGTAGATGGTATCCAGTTCGCATACATTGGTTGTTGTGTCAGGCAAGCCTCTTGCAAGCTTCTTAGTTGTCTAAAGAAACTTTTGTTCAACAAGTATGCATAAGATTAGTAAACAGTTCTAATGAATTGACTTGAACTGCGACTTGATACAGTATTTTCAGTTTCTCCATCTTATCAATTTTGTTTCATTTCCTGCATGTACCATGAGAGTAAAAATTGTTATTTCATCATGTCGAAATTGTATACATGTAGTTAAAGATAAACATGAGTTCGGTCATGCAGTTGCAATATGAAAAAAAACTGTTTCAGATTGCCATTTAGGAAAGGTGGATAAGGAAGTAAATTAAAATTGGTGCTGAGTCCCTGAGATTTTGATGTCATCGCATTGATAAGAAATTGATTTGATCTTGTTGGGAAGCACATGCACCATGCACAGAAATGGACATATGGGATTACACACAAATGTTCTACCAAACCCTTTTGCAGTTTCTTGTCTTATTCTGAAAATGGGGGCATTTTAAGGGCAATCTTTGTCAAGGGATATTTCTATTTGATATTCTTGCAAACTGACACTTTTCGAAATCTCACAAAATTATTTTACATCTTTCCCAGAACTCAAGCTTTCATTTAAATGCTGTTAACTGAAATATTAGAGAATTGCTCCTTTTATTGGATAGTCAAAATATTGCATGTCTTCTATATGCGCTTTTGTCATACCGTCACCTTTTGTCTCGCCCACCGGAGGTGAAGGCGAGACTAATACTGCTTTCACATCAAGGTACGGTCGCAGCACCGTACCCAGCGACCGATCGGACGTGCTTTCACACCTCCGTCAAAATTTGGTCAGGCCCAGAGCGATCGGTCGCTGTATAGCTGACCTAGCCGGAAGCGGAAGTAGAGATAGTGCGTAGGCATGTATGGGGGGTCATTGCATTTCGATCGGTCGCTGAGTACGATGTGCTTTCACATCTAGCTTGCATCGGTCGCGATCGGTCGCTGAAGTACCTCACCGACCGTACTCAGCGACCGATGAAATGCTTTCACATTATGATTTCATCGGTCGCAGCGACTGCTCGCAGCGACCGGTCGCAGCGACCGTACCTTGGTGTGAAAGCAGTATCAGGGATCCAAATAGCGTCTGCCCGTCGTTCGTCATCCGTCCATCACAAATGTTAAAGTTTACCTGCAAGACTCTTACAATGCATAACTTGGTAACTGTTGGTCCAATGGCAACCAAACTTGGGTGATAGATGCACTAAGGGTAACATCATGTTGTGGTGCTGTCAGAGGTCACAAGGTGAGGTCAAAGGTCATTTGAGGTCAAATGTTAAAGTTTACCTGCAAGACTCTCTCATGACAAAAAACTTTGCAACTGTTGCTCCCTTTTCAACTAAACTTGGGTCATAGATGTACTTGGGGGATGTTCATGTTATAGTGGTATCGGAGGTCACATGGTAAGGTCAAAGGTCATTTTATTTCAAATGTTAAGGTTTACCTGCAAGACTCTCTTATGACACATAACTTGACAACTGTTGGTCCAATGGCAACCAAACTTGGGTGATAGATGCACTAGGGGTAACATCATGTTGTGGTGCTGTCCGAGATCACATGGTGAGGTCAAATGTTAAAGTTTACCTGCAAGACTCTCTTATGACAAAAAACTTTGCAACCATTGCTCCCTTTTCAACTAAACTTGGGTCATAGATGTACTTGGGGACCTTCATGTTATAGTAGTATCGGAGGTCACATGGTAAGGTCAAAGGTCATTTTATTTCAAACGTTATTAAAGTTTACCTGCAAGGCTCTCTTATGACACATAACTTGGCACATGTTGCTGCAATAGCAACCAAATTTGGGTGACAGATGCACTAGGGGTACATTCATGCTATTGTGCCATCAGGTCACATGGTTTGGTTAAAGGTCATTTTAGGTCAAACATTAAAGTTTACCTGCAAGACTTTCTTGTGACATCAAACTTGGTTAGGGATGTACTTGGGGAAACCTTTATGTTATTTAGTCAAGGGTGGGCGAGACACAATCTTGCTATTGCCTTGTTTGTCCTGGCACAATTTTTCACTTTTTCACCATTGCATTCTATTTCACAATACCTATTCATGTGATGAAGCTGCACCTGTCATGCTATGGAAACAAATAGTTTATGACATTAGCAAGAGAAATATTTATTTCTGACATGAAACCGAAACCTCACTTTGAAACGTAATGTGAAAAAAAAAACCCTGAAGATATCTGGTTTATGTGTATATATATGCTGATGCATGCAATTTTTGTGAACTTACTAAAAAAATTTCCTGTGTGATTTGAACTTTGTATAGAATAATGTGAATCATCTCTGATAATTGGCAATGAAGTCATGATGAAGAGATATACGTCTTCCATGGTTTTGAGTATGGAAATATTAAAAACTCATTTTAACCTGTTGAATACTATGCGTGATGTAACTCAGGCTGCGGTCTATGAAAAGTGTGTTATACCAAAATCGGATTGTGCTCAACAGGTTAAGGATAGTAAAGTCTGTTATAAAGTTGAAAAGTTTTCAGATGTAAATGTTGATTATTTCATCAACATGATATTTATTGACTTTGACAAAAATATAGATTTTTAAAAGATATTTTACTATTATTGTATCATTTGTTTCTATGCACAGACAAAAGAATAAACAACCTGTGAGACAAACAACTGGGATAAACTTCCAAATTTGAGGATACCCCTTCCTATGTAAGTACATGTACATATTGTATTTTCTTCATTGTTGTTGTTGTTGAATTGGATATACATGTAGGATATTATCTCCTAGGAATAAACTTTATTTTATTTATTTCATTTCTCTCTTTTGTAGGAAAGGAAATCATTGGTATTCTTACTTTTATAGTCCTTGCAGCAAAACATGAATTGGTTCCATCTCACATCCATCATTCCAAAACCTCAAAGTTTAAGCTCTGCATATGATATAACTTTTCAACCACCTGTTCAGACACAAAATGTTTATCCCGAAACACGATTAAGAAATGGTGTATAAAAATGTCATCGTACACCCTACTGACCGTTCAGACACACATTCCGACCTCTCAGAAGAAACATGATATAGATGCGCATTTTCCTACTGCGCATGTTGCCAAGGTCATGTCTCCTTCGACCACGCTCACGTTAAGCCCCGCCCAGTTATACCGTTCTATGGTCACCATACGTTTAGATTCTTTATTGAGTTCTAGTTCGAAATAATGCTCAGACCCTAGTTTCATTATACAACGTTTCTTTATACGTTGTTTTGTTAGTCAGTGTTCAGACACACAAATCCATCGTATAGCTATACCGTTTTGGTATAGCTACCGGGTATACAGTTTTGGTATAGCCATACGACAAATTCTTTTATCTGAACACAGGGATAATATCTTGCATGAAGCATTGGTGGAGGAGTGGGAGGGATTTTCCCTGAATATTTTCCATTTTTCTTCCTTATGATATGTGTCAGAAGATTAATTTTTGTATCTCCTCAATTTACCATATATCAGGTTGAAGCCTTTTCCTCTTTATCTGCTCTCTCTAATCATGTGGTTATTACATGGTGGTTTTCAAAGGCTTTCAGTATACACTATCCCTTTGCTTGCATAGTCATTCATCACAAATGTTTCTATTTTTGTTTGAGTTTGAATCCATTCAGTGGGGAATAGTTGTGAAAAGATGAATTCACAATGACCTGGATCATCTGTGAGTGTTAGAGGGCTGCATTTGGAGTGAAAACCTCTGTGTAGAAGTACATCATGAGCTTTCAGGAAGGATCCTCCTTATTTGTGTAGATTATGAAGTTGTTAATGATCAAGAAAATATCTGAGTAACCTTGTTGCGGTGAAGATTTCCTTTTTTTTTGTTCAGATGAAGAGTCTCTTAATTCAGTCATGCTTGATTCCTACTGGATAGATAGTATTTGCTTGAGGGGAAGGGGGGGGGGTCATCCTGTAGTGTGCTCAACGACAGGTCATGTTGCCATGAATTTTGCACCCAAGTCGCGAAATTCGGGACCAAAATCATCAAATTTGCCACCACAAGTCGCAAAGTTTGCATCCAGTGTTCGCGAATTTTGCGTCCAAAATCGCGAATTTCACGACTTGGCCACGAAATTGACGGCGCACATGACTTGTCATCGAGCGTACTTCAGGGCCACCATATCTTGTAAATAAGCCTCATATATACACTAATTGATTAATGTTCTCCATAGATCAAATCATCAAGTTGGTGCTGTCATTCAGCTTTTCAGCATATCATTAGTCTTATTACCGTACTAAGTTACTTTTACTGCATCCTGTAATGTCATATGTATTACTATACAGTTTCTGTATTGTTCCTGTATACATACATGTACATGTACTGTATAATTATTTTCATTTTACTGTACAACATTTTTAATGAGAAAGAAATCAGGCCTCATACTGTACCTGGTCAGACAGAGTCATAGCTTTGTGGTGCATTAGTTATTGTCCGATGATCATTTATTGCCTGTTTTGGTGAGTCATGGAGGATGTTTCATGGAGAATAAATATGATATTTCCCAGCCGTCATTATGTCTCTGCGTTGATTCAGGATGCCATCAGCCCATGTAATTACTCAGTCCTACCTTGATCAGTCGAACACGATTTGATTTTGGTATAAGACACATTTTGCATAGACCCCAGCCTGAGTTATTTATGGGTTAATGTGCTCTGTGGAGATTAGGTATCACTTTATTTCGAGTGAAAATCCACCCTCCAACATAGTGAAATCCAGTCTCAAAAGGATTGGATTTAAATCCTTAAAAGTTATAACTAATATGAAGAGTGAATTCGCTCTCCTCTTCATGTACGTGTAGAGAGTGAGCTGGATCGTCTGTTGTGATTTGAATTCAACATGTCAAAGTCATATCCACCACAGTATAGGACCCTGCATACGTACACATATTCTTAAAGGGTAAGTCTACCCTAGAAGTTTCACTGTTTCAATAAAAGGAGATAAATTTGAACAGCATTTTAAAAAAGAAATGAGTAAAATCGGTCAAAGAATGAGAAAATTACACTAATTTACATTTTCTAGTAAACTACTCTAGGCTCTGCAAATTGGCAACACTGATGACATCATATGCGAGCAGGTCTCCATTCACTCTGTACATGAAATTTCACATTTTCTCAATTTTCTTAAAAGTTACACATTTTCTAACTCCCATAATCAATGTATGTTCAGAAAAATTGCTTTTTACTGTACATAACAAAGCTTGACTATGGGGTAAGAAAATGTGAAATTTCATTACAGAGTGAATGGAGACCTGCTCGCATATGATGTCATCAGTGTTGCCAATTTGCAGAGCCGAGAGTAATTTACTAGAAAATATGAAAGACTGTAATTTTCTTATTCTTTGACCGATTTTGCTCATTTCTTTTTTTAAAATGCTGTTCAAATTTATCTCTGTTTATTCAAACAGTGAAACTTCTAGGGTGGACTTTCCCTTTAATGGAATGGGATCGGTTTGCACAAGCTGCTTGGGCATATGAGGCAGCAGGTGGATAAGGGGGGGGGGGGGGGGGGGGGGAGTCTTCAGCCACTCTTGGACTATTGAAGGTCTGATTTAGGCATCCACTACATCATATCTGTTCAGGGAGGTGCCGGAATATCCTCATATTCAGACAGGAAGGTACCTGAATATTTTCATGTTTAGGCAGCAGAATGCCCAAGTACGTGTAGTCTTGTCAGTGATGCAAGAACTGCCCAACTGTATGTAATTTCTGTATTAAATATTTCATCACCAAAACTGCTTCAGAAATTCTGTTCACTTTGCTCGCAAGCAAATTTAGGAACTTGAGAGAGTCCATTTGCAGGCAAAAAAAAAAAAAAAAATGGTGTTGGCCCCCGCCCCACCCCCCTCGCTGAACTGTGCCCTTACACCTATGTGCACAAGTCACTGCTCCTAAAAGTATGACCAAAAAAAATGCAGGATAAGATGAAATGCCAACAATCTGTTGCCGTTAGAGACAATCTGTATTAAATGGTTCAGAAGTGTACTCAATCACCCAAAGAAGAATTTTTGTACTTGAATGTATTCATTTTAACCTTTACAAAAGGTTGAAAATGGCATTCTGTGGGGGGACCATTATAGAAGTACATGTATGAAGAATAAAAGAAAGGATAACATTGCAACCGATGTACAAAACCAAAGTTGGACTTTGATTACATAAACACTCTGATTTATGCATGCCCATACATTTACTAGTTTACTCAGTAGTCGCTTGAATGTTTTTGAGAGTGTTTTTGATCTAGCAGTATCTTCTTATAGAAGCGATATGTGAAGCTCATATTTTGAAATCAGTATAACGACATTGAACACCAAGCATACATAGTAAAATATCTTTGTGATTGGAACACTCTTAAGATAAATTTGAATTCTGGTAATGTGATTTCAATATGAAAGAAATTGTTTTAGATTAATTGAGAAAGGTTGATATGAAAACCCGGGGGGTCACTTCCATTGAAGAGTGGACAGCGTCCGCGAGAAAAAAAAACGCGGAAAAAGGGTATTTTTTCAGGGGTAGGCATGGAACACGCGGAACGCGAATAGGGTGTCAAAAATTTTTTTAAAGGGTATCTAAATCATGATAATCTAAAACGCGAAAAAGGGTATGTAATTTGCACAGACTGCAGGACCGACTGTAACAAGACCCGTGAATGGAAATCCTATAAAGAGAATTAGAAGCCACCACAATAAGTCCAAATTCAGATCTATTCCTATAACCCTTTGTGCAACGCCTGTGTAAAACATAATGAGACAGTGAATTATCTCGAGATAAAAACAGCTCCAAAACTTTCAATGGACCCCACTATCACTCTCAATGTATGAAAATGGGAATATCCTGGTTTAGGGTATGAATTATCCCAACAGTTAATGAAATCCCTGTTTAGGGTGTGCAAATTTGGGACATCTGCACAAAATCTAAGTTTAGGGTGTCCTAGCGGCCTGCCCTTGAATCCTCTTTTAAGGTGCTTTTTTTAGGACGATTCTCATGGATGCTGTCCACTCTTCAATGGAAGTGACCCTTTTGCCATTTTGTTTGGATCCTTTAGAAGGCCTACCTAAACACCTCTGCATATTCATGAATAATTCATTTTGTAAGATGCTTCCAACAAGTAGCATGTGTTTGTACGTGTTATGAAACATTACGTCCATCAGCTTAGCGCATGTGCAATAAATACGCAATAAATGCACCATAAATCAAAGTATCACAATAAAACTGACACGTGCAATAGATATGAATAATGCAACAGTGTTATGGATATCATTACGATAACGGGTGCTTATCACCCCCTTCAAATGATCCGAAAGAGGCGGGGCCTAATGCCATTTGCGTAACTATTTCCGTGTGTGACACTTTTCGTCTAGTTGATTAACTGATAATACTTCTATGTTCTTGTCATATTTTTAATATCGGGGCATTTGAAGGATAATACTTTTCAGGGAAAATTCATGCAATGATAATCTTCCAAACTAACAAAAAAATGATCAGAAAGATCATCAATTATTTTTCACCATTCTCAGAACTCAAGCTTCTCTTTAAGACATGAACATGTACACACATGTATGTCATGTTCCCAACCATGATGAACTGGATAAAGGGCATTAATTGTCCAAAGTCCAGTTACATTTAGACTTTTGAACAAATGTTGAACTTCATTCCCATTCAGAGTGATCAGACAGCAGGCAGTATTTGTCTTGATTGTATTGCTTACTTACATGTATTCACTTTGTGCGCCAGGACCTAGTATGGTGCAATTCATACAGGTGTGGAATTACTAGTAATTTGTGGTGCAAAAAACTTTAAGGATTGGCTATTTGGCTACAACCTGTGTATTCACAGTCTGGAGGTGAGGATACTCCTTAAAGGTTTATGTATAGTTTTGGTAGGCACTCTGTGGGGAGTCATGTTAGCGGTCAGTTCTTGTTGGAACATTTTTTTTACTTACTCAGAGTCATGGAGTCCACTTTTAAATGAATACTTCAGGGGAGCATTTCATGAAGTGTCTTGTCAGTGATTTTTACTGACAAATTTGCTTTCAGCCAATCAGATGCAAGGATTTCAGTAGCTTATGACAGTTGTCAGTAAAAATCACTGGCAAGACTATTCATGAAATGCTTCTAGGACCACTACCTGGGAGTGGATTCAGCTGCAATTTGGATTGGAATCCACTATTTTGAGCATATCTTCTGCAAAATGACTTGATCCGGAATAGGTTTCCTCAACAAGTGAATGTCCACTCCTGTATGTTAATTGTTTGCTGAATTGGTTGTGACAATCATGACAATGATGTTTAACCTCTTATTTAGTACTCATCAGCAAGGTATCCATTATAATTAGAGAGATAAAGGAGAAAATATGAAATTTAGTGTACAAATCATATTGAGATTTGTCCTTCTAAACCTGCCATTTTGAAGCAACATCTCCAATTTAAGGATTGCCATAAAAAGTAAATTGAGACTTTTCAGACTTTCACTTTCTCATTGTGTAACCAATTTTGATGGGACTTTTTTTTTTAATTGCTGGTGGTTAACTGATGAAAGCCTTTTTAACAGTTTTATATGTTTTGAGGAAACAAACGTTACGTTAATTCTGCATGTATGAAACATATTCAGAGTTGTTGGAGTTAAACTCGTGAGTCGTGACTGGAGATCAATAAGTCATAGGTTCAAACCTGGCACTCGTGTCCTCTGGCAAGACATTTATCTACATTGGCCATTCTCTACCCACATGTTTAATGGGTATTGTTCAGAAGGGGTGTCTAAATTTTGTGTGCCTATAAATCGGTAGCCTAGGAATAGCTGGGGTAATGTTGGATCTGTGATGACCACTGTAGAAATATCCACCAACCCCTCCCCTGACTCCCCTGGTGCAAGTGCCCCTTTCTCATTGACTGGACTCACACTCTTTACCTCTGTGCAGGTCTTGTCTATACATTGTTCTTGTACGTATTGTGTGAGAATATACACGTAACACTAAATACGCACATGTAGGGTAATCATTCACCTACATACATGTACAAGGCATTGCCTGTACGTGTATACTTGTTGCCATGAATTATTCAGTTTGTATCACTATCAGGTGCCTCTGGCCCATCGTGTGAATGATAAATGATGATGGTGCTTTGTGCTTATGGTCTCATCTGAAAAATTCATCTCTCATGACCTTCACAAGTTTTATTATCATTAGGCTATTATTGATATTACAATATTATAATCATCATCATTAGTAGTAGTAGCAGCAGCAGCAGCAGCAGTAGTATACTTAGTATTAGTGTTGAGTTTTTAAGGGGAAGAGAGGGAGTCTAATATGATATCAACCGAAATTCTGATAAATGCTAACAACCAGATCATTGAAAAAAATTTGAAAATCAAATTGTCTTGTTTCTCTGATTTTTATGGGATTTTTTTTTTCTTTAAAAACTTATTGTTATGATCAAGATTTCTTCATAAATCTTTAAAATGATATCCCTTCCTGTGCCTGCCCATGATGCATTGCACTGTGGAGAGGTGAGATGCAGCTCCCTCATCAGTGCATGTTGTCGAGGGTGATGCGTAGCTCGTACCATGTTTTTTGTTCCACTGATTCTTGCTCCCGAGAGAGGCAAAAATATTCACCTGGCTGCTGAAAAGTACTTTGAGCAAGAACCCGGGACTAATGGATACTTCATTAGGGAAATTATACAGAAGGAAGGATTGAATGAAGGAAGGGTTGAAAGGATGAACCAAGTAGGATTGCGTTGATGTGCTTGCAGATGAGATGTTGTGCGTTCATATTGGAGCAATCATCTGGAAAATCTATTTGGAGAAAACTAAGTTTGTGAAGGTACACAGTTCAGATTTTTCCCCAAAAGTGTTATGTTATAACACTTTGGTTGCATAAATGCAACCTTGTCAATATATAAATATATTATATATATATATATATATATATATATATTATATCACTTAGGTATCAAGGGAAACATTCTGTATAAAACAAAATGTTGTTTCATGCTCTCAGAAACCATGTGAAGTAGTATTTATGGTGTGATCTTGAGGTGGTTTAAACCTGAAGGTGTACCTGTTGATCAATTGGCAGGGAGATTTTGTGGCTTCATAATTGAATTTCTTCTTTGTTACTCCTAATTGCCTATTTGGCAGAGTGACTAAATTGATTGTGCTTTATGGTAAGATAAAAGCCCTTATTCCAAATTTATGATATCATCGTGTCATAGCTCTCTTTGTATTTTGTGTACGTGCCAAATTCCAAGCAGCATTATTGAACAAATTTAAACATGTAGACATTTTATCAAACAGTCATATCCCAAGTTCCCTATAAAATGTACATATTAATTCTGCCTTCTAGAATCGATTAAATATTGATTTAACCTTTGTTCAGTGTTCCTAGTCTGTACCATTAATCACCAAACATCAAACAAATGTAAGAGTTCTGGTGCAAAGTCAGAATTCAATAAATCTAGGGTCATCATTGATTTTGAGAGCTATTCCTGATTTAGCTGAAGAGCTGTCAGTCAAGTATGGATAATTACATGTATTAGATTTCTATGCCAGCCAAGTTCATGTTGCTAGGTATATGAGTTTGGATCACCATCAAGATCTCTAATATCCGATGATAGAACTACTATTGACTCTCAAAATAATTTGAGTTAAGCGAAATGAATTTCCCAACTTGTGGGACTCCCTGCCATCCTTCCTTTATAAAAACTGATAGCCTAGAAAACGTTAAATCTTTACTCAAACTTTACCCATTTCAAAGTACGTCTGTTGATATTATCATTTTGGGATAAGCCTGTACCTATGAATGTTGTAAACAGAAATAGCGCTGCGGATCATCATCATCATCATCTTCTTCATCATCATGATCATGATCATCACCATCATCATCACCATCATCATCATCATCATCATCATCATCATCATCACACCACCATCATCATCATCATCATCATCATCATCATCATCATCATCATCATCATCGCCATCATCCTCCTCCTCCTCCTCATCATCATCATCCTCATCCTCCCGTCATCTTCCTCTTCCTCCTCCTCATCACCACCACCACCATCATCATCATCATCATCATAATCACCATTTTTGTTATCAACACTTGCCCTGAAATTTATCTTACATCAGGTTTTGCTGCATCGGAATAGCAAAGCACATGGCCAAAATCAAGTGACCCGAGAAAACTATTAAAGAACATATTTGAAATAGAGTATTGCATAATAAGTCCTTTTTATGTTTTACTCCCACAATGATACTCCTTTAAAGATATGTTAGCTGTAAAACCTGTTGTATCATTTGTTTGTTTGTTTTTTTTTTGCATATCTTAATATCAAACTATTCAAGCATTTGACCAAAATCTAGAACTCCGAAGACAAACTATTTTAGAGCATACAGTCCGACCTCGCTTATCCGGCCTTCATTTATCCGTACCATTAACCGGCGCGCATCTCCCGGCCAGCTCCCCTCTTTTATTCTTCATTCAATTTACCTAAAAGCCTAGGAGACGGAAACATCGTGGGTAATTTTCCCTTTTATTTTATTTTCGTCTCGTACAAACAGAAAGACTTTATTGATCATTTACAATCATCCACAACAACAAGAAAATAGATATTTTACAGCAAATAGACTGCTCTTCCCTATAAATTTTCGTAGAAAAGGTGTCCCTCTACATATACTCTCATATCCGTTCATTTCACTTGTATGGATGGGCACCGGTCCCGACGTGGCCGGATAAGCGAGGTCAGACTGTATTTGAAATGAAGAGTAGAGCATAGTCTCTCAGTCATTAATATGTTATTCTAAAATGACACTTCCTGCAAGGTATGAAATTTAATTCAGTAACCATTTGTGTTAAGAGCACGATGCCAGAATGAACAGAGACAAATCCCTCTGTCAAAATTTGTTTATCTTTTTGGTGATGTGCCAGTTGCATATCATCTAGGTTAGGATAACATATGATAGTGAAAATATTTGTGCTATGATAAATAGAATGTGAGCAAAAATTAAAAGAGACAAATATGCCTGCCTGTCAGCAAATGCAGATTGTCTTCTTGATGTTGTGCCAAGATTGTTAGGTAGTTCCTTTAGAATTCAACAGGTAGTCAAGTAAATATTTGTATTGATATTTCGGTATTTAATAAGGATGGGTGACTTTGACTTTGCACCAGTGTCCTTAGGCAATCTGCATCTGCCACGTAGGTGGGTACCTTATAGGCGTTATTCCTTGAATGTACTAAGCGCAGTGGTTGCCATGCTTAAGCTGGGGTAATAATATGATTGCAGAGCCCTCTGGAAGAAGAGCACACAGTACAGAAGAGGCTACCCTTGGTAAACAGACTGTATTATGATTATTATTATTATTATTATTATTATGTATTCTTTGCTTGTCATACAATGGATTTTTAGTAAAAGGCATCTGTAAAGCTTAGCTCATACGAGACATCATTTGCTGATGTTAAAACCACTTCAGTGACTGGTCCAGTATTTGTTCATCATGAAAGAGTAGTATTCTTTAATAAGTTATTGTAAAATCAACAGTGCAAACAATACTTTTAATAACTGACATACAGGTCCATTGCCTTCATAGGCTTGATATGTGCAAGTATGAATTTATTGGAAATGACGCCTCGTGTGAGCTAGCCTTAAAATGTAGAATATATTTTCTGCCCCCCCCCCCCCACCTTCACCTTCTGCCATGCGGAATCTAGATGCACTATACCGTCATATTTTTAAACATTCTTTTATACATGATACGGTAATTGGATGTATTTTTGGATCATGGACAATGAAGCAGTAAGCATTATAGGGCTTGTCCTGTGTATAGTGTATGCTAACAAAACTCTTCTCTCTGTCTCTCTCTTTCTCTTTCTTTGTTTGCTGTGAATTTTAGAAAAGGTGACTGACCACCACCCATCCCCCAATCCCTGAACAAGTGAATAAAAAAAAAAAGATGAACATGACAACAGTAACACACCATGTGCATACTGAGTATAGGTCAAGTATATTGTTGATCATGAAGCAATGAAGCAATAAACATGCCAGCTATTCTGGTTGGTCATCAGAGGGCTTGTCCTCTGCATACATAGTATCCTCACTAGGGATTTCATAAAAGATAAAGGATTTCATAAAAGGGGGCCATTTTCCCAAATCCGTGAACATACACACAAAAAATATGACTGACAACACAACGTGTACATACTGAGTACGTGTCTGTGGGATTGGCCAACTGAAGCGATCAACACGTACCTGTACATTGATAGGTCATTGTTGACCATGAAGCAATCAACATACCTCTACATTGGTAGGTCATTGCTGACCATGAAGCAATCAGCATACCTCTAGGTTGGTAGGTCATCAGAAATCTCACCTTGGGTAGTGTTTAAAGGCATTGGCTAACATTGTTATGATTTTTAAAAAATCTCATTTTGTTAGTTAAAAATGGGATAAACATTAGGGTTATAGTGTAAAAATACCAGTGTGAAAGTTTCAGAGCATAATATCCACGGGAAGTATTTTTAAATATTAGAAATGTGAACCAATGTTTGAAAAATATACGAGGGTTGGTTGCATAGACCCAACGTAAGGAGTGCGCATGCGCACATGACTCAACGGACCGCACTGTGTGTGTATTGACGTATCACGCGGCGGAAGGCAAGTAACGGTATTTTTGAATTCGCGCAAACGGTCCTCTTAGTTCAGTGTCTCTCGAGACAAAAGCTAATAAAATCGCGGTTTGCGTCTAACTTACAGCTTTTCCTTCGAAATTATGGTTGGTTTCAGGGTTTTTGAGTATAAATACAAGTACTCATACACATGTTTCATCTTAGTTTGAGAATTTTTTAAATCAGCTGCTCACAAAGTTAGCCAATGCCTTTAATTACATGAACACTCTGTACAGACAGTAAGGAGATGATTGATGCTTCCATACATCTGTTAGATTGTATTATCTCTTGTCCCTGATATATTTGTTTTATATTTGTTTATTTGTTTCTTTGTTTTCATATATCTCACATGAGTTTTAAGTCTAATGATAATGTGGAGGTATTAAGGTGTAGTGGATAAGTTGCCGGACTGTAGATCGCAAGGCTGGCGGTTCGAAGCCTGCCATAACACCAATGTCTTTTGGCAAGACATAAATTTACAATTGCCACTCTTGACCCAGGTGTAGTAAATGGGTACCTGGCAGGAGGAACTTCCTTGAAATGCTAGAGCGCCATAATAACAGCCAAGCTAAAGCCGGGGTAATAACGGTGAAGCACAAAGTGTATCAAGTTTGACAGACATGACTGCTATATATGCTACATAAGAACCCACTATTATTTTTATCATTTAATAGGCTATGAAAATTTATGTTGCTGTCACTCAAAATAACTACTGAGCGTCCTGGACTAGTTCTGGTTAGCCTAGGGATATTTTTGCTAGCAAAAACTTACCTTTTGAGTTGCCTGATTATTGTACACTATTGGCCGTCAGTGCAATGTTTTATTGCGGCCTGTTTTAATTTCTGGAGTACTTACTAACACACTTACCTTTACCCCTTTAATATACCTGTGTAAACATTGTTAAGTTAAGGAACATGATAATACTGTCAGTGTAAAAGGAGTGAAAGCTTTAATGCTGAAATGTAAAGACTACAAATCTAATGATTTGGTAACAGATCTTTAGACTTTAGACACACCCTTTTAATAGCCAGGCATAGGATGATATAGCAAAGGATTATGAAGATAGGATAGAAATTTCCATTTATGTATTTCAAGAGCATCAGATAATAGTAGTGATCTGATGGAATAAGTGGTTTCAAGGTGAACATTAAGGATATATTTAAGGTGCTTTCACACATGATGCGACAGTGTGGTAACAAGCTGTGTCACCACAATTTTTTGTGTACAAGCCTATCGGGTGTAGGGCGACAAAAAAATGTCGCCGAGGCAGGACACACTTTTGTTTGCTGCCTAGGTACCAAAAAATGTGCACCAATCAAATTTCTAAAAAGTTAACGCAAAAATTGTTGCCATGAGATATCTTGCGGAAGTTTTTACAATATGCTTTCTTATTGAGAGTTGACACGTTAATGTGCATTCATTAGCATATGTGGTGACACAAAGTCCCATCATGTGTGAAGACAAAACTGTGGTGCCACAGTGTGTTACCACACTGTCGCATCATATGTGAAAGCACCTTTATAGGCTTTTAAACCTATTTCATTTGTTGCTTTGTGTCTGCTCCACCCTCCTATCTGAAAGACATGAAAGATTTCACTATCATTTCAATCAATATCTCTGCTTTGCATTCAGTATTAGCCTTCCAGAAGTAAGATGGACTCCACCCAACCTCACATACTGACACGATTCTACTTCACCTTTCTGCATACTTGAATCTCATGTTTGCTGTCTATATCTACGAGATGGTGCTCTCTTTATTGTGTGTTTTTATTTCATCTGCAGTATAGTTGTTTTTTTTTTTTCATTTTTCAGTGGTTGCAGCCATGCATAGATTGGAGAGCTCTCTGACTGGGAATGATGTGATTCTCTTGTATGGTCCTTCAAGCTGTTTACCAAATGAAAGCTTTCCACAAACAAGCCAGCCTGTACGCTACATGGAGCTTTGGCTTCGTGAATTATTTTACATGTATTTTCTCTGCGTCGATTTTGCTTCCTATGCATTCATGCCTTTTACTATCCTTGGCAATGTGGTCATGTTGATGCTTTTTTTTTTGCCCTATCTGGAGTGCATTTTTGGCCCAACTCTTCTCCCTCGCACCCTGCCTCTCCCCCCCCCCCCCCCCCTCTCTCTCTATCTCTCTTTCTCTTTGTCATTCTCTCTCTCTTTCTCCCCACATGTTTCTTCACAATTTATTTCTCTCCCCATCTGTTTTCTCTCCCTCTCTCCCCATCTCTCTCTCTATCTCTCTATCTGTCTCCCTCCACCCCTCCTCCATTCTCCATCTTCATCTCATGGCAATCAAGCCAAAGTATTTCCATAGACATAAATAACACAGGTATATATCTATATATTGAGAGAGGCTGGGGTTGTAAGAAGATGAAGCAGGCAAGCAAGCAGGCAGGCAGGCAGGCAGGCTAGCAGCAGGCATATCAGTCGCTGTGCTGGGATTATATCGTTGCCTTGGCAGTGACGTCAATGGATCCTCCGGTGGATGCGTTCACACATGGTCTTCCCCGATCACACATCGTGTTGGTCGGCTGAGAACGAAAATGGCAAGAACTGGGTATTCCATAACCGGAGTCAATAATAACCCTTCTGTCTCTCAAAAGGTGATATTGCATGTATGCTGTCGGTTAAAAAGCCTGTGGGCAATATTTATATGTTCAGCGAAAAAAAAAAAACCTTTCTGGTTGTCATTCATCATACAATGTACAATAAATGATGATAGTAATATGATTGTAATGACATGGTCTGACTTACCCAGGGTAGCATCATCAGTAATAATACTGAGGTCCCTGCAATTAATGTTACCCTAGCATAGCCAGGTACCCATTTAATATGTGTGCATGGGTCGAGGGAAATGGAGGGGATAAACACCTTGTCCAAAGGTATATAGAGCAGGGCAAGAATCAAAGCCAGGACCTATACATGGAAGAGTCGGAACCATTCACCAGTCCGCTATTAATACTCATGAAATATTGTGTATTACCAAGCAGAAGGTATTAACTATTCTCACAAGAAAATGAAATAAATGTCTCTTTTTAATGTGGCAGGAAAAGTTCTTGATAAAGTTAGAAAAGGGGCATGTTTACACAAAAGGCCTTCCCTTTCGGCAAGAGGATCAAATCTCTTCAAGAGGTTCAAGTTGAAAGTACAGAATGCAGAGAATGTTGTTGCTATATTTATTTGTATAGCAGCATGTCCCTGGATCTGATCCATTGAAGGACGGGCTAAAACGGTGTCAATCGCTGCTCGTACTTGACTAAATCAAGACAAGTTTTGTTTTCCCAATTGTGCATGCTCGAAATATCATGCATATTGACATGACAACATAGTATGACATTGATGTTGATGTTATCGCAAGTTTGACAGTTGAAGGGCTCACGCTTTCAGTGATTGAATACTCATCATCACTGAGCATATAAGGGACTAGTAACTGGATAAGGCGTAGCTTTAACTGTATAACACATGAATTATACTATCTATACATTGTGGTTCCATTGCTATGATAATCCCAGCACAACTGTCCAGTTCAGTTACAGTGCACATCTAATATATCCATAGAATGTCATAAAGAAAAGGCAGCATGAAATATGAAAGAAGCTCAGTGAGATCTCGTCAGGTTCATCCGTCAATATATGCTTTATCTACTTCTGTAAAGTGTAGAGAGGGAGGGTTGAGGGTAGAGGAAGAGAGAGGGGGGGGGGGGGGGAGAAAGAACGAATAAAGCAAGAATGTAAGACAGAAAGAGAGACAGAGAGAGAGAAAGAAAGAGAGGGGAAAAGAAAGAAAGATGAAGAGAGTATTAAAGAGAGTAATATGATTTAATTTTGTTATTTTATGCAAAAGAAGAATCACAAGCAACAAGTAATATCACAAGAAATCATATAGAAATTCCAGCCTGTAATCAAAACTAGGGCATCCACTGATCCATACATGTACTCCTCCATGCCTGCATAGTTGCCTGCATAGTAAAGAAAATGTGAACATAGCATATTATGTGTGCCATTACATGACCTCGGTTTAAAGGCCTTGCAGACAGACATACAGTACATACCTTTGCTTTCCCCAAATAAATGATACTAATCTTGTTTGACAAAGGGATAAGTATGATATGCAACTGCATGATATTGCTGATGTCCATTGAGTGACATTATTGCCACCAATGAAGCAGTCATCATTAGCAATATGATGCTAGTTAATAATGGTATTAAAGTTTCAGTTTCAGGGTGTTTTTATTTCATTATGTAATTGTTTTTGCCAAGGGTATTTCTTTATTTGCAGTCATGCCATGTATAAAAACTGCCATTTTAATGGATTATAGCAATTATATGATTTTCAGTTGTTTTTTATTGCCTCCCCAAATTATCGTAATAACTTGTCAGGATATGATATCAGAGAAGTTAGCAATGTTTATTGATATCAGCAATACCTTAATTTAGATAATTGCTTAGTAGGTAATTACCTGAGTTCACTCTTTAGTATTTAGGATAAAGTTGGAGTATGCAGAAAAGAGCAGCATGTATCCCAACAGGACCAGATTTCTGGTGAAATGTATTCTTTGTTTGAATGCATGAATGACAGATTATATTTGAATTGTGTTCGGTCATACATGTAAATTCCTGCTCTTTGCTTTTCTTCATCAAATCATACACATATAATCCCATCCATGTTCACCTTGCGAGTTAATCAGTCGTGTTTAATTCCTGAAGGAGAATGACTCGATGTGGACGCCGCTTCCACTGAGCACACTTGAGTTTGTCCCAGATTAAAGGCTTGTCCCCCGTCTCCAATCAATATGGCAGCCAGCTGCACACTGTTCCCCTGTAAAAGAGTTCCGCACATGTTGTCGGAGAACGCACGCCGGAAATCATAGCTGCCAGTATCACATTCTACCAGATTCCCCTATATGCTGATAGCCATTAGCATAGATGCTCAGATAGACCCAATTAGGACTGTAAATCAAGCATGGGACATGAGACTGTGGATGAAATGCCTGGTCAGAAAGCAAACCGAATATCTCGTATAAAAATCACTATAAATCGGCCCAAAATTGTGAATTTCACTTTCATCGACATGCACCCATTGTGTACGGCTTGTTTGTGAGAGGCTATCCAATGCTAAAATGATATGCTGGAACAATCTTGTGACTTGTGTCAGATTTCCTAAAGAGAAAAGAAATCAGAGAAAGACATAGATCTATCCCATATTGATGTGTTGACATTTTGGCTATTGAAATGTATGAAAACCTATGCAGTGAAAAGAAGTGTGACTTTTTGACATGCACTTTTCCAAACCAAATCATGGCTGTACTCTTTACCATACATTATACAAATAGCGAATAGACATGAGTGCGATGGTACGAGATTTCGCACGAGGTGAAATCTCGTACCATTGCATGAATTAGAATATTCGCTATTTGTATTGTACAATGCCTCAGAAGTCTGAGAAATTGATGCAAATTAAGAAAAAAAAACAGGCACATTTTGGTTAAGAAATCAAGGTTTATAGAGCAGGGAAAGAAGTTCCGACTGCACTGCAAAATGCATGCAGCTGGCGCCGGTCTGTGTGCGTATCGTCTGTATATATCGATGGCGCGTATCTGTAGCAGTGCGCGAATGCGACTTGCTGGCATAGCCTGAGCATGCAAAAATAAATACGCGTATAGGGTCTATGTGCAACGCAAGCTACTTGTGACATCACAAAAGAAACAAAAGAAGTTATTTGTGGAAATCTGCTGTGACATCACGCTGACTGTGCAATGGTACACTTTGGATGGTACGAGTGCAATGGTACGAATATAGACTTGCGTACAACAAGCTGAGTAGGCGTTGTACAATAGATGATAATCTTTATGCTTTAATTCTTCAAAGATCTTGAGATTTAACTTAATCACAATGTAATTAAACCATTTTTGTGTGGGCATTCACTTCTATTTTAGGCCACTTGTGAAAAAATTTTAAACAATGGAAACATGCACAGACACACTCCCATTTTTCCTGCAGCATTTCAGAACATGTTTATACTCATTCAATCACAGGAAATGGTTTTCAGAAGTGCAGCTTTTACCTTGGAGACCTCATTAAAAACCTGTTTAGAGAAAATACACATGTGCCTGTACTTGTAGAAATAATTGTCTACTGAAAGCTAGAAAAACACTAACTAAATAAGATAGCTTAGCAAAATGGCGTGGTGCGAGAAGACACGTAAACATAATTTTTTTAATGAATCAGTCTTTTTGCACCCCCTGCATTTTGCTGAACTACCTACAAAATTTTATTTAAGCCCTTCTCTCTCTCACTCTCATCAGACTGTATCTTTAGTAGATCTGAAGTTACTTTAGTATTAGACTAGAGCCCTGTTTCATAAAACTTGTTATCAGTAACAACTGCTACATTTTCATGACAAATTTGCTCTCAGCCAATCAGATGAAAGGATTTAATTAGCTTATAACAGTTATTGCAACTTGTTATTGATAACAGGTTTTATGAAATAGGGCCCTGTAGAGACCAAGTAGTATCACTGGGTAAAAGCCACAAGGACATTATTAACTCCTTTTTACAAGTACAAGATGTAACATCCTTCTGGCTCTCAGCACTTGGTATCAGCATTAGATTTGAACTTAATATGAGTAAAGAACAGGGTCCTGTTGCATAAAACTTACCATTGATGTTAAGTTTGCCATCAGTAGTAACTTCCATGGAAACCTTAAATTTGATTGCGTGTTGAGCAATATTATCATGGTAGTTACCATTGATGGAGTCCATGTAGTACCTACCATAAGGTGAGAGTCAAAAGGACACTAACTGCAGATATACCATAAGGTAAGAATCAAAATGAAATTAGCTGTAGATATACCATAAGGTTAGAGTCAAAAGGACATAAGCTGTAGATATACCATAAGGATAGAGTCAAAATGACATTAGCTGTAGATATACCATAAGGTTAGAGTCAAAAGGACATTAGCTGTAGATATACCATAGGTAAGAGTCAAAAGGAAATTAGCTGTAGATATACCATAAGATAAGAGTAAAAAGGACACTATCTACAGGCCTCGAATTTCATAAAATTTGGGTCACGGCCACTTTTTTGGGAGGGCACATATCCTCTCAGAGGGGCACATATCCTCTTAGAGGGGCACCAAGGCCAAAATGGGACCTGACTTACTCGTGCCACGGCACAATGCATAAACGCGCATTTACGCTTTGTCCACAGTAGTTCATTCATGCTTCTCACTTATAATTACGCACGGTGGCAGTATTTTAGGGGTTGAAGCGTAGCTAGAATTTAATTTTTTTTTGGGGGGGGCAGTAGTGGGGAATGCAAGGTGTGCAAATTAAATATTGAGCATACAAAGTGTACTCCTAGGGGGAAGGGTGCAGGGAGGGGGGAGTTTCCCCCCTCCCGCGCGAAGCGCGGAAGCTCTGAAGTTTCTTTTTCCTTCCTTGTCTGCTCCTGCTCTTCCTACGTTCTCTTATCCTTTTCTCTTCCCTCTGATGCTTTTTCTTTCTTTCAGGGGTGTGAGTGACCACAAATAAACAGAGCTGAAATCACAAAAGCTCCTATACTTTTGTACAGAGGAAGTCCACAAAAAGCTGAAATTAAGTTGAAAATCAAAACCAAAAAAAGCTGAAATCAGTTTTAAAGCTGAACTCTCACACCCTTGTTCTTTCTTTTTGCCCTTTTTTTTTTTTTTTTTTTTTGGTGAGACTGCCCTCTGGCTATATGGATGAATCAAGTAATTCCATTTGAGATTATTATCATTAATTCATGTGGATAAAGCTTAAAATGAGAAATGAGAGAGGACAGAATCCTAGATCATCTTAAAGTATTTATCACTCGATGAATTGAATTGTTAATTGAGGTGTTCATTTCTTTCCTTCTCATCCCTTCTCCCCTTCCTTTCTCAAGAAAAATTTGTAACTGTTACAGGATAAGCTGGTGAAGGTGTGTGGTGCTTTGTGGAGTGAATGGAAGAAAGCAAAACTAAAAATAAAGATGGCCTCAGGCTCAGAGGCAGCACAGAAGAGAAAATGTCCCCTTCTATTATTTATTGGATTGTTGTTAATGTCATTACATAATCTTAAGCAAATGAATGTCCAGAAAATAATATTAGCATCTCATGTAAACCAAGCGAAGAAGTGGTTTACATGTTTAATTGAGTACACACTCAATGCAAGTGGGCCTAAGTAAATTTTCATCACTTCCTATACCCTAACCCAAAACAAAGTAATTTTAAAACGCAGAACTTCACGGAATTAAAGTTTCATCTTTTGGGGTTCTAATATTTTTTTCTAGATATCACATATCTTCACAAAATATGTTAAAACTAATTATTTAATCAAATATCAACCCTACAATGCCCTAAAAGCTGAAAAAATAAACTATTACCACGACTGAAAAATCTTGAAATCACCAGCCCAATGAGGCAGTTTCTGCAGGATAACTCCCCAGAGCTCGGGGAGCAATTGACTCTGAAGGAAGGCCTACAGCCCAAAGCAGCTGACTAAAAACATCGGCGGCGCGCGCTTCTTTAAATAGTAATGATGTTCAGATACCACTCAAGATAAGTTTCACTGACATTTTGAAAAATAAAATCCACACACTATATCAAAATTTTATTAAAATATCGGCACTCAAGACCAGAAATAACCTTGATAATCAGAAGTCAGGGTAGGAACCGCCAGGTCATTCACTACTTGCACTTACACATACACTACATACTACACTGCACTGGTACATGTGGGACTGAGCAGTTAATGGTACTGGCCTTCTACGATCATGGCGATATCGCAAACTTAAGGGTCTCTCCTGTTGTTGAAAAAGGGTGCATTTTGTGCTAATTTGAAATATTTTGTCACAAAATAAAAAGGAAAATTCAGGGTTTTATTTTTTTTTAATGTAGTATGAGTTTCTTAGATTGGAGGGCATCAAGGCCACTAAGAAAATTTTGTGGCCGTAAACCTTCTGATTTTGAGAAGGGCATCCCGGCCAGTGGGTGGGGCATACCGGCAAATTGCCGATGGCCGGTGGGTATTTCGAGCCCTGTATCTATAGATATAACATAAGGTAAGAGTCAAAAGGACATTATCTATAATACCATAAGGTAAGAGTCTAAAGGACAGGTATATGAGTTAACACCCTTGTGGCCCTCAGTTAGCAGTATCAGAGTTAGATGTGAAGTTGTTAGAAAAGCGTACCAGATAGTACCCATGTGATATCATCAGGTGAGATGTGATATCATCAGGTGAGAGTCAGCAGGACGTTACTCTGAGGTCACTTTTTTGCAATAACAGAATCCCTTACTTCCATTGTAGACCAGACAATGTAGCTAACCCTAACCCAGACCTAACCCTAGGCCTATCCTAACATCAAACTGCAATCCTACAGTCTTTCAGGAAATGAAGTCTGGAGCAATATCCCATGTAGTTCAAACAGGCTGAGCCTTGCTGTACCATAGAACATTGGTCAGTACCTGGAGCAGCCTCTCTTTACTGGCCACCTTGATTGTTGAATGACTGATGAGTCGGAAGGAAAGGATTTGCTGGAGTTTAAGCGAGGGTTGATTACCCTGGCTAATGCATGATGGGATTTGTCTAAATATTTCAGAGTCATTATGTGAGCCAGCTACGAGACGACGTTGCTACTGAAACCTACCTTTACGACCTAGCAATCAAGGTCAGAGCATTTGAGATTGAGGCACTTTATTCTGATACTTTATTCTTGTACACATGTATGGCAGTTGCCAAATAAAAAGAAGGAATTCATAGTTGTAAAAGTATGTACATGTACATTGAAACCTGTAAATGAAGGGTTAAAGAAAGATAAGAGGAGCAGGAAAATTGGTCCCTATGAGCATGAAGTCTGGTTTATATATATGTAATACCAGTACATGTTTCAGTATGACGCACCATTTACGGAAAAATATGCAGTCTTTATAGGCAGATTGTCTTCCTACACACTCATGGAAGCATTTTTAGTGTGTGTGGTTTTATTTGTTTTTGTTTTATTGAAATGGATAGTTAGATTCTTCCTCTTAATTTCCCCTCATCTTATTTTGTGCAAGTGTAATTTTAGTGCGGAATATGTCTGTAGTTGTTTTCTTTGTCTTTGCTTCTTCTGAAGCTGAATCACCCCAAAATGAATCCTACGTTTATGGTACATGTATGCCTGCCAGAGTTAATATTGCATTCTTATTGTTCCTTTAACATGCTTTCTCTATAGATCCCCACAGAGATGGGCACGTAAAATTTAATTACTTCAAGCTTCATGGCCGACTTAAAAGGTTATTATGAGGTGCAAGAAACTCCTGAAGGGGCAGAGAGCTACATGTACACAATTTTTACTTTAAATCCCTTAAAGGGGGTACCCAAAATTGAAACAATGGTACATGTAGCTCATTTAAAAGAGCATGATTTTATTAGCAGAAAATCATCTGCCTAAATTTTTTTTTTTAAGTCGTGTTGCCAAGGAAACCCCCAAATGTGGTAAGATTTCAGGATATTTTTGACCCCTCAGCTGTGACCCAGTTTCAACTGGGTACCCACTTTTACGTCAAAATGACGTCAAAGTGGGTACCTTGTCGCGCACTTCTAGCAAAATGCGCACAAGGTATAATACATATTGTACAGCACAGCACAACTACAATGCGCCAAGCTGGGTACCCACTTTTACGTCATACCTCATACTCCAATTTTTTTGGTCAGCTCTTGACTTTTTATGAGAAAATTAGCCAAAATACATTGATTTCGATTGAAAATCATCATATTTTTAATGTAATTTTTCTTAGAATTCTATTCTCGATCATATATCAAAAAAAATTTTACCATTGTGTAATCACTTTAATGAATAGTTCACATTCTCATGTAATTTCGACTGTTTTGTCATGTGAAAAAAATTATTCAAGATTGTATCTCATGTGATCACACAAAATGTATGAACTGAGAGATTTGTTTGCTTGATGTCATTAATTGATTGTGTGTGTTTTTTTGTTTTGTTTTTTGTTTGTTGGTTTGTTTTATTGATCGTGTGAAAAGCAGTCCTTCGTTGGTGCATGATCCAATTATACTGAGCAGTCTCTGTGTACACAGTACATGAACATGGTTTATATGTGAAACATTGTGGTTTTATTATTTTTTTCCTTTGATTTTTTTTCTTTTGATTCAGAGCTTGATGGTAAGAGAATGTAAGCTTGAGATTATTTAGAATCCAGCAGTGCTTCCATGCAACATTTCAAGGAGAGAGGTCTCATTAATTCTGTATGCACAGAATTAATGATGTAGATGTTGTGATAAAATTTATGCAATTTTTTTATGTTGGCTGAGTGACAGAGACAAGATTTTTTTTTAACTTGATGAAAATAGAGTGTAAATAAACAACGAATGTGACAAGTATTGTGTGATACAGACAGCATAGGAGCCAACCCTTTTGGGTCAGTTGATGAGATTTATTTGCATACATGATTAACGAGCCCAGGCCTGATCATGAATCTAAACTGAGGCTTATCCCGGGATTATATCGATTGTGCAAACATGGTAATCATCTTTTCAAGAAAGCAGACGGGGCTCATTGTTGGGTTATCATTATGAGTGTATCCACTTTTTTGTTCCTGCATATTATTAGGACACATTCCATTGACCCATGTTTAGATTGGATTTGTTTTAATTTCACCATACATATAGGTCAATATCTTCATTAGGAAAAAAAAAGAAAATGTACTACACTTTGGAAAATATTTATAACAGTTGAACTACTGGCTAACTTCATAATTGGGCACCAGCCTGCAGCCCCCCCCCCCCTTAATGAGGGGCTCTTTTCGAGCTATCATCCCTGTGTTTGGAGTATATAAATCATTATTTATTGACCCATCATTTGCTAGATTAATTGCCAATTTAGGAAGTGTTTGAGGTGCATTTGCATAAATCTCATAAAAGGTCAATGCCATCACTTTGTCAAAGGTACAGCCTGACACCATGGAGAATAATTCAAGTCCTTGTATGACAGGTGGATATAAGGGGGCACACAGTGGCCCATGGCACCCATAATCTCAATCTGATATTTGGTGAAGATAAAAAGAATTTTTTAGTTTGTTTGCCTCAGAGACGTTTCTTAGATTGTGTTCTTTCCCTTCCTTTATATATGGGATGTGGCATGGCACAAAGTTCATGGCTCTACCTCGAGTTAAATTGTGCATACATCTAAGTGTATCAACTATAAGTGCAACCGACCTGTGCAGTAACAAAGTAAAGACATCCATGTCAGACGAAGACAGTACATTGTTTTCAACAAAGATTTTTTTACAGGTTGAATATAAAAATTGACAACACATGTCACAAGGAAATAGAGAATGAACTGTGTGGTAATTATCTGTAATACTCAACTGCTTACTCCTCGCCCCCCCCCCCCCCATCTCATAAAGAAATCTGTGAGAAAATATAATACATAACAGTATCGCTGAATTCCAGCTGTATCATGTAACATTAAACAATTTATAAAATTTTATTCTAAAAATGTTTTTGGTAGTGGCCCAGAGAGCTCATGGCCCACCAGTTGAGAAAGGCTTTCATACTGTAATCATATTCTTGATTTTAGCCTCAGATGTAGAGTGTACTTAACCTTAACCCTGAACTGTAGATGTACAATTGAATGCAATCCTTAACTTACATATACACATGGTTCTCGCCAGTACATAACACCCATGGTTCCAATACCATGCGTAAAGGATTTCAGACAAGGAAGAACCATGTGTGAAATTGCTGCACCATGCATGGCAACAAGGGTAAAAAAAATATTGGAGTACATATTCCTAACAATAATGATAAATGCAACAGATTGTTTTGCTTTCTGGCAATGTATTTTTACTGTAATGCCATTAGCAGACAACTCCTGCTTACCAAGAAGTATTTTTCATCCTTTTGCTATAGGATATACTGTCGCCACTCCTAACCTTAGGTGTTATTCCGTAAAACTTCTAAAAATTCCGCGCTTTGCACAGAGGGGGAACCATGTGTGGATTTTTTTCTAGTGAGAATCCTGCATATACATCAGTGTAATCAGTCACAAAATAAAGAGTCCAGAGAAGATATTGGGGCACCAATGTGTAGGAGGTCAACAGAGTGCATACGCTTCCCATATCTGACATTATATGTATGTTAATGATTCCCTTGTGAATGATGGCTGCGCAAAGCCAGCATCGATATTTGGGCAAGTCCATGCTATTTTGTCCTATGGTTAATGAACGCATCTCAGAATTGATCGTATCAGGTTGGATCATATCAGGTTTGACCCTTTCAGGTTTAATCCTTTCAGGTTTGATTGTATCAAGTTGATTGTATCCAGCTTGATTGTGTTGGGTTTAATTGTATCAAGTTGATTGTATCAGGTTTGATTGTATCAGCTTGATTTAGCCCCTCTAAAAGTGTGATCAAATGGAACATGAAGGGAAAAACTAACACATTTGATGGTGTCAAAGTATATTCAGAACTCCACAATTGGGTATCTGATGGGAGACCATGGGAGTGTTTCATGAAGAGTTTTGTCAGTGATTTTCACTGACAACTGTTATAAACTACTGAAAATCCTCGCATCTGATTGGCTGAGAGCAAATTAGTCAGTGAAAATCACCGACAAGACTCTTCATGAAACGCTCCCCATATCTTACTTGCCTATCCATGGGAAGCTGCAGTGTGGGGAAAGTGTTTGGTGCCTCTTGCATGCTTGATACATATCTGGAGAGTGATCTGTTTGTTGAAACTCAATATTTCTTTGTCTTCTCCTCCAGACAATGCAAATATGGTGAGCAATTAGTATATATTTAGGTTAGTCAGTGGTCAATAATAATGCTAAGAGGGGATCCTCCCCCCCCCCTGCCCCATTTGATATTGACATGAACTTTCCTTATTCAAAGCTTTCTATCATGCTCTCCTCCTTTTGAACACTTCAAATACTTTGTTTCTTTTACTGTTCTTTCCCTCAAGCCAACTTTAACCAAGTTTAGATCTAGATTGAGCATTTGATAAAAAAAACTTCTTGCCTTAACCCTAAAAAGACTGGGGGGGGGGGGGGCCTAAAAGGCCCATCCCGGACATAAACTGCGATTATTTTGTAACGCTTAAAGATTTCGCGCTGCAATCTCATTACTTTTTTCTTTAGAGTTTTGTGCAACTTTCGATAACAAATTTGCATGCCCCGCATGTATGATTACAGAGGTACGTCACGTTTTCACATGGCATGTCAAGAAAAATTTGATATTTTGCATTTGTTTGTGTGTAAAGTCAATGGGGACTGGAATAAATATTACAGATACTGTTTTCAAACTATATTTTCATTGGATTCTTTTTAGTTAATGTCAATTGTGAATACAAATAACTCTTCTAGATCATAAAACAATGAAATACATAAGAAATGAAAAACAAAGAAATACATAAGGAAATAATGCAAACGATAGAAACGCATGCATATACATCTATTCTTTTTAATTACTAATTGCATAAGTGTATCACATAATTCAAACATGAAATAATGCAATTTAACAATGAACACCTTCGTCTTACATATAACAACCTTGAACAGGGATTTCTAGACTATAATGGACACCTAAATATAAAAAACACAAATTTTCGAGGAAAGAAATTGCATATTCCCATAATTAATTAAGAATATCTGTAAAAATAAGAGTAATAATATTAATTTGACTGTGCATTCATGTAGAAAACATGTATACCAAATTTGGTTGCAATCGGACATTCAACAGCCGAGATCTTAGGGGGGCCCTTTAGCCCCCCCCCCCCCCCCCCCCATTTTTCCAGCCTCCAAAATTCCCCAGTCTTTTTAGGGTTAAGACACTCAATCCTGGAATGATTCACTTGTACCATGTAGACTTATTCCTAAAGCCAACAGACAGTTCAATGATTTAACATTCTTCTTTATTGGTCAGAGTGAATTAAAGTTTCCATTATGAGATACCATACCTTTTATATGCACCATTAAAAGATTATTCAGTAATTATTAAAGCATTTTGATAAAGAATGTCATAATTTTGTGGATTATAGTCAACATTGTTAGAAACTAAAAAATGGTTGGCTCTCTGGGTCTTTATATGGAATAATAATGCTATTTCCATATATGATGTAATCACTTTAGAGAAGACCTCTAAACTCTGCTTACATCATTTTCTATATGTGATGCAATCATTACAGAGAACCACTGACATCATATTCTACATTAGGCTCCCATAACTTAATGGATCCTTTATGTCTTAATGCTAGTATGCTAGATGCTGCATGCACTAGTTTGTGTAGGTTTTCCACTTTGGTTTATATATTTACTTTTAAATTCACCTTTTCCTCATTAATCTTCCTCTGTTTATTTCTTTTTTTCCTTTTTTTTTTTAAATTTTAAAGAGTCAATGCTATTTCCACTTGTGATGGAATCCTTACAGAGAAGGTTTTCAAACATTGCCTACATCATGTGATGTAATACATATGTACAAGTCCATCATAATTCATTGAATCCTTGCTTTCTCAATGCTAATTGCAGGATGTTGAGTGCGGTTTGTGCTATAGGTTTTGCTACCTTGCTATCAATATTTACTATTCATATTCACAATTTTCTCATTAATCTTCATCTGTTTAGGTTTTGGCGGTTTTTTTAGAGAGTCAATGGTATTTCCTCTGGTGATAGAATCCTGAGGTTTTCAAACATTGCCTACATCATGTGCTGTCATACAAGAACATGACTCAATGAATCCTTGCTTTCTCAATGTTAATTGCAGGATGTTTGAGTGTGATTTGTACTGTAGGTTTGGCCACCTTGCTCTTGATATTTACGTTTCAAATTCACAATTTTTTCATTTCCCTCCTTTTAGTACAAAACAATGGTGTTACTTCCATATATGATGTAATCGTTTCATAGTAGTTTTTTCAATGATGACATCATACTCTGTTATAGAGCCCTATGGCTCTTGGATCTCTTGAATTGCTTTCAAAGCTAATAGTCAAATGCTGTGTGATATAGGTCCCGCTATTGGTTTTGCCACTTTGATTTACTTTTCAAATTACTGTACAAATCAGGGTGATCAGATGTCCAGTATTTTGTAGGACAGTCCCGTATTTGAACCACTTTCCCGCATCCCTTACGACCCTCCCTGGGATGCTGTTTTTGTCCTGTATTTCAAACTTACTGATGAAATAATGGAAAACAGAAGAGATCACTTTCATATCTGGTGTAACAGGGGTCATATACATGTAGACTGACCCTCTGTTTGAACAGATTACCAAAATTCATTGTATAACTAAACTGAATGACTATACAATAATGTACATTTTAATTTTCTGGACACGGTATAACAAAACGTTGTTATAAAGCGAAAATCATGTCACGTTTGAGCATTATACGAAAAGTCGATATGCATGTGTGAAATCGGCATTGAATTGTAGTCTGATTGTCTGTCATATCATATGAAAATCAAATAAAAGGACTGGGTTACCATGGATACACACTGATAAGACCAATTGGCTGAACTTATAAGACCAATTGGCTGTACTTATGTATGCTCCAGCAATGACCTTGACATAACCTGATATGAAACATGGTGTCAGCTGACCCCCCTCCCCCCCCCCCCCCCAAAAAAAAAAATAAACTGCCCTGGTATGTTTCTTTATACATGTACAATACACTTTTTCAAATGTGTACTATACATCCCTTCAGCTTTATACAACATTTCTTTATACAATATTTCTTTATGATTTTTTATTAATTTTTCCTTAGTCAGAACAGTGCTTGATGCCAGACAAGTCCAAGGTCCATTGTGCATTTCCCATATGTGTAATACAAAGTATCATCCAATTATATTATAGAATTATAAACATAAATTTACATATATTGTCAAGATGTCATTTTATTTTTGATAAGTTGTCTGATTCAGTAGGGCTATGAGCTTGATACAGTCATCAGATGTAAATAAATCTTAGATGTGGCCAACCACAAATGTAGCAAAATAGCATGGACTTAACCAAGTCCGGAAGGTGAATAGAGTTCGAAATTGACAACAGAGCAATTGTCGTAATTTGTAACATATGCTGCACAGCCCTCTGCAGCCATGGAATATATGGGAATGGGATATGAGCATGCATAACTCCCAATAAGCCCTTGATAAATGCTCCAAATGTATCATAGCACTTGGTACAAAATGCATTATTCGAGACTTCATATGGATGAAGTTGTTCTGTACATGTTTGCTGTATGTTCTGTAGATATACATGTAGGGATGCCATATTCCTATATAAGATTGTGAAGAAACATTAAGTGTACAGTATTCTGATGAAACCCCTCTTAAAGTAAAACAAATACACTAATTATGGGAATGCCATAGTCCTGTATATGATTATTTAAGTGCACGATATTCTGTTGAAACTTGAAGAAACCCTTCTTGAATAAGTTACTGGTAAGATTTTAAAGTAACATTGGAATTAAGTGTACAATATTTCAGTGAAGCCCCTCTCAAAATCAACATTTAAACTGAAATAAATTCCATCATTTTACTATTATGCATGACATCACAAAAAGAGGTACATTTTAATTCCTGAAGATAAAGTAACATCTATTTAATTGGATAATACTCCATGGACTCTTGAAAGTTATTGCTCCCTTTTGTTGACTTCATATTCCTCCAAGGGACAACAGTGTCTCCCGACAGGAAATTAAACCATGTTTCTGGAGGAAACGATGGGGTATAAATCAATCCTGTTAGCGGCCATTGAACATTTGGTCTGGGTTCAACCAGGAGGCCGGTGACTCTCATCTTAAAGTGTTGCCACTTTAGCACCGGGCACAATACTGAGGATGCAAGCAGGAAGAACAGGAAGGCCCATGGGTTTCCCAGTACCACCACCCATACAGAGGTGGAGGGTGGCAAATGGTTTCATTCGAAACATGATTGTAACAGATGTTCTTCTTACTAAGCTGGGTTATGCAGGTTTTTGTCTGGTATTGATATGAACCTTGGGGAATGCATGGCACATGCATTTGTTACACTGTATATTATATCCTGTGATTGTTCATTTGTGCAATGTGTCCATGGAACATGTGCTGTTTTTCAATCCCAAAATGAAGAATCTCTTGGTATTAGTGGTGTATAATGGTGCTTTTTGGTATCTCCCATCAGTCATATTCATTTCAAGAGAATTTGAATTATGTATACAATATATTGATAAATGCCATATGTTGTTGCATGGGATCACTGATAGTGAATAGCAATAGAACTCATGTACTGCCATCAGGGCAAGTAGGATAATTGAACATTACTGCTAATAGGATAATTCAGCATTCTCAAGTGTTCATGAAAGTGTAGTATTGCATCTGAATCTACAAAATGTGTAAATAAAATGGGGAAATAATTATACTGAATTGTTTTAGAGCAATTGAATGCAAATTTCAAATTTTGATGATGAAATATGACTCCTGTATTTCTCTTTTCTTTTCTTTTTTTTTCTCGAAAAGTATGCATCTCTGTTTTACATAGTGTGTGTAATTATCGTTGAATCAATGCTATCATTTTTCTTCTAAAGAAATATCGTTTCTTGGGTATTACCTGAAGGCTGTTGTGTATGCTACATTTGCCTTCATTCTGTTGATTTTATCTTATGTTAATGCAGTGATAACCCCATTGTCTCTAAGTCATTATGTGGTATCATTTTTGTTGTTTGTTCTTTAGAGTTATTAAAAGCTATGACTGATATATTTGAGATACCAGTACTGTGTACTTGATCACACTCTGTACTTTTTACACAGCACTTAAACTAGGGCTAGTGTTTAATCCTTCAGAGGTAATTTAGTAGTTTCAGGAGTGTTAATTACCTACTTCATCTGCTTTCACTTCAGCACAGTTTAGGTAAGCCTTCAAAAAGCACTTCTTTTGCTTTTAGCTGGTCAGTAGCAAGGTACCAGCTAAAATATAATGCTGACTCAAGTTGAACTACAAAACAAATGAGAGTTGAATATCAAATAAATGAGAGATAAAAAATATTTTTGATTTTTAATTCTTAAGTCGGGGACATGAAATCCTAACAACATTGACGTACCTGCATACACGTATGTGTAAAGCCAGTGAGAGTTACATTTACGCAGCAAGCGTAACAAAGTGCTGTGATGACTGAACAGGGAGCGCTAGGCATACAGGGGTTCTAGTGTAGAGCAGATTTGTTGTCGTGATTGAGTTCCTTCTGGATATATTTAGATTAAAATTCAACAGAAATCATGACTGCAATATCACATGATCTCATACATGAAAGGAAGGGCATACATTGCGAGCTATATTTTAGTAGTTTCATGCCAATTTTCTCGTTGCTACCAAAGCTGCACACAAGCTTTAAATGTGTTAAATGAAATGCATTATTATTTTCTTCTCATAAACTGCAAAATAACAACCTGGTACTACAATTCATAATAAAAGCTCTTCGTCAAATTTTCGAAGCAGTCTGTGGGTAATGCAGCCACTACCTTCAGTCACGTGACTGAGCCAACTCCACACTGTTTCCTAACTAACAAATTATTTACCATTTGGCTCAATGTAATTTTCTTTGTTTAGTGTGTGGTTAAGCATGGAATGGATCTCATTGATATCACTGGTTTATCATGGAACATGTTTTCTTTTATCTTATTGCATCTGCAGATCTTGGATTCTCTGATCAGTGGTGCACCTTAGTAACAAAATTGCGGGCAAGCAGTAAAGGAAAAGAAAATCCCAAAGATTTTATGTTATTTTCAGTTGTTATCTCCACTATTTTGTCTCTTTTTGTTCATTTGACTTTCTAGGCCATGTCCTAATTCTTGCCTGGACTAGCTGACCAGCTACCACAATGGACAACGAGCTGCCCCGTCAGGAACTGGTCAAGTGCGTCGTGGTCGGCGACAGCGCGGTGGGCAAGACCAGGCTGATTGTTGCCAGGGCAACCAACCAGGCTATGACGAGATCCCAGCTCTTCCAGACCCACATTCCCTCCGTCTGGGCCATTGACCAATATCGCATGTGCCAAGAGGTTCGTTAGATGCTGTGCTCCTTTTTCTTAAGGATTTTTTTTAATGTTCCAACTTTACACAAAAATATTTTTAAGTGATTAGTACACGTTTAGAAAATAAAAGAAAAATTTCCGATAATCATTATTTCAGTCGAAAATTTTTGAATGGTCTTTCCAACTTTATAAGATGTTAATCAGTACCTTTAATGTATGAATTGAAGGAAACATTTCTTTGAATGATTGATTAATTGTACATAATCTGTTATCACTGTGCTTTCTATTCCGGATGTTATGTGAAGACATCTTCATTACCAATCCAATGCCATTTCCTTAAACCCCATTCACATGTCATGAATAAGACCAACCCCCGAAGGGAATGTGCAAGAAGGATGCTTTATTAAGGCTCGTTCAGACTTGCTGCCATAAACTGCATTTAAAAATGTCTTCTTTTTTTTTTTTTTGATGATGAATTAATTTCAAGTAGAGATGCTATGACACGTTAGAAACCTATTCCCTCACTGTACCCCAACATTTTCTTTGTTTTGCTGGACTTCCTCTGAAGATTTTCCACTTTAAAAAAAAACCTAGAGGACTCTATTTGTTTCTCTCCACACCAATTTAAAAGCTCTCTTTGTGTACGTACATGTAGCTCTCAGATAGACATATCTGCTAGGAGCGTTCTTAATTTGCTGGTGTAAATGGAACTCTGAAAAAGAAAAAACCTTCAGTGCAGAGAGAGAGACCCATCCCTGTCTGACCAACCCTTGACTGGAAACACTCTAATTACTCTTTGTTGACAGGTGCTTGAGAATTCCTGGGAGACGATTGATGGGGTGAACGTATCCCTACGTCTCTGGGATACCTTCGGTGACCATGAGAAAGACAGGCAATTTGCATACGGCAGGTAGGTACTCAATTTTAAACCTCTCACTCTCGATGTTCATAAAGAGAAAATTAAGTTTTGGTCAAGTGATGGCAATGGTTTCATCCACATGACCATCCCTAGACTTAAAGTTTACTTGTGGTTTCAAACCCTTAAGGTTATCTTAAAGCTTCAGGTCACATGGACATACTCGTAATTTCGAATATGTATTTGTAGTTTTGAGTGAGATTATGGTTGACTCCAAAACTACAAGTGGTGGATGGTCCTTATTCAGGGTCATGTGTTTGCTAATCTTTAGGTACAGACTCTATTTTGATACTCAAGCACAGTTCCAAGTAAAAACCTTTGAGTAGAGCCTTACTTTGCCAGTAACAATTACAGCACAGGGAATATGGTAGTTTTACAGTTCAGACACCTGTCTGTCACAATTGAATTCTTGAGGTAATACCATGTTGGATTCTTAGAAAGAGGATGCATTAGTATTTTTTTTTTTTCATCTTAAGAACTCGCTTGTGAGGTGAGGTCTAGTTTTAAAAGAACGACAACAACAAAAATATGTGAAAATAGTGATACTCTTTTCATTTGTACTTGTAAAGGGGTTGTATTTGTTGATACCACAGTTTTAAAGCTCCTGTAGCTGTTGTTGTATAGCTGTATGCTTGTAGCACAGTGTATTGCAAGAAACAAAGCCTGCCAGGTACCCGTGGAACACAAGGGTCGTGAGAGACAGCTGTGGATGAGATGTCTTGTCCAAGGACATAAGGGCCAGGCAGAGATTCAGGCCCTCAACCCTTTAAGTGAGAATCAAATGAATGAACTGCTGGACCATGATGCTCTTGGTGGAAAGTCCCTTATTGATATTCCAAGTAATGTTTACAGTATGTTTACCTTTAAGTATACTGCACTTAAGATAGCTGAAACGCATGAGGGTTTGAACTGTTGGCCTATAACTCTGGGGGGCTGTGACGTTGGGTGATGTGATTAACAGTCTCTCGGTTAGACCTGCCGCTGATCTCAAGTAATTGGCTGGCCTAATGAAGACTGTTTGCATGCAGCGCCAATCTAAACAAGCCACAGTGATTTGTAGGTGTGGGACCAACAACCACATTTAGGGTAGCATGTTGGCACAGGGAATTCAGTGGAGCATTGTGCACCATTTGTCTTTTTATAGAAATAATACCAAGAGAAAGCCTTGTTATTAGTATTCCAAGCTGCTTTGCACATAGTAAATTGTTTGGGGTATTAATTATTTGAGGTGTAATATTGGCTCTAAGAACATGGAAGAATTGTGTAAAAAGAAGGAATTTCTTACGTGGCAGAAAAGTGGATGCAGTATATCTTAAATCCAGCAAGTCTGTATATATTTGTGATTATTGGTTCCAGGAAAGCCATGTCATTCATGAAATAGATCTATTCCAAAATGTGCTGCTGTGATTAATTGGGCACCATATGTATGACATGAAATAAACAATTGTAGACAGGAAAGATATGTGATATAAACGTCAGAAGTGTAACTTCAGTGCAGCATGCTCTTAAATTCAGCAAAACCAAAAATCTGTAGTTGAGTTTCATTCCAAGAAACTATGAGAGTCATGTCATTCTTGAAATATCTATTTCCAACCAAACTACATGTATTGTTTATGAAACTGTCATGGTAAAGCTGTTGAGGTGAGATATTTTAGGCACACCTCTGTGCAAGAATTTATTTCTATTTTGATACAGTGTACATCATGTGATACTTTAGATGATAATGAATGGTCTTAACAGATGTTTCTGTGTTTGGCTGAACAAGACTCTTAGTGCAGTTACATGCATCCATATAGTATCCATAGTTCTCTGTTAATTTATTTTTAGGACATTTAAGGGGTACCGATAAACAAATGTTGCTCTGTATATGGGGTTCCATGTTACTATAATTACATTGTACATTTTCAGATATTTCTCCTGTAAGGAGATATTGCAAGCTTATTTAAAGGATGTACCCAATGCTGAAGCAATGTTCCCTCATTCAAAAGAGCATATTTTCATTAGCAAAAATCATCTGCCTAAAGTTCCAAAATAGTCGTGTTGCCAAGCAATAACCAAAAATATGGTATTAGATTTCAGCTTATTTTTGGCACCTCCGCGGTGTCCAAGTTTCAACTGCTGTTGACCCCATGACGTCATTGTGGGTACCTTGTTGGCAATTTTAGCAAAAATGCGCACTAGGTAATATTGCATATTGTACAGTCTAGCACGTGCATCAACTGCAGTGCGCGTTATCTTGGTACCCACATTTACAATTTATCGTATTTTACTCAAATTCTGAGATCCACCATGACCGAGGCACAAATAATTTGCCAAAATGCATTGATTTCGAATGAAAATCATCAAATTTTTCATATTATTGTTCTTAGAATTCTATTTTTGATCATATATCAAAAAAAATTTCAGCCATTGTGTAATCACTTTAATAATAAACGTTAATGCGACTTTGAGTGAAAAAGAGTAGAATATGCAAGGAATACAAATTAAACTTTGGTTCCTCATGCATAGGTTTTTATGTTATTCTGTATTTCCTTATCCTCAACAGTTACATGTAACTCATAAATGCCAGGTATGATTTGTTTATAACTGACCTTACATATTCTAGGTGTTTGATATCCTTTAATAGACAGTCTATAAATGTAATTTACATCCCTTTTTGTAACATATGTACATTAAATTCAGTTTTATGTGAGTGCTGTAAATCCTTTCACCAAGATAAATGTCTCAGAACAGTATTGACTGATACATACAATTTATATCAAATTCCATTAAATTTTGTGAGCCCTCTCAATCATTTGTGAGTGGTATGGTGTTTTACTTTCGATGATTAAACTTGTGAACTATGAGAATATATCAGTTTTATTATTAAAATTTCCAATGATGTTGTTGAAAGGGTAAGATTTGAATGTCAGTTTTATGAATGGTGAAACTTTACATTACTAAAGGACATAAAGTAAAGGATAACAGAGAACTAATGTACTCAACGATTTTTGTTTTAAATGTTAATTTTTTTTTTTTAATCTAGGTCATTAGGAATACATGTAAATGATGTAATTATTATACAAAAAGATTGGTTGAAAATTAGCTCACATTATGTATTGCTTGCATCGTTGACAGATTTTAGTGAACAGTGGAAACTCACTATACCAAGGACTTTGGGAACGTGAAAAATAACCTTGTTATCTAAGGAATATACTTATATCGGGTAAAAATTACCTTGTTATATCAGGAATCTTGTTATATTACACTTCTTTATAATGAGTTCCACTGTATGTATGTTAATACACACATGTAAGATTGACATAGAAGTTGTCCTTGAAAGCTTGAAATTATGTAATTGATTCAGTGACATGTAACAGGGTACATGCATACCTACCAACTGTCCCTCTGTAATAGGGACAGTCCCTATTTTAGGGGGGGGGGGGGAGGAAAGAGCAATTTTCACCCTTGACGACCCTGTGTCCCTATTTTTGTAAAAATCTGTGTATAGTAATGTATAAGAAATTCTGGAATGTCCCTATTTTTGGCAGCTGTTTAATCATTTGTCCCTATTTCGTGACTTTCAGGGTTGGCAGGTATGTATGTATAATCCTTGTATACTGATGTAGCAATACAGTGCATTTAGATAGTCTGAATATGTAAGGTGGTTGTGATGTCTGAGTTTATCCAGGTGTGACTTAATGAGAAGTTAATGAGTTCTTCACGCCCTTTCGACGTGGCTCCTACAAGCAAGCCTACACCGGTGTAGTTTCCACTTTTCCAGACTTTGTGGTGTGCTGCCTCCACCATGAAGGCTTATTCAGTTATATAGCAGTAAACCGGTCCAAAAACTAGTGGGTTTTTTTAGTGTGTGTAGAAAATGAATGGTGAACGGGGATGAATGTCACAGTGAAGGACCTACTGGTACGTGTATTCTTTACCTAGGTGTGTTATATAAGATACAAAAAATATGAAGGGCAGTAAACCCCTGTGATGTGCATTTGAAAGCTTTTTACTGCCTATATGTGAACAGGTCTTAAAGATAAAAATGTGTGTTATCAAAAACTTAGTGAGCCAACTGTGGTGGGTTTTTTCATTGTTCAATTTGTACAAACAGTGAACAAACCTGAGAATTCATGAGCTCAGTTTGAATTACTGGAGGAGAGAAATTCTTTTCTAGGCAAAGATCCCTCATTTGGAAGGCTGTCTCAAAGAAACTTCCAGAAACTGCAATGTTTTACAAACATGGATATCGGAAAGTAGCATTGAACACGGACATACTGAAGCTTATCGACATGTATGCGATTTTACTCTGATGAGTGCATGTCGAAAAGCTTCAGTATGTCTGTATTCAATGCTATTTTCCGATTTTGCAGTACCAAACACCTATTCATACATGAATATACATAATAAAAGTATCTGCGGTGAATATGAACTGACAGAAAGTATGTTGAGATGATAAATAGCAGCCAATTTGCATGGAAAAGTTGCAATTTTGAACTTTCTATCATGTAGCCAATTTGAGGATCCTAGTGCTTATTTTCATCTGATCCTAAAAATTTTCAGCATCGAACAGCAATTAATGACAACCAAAGTGGGCGCAGTAATGTGACCAATTAATGCTCTTCTGCGCATTCATGTGAAATGTTTTAGGGCTCTGCATTAAAAGGTATTAGGCCAAACCACACAATGTTGAATTCTGTCACGAACGGTTTAAACCTTATAGAGTAACTGATGCTTAGACTTTATAATCATGGAACCTTGTGTACGTGTTGGTGTATTACAGTGCAGCAATTATATGCATCTGACAATTGAAGCCTATTATCATGTCAGAGATAGGGAATTGTATTTGATCTGACACTTTAGCAAGTGGCATTAGATTAGCATGATGTCTGATTATCATTCAATGCATTACAACTGTAAATGTCTCTTGAGTCTCGCTTGATATTGTGATGCATCCAGGCATAGAATCGCTGTAAATTAGGTATTAATTCAAGCTGCGGAGTGAATGATTGTTTTATTATAAGCGTCAACTTACCTCTTCCATCCAGTGTGTGTGCATATTTTGAGAAAGGCAGCTTGATCGAGATGGGGTGACGCGCATGCATGCTGCCTTTATTAAGGGCCATGCCTCGCATTCTTCTAATATTAAATGAAACCTTTCTGAATTATGAATTAGGTCATCACCCCCCTGAGAGAAAAAGTGGCCCTTTCCAAGGGTCATCTTGAGTTTTCTCCTTGCTATTTTAGAGGTGCTCCTTTCATACATGTTTTCTTCTTCCCCCACAAAACCACTTGTGAAAATAGGATTCTATCTCAAATGATGATGAAAATTGATGAATAATTAAATGATTTTATACATGATGAAATGATTAATTGATTGATTAATAATCCAGTGATGAAATACTTTCAAAGTGTTTATTGAAGATCTGGAAGTTTGCCTGAGGCTTATGTGACACAGCATCATTTAATGTATGAAGGTGGGATTTTTTAAAGATTTGCCAGAAGGAAAAAATATTGGTAAAATTGTTTTGATGTCTATAAAAGATAAGAATCATTCATTTGCACAGACGAGTCTAATTGCCTTTGAAGTGTTACAGGCTGTACGCAGCATTTTTTTTGGGGGGGGGGGAGGGGAGTAAGAATATCGATATTGAAGGGAACATGCAAGCAAGGGAATGAAGCAACCTTCTTGTAGTTTTCATGCATATGATGAATTTATTCATGTTTGACTTTGACATTTTAAAAACTTTTTTCTTTGATGAAATATCAGTGGATGGCTTGCAAATTCACCTTTTGATTCAAAGTGCAAAAAAATGTAGAAATATGAAAAAAAATGACTGCAAAGTTTGTGTTCACGACTCCACCTACCTATATCAAGGTCTGTCTTTAGAATGTATATTTAAATTTCTGTTTTTGTGTAAGCAAAAAACCTTGGAATCACAGCACATGTGTTTGTGTGAAAACATTTTTTTTCTCTCAGCAATATGTATCACAATTTTTACACATTATAAATGAGCACCTTTTTTGTTAAAAGTACGTCATGTGCTTCAGTGCATATCCATAAACAAATATATGCATAAGTGTTGCCAATTTGTAAAGGAGAAGGATGATTTATTTTGACATTTGAAAAATCTTAATCTCAGAAGAGGGCATTGTGTAAACTGCTGATGTTAAACTACATGTACTGGTGTTAGTCATCTTTTTATGGAAGGCTTAAAAGATAGAAAAAGACACACTCTATCAACCCATTTCCATAAATAATGTATGACCTTGCTTCATCTCTCTCTCTCTCTCTCCCTCTCCCAATCTCTCACACCCTGTCTTTCTCTCTTGCTATCTCTCTGTATCTCCCTCTCTCTCTTTCTCCCTCTTCCTCCATCTATTTTCTCTCTTTCCTTCTTTTCTCTCTCCACCTTTCCCTCTTTATCTCTCTCTTTTCCTTTTTTCTATCCCCTATTTCTCTATTTCTCTCTTTCTTTCTTTTGCTCTCTCCTTGCAGGGCGGATGTAGTGCTCCTCTGCTTCTCCATCGCGGACGCTGTCTCACTGAAGAACGTCAAGAAGAAATGGCTGCCGGAGATCCGTCACTTCTGCCCCCGGGCACCCATCATCATGTGTGGATGCAAGAACGATCTCCGCTACGCTGACTTGGAGGCCCTCAAAAAAGAAAGGGGGCCAGTGAGGTAAGACTCAATGCCTTGTCTTATTGCCCTCATGTTAGCATGCCCTGTAGGGATGCAGGATGAGGAGGGTATTAAGATGCAGTTGCTACGGTTACAGCATCTGTGACACAAATCAGTGGGCTTCTTGGTCTTCATGCAGTAGCCACACACCCTCCATAGCCTGTAAGGTTTCATAACAGATTATTTATCCCATGTTGTTAAATTCAAATCTTTAAATGTTTAAATTGGTTAATTTACCTTACTGCTAGGAAAGTATTTATATGCATGTGAGTAAGCAACCAAGGGACTGACAGCTTTAAGTCCTCTCTGAGGGACTTGCTGATGAATATCAATGCCTTTCCAAAGGACCCTAATGCATCCACTTGGTTTCCAAGCTGGGTACTCCCATTTCCAAGACAAGGGCTCTGCCACTGAGCTATCATAGCTCAAATTTTTCACCATTTTCGTGTTCAATTCTGTCTTTCGTTTTATTTGAATGCTAAAGAAGCAAGTATGTTTGTGGCACAGCATTTATACTGTAAGTTCCAGGTTATGTTCATGATTTTTGAGTTGCATCGAAAGGACCAAGTTTTGGAAGTTGAAAAGTTGTAAACTTGGTACTCATGCACTGTCTTCTTTGTGAACAGTGATCTTTTCTGTGTGTGAGTAATTTTAGAGAGATGCCTCAATGTTTTATTTACTTCCGGCTTATCTTTCCTCAGTCGTATGTTAATAGACATTGCTTCATATAGCCCTTGTCTTTGTTGTCCCTCATCATTGAATTATATGCTTGTTCTGAAACAGATTTTATTTTAACAATATTACATATTTGCATATAATCTAAAACTATGCTGGAAATATAGAAACAGTACATTTTTTCAAAACCTGAAAATGATGGTAGAAAGAATTGCAAACATTGTAAAGTATATTCTATTGCATACAGACAGACTCTATGAGTAATATCCTTATCGAACTTGCTTCTTAGCAGTTTTTATTATTAATTTGCCTTTATGTTTGTTTTATATTTTCAAAGACTTTGTTGTATATGTATTTCTTCTCTTTTGGGTTATGTATGAGTTTAATTTAGATGTTGAAATTGGCATATTTTAAAGTTGCCTTTGAAACTATGACTAATTTTCAAATGAGAAGACAGATTTTATAGCCTGTTTAAACTACATGTTCTTAATTTTTGGGTCAATTTGGCAACAATGTTTCCATTAAGTTTGTGGGGTTACAGCTCATTGTTCGGAAGATTCATTATTCAAAAGGTTCAAATACTCTGAAGGGTCGTTATTCCAAAGGTTCATTATTCCTATGGTCCATTATTCCGAAGGTTTATTAGTCCTATGGTCCATTATTCCGAAGGTTCGATTCTCAGAAAATGAAATAGGGTTCGTTGATCTGAAAATGAAATGGGGTTCGTTAATCCAAAAATGAAATAAGGTTCATTAACGAACCCTATTTCTTTTTTTGATTAACAAACCCTATTTCATTTTCAGAATGAACCTTTGGTAAATCAAACCCTACTTTATTTTCAGACAAACAAACCTTTGCAATAACAAACCTTCGGAATAAAGAACTTTCGGATTAATGCAGCAAATGTTCAGATAAACACACCCTGTTTCATTTTCAGATTAACGAACCTCCAGGTATACGAAATTTGTGAGTAACAAACCTGCAAAACAAACCTTCAGAATAACATGCTGCACCTGTTTCTGGTGGTGCTTTTCAAATTTGTTAAAGATTCTATAAATAAAAGATTCTATAAATAAAAGATTCTGTAAATAAAATATCTTTCCATGAACTGAAAATATGAAGGATTTCATGTTGTTGATGCAAACCAAGTATTTACCGCAACATTTTATACTTCTGTCTGTCCAATGATTTTCAAAATGCTTTGAATTGTGAATTTATATTTGGCCTATGCAGATCATGCAATTTGCTTACATAAATGACTGTCATTTATCCAATTGCAGCCATCAATGCTCCCGCCATAGAGCCTTTGACCCTGAGGGTATCGTACCTCCAAAAGAAGGTCGGATGATTGCCAAGGAGTCTAACTGCGTCTACTACGAGACCAGCTCCTACACTCTTTATGGAGTCCAGGAGGTCTTTGACAATGTGGTGAGGGCAGCGCTCATCTACAGACGGCAGCATAGATTCTGGCAATCCAATCTCAAAAAGGTGAGATTACGTACAGAGAAAAGGGAGGGGTAATCAGTGTGGGAGGCATATACTAGGTATATCTAGGCCGGGCTTATAAAAGAAGTTGACTGCTTGATGAGGGCAGCTGCAGACAACAGCATAGATTTTGGCAGTTCAACCTGAAGAAGGTAAGACTTTGTGCTTGGATGTGGGAGAGGGGCTGAACTTTCCTCTTTGTGGTAACCTCCTTGAAAAGTTTCACAACACATGCTTTGCTGACAGTTACCACAATGTCAATATCCTACACTGACCAATTCTGAATTTCAAAATGTTGCAGGTGACAAAAGTATGATCACTTATAGAACTGGTGGACTGCCGATGGACCCAGCAAGCCCCTTGATGCTAAACAAAATCATGCACTAAATTTTTGTTGCTTCATGACTTACAGCTTGTGGTTTTTCAGATGTTGAGCAGGTAGTATGGTTTTTAGATTGATCATCAGTTCCCAAGGTGGTTTTTCCTAGATATCGCAGCTTGTTGAAGCATGTAAGAGATAAGGTATATCAAATCCTGAGTCTCATCTCATCATGGTAGTTCTGCTCAATCCAGAATAGTGATATAATATTGTAGTAGAGTTTTAAGCTGTGTATAAATGTACTCTCCTGTACAGGTCCAGAAACCACTCCTGCAAGCCCCCTACTTACCAGGATGTCCCCGAGAGCCTTGTATCCACATCCCAGAGTCCACCTATGCTTCAGACATCAGCATCTTACTCAAAGAACCTGCTTGTGCAGACGTCATCTTCATGGCTCATGGGGAGTTGATCTGTGCTCACAAGGTATTCTAGCTAAGTACATGCCTAACAGTAGTCACCTGCTCAGATATAATTTTGCCAAACCTTTGCCATTTGCCTCTAAGCATGGATATGTGTGTGTGGCAACATTGAAAAAGATATTGATTACTTATGTAATAGTTTTTACTGTACCAATAACCACCAGAATAGGCAGTCTATCCTTTTTCATATGGTCTCATTTTGACCATTCCATTGCAAGAGTCTTTTTGTGTGGGATATGCAAAACATTATTGAAAATTGTTTATAGTTTATTGTAGATTGTGATGTATTTACACAATCTTACTTACATCTTCACAGGTTTGCCTTCTGGCTGCTTCACCTGTTTTCAGTGAATTATTCCTTGACGATGAGAAAGAAATAGAACTGTCCAAACAGTCTTCGTCTGTAAGCAGCCCAAGCAATGAGAACCAATCACAAGCCAAAGACATCCTCCAGCAAAACCACCATCCTCATCAGAGTCCGCATTCAGAGTCCCCTATGTGCTGTCACAGTCCCATGCCAGACCGGCCTCAGTCTCCAGACTGCAACCATGAGAACATTTGCCCCTCTCCTCCCCTGGGGCTGCATCCCAACTGTAACGCCCTCTTGGCAGAGGACCAGTGTTTGAGTATCTCGCCAAACGGGAACACATGCCTGTTCTCTGGCTCCTCACGGCACCACAACTGCAGCAAGGCCCCACCTGCAGTGATTGGGTCCTCCCCATCGCACCACCAACAGCAGACCTCAACACCCACAAGGTTACGCTCCTCGTCCCCTTCCATCAGGTCATCCCCGCTGCAGCAGATCAACACGCCCACAGTGCCTGCCAACCTCCATTGCCTTCCGACAAAGAATCTGCAGCACCCGGCCTTCGACTCCATCCACTTGCAGCAGGTGACAGACAACATGGGCAGTCGGACAACTCAACGGCACATCGTAGTGCTCAACCCCAAGATCAAAGTGGAAGCATTCAGAGCAGTTCTGGAATTCCTCTACACAGGTTCCTTGGATGTCAAGGTGTACAGTAGCCTTAGTGATATCATCACCGCAGCATCCTTGCTGGACCTGACAGACCTGGTGGCCTTTGTGGCTAATGTAAAGAACCAGGAGGAATTTCTTAATGCGGACCTAGTAGAAAACTTCGTGCACAGAAGAAAGGAGAGATTTGCCAAACTCTTTGCCAGTGAAGGCCTTCTTTCAGGTGAGTGTTTCTGTAAGAATGAGTTTATTTTTATAAGACTTCTTGGAGGAACTTTAATGATTACCCTCATGCCAGACTAGTTCATGAGATAGTCCAACTAATTTGCCCTGTAAAATATGGAGAAGTTGTCTTCCATCAATTTTGTAGAAAATTGAAATTGATATTTTTATATTTTTAGCAGAATACTTCCATTAAAATTTGTAATTAATTATGAAACATATTTGACTGGACCTCGTTTGATCAGAATTTGAAATATTTGATGTAATTGCCATTTGTTTTTATCCCTACATTCTCATGTTCATATCTGCATGTGTTATTTTCAAGAAGATTGCTTGTATTAGGATTCATCTAAACAAGTAAATTATAGATTTCGGTGGAAAATGCTTTTTGGTTTGTTATCAACCATTTTGAAATCTTTCTAGATGATTTCTGTGGAAACTCAATTTTCATTGTAATTCTTTCCATGATGTGTATCCCTCCTCACCCTTACAGATTTGACAATCAATGTAGAGGATGGGCAGGTGAAGAGTCACAAGTGTCTGGTCATGGTGAGATGTGATCCGATGCTAGCCATGCTCAGCGGCAACTTCAAGGAGAGTTCATCAGAGGTAAGACAAATATTCAGTCTTCCCTCAGCATCCTAGTTATATGCAAGGATTCTAGGACAACTACCTCCTAAACAACTTCACCTTTCAGCAGTCAGCGCTGGGGCATGGACTCTTTTTGAAATCTGTACCGTAGCTATTTATTCATAAAAATTGTTTACCCTATTACAAATACCTGCACCCTTCTTTTTTGTAGTGTATCAGGATTTTATCTAGAGGGTATTTTATTTTGAGGAGTTACTGTCGTAGCAAAAATCTTGTCGATATTTGTTTAGGAGCTAATTCTGTAAAGGAATTGAGCTGGATAGTTGTCCTTCAAGGTAAATATCTGGGAATGGTTGACCATAGATAAATCTTGTGAGAGGTTGATAAATGTGGAGGTATGTGTACTTTTCTGAGAAGGGCAGTTGTCTTGATAGGATCACAGGGAAACTGTGATCTTTATTTCTGCCTTCATAATAATTGGAGCGTGTACATGTACTTCTGTTTAGGCAATTGTAAATATTCAGTGGGGAAAGGCAAGTTTGCCTGTTTTTTGTGCCTATTAAGATAATGATATTGTGATAATCAATCTTTTCTTGGCCCTGACCTAGGTTTCAATGAAAACCTTCAAGAAGTCCACCTTTGAAATCTTCCTGGAGTACCTCTACACTGACCAGTGTCACATGGAGAGCAACTCGGATGCCCTGGCAGTCCTCGAGCTAGCCAACTTCCTCTGCTTGCCCCACCTGGTTGCCCTGTGTGAGCGTAGTGTTGTCCATGAGCTCCAGTCCAGCATGGAGACACAAGAAGTCCTTGATGAGGCTGTCGTCAGTGTCCTGCAGATAGCAAAGGTTGGTCTTAAATTACACTCACTCCAACTAGATGTGTTCTTTGCCATACACCCTTTAGAGATTAATTTTGCATCAGAGAGACAAGTCTTTTTCTCTTTCTGAAAAGGTTTGTGACCTTTCCTTAGGAAAATACGTTTTGAACTTCAAATATAAGATTGGTTCTAAATTCTACTAACTTTGTTCTAGCTTTATATTGTGCTATAATTAGTAGGTGTAGTCCATTGGGTCATTTTCACAAAGCCCTTCCTAGTGTAATTGTCTCTTCATACTCCTGTTCCAGAAGCTGCGCTGGTTGCCAATCCACCTCCACTAATCCTTCTAACAAAGAAGGTTGTAAATGGATTGACACCAGGCTACCTACAAGATCTTGTTATGCCTTATGCAAGGGCTTGTATGTCTAAGATCATCTCATCAGTATTTCCTGAAGATCCCCAAAATGAGAGTAGCCTGCGGTGAAAGGGATTTCTCAGCTGCAGCACCTCTTCTATGGAATAATCTACCAATAGTGTTGGGAACTACAACATCTGTGGAACCTTCAAATCCAAGTTGAAAACCTATCTCTTTTAACAGTACTTGACAGAAAGACATACATGTAGCACTTATTTGGGCTTGCAGTTTTCCTCGCTTTTCTCTTGCACGTCTCAAAATAGATTAGTTTTAGATAGACAGCCCTGTACGAATGACTGTAGTTGTTATTACTATACTCATGTAATAGTGTCTTGAGGATTATCCCCTCGAGAGTGTTAATGGGGTCTGTCATTGAATCAGTGATGAAGGGATAATTTTGACAAAGATTAGAAGATGTCTAAACTCCAACACATTTCTTTAGGAAATGGAAAGGTTGATCAACATAAAATCTCAGCTAATTAATTGCTGTCAGGCTTCACTTTTCTGCATACTTTGAATTTCTTTACAAAATAAGCTTTACAGATATTTCAATAAATATTGATTATATTTTTTTGGTGTGTGCTTCAATTTGTAGCTTCACAATGCCCACCAGCTCCACAGCTGGTGCATCCACTACATGACCATCCGCTACATCGATGTCCAGAAGGGTCGTCCAAAGCTCTTCAAGGAGCTTGCCCCGGAGTACCGCAAGCAGATAGAGCGCCAGCGCTGGCCACCTGCATACTACCTGGATGAGGCGGCGTACTTTGAAAAGTGTTTGGCTGAGCTGAAGAAAGGCAACGACATCAGGACCAAGAAACACAGGTGGTGTCTCAGATGATTCCCTCTAAGACATCTGGAAGCTTCACTTAAGACTCCCTCCTCCTATAACCAAAGACTTTTCTTGGTCTCCCCTCGTTTGTCATGGTTTCCTGGTGATGTTCCACTGCTCCTTGATCCAGGACTACGGTAATCATTTATGTCATCGTAATTGGACATGTTGCAGCACTGAACGTAATCCCCATGTGACCGTCACCTGTGGCAAGACATTAATCTGTACTTGCCTCTCTTTACCCTGGTGTAGAAAATGGGTAGCTGGAAGGAAGATACCCATGAGCGACCCATCATAGTAACTCAGTTATCAGGGTAGCAGTGATTATCCACTACCTTGTATCTTCAAGTAAAGGGGCTTTAAAAATAATGTTAAAATGTTATTATTAACATTACACCAGGAATGTGGAAATAGTACTTTGGTCTCTTTTATTTGTTGGTTTTGTAGACCGACACATGGGATGTTTGCTGAAAATTGAAAGATCTCATACAAACCTCATATTAAGGAAAAATCAATTATCTTAATCCAATATTTGGAGTCTTATGATAAGTATTATTTACTTGGCTTATACAGTGAATCAGATTTCATGGAAAACTTTTTACATGTACATAGGTGTAAAGAGTGTAAGTAAGTTTGGAGTGTGTTCACTCTTGATGTCTGAAATGCAAGAATTTGTGTCTTCTTTAATTACAAGTTGGAGTAAAATAAGTAATGGTGCTAGATACTGTGAAGTTAGAGGAGGATCTCTATCATTATGTATGTGCTTTGTGATGAAAACGTATTATTTGCTGAAATGAATGTATTGAGAAATTATATGTGAATGCACAACTGAGATACATGAAAGTGTACATACAGAGTTATGTAAATCAATAACACTTATCCTTGTACTGCAATTTATTCCCATTGAAGCAGCAATTGCATAGACCATGCATACTGGTGTAAGGTGTTTTACACAAGCAGTTAACTCTATCACTTCTCTTAAGTATTTGACATCTCTTATATACGAATTCCCCTTCTTTTTTTTTTAATTGTGAGTACTGTCATCCCAGAGAGTGGAAGAATATCATGGTGGGGTAGTGGTTTGTCATGGTGACATTTAGAAAACAAGTTGTGGGGTTCAATTTCCAGCCTCAGGCTCTTTGTACTTGTCTTGACATCAAGCTGCTGCTTTGTGTTTTTGTGTTTTTTTTGTATGCACTGGTTATCATTCCGCGTTGGATATCATTCATTATAATGACACCTTTATATCACACAGACTTTCACTTTCCAAAGATAATGAACTTCATGCTTTTGTACATTTCATGCTTTTGTACATACCATATGGATGAGTTTTAAAGGTCTTGTAAATGTACCAAGCATGTTTTCCTAAAGTTTATCAAGTCCTTGACTTTTTCTACTTAACAACTCCAAATTATTGGATAATTGGGGTATAGAGAGGATTAAAGACTGCTTCATGAAGGCAAGAAATTTGTTCTTTATTAGCAGTTGGCCTTTGTTACATGTTACATGAATATTGGTTTCAATGAAAACATGATATAAGGGTATGAAATCGGTGGTTTTTATAGACAAGTGGTCTTTCTGTGCAGGTGGTTGCAATAGCAGGTTTCACTGTAAGAAGTCAGACCTGTGTATAAGGACCACCCAAGGGAGGCAAGAAAAGCAGCCTTTATGAGCAGGGGGTCTTTATGGACAGGTGATGAAAGAAAGTGGAGTCACTCCTGATGACAGACAGTCAAGCTGTCCAAAGCATCAAGTCTTCTTTCCTCATGGCCTTCTCACCTGGTTAGGGCCTTCTCTCCTCGTCGCCTTCTCACCTAGTTTACAGTCCTGTTTGGGACTTCACCCAATCTCAAGAAATATACCTTCTGCTCTCTCCTATTCTTTTCTCACCTCTCCATTTCTCCACCCCCTCAACTTTCTCTGCTCTCTCCAACTCAGTCTTTTTCAGGACTTACCACATGGTGAACTCTCCAGAGGAATAGTATCACTGTAGACAGGCTGCCTTTTAATAGGCACCTTCTCATTCACTGTCTAAGTGCCATGAGCATCAAATTTTGATGGATAAGAGCACTGTACAAGTAGCCATCATCATAATTATTCTTATTATTTGACAGTGCAGTGAACATTCAGCCATCCAAGGGGTGTTGCTCTAATTTAGCATCATCTGAGAAACACCTTATCACCCAGGAACTGTTACCAGTACACTGTATTTCAATATTATATCACTACTTTCTGCCTCCAAAACTCATTTAAAAAAAAAAAAAAAAAAAGTGCCATGCCTTTCCAGGAATCCTTGCTGCTCTGGGTATATGTACATGTATCTAAATCATCTCAAATATATTAACCTAGAAAATTTGTATGCAAATATACATTAATTTAATCACATATTAACTGAAATTTAACTAACATTAAAGTGCAAGTATCAAATTCTTTTAGTGCAAGTTGTACCGAGAGATTGTACATGCTATGAATTCTATTATTATTATCAATTGATATACACCTGTAGAGGATAACACTTCGAGCAGGATGAGGGTTGCTTTTAAATGAAAAATAGGGTACACTTTTAGTATGTGAAATGAGAATTACTTTAATTTTCTTGCTATTAACTCTATGGAACAATCATCAATTATCTGAAATAGCCTTCTTGTTCTTGCTCAGCTGTGTATTGCGTGCAAATACTCAGTCAAGCGAGAATAAGACTAACATTTTCACTAACAATGCTCCTTATTTTTCGAAGAAATTTTGTACTGAACAAGGCAGAAAGCTCTGCCGGCAGTAATATCACAAAACACTCCCTTTTAGAGGAGAACATTAACATAGATTTGCATTTTGATAAAGAGAAAAATCCTATACAATACAAAGCGTGAAGGGCTTTTTAGAAACAAGGCCTAGTTAGCCTAGAATTCACATTTTGAAACAAGAAAAATCATTTGAGTAACTTTGCTTGTTCTTTTTGAACAGAATATTGGGGAAATATTTCAGCTCATCAATCAAACTTCAGATAAAAGAAAATTGCCATAATAGGAATTTCAGTCATGCGCAGTGAGTACTTCTGCATGTCAATTTCCTGACTCTTTTTTTTTTTTTTTTTTAAATTGTAGAATGGAAGAGCGTATAAATTGTACAATGTCGGCATTACTTTTTCCATATTATTTGTGAGCTTGCTTTACTATTACAAACTAGTTACATTTTGGTAACTTGATAGTTGTAAGTGGTGTATTGTAACCATAAGGTTTGGTTTGCTTAAGCATCAATGTGTAATTTACAGAACTATTTAAGACTTGCCTAATTTGAATGTAAATGAATGCTTTTTGTGTCAATTCATACTTTTTAATGCATTTATTTTCCTCAGGTGTGGTCTATTATTCTGTATATCTTTCTGTATATCATTCTGTATCATACTATGTAAAGTACGTATTATTGTACAAATTATTCTTTTTTTTCTGATTTACATATTAATCACAGATTGTGAAAGAGAAACAAAATCAAAGCTATTTTTGTGAGAAACATGCTGAGGAAGAAATGCATTTTTCCATTATCCTTTTTGTCATTGTCAATGTACATAATTTGTATTTATTCGAAAAATTGAATGCATTTGCCATGTATTGTATATTATCGCTATTCCTTTATCCTTTGTGTGCGTGTATTTTATCGCTTGACAGACTCTGTTTCTTAGGAGAAAAAAAAAGCTGCAATATACGATTTGTTGTAACCGACTGTATATTATGGCTGTGTATACAATGTGCTTCTGCTCTTAATCCTGTTTATACATGTATATGCCATTACCAACCTTTTGCGTCCAGTTACATTGTTGTGTGCATCAAAGTTTAGGAGAGGTTGTAGTGTTGTAGAAATTAGGAAGCACTTGCAGTTATATTGGAGGATTGGATGACCATACTTTGTTGCTGTTTAAGGTGGAATGAGTTCCTTTTTGTTGGCGCGTTGGAAGTAAAGGTTTCTGAAGATGAGGGATGGACACAGTGCATGCAGAAGCCTCTTTGATGTTGACCAAACAGTGCTCAGACAGTTTCTCCAGGGACAATCACCCTGGACCCTATTTTGTGAAAGTGTAGGGTTGTGGTTATTAAAGTTGGCAAAAATCATCCAATCATTGATGGGAAATCACCGTTAAACCAACAGCAACAACAAAGGAGTTTCATTTTTTAAATTTTTTTTCTAGGTTAGGAATAGTGGTGGTCCAGGGTTACAAGTTAAGGTATTGTAGGAAATTGAGCCTGGAGCAATTGCCACAAGAGCATGTGTTGCATGTCATTACTGGTCATTTCAATGGCAAGGCTTTGTATCACTCCTCTCACCATTATTCTGTTATATTTAGAAGAAAAAAAAAAACCAATGTGGTATGATAAGATTGTTTTGAGAATGCAAAAGAGGAAATCATTCTTTGTAGCAGTCTTGGTTATTAAGCTTTTTTTTAAACCCTATAAGAATGATATTTACTAAAATTGTGTAAGACTTTATGGGCGATATCTGAGAACTTAAAATCTTTGTTTCTGATATGACAAAGTCTGATATTTGGAATAATCTTACTTTGACCAAAACCGTAACTCCTAATTCCCTTCCGATCAACATGAACCAGCACATTTATCTGAAGCGTGAAAGGGACCATTAGTAACTATTATATGTAAAAGCAGCATGAGGCATTGTCTGTTGTATATAAGGGCTCATTCAGACATACCTTGGTAAACCGCTTAAAGGAAGCACAGGGTGTTTTTATGTGTACTGAATGAATGGAAGGAAAGATGTGTGATGCAACAAGGGACCTATGCGTATTTCTTACCTTTGTGTCGTGCACTGTAAGATACAAAAATGGAAACCCTTGCAGGTTTTTTAAGTGGTTTACCGCTACATATGTGAACAAGCCTTAAATCCGTTGCATACTAGTCTTATGGAAAAAAATGTGGTTGACAGTGATTGACATTTGTACAGTTTCTATGACTTTGTGACAGTCCTCTCCCTTTTCATATACTTAGCTATACATAATAAGTAGTGTCAGGCTTTAGTGCTAAATCTTCACATTGAACAGCCCTCCCTTTTTTGGAAATGTTAAACGGTAAATAGGCTCTCACAGTGACTACATTATATTTTATCATAATACAGGTCCGTTGTACAGATACGTATTAAAGAAGTGACCTGGAAAAAAAGTGCAGGGACCAAATCACGTCTCTGGCTATGTCAAAGTGCCAATGTATTATTTTTTTCCATGTGTATCAGAATGTTAAGGTACCTCATTGTAAATTCACTCATTCTAAGTAGGTAGAAAATGATTGTACTCCGAATAAGTGTAGTTAGGAGCCAGAAGGTATGTTAAGCGACATTGAGGAAATCGGCATGTGTAAGATATTGCACTGTCACGTGATATGTTTTACAGACTCCTGATGGTTCCTTTCTCTCTCTCTCTCTCTCTCTCATTCAGAGTTTATCCAAATTTGTAGATGACAAGCGCTAGTTTGGGAATCATTATGATAAAGTTTAAAGGTGAAAGGTGTTTTGAGAAACAGATGCTCCGGTATGGGTAGAGCACAATCTTGAGAGGTTGAATTTTCCATAATTTATCATGCTTGACTTTGTGTCAATTTGCTTCTTTTTTTTTTCTTTTTTTTGTGAAAGTTTTGGAAGGAAAGCACCTTTAACCTTGAATTGATTAGAATTGAATTAAGCCCACCACACACCTTTCAATCCACCCGGTCTGCGACTGAGTGAGAGGAGATGAATCACAGAGCAGTCACAAGCCTTGTCACCGCACATCTTGCTGTCTGACTATATCAATACTGCTGTCTGATTGGCTGGAAGTTGGATTGCACCTGCAATCCACTTGTAGAGATTGGACATGTCAAATCCTTACGGTTGCCCTTGCAGTTTGTCTCTGACTGATCTGCGACTCACAAGCTGACAAGAGCTGTGACGTCACATCTCCTCTCACTCAGTTGCAGATCAGTTGCAGATCAGTTGGATTGTAAGGTGTGCGGTGGGCTTTAGAAATCGAGAAGTTGATTTCAAAATTAGGTTGGTCCACTCAGATACTCACTTGAAAGCTGTATTTTCAGGCCATAAAAAAAAAAGACTCAGCCACATACCAGGTGTCCCAGGAAAAGCAGAATGGCGGATGATCAGTATTTTGCCTTTAAAAAAGTGTATGATTTTTCTACACCATTGCGTGAAGCACTTTCTACCAAAGAGAATGATACCAAGATCATTAAATTTGGTGAAGAAATTTTGATTCTGTGCCTGTTTCTTAAAATACAGTCATTTTCAAATTTCGCCTCTTTATGGCGACATATAAGAGTAGAATTGTGTCTGGAATTGCGTTTCATAATACAAGGTTTCAGAGAGTCCACTGATGCCTGTCAATAGGAAGCTTTAGATACGCAACGCAGCTCAGACGACGCGGAATCTTGCCAAAAATGTTGTTGTGCGCATGCGCGAGACAGCTCTTTTCCAATCCATCTTGCATCGTCTGTTTTACACGACAGTTCTGGGACCAGTTTACCGTCCTCCCCAATACGCAACACGAGACCTTTGTTGACCCTTTTTTATGACGTAACAATGGTTCATATTTGAGTGCGCTTTGTTTGATTAACTGCGTCTTCCCCAAATCTAAAGCCTTTTTGCAACGGAGGAAAGAGGAGAACGTAAGTCAACTCAGCAAGATTCCGCGTCGTCTGAGCTGCATTGCGTATCTAAAGCTCCCTAATAACAAAAACATGCCATATGAAAGGCTACTCCAGACACAGTTCTACTTCCATCGGTCACCCAAAACATGCAAAATATGAAAATGACCATTTCAAGAAACGGGCATAGAATCAAAATTACTTGACCAAATTCAATAATCTTGGTATCATTCTCTTCAATAGAAGATGCTTTACCCTGTGATGTAGAAAAATTTCATACCTTCTGAAGGCAAAAGTATTAAAAATCCACCATTCCGCTTTTTCTGGGACACCCAGTATAAGTAATTCAATAATGCTATGGTGGCTTTTGTGAAACCACAGAGGTCTACATTTCATAACCCAATGTCTACTGGAACCGGATGGCCCCTGTATAAAAACTTATGGGAATTAGAGAATTTGTCGCCTGGCTGGCAGAAGGGCGTTAACGCGCGCGCACACTGTACCTTTCATGTAACGAGCACTCAAGCTAATGCCTTTCTGCCAGCCGGGGGGATGTATAAAATCATGCACATGCATGTGCTAATGCTCTTCTGCTAGCCGGGCAACAAAGTCAGTAGTCAGCGGGTCGAAAAGGGGAAAAATCTGTTGTATTGGGTTTCACATTTTGAAAAGTATTATAATGGTCTTATACCATGATTATCTTGCAAAAGCAAAAGTTTCAGCAAAGTTATTGACCTTAGGTGTCACTGAGATTCGTCTTTAGATCTTAATACAGCACTGTGCAATAAGAGTCATATTCTAGCCTCAGTAATACTCATCTCTGATCTAGCTTGTTTGATTTGTCTTAGGAGCATGGTCATAGTTTTCTCTGACCACGGCAAGAGGTGTTAATAACATAATGTCATCGAGTATTGTCTTGAAATATGTGTGTAGTAGCTGTTGACGTGTAGCCTTTATTGGTATGTCATTACAAAGAAGCTAAATTAAAAAAAGAAATTTATCAACAATTTGAGCAATGTTGGTATTTTGATTGCATTTCTATTTTTGTTTTATTTTTTTTAGCTTTCTTCTCCCCTCTTGCTTCACCCCCTCACCTTTCTATCTCTCTCTCTCTCTCTTGCTCACTCTCTCTGTCCCCAGTGATCTCTTTAGCTCCATCTCTTGCTTCTCTGTTGCTCTACCCTTTCTCCCTCCCTTTCTTCTCTACATCTCTGTTGCTCTCTCTCCCTATCTCTGTGTATATCTATCCATCGATCATCTAAACGTATCCCTCTGTCTGACTGTCTCCTCCTCCTTTTGCTCCTTTATTATAAATATTGTCCAAGAAAGTTGGAATGAACGACGGTAGAGGAAATGGTTTTGTCTATGAATGGAGAGGAATGTGGTCATGAATGTTGGAAGAATTAGTGATACGGTAATGACGATTATCAGTATGTCAGAGACGGAGCTATTGAAAGGGTAAAGAGAGCCTTGTCCCGATATAATGGTGCTCTTTCTATTTCTATATAAAATAGAAGGAAGTTTGTTAGGTTAATATACATGCAAACTGTCCACTTACCTACCTTGTTCTCCCCCCCCCCACATACACACACGCACACACACACTTCCACCCCATTATTCAATTAAATACTGGCTGCCGTACAAGATATTGAAACCGGTCTTACTTTTCTACGGTCCCTCTTTGGAGGGATTCCTATCAAAATGGGGGTATTATTGCGCTCTAATCTATGAGCAGTCTTACTTAAATTTTCTTTATTTTTATCTCACTTTTTTTATGCTTTCTTTATATTTGAAATGAATTTTTGTTTTATTTATTACAATGCCACAATAAAATACACACGAGAAAGCGAGCCAGCATTTCATGGAACTTCAGGGGAGCGTTTCATGAAAGGACTTGTCGGATGTTTTATCCGACAAAGTCTGTTTTATCCGACAGTTGCCATAGTAATGATGCTTCTCAGCCAATCAAAATCAAGGAAAGATGTCAGATCTGACAACTTGTCAGACAACAAATGTTGATGAAATGCTCCCCAGGATTATTCATTCTTTCAACAACTTTCAACTTCATTTCACGTTTTGTGCGAGGCACGCAAAAGAAATCTACAATTTTTCTCACAAGACCCGCAAATATATTATGCTTCATTTCTATTTGGAATTCCAGATATGTATTCAAGCCTCAGAAGGAATGAATTTGTGTCATATCCTACAAAGCATGTTATTATAGCAACTTTTTTTTTTTTGGGGGGGGGGGGGGTCAGATCCCAACTCACTGCATGTGACTAAATTGTTCATGACTATTATCATAAAGTCTCAAATCGAGCCCACTCCTTTATTCCACCATAAATATCTTCTTCTTTTTTTCATGACAGAGTCCGCGCCTCATGCTATGATCATATTGAAGTATACATGATTTCATTTTTATTGCTCCCTCTTTCCATCTCTACATAAAACAATACCGCTGTTGAAAATATCAGGATTTAGTCCTGCAAGAGCCTAAATGTAATTATTTTCCACAATCTGTAAACTTCACCTGTTTAGGTAAGATTTCGCTATAGTCAGAGGTAAATACTGCCTTATTGTGGAAAATGAAGAAGAAAAAACCTGTTTCGCGAGATTCTTGTTTTTGTTTTATTTTCCTAAAGAAGAGGCCCTTCTGAGGTGTTTTTTTTTTTTTCAAAGAAGCTTAAAAGAAGATGACTTAATTATTACACACTTAATTGTGGATGTGTCAGGGTATTCTGATCATGTTGATAAGGGGCAAGATGACCCACAGGTGAGCTTATTTACCTTTTAAATGAATAAATAGGGCTATTATGTCATGACCTTGTCCCCTCTTCCCCATACTCTTCTTCTTCTCATTCTCTTTTATCACTTGAAAAATCATAGGGTACCTGACCCCCTGACCCCTGTAGCGCCGTCTCTGGTATATGTGTAGTGGTGTCTGCATGCATGTAGATACTTTTTTTTTGGTTGTTTTTTTGTTTTGTATATCACCCTTCCCTGCAATGTTTCCCTCAGGAAATCCTATCGGCATCCAAAGGCTGATCAGGGTGCTCAGGTCTCTCCCCCCCCCTTCTCTCTCTCTCTCTCTCTCTCTCTCTCTCTCTCTCTCTACAAAACAAAAAAAAATCATATAATTATGGATATATGATATATGAATGGATGATAATTTCATTATAATTATCATATAAGAATCATGCTTTCTTCATACTCTGAACGATTCTAAATTGATCCTGTTGTACAATTTTCTCAATAATGAATTTGTACAAGAAGGGTGCTTCTTTCCGCCCAGTATGATTTTTTTTGGGGGGGGGGCACCCCAGAGCGCCCAAAATTTAGGCTACACTATATATTGTTCCGCGATTCTATGTTCTATAGTCAGTTACTTGGGGTGAACAAATTTGAATTTACTTACATATAGACTAACGGAATTTGTCACACATTTTTGATATTTTGCTGGATAACCAAACCTCCTAATTGGTAACGTCCTGGCAAGGGCCCAAAAGAAATCCGTTTTTTTTTTTTTTTTTTAAGGTATGATTCTTTACTGCACCCACTCCTCTGAGGCTTTTAGGCATTATCTCTTTTTCACAAATTGTATGCAAACCGTGTTAACATTTTTGAGGCAAATACTAATGACCTGTATAATTTCGTTCACTGATACATCCCCATGCAGCTCTTACTTAGATGGCGAATTGCTGCCGTTTGGATTTTGTCCTCTCTTTTGTCTCGAGCGATTCATTTCATTTCACTTCAACAATGCTTTTGTTAAGTAATGCAAGCATAAAAATGTTTTGTACATAAAATCATATATTTATGATTTCACATGAAAGACAGTCGAAGCTGATTATTTATGTTTTCATGTCTGACATGATAAATAACATTCTGAAAAGATGCAATTTAAAAACTAATAACACACAAATAAGCCATATAAAACAGAAAATTCCAGACCGAATGGTAAGATATTTAAAAAGATTGCACATCCACTGGCGTACTGGAGGGGGGGGGGGGGCTTGGGGCTTTCAACCATGGTTTATTTTCAATTTTATATTAGTGATATCACGCGAATTTCATTATTTCTCCCTAGACTCCCTTTCTACTGTTAAGTAACGCATTCACAATTTCCCAAATAGCATGCATAGCAAGGCAGAAAACACGCATAATATCAATACTACTACTTTATGATATAACACTTGGTTTTATCTGTTTATCTGACAATGGATTCAAACTTTGATAATGAATATTCTTAGATTTACCCAAACTAGACTCGGGCTTTAAGTTTGTAGTCCCGAATAGCGTTCTTTTACAGAGTTGCAAACCATCAATACTGCAAAAAGCTCCTATACCATGGGAGTGCACCCGCGTAGCAGGGGGGGGGGGCGATGTGGGCGGTCGCCCCCTCCAAAACGCCAACAAAAAAGAAAGAAAAAAAAAAAAGAAAAAATACAAGGAAAAAGCGGGAGCGAAAAAAAAAAAGGTAAGAGAACGTAAGAAGAGCGGGAGCAGACAGGAACAATTCAAAGAAACGTCGGAGCTTCCGCGCTTGGCGCGGGAGGGGGGGGGGGACCTGCACCCCCCCCCCTGATTCACACGCTTCGCGTGCTCACTACCGCCCCCTAAAATGAAATCCTAGCTACGCCACTATGGGAGTGAAACCCTGGTACCCCACTGCATCACACCCTCTCCATGCTTGTCCCTTTTATTTCGTAGTGTCTTTGTCTGTATTATTATCATAAGTAATAAGGTATTTTGTGTAATGCTGGCATTTGTTTGAAACTTGCGAAGATTATTTGGGCTGCATGTTTCCAAGTTCATGAAAAAAAAATCCTTTTCCGGTCGGTAGATTCATGACACGCTTATCCATAAAAGTACATGTCATCAAATTTGATGTTTCATATTGCATGTATTGTACTTCAAATGTTTATTTTTCATGATATTTACTTCTTTTGTTGGAAATGAGAAAAAATGAAAATTGAACTGAACTGAAGTTGGAATTTTCTTTTCAGGTTTTGCAGATTCAGGGGCGTCGCTAGAGGGGGGGGGGGGGTGTGGGGGTGTGACACCCCCCCCCCCCCCATTAAAAATTCTTGTCGGCAAATTCGCGATGGCTGTCGGCAAAAGAGAGAGAGAGAGAGAGAAAGGAGAGGGAAGAGGAAGGAGGGAAAAAGAAAAAAGAAAGATGAGTAAGGTGCCCAAATAGAATCATATTCGGCTTATTTGCTTGTGCATTTTGACGACGAAATAACACTGGTAACACGAAGGAGAGCCTATTTTTCCTCGCTCGCTGCGCTCGCTCGTATTATATTAAGATACAGGATGTTTTCGGAAAGCAAACACATTTGCCAAGTGAAATAAACAAATATATAATTTAGATATTTTGGGGCCAATCATGTATTTTGTTGAAGAATTATCACCTCTATACCATAAAAAAGAGTAAATATATTTTTCCTCGCTCGCTGCGCTTGCTCGTATAATATTTAGATACAGGATGGTCTTTGAAAGCAAATAGATTAGGTAGGAGAGGTGACCAAATATATCACAATAGGTATCGTAAAGGCCCATCGTGTATTTTGATGAAGAACTTTCACTTCTACCATGAAAAGGGGTATTTTTCCTCGCTCGATATGCTCACTTGTACAATATTCAGATACAAGATGGATTTGGGAAAGCAAACGAATTCGGCAAGCGAGGCCCATCATGTACTTTGATGGAGAGTTATCACCTACCATAAAAAGAGTATATATATTTTTCCTCGCTCGCTGCGCTCGCTCGTATGATATTTAGATACAGGATGGTCTTTGAAAGCAAATAAATTAGGTAAGAGAGGTGACCAAAATATCAAAATAGATATCTTAAAGGCCCATCATGTATTTTGATGAAGAACTTTCACTTCTACCATGAAAAGGATTATATGATAAGGAGTATATAGATTTTTTCCTTGCTCGCTGTGCTCGCTCGTATAATATTACGATTTAGGATGGTCTTTGAAAGCGAATGAATCATGTGAGAGAGGTGACCAAATATATGATTTAGATATCTTTAAGCCCATCATGTAGTTTGATGAAGAACTATCACTTCTACGAAAGAGAGTGTATATTTTCCTCGCTCGCTGCGCTCGCTCGTATTATATTTAGATAGAGAATGTTTTCGGAAAGCTAACACATTCAGCAAGTGAGGTGAACAAATATAATTTAGAAGGAAAATATAATAGAGGCACACAATTCAACATGCCTCGTGGGCTTTATACAGTTGAATTTGTCGACGTTGGTCGTCGGCAATCGGAGGCATAATTTGTCGGCAATCTGGCCTCTACACCCCCCCCCCCCATTAAAAAAAGTCTAGCGACGCCCCTGTGCAGATTGCACATGTTTAAGTCGAAAAAATGAAAAAGCTCCGTATCGTGAGGGGGGGGGGGGTATCCCCGGCTCGGTCCCTCAGGATTGGTCGCTTCGCTCCTCGCAAAGATTGAGCCCCCCCCCCCCCCCCCCCCCCCCCCCCCGAAAAAAATATATATTTTGGCTCATTACGCCACTGTGCACATCCATAGGCTAAACATGAGAAATTGCACCTATTGAAATACATCATGTTGTTTTTCTTTCTTCCTCCTCCTTTGTGTTTTTAAAAGCCACAACCGGATACAAGTATGGTGGAAATAATTGAAATGTACACATTGACTGTATCTGGTGATTTGCTGGTCTTTGAACAGAAAGGGGACATGTTTCACCTTCTTTTATACACAAACTGTCGTCATAATAGGCCGATATGAAAAAAAGAAAATCAAGCAGGCATGTTCATCGCAAAGGCGTCAATTTTACCTTTATATTGCTTACATAAGGTCAGTGTGCGTTAATTTTGCTTTTGCGTTATTTGTTCATGAGGTTTCATGAAAATTTTTCCTGTTTATATCCAAAGACAGGGAGAGGATCTCCCGAGTCAACTTGTAGATCCCCAACGCTCTCAGTTTTTCACCTTTCATACCATATGAGCCGGAAGCGGGGGGGGGGGGGGGGGGGGGCAAGGGGGGCAATTGCCCCCAATCATTCGAAAGGAGGGCAAAATCGATTTTTGCCCCCCCCCCCCCCAAGGGCCCCCTCGGAAGAAAAAAGAAGAATATTTTGGATCATATACAAGCATGTGAAATGAGCATATTGACATGATTAGCGCTCTAAAATGCAAAATTTCATCATTCAAAAATCAAAATTTTCTTAATCGGTCGCTACGCTCCCTCGTATTGTAATTAGAAGCAACGTTTCTCAGTATTTAGAAATTCTGTCTATCATCTATGAAAAAGGGGCAGATGCTTTCTTCATTCGGGGTATTATTTTCATAGGCACTGGAAGCGGGGGTTCGGGGCAGGGGGGCAATTACCCCCATCATTCGAAAGGGGGGAAAAATTGGATTTTGCCCACCCAGGTCCCCCCCCCCCCCCTCGGAAGAAAAAAAAAAATTTGGGGGGATCATATACAACCATGTAAAATTAGCATATTGACATGATTAGTGCTTTAAAATGCAAACATTTAGCATTCAAAAATCAAAATTTTCTTACTCGGTCGCTACGCTCCCTCGTATTGTAATTAGAAGCAACATTTTTCAGTATTTATACATTCTTTCTATCTATGAAAAAAAGGGGCAGATGCTTGCTTTATTCGGGGGATTATTTTGCCCCCCCCCCCCCTCCTCAGTATCCTCATATATTGGCATAAGGGCGCTCGTTTTTTTTGGGGGGGGCAATGCCGGAATATGAAATTTCTTTTCATTTTCACCTCCAAAATTGTAAAAAAATTGTGAAACTGAATAGCTAATTTTCGGGCAAAGGGTGTCGGCCCCATCACCAAATATTAACCATTATGCCATTCATAACCCTCCCATTGCCATGCCCGGTCTCCTGAGTCTCTCACGCCATCCTAGCATGCTAGAAGCGGTGAACAAATAATCATGTTTCAGTAGTAGTACTAATGATGAAAGAAGATGGGAAACAGTATTGTCTTAATTTTAAAAAATCTAAACTTCTTATATATGAATAAATATGTATAAGGGGGGGGGGTGGGAGAGAAAGGTGCTTGTTCGGGGGGGGGGGGGGGGGAGGTGTATATAGTAAGCAATTGAGGTGGGCCCCCAAGAGTGTTTGCCCCCCCCCCCCCCCCCCCCCCCCCCCCCCCCCCCCAAAGCTGGGACCCTTCTGGCGCGCCTGTTTCATACTACCCTCGATTTTTCATTAAGATTTTGTTTGTGTGCTTTTAAAAAAAAAAAATGTTTATTTATAGAAATCAAATAAATTCCAGTACAAATGCTTATGAATTTCATTGTATGAATATTGTATGAAGTCAAATATCAAATATCTAGAAATTAGAAAAACGAAGACACTTGAACTTGGTATTTTTTATTTTTTTTAAACTGTTTAACACATGCACACGTTGGTATCAATATGCATATAGCACATCACTTTATTTGAAATACGATAAAACAGCAATGTAGATAAAATGCCTTGCTCAAGGGCATAAGTGCTGTGCCGGGGATCAAACCCCAGACCTTCGCGTCTCCAGTCAAGCGCCTTAAACCACTCGACTACGGCACCTCTACTTTTTTTTTTTTTTTAAACAACACATGCACACGTTGGTATCAATAATGCCTATAACATCTTATTTATTTGATGTACGATAAAAGAGTAGCTACAAGGGCATAAGTTTGATTTCAGTTGATTTTTGTATGTCGCCATCTTGTGTCGTGGCTTCATTCTATGCATTTTGTATTGCTGAGCTCAGGTGCAGCGCTGTGAAAAAAACCTGTCCCCCTCTGCATGTTACTTTGGGTATCCGTCCTCCTCACTATGTAATTGTAGAATGAAGCTGAAATAAAAATTCAGAATAAATAGATATAATATCTTACAAAAATATAGTTACTGTAATCAATGAAATAATATATTAGATATAACAGAACTCCCAGAGGTTTAAAATAATCTCACTCTACACCAAATTAGGTCCTCATTATGAATCAATATGAGGGAGTAAATTTAGCAAAAGGAATATCCAATCAACCGATATCTCTCTAGCTCTAGCTCTCACTGCACGCTACACTCGACTGTGTGCATGTACGTCTGCTGCTGAGTCTCTCGCCTAGAATCGCGAATTTCGGATAGTCTTTTGGCGACTCTGGGATAATAAGCAGGAGTAGGTGAGTAATGATCCTAACAGCTTGTTGCTTTATATGCCAATTTTCTTGAAACCTTGTAAGATATCTGTTGCCCTGGCGTCATTTCTGTTCACAATCAGTGTGATCGCTTGTGCCCGTTCTTTTCACGGCATCGCACAGTCTACTGACCTTGGATTTGAAAATGACTTAAGCCAGCGCCCCTTTTTACGTTCGCTTGTATGCACACACACAACCTCTTTCAATTGCTGTACAAGGAGAATAAAAAGACGTTGTATGGTGAAAACGTTTAATGATGTAACGGTTCATACGAACAAAAGAGTGTAGAAAATAACTGTTAATAACACACGGTCATAGAGACAGAATGCAATGAAAATGTTGGTGCCTATGACAATGTTGGTGCCTATGACCATGTTGATGTGCACAGACAGAGTCTGTGACTGAGTCTGAGAGTGAGACTGAGTCTGAGAGTGAGAGACTTCATTCCGATCCGCTGAAAAACGTTCAGTACTGACTGACATTGAATGTTCTACAATGTTTTCAGCATTCATTGTAGGTCTAAGTGTTAGTTGAGAAATTTTTTTGAAATTGGAAAAAAAATTGTGGGCAAATGTCTGAAGATATGTTGGCCAAATCGTGGTATCTGTTGCCTCTTGTTCCGTGTTTGCTTCTTCACTGTTATCCAAGTCTATGGAAGTGGATCACGGTCACCGGCAATGACGAAATAAATGGCAGTGCCAGTAAATGGAGTGGTGACAGACTGACAGATATCACGACAATGCCGATATGTTATCAATTCATATGTTATCAATTCAAATGTGTCCGAGCCCAACGTGGAGGGCAATACCGAAGAAGTTCACACCCCCTCCACATTTTCATTCAATTTAGGGTTAGGGTTAGGATTGGGATTAGGATTGGGGTAAGGATTAGGGTTAGGATTAAAGCTAAGGTGAGGGTTAGGGTTAGGATTGAGACAATACAGAAGGTCAACAAATACAAGTATCTCGGAGTTACCATATCCAAAGATCTCTGATGCAACACACACTGCCAACTTATTCTAAACAAGGCCAGCAAAACCCTTGGGCTGCTGAGGAGAACTCTCTCACCTTGCTCTAAAGGGGTCAAATCAAAAGCCTACACAGCCCTGGTTCGACCACAGCTGGAGTATGGTACCGAAGCCTGGAATCCATATACTTCCAGTACTGCTGCAAGCCTAGAAAAGGTGCAGAAAACAGCTGATTGCTTTGTCACCTGCGACTACAGAAGATCCACATCAGCTTCAGGGCTCGTCTCCAAGTTGGGATGGGATCAACTGCATACATGTCGTCTCCTTGCACAAAGCACCATGCTCTATCAAATACACAATCAGCTTGTTAACATCCATTTTCCTCACTTCATAACCCAAGCTCCATACATCAGCAGAAGAAATCACATGCTCAAACTCTCTGTCCCTGAAGCAACGATTGATGCATACAAATTCTCATTCTATCCTCGGACACTTCGCATCTGGAACCAGCTAACAGCCACGACAGTTACTGCCCCAACAGTTGCTGCTTTCCAGGAGGCTGCCCTTCCTGTCATCAGAGGGTTGGAACCTCCTGTAGGTTCCAGGATGCTGTAGACCTGGAGAGCATGGTTTTTACTTGCACATCAGTGTTCATCACCTACTGTCACAGCACATCCCATCCCAGTTTAGCTTGGAAAGAGCTGCTTAAGGGATTATCTCGTCAAGGTTCAAGGTACAGTGGTAGAGCAGTGGTCTCGTAACTGGGAGTACCCGTGTTCGAAACCAAGTGGATGCGCTAATGCCCTTTGGTAAGGTATTAATCCTCATTACCAAGTCCTTCAGAGGGGACTTTAAGCCATCAGTCCCCTGGTTGGTTGCTTACAAGTATACACATGCTTTCTTAGCAGTCAGGTAAAATAGAGTGTACAGTACTAAATGTCTAACTTGTTGTACTCAAGTCACTCTTACGAATGCACTGTTATGAATATCCTTGCACTGAGTGATAGGTGTATGATACAAGGGAGCAATTGCTGACAATTGACAAGTCATGTTCCTGTGCTTACGTGTGATTGTGAGCTTCAGATGAGCAAGATGGCCAATCAAAAAAAAAAAAAAAATCCATAAATTTTCACCTGATCAATTAAGATGATAAGCACCAATTGAAGGAATGGATGAAAATACAATAATTTATCATCCTGTAGTGCAAAAAGCAAATATTTTCCTAGAATTTTGCTGATTCTTGTGATTTATACATGGATCTCCAAATATTATGTTTAACAGAATATTTAAACGGCCCAACATACGAACTCCAGTGTGGATCTACAACTATGAACATACCTTGAACATAGCTTGAAGGCCACACCTCACTGCCATTGTGGTCATAAAGGTAGATAGTTTGGTGTGGGGTGGTTAAGGGGGTCCTATGGGACCCATTTAAAAACCTAGTTTGGATAAATTTTGTTTGAAACTGGAAATAAGGTCTATAATGTTTGATAGCCCACAGTCAGTCATTTCACAGTTTCCATGATGCACTGCTACTTACTTAACATTGACAAGCTCTTCTATCTAGGATATTATCTGCATGGCTCTAGTTTTCTTTTGTCAGAAAAAAGAATTGTTCTTTTCTCAGATACATGTACATGACTCCTTTGTAATAAGCAGACAGACTACTGTAAGATGAAAATAATTGGTGCCAGTTTGAGGAGTGAACACTGATTAACTTAAAAAAAACCCCTTTGTACTGCTGTGGTTCAAAGTGAGTAATAGGCTGTGTATGTGTTTGTTTATTTGTTTTTGTTGTTTATATTTTTCATGCAGGCTTTTAATATTTCATTGGTGGGAATGGGGCCTGCCCAGAAATGTGCTGTTGGTGTTTATCCCAGTTTAGGGAGTTTACTGAGTTAACCCATAGGAGTACAGAGCTTTCTTGAGGTCTAAATTAATCAACTTCAATCCTCAAATTGGCAACGATTTTTTTTTTTCATGCTTACATAGATTGAAAAAATACATGTGGATATAGCATGAACCCAAATGAATTTTAAGTGTTAAATTAAATCAGAAATTGCCAATTTGAACACAGAAATAGTGATTATGTATTATTCACTGTGTTGCCAATTTAAAGAGTTTAATGATTAGTTACAATTAAACTGCTCTACTTCAAGAACGCCACACCATACAGCATTGGGAATGGGCTCAAATTTGTCAGTGCATTTTTCTCTTTCTGTTCATGTATGATATGTATGTACTGCCCAACATTCTGGACCATCAGATACTGCAAAAGCGTCTCCTAAAGGAGACGCTGTACCTCTATGGGTTAAGAGCTTCCAGCAGATGTCGAATTGTGTGTTTTCAGGTACCCTTTTACTGAACTTGGATAGACATCTGCAGGTTAATGTTTTGTCAGGGGATATTTATGCCATGCAGATATTTGAACATGTGAGGCATGACCTTTGCAGCTACATGTACAATCAATGACAATGATTAATAAACTTATTGATGACAAATTTCGTCTAGCAATTAGCTTAGGTGATTAACTGCATGTTTGATGTATACTACATGTATGTTGTGTATTGAGAGTTCTTCTAGTGGCCTCAAATATTGTGTGTACATGTGATTTGTCAGTTCAGGGATAAAGATACATTCAAAGATACATTCAAAGGCAAGGCACAATGTGGGACAATTGATAAGAACAATCTCTGTCAATTTCTTTACTGTTTATCTCTTGGAGTACAAAGTAAACATTTAAATTAATGTTCATGTGTGCAGTGTAAGTCTAGCTTTCCAGCAGGATATTGAAGTTGGTTGTCATTGAATTGAAAATTCAAGTTCTGAACAGTTTCGATAACAGCTGGGAGATGTACATGTATGCTTACATGGAATATTTGCTGTTCCACATGAGATTGCAATGTGGCATCCATTCATTTTTGCATCAAGGCCAACATGTTATACATGTAGGTAAATGATATTGAGCTGAAATGCTTCATATTCTTTGAGAATCCAGAAACTCAGTGTTTGTATGCCTCATAAATGAGATATGAATCAGGTCAAAGAATTGATGTAGAAGTGTAGGAAAAATGAAATGTTTGAAGTGGTTGAATTAATACATTATGAGGATTGCTTGCAATTTTTCAGTTACAATGTAAGGAGATAGAAATTTTTTAAAAGAAATGTTTCTACTTTGAACATGTAGAGAATGAATACCCCATCTCTCCCACAATTGAATGGATTAGTACAAATGTAGAGAAAGATGTTTTTCTTTCAGTGAGCTGAAATAGTGAAATTACACAAGTGTACACTGTACATGTACATGTACTTGTACTTTATGTAAAAGAGGACTATCAATAGATGACTATATAAGTACGTTTATGAGGTAGATGGAGTTTCCCTCTTTTAATAATCTTCTTCATGTAGCAGCCAGTGCATAATAAAATGGATGACTTGGAAATCAGCCATCCTCTGTTGGATTTGAGGATCTTTTCTTAGTAGATTAATTATTTAATCAGCCAAGCTCTTCATAAATTACCATTTACTTTTTGTGTTGGAGATGAGCATTACGTGCGTCCAGTGTACTATTGGAAGCTTATTGCCTGGCAGGCTTAATTACTGCCCCAATGTAGTCCCTCTGTTTGTATTAAAGCTGACACACCCTGCAGTGAAATGGACTTGTCTTGGGTGTGTAGGATGATGGTGCTGTCACAGTCTCAGACAGGCAATGTAGATGGATGAACTAGCTTTCTCCATCTCTCCCTCATTCTCTCTCCCTTGCTCCTCATCTCTGTCATCCACTCTGGCAGAGAACTTTTGGTGAACCTCCGTACATGTATGCATGATGATGGGCGTGTGTTGTCCGCTCGGCACTCGCACTGTAGGGGAATGAGCCTTGCAGACAAGACGTCTCTCTCTCTCTCTTGCATCCTCTGTCTCGGAGAATCTTCTGCCTTTCTCCTAGCCCTCTCCCACCCATTAGTGCTCAGGATATTGCTGCATGTGCTCATTTTTTGTAGAGTATTACGTTATACTTAATCACCAGCATCTAACAGGCTGCTGCCGAGTAGAACAGAGAAAATACTAATAGATATTACTGCACATAGGTTTACTTCATGTACCGTTTTGAAGGTTAGCCATGTGTATTTATGGTCATCCTTGCCAAGCTGTGGATATATACTTGTGAATACGCTGCTATAGAGGATTTATTATTGGATATACTTATCGTTCACGTCTGCAAGCCTTCATTGTTATTGGTGTTGGGTTCTTCAAACTTGTTCCTGAGAGGTCAGGTAATAAAAAGCATTTTAATTGTATATACATTTTGAAATTGAAATCTACTATCTTTGACTGTTAGGTGCTGAACCTTTCAAAGCAATGCTCAGGTTGTTTGTTAATAGTTTCTGATCACCTACAGTAATTAAGAACTTTTAGGACATACCTTTTTGAATTTTTTCAGAAACATGAAAAAGAAATGAGCAGAACTTGAATATGTAGCAACATTTTATGTACATGTACATGTACTTATACATGTGCATTTAGTATAGGTGTAAATAAGCATCATGCTTTTAAAAAGAAATTGGATGAAAGATAACTTCTACCCCCTCGAAATATTGGATATTGTAGCATATTTCAGCAACTCCTAAAAGTACATCTACAATGTATGTAGGCCTAAACGTTGAAACTAATTCCATTTTCCTGAGTAAAAAAACAGTAATGCATTTAGCTTATTAAGATAACAATTCCTTTAAATTACATTTGACAAATCATACATATGAGTTGGAAAATGATTACATTTTAATCGATGCGACCTCCATCTTATGAACCCAATGTCTTGAGCAATTGTCCTTGCTCTTTCTACGTTGCTGAGCTGTCTTCAGTAGGCAAGACTCCAGTGTACCCTTGACTCATGAGTTGATTGGGTTGTTTGCACGTAACAGCATCTGCAGACTTCATCTTATCTTTCGTCTCATTACGAGGCAGCTTTAATGAATAATAATGGCAGGCCACAGTTGATGGGGGATGAATGTTAGAATGTTTAACATTGGCACTTGGCAGCTTTGGTGCTCACCATGTAACCCTATAATGGGATTCTAATTTCATGGAATGGCAATGCAAGTTCAGAAAAAAAATATGCCTAGCATAGCATACTAGTACTCACCCATTGATGTAAATACTTGTGTCCTTATTTAGTCAAAGGTTTAATATCTAGGCGCATTGATCTGATTGTCATTCATTTATTCAATTATTTTAGTAGAATACACTCCCTGAAAGAGGACTAAAATTCAAATTGCATGCCTACACACACCCTTTGCAAAAATTTAAAATTTTATTGTGGAGCCATGCAGTTTTGAATTTTTGTCCTCTTCAATACAGTGTGTTCTATTGGAATAAATACTTAAAGATTTCTTTAAAATTACTTGCTTTCGAAATATGTGTACATCTACATGCATAGCAAATGACCACATGTTCACTGTGAGATCTGTTTTTGAAGCAAGAAACAAAGTATGCATGGTATGATCGAAACAAGAAATTTGTCCAAGGAATTTGAGGGTACATACTCGAGGGAACACATGTCATTCCTTTCTTATAGGGAATAATAGGAAAGAAGGAAATATTCCATTACAGGGACTGTAAGAAGCCCAGATTGCATCGCATAATTTGTGTGTCATTGATGAGCTCATGTTCCAAGTGAGTGAGTCACTGATCTTGAGAGAGACAGTGAAGGCAAGTCAGAGTCTGGATGATGTATCCCCGTGACGACCATCTGCCATAGGGTTGGCTGGAAGATGGGCGGAAGCGAATGTCACCCAACTGTTCATTCATGCACATTTTATTGGTTATTAGATGTTAGTGTTCCACAGTGAATCAGACTTAATCTTGGAGTTGAATCATCAGTAGTCTTGTATGGTCTGGGTTCAAGAGGAATTTTTTTGGTTTACAATATTGTGAAAAGGTCTTTAGAATTGAAGAGAGGTGGAAACTGATGAAGTTGGAATGCAATGAATGTCATGGTGTCGTGGACATACAAGAAGTCACCATTCGTACTATTTGCTTTACATGTGTTGTGGGTACATTATGTGCATTTATTAATTTTGAAATAATTGAAAAATGTTATGTAGTATATTTACACTATTTTCTGGTTGGTTTTCTTATATATGTATCAGCTAAGGGTTTTTTCTGAGTGACTACATGTTTACATGTAAGTCATTGCTGATTACAACAAGCTACATGTATATCAGAAAGCAGTGTTACGATTTTAATTTGAACCTGGAAAACAAAGTTCCTAGATTGGTATTACAACAAATTAAAAAATTCTTTGAAGGAAAGAACCTGGAATGATCTGTACATGTCTTGCACCTCCTCAAGTCCTCCATTTGAGAGGCATTTTACTTAAAATAGGAGCAGTGTATATGTGTACTAGTCTGCAATGTCTAGCACCAAATTGATAGGTGTAGTTTTCTGCTCATTGCCTCTCTGTGTGTGTATGCTGTTTATTTCAATCAGCACCTCCTAATAAACTCCAAGGAGATGATGGGGCAACATGACCTATTAGATAATTAGGGTCAGCATCCATACTCATATATTCCCATCCACTTACTTTTGACTCTGCTGTCAATGCCTGTCCTTCACATATTCATCCTCCTAAATCTTGAAATTGAAATGAGAAAGTGTGTGTAATGTAGATTTGTGAATTTCTGTTTTAACCTATTGACTACTGAATGATCTCATTCCCATAGGCTTTACACACAAAGGGACCACCTTTGGGAGCGTTTCATGAAGAATCTTGTCACTGACGAAGTCGCTCTCAGCCAATCAGATGCAAGGATTTCAGTAGCTCGTAACAGTTGTCAGTGAAAATCACTGGCGAGACTATTAATGAAAAGCTCCCCCAGTTTGCATAGGCAGTGGGTCGCTATATTCTTGTGACCACAATTACTAGATGAGGATTTCTTGGGCAGCATCTTCACTGGCAATGTGCAGAGTAATCAACCTGTGGCAGTTTCAGAAGCTTTGTCATCTTTTCTAAAATCCAAACTCTACAATGGCTTTACCATCTGAATATGATTTATATGGACCTGTTCAGTTTAGATGCTGTTTTTTTTTTTTAAATGTTAATGTCTATTCAACCATAAATAGGAGGCTTCAAGTATGCCAAACAATAAATATATGCACTGACATAGCACCTGAATTATTGCATACATGTATAATCCACTGAATAATCCTTTCTTCTTATTTTGGAAGTCCCTCTGGAAGCCCGCAATTATGACCAACATGAGTTACAGTGTTTAAAACCAAAATGATCTATATGTGCAGGCAATACAGTAGAGTAGAGGATTAGAATCGCCTCAAATTGATCTCATGAAGGTCTTCTGGAAAATGTTCTGAATCAAACATGCTGTATGTGAATATTCTCTAGTCACATGCATGTACATGTAACCCTTGAGTAAAACCTGTACATATAGCACAGTGTATTTTACCATGTATCAAATTATTGTCAGCAAATGTTGTTTCCTGCAGTACTTGCCTCAAAATCATTTCAAAATCTTTCAGAATCCCCATTTGCTGTAATGTGTAGAGGATTCATTCAACTTCATTTATAGATAGCTGGCTGTGAATGTACATGTAGTAGATAGCCCAGTTCATAAAGCTTTGGAATGAATCAAACTTCCTAATGCCTTTTTAAGTTGCTATCTCTTCCATTTCACGACACGCCTCTGAAGTGCAATGGTGCGTGGGATTCATATTATGCAGGATTTTAGCCTCTTGTGTCATTTTAGGCATAAATGTTCAAAGTGCCCCTCTGCTGTAATGGCACATTGTGTAAAATGCCCTCCAGCGGTAGGATCCCATCAAATCTTGATTTGAAAAGATCTCTTTGCTTTTAAAAATAGCTCTGACAAAAAAGCAAAAAAGTGTAAATCAGGACTCTGAATAAAAAAGGAGCTATGAAATTTTGAGTAATGTTAGATCGTTCTCGAGTCATGCTTCTCAGAACTAAGGAGAAGTAATGTATTTGTTTTTTGTTCTCATTTTTTTTTTTTTTTTTTTTTAGCTAAGGTGTAAACTTAGTTGTCTGTCATAATTTCATAGGCAAATCAGATCATAGGCACTATTTTCATTCTATTCTGATGCTTTCATTTTCAGATAATGCTTGTAAACTTTCTTTTTCACCTGAAATGCTCTTATTGCTTCAGTCTCTTGAAAATAAGGATAGCCAGGACTTTGCTGCAGTCTACCATCTGGGTCAACCCTCCATTCTGCGCATCTGGAAAGATTATATTAATATCAATTCTTTCTTCCTATTGTTGACTCACCATTGGCTGTGAAATTGAAGGCAGACAATGGGAAAATCTGGGTGGGTACGCGAACAAACATATGCACATTCAGAACCTTTCTCTCGTAGGCGGCGGCTGTTCACTTGCTCAAAGGAAACATTTGTATGCTTCTTGACGGTTGAGTGGCCACCTTTGAAATATGGATCAGCTTCTTGTATTCTTTCCCCTCCAGGGCTAAGAAAACCCTTTTGATCTGCCTGTGGAGGTAGCTTGAGCAGTTAATTGCAATTCGATAAAATGTAAAATAGTATGAGAAAAAAATGTCCTTTTATTATCACAATGAGGTTAGGGAATGAAATTGAAAGTACACATAGGAATATTGACATAAAATTGAGACCTCGATTGATGATTAAATGTATTGTAATAAAGTGATTAAAACAAGAATTGGCACTTTTCCTTTATTGATTTGGTTCATCAAGTTTTTACTTTTGGGAATAGTTAGAGAACTGGATTTTGACAGAAACTGGCAAGAAACTGAAATTTTCATCCGAAAATAAAATATTTGGATTCACTGGTAAAAAATAATTTTGCACTTAATTGTATTATGATTATAGTAAGGAAAACGGTATACGATTGTAAAATAAACAATATAATTCCTGATTTTAGTATTATTAAAGCTTCAATAATGAATTATCATCATAATGAGAAATACATTTCACAATTAAATTTCAAACAGTGCAAATTTTCCAAAAGATGGTTTCAGCTGAAAAATCTCTTTACCCCAATGAGCTTTATATGCAAATAATTGTATTACAAACTTGTCAGTTCATTGTATTGTTATATATTTATTGCTTTCTTGTGAATCACTACCAGATTTGTTTATACTTGTTTTGGAGAACCAATAAAATCCCTGTGGAGAGAAAAATATTTTAAAAAAGGTTTTTACTTGATATGAAATACAACTAATTTCTGATAAAATAAGTAAGTTTTTTAAAAACTGTCGAGTGTTGGATTAAGATGTATTAAACATGCAAAAGGATCAGAATTTTTTAAATGCAACCAGGAGGTGAGTAATAATATATGGGCAAAACAGCGTGAATCAAATTGGTGTCTATGTTGTATTGTAGTTGTATTTGAGGAAAGGCTCGGTGGAACAAACAAGACAGAGAAGCACACAGCACTGGAGACAGAAGTGTCAATATTGGTAGAATGGGAGAAAGGGCTGGAGATAGATATGGGAATTCATTGTATAGGAACAGGGTAAGGGCACATGTGAGCAAAACGAGGGAAACATTGGCCGTATTTGAGCCACATGTTTAAGCAGAGGAAAAGGTCGGAAGGGATGATTTGTAGAGCTAAGAAAGACTTTGATACAAATAGAGATGTATTGACTGTACAGGATGGAAAGGGCAGCTGGGTTGGAAGGGCATATTGTAGTGAAGTCATGTTTCACATTCAGGCAGGTCTAAATGTGAAAGGCTAAGGACAAACAGTTGATGTGGTGGTAGAGAAACAAAGAGGAGATGCCTGTAGTTCTAGTCATAGTCAATTGCTCGTCGGGTCCATGGTTGAAACGTGGCTCATGTTTTAGATGAGTGGGTGGATGGGTGGGTGTGTTTGTGGAGTGGTTCTGTTGCCATAACAATTTACAACATGAGGTCTAACATCAAGTTCATGACTGTTATGTACCCCACATACAGTACATGTGTAGCTAAGCATCTGCAGTGAGACTATATTGGGGTGCTAGTACATTGTAGTTCTAACAAATTGCTTACAAAGTACATGCAAGTCCATGATAGGAACGTTGCTTGATTAGGTGATGGTGGATGGGTAGTTTTTAGTGTTTGTGGAATGGTTCTATCTTGCCATAACAGTTGACAACATGAGGTCTAACATCTTCATTTCCCTACTATCCCATGGCTTAGCATACATGTAGATCAGCAAGCTGGAGACTTTGTATTAGGGTGCAAATACACTATACAATTGAGTGGAACTATGCATGTACATGTAGTTCCACTCAATTGCTTATACATCCTGTAAGGTCCTTGATGATACTCGTGCTACTCCATGTTTTGGATGAGTGGGTGTATGGATGTATCCCAGTGTCTGTAAAGAGGTTCCAGTGCCATAACAGATTCATGACAGCATGAGGTCTGATGTAAAATCAAGGAAGTGTACATTGTCATATTGCTCATGCATACTATGTTGTAGGTTTTAACCCAATGACTACTGGAGTCTCTTATTATGAATGGGTAATACAAGGACCATCAGGTCCCAGTAGGCAATGGGTTTGATAAACAATGAAAAGAGACTGATATCAGGAGTGTAGTCACAACAGGATCCAACAACATTTCGCATCACATGATCTGTTATCCATGGCTCCACACTATTTTTTTTATTTTATTTTATTTTATTTTATTTTTATTTTATTTTTTTTTTTTTGGGGGGGGGGGGGGGGGGGGGGGGGGGGGAGAGGGGTGTTGGATTAAAGTTCTAGAGCATGTTTGCATGATCCCATGTAGAAAATTGATTTGGGGGGGGGGGGCTGGGGCAGACTCCAGACCAAGATTGGGAGGGGGCAATATTCTCGGTGTCTGTTCGTGTCAAGCCCCATGTTATCCCATGATAACCCCTCATGAAAAGTCCTGTACTATTGCATTTAGAGCAGGTCGTAGCATCCACAACACCTCATTCTCACCTGAACATTCACCTGTTGAGCACGCTTTGATTTCAGCATAATACGCATTTGCCATAGACTCTAGCCCCAAGTTGTATTGGGCATAGTGTTCAATGGGTTTAAGCTTTTGACGTGTAATCAGGAGTCTCACCTGAATACATGTATTAACCCATTGAGCACGATTTGATTTCAGCATAGCATGCATTTGCTATAGAGGCCCTAGCCCTGAGTTGTCTTGGGCATATTGTTGATGGGTTATTAATGCTCTTGAAATGTAAGTGGAGGTAGTGGTAACATTTGCTTTTTAGAACTACATCTGGGGAACGTGTTTGTGAACGTGGCATAGGAGAGAACATGAAAAATAAACATAGAAGTGTTTGAAAAGTCTCAGGAGACGAATGGCAAAGTGTTGTTTGCTGAATTAATGAGGGTAAAGTACATCTAACATGCTGTACCCATGTTCATCCAGGGACAAAGGTCCATGCATGTATTTAATTTCACACTTCACTCTTTAAGAATATGAGACTATGATGCTTGTTGATAGAGAGGTGAAGTTCAAAGGTTGCTGGAAAATGAAAATGAAAATGAAAATATGTAATAAAATTTTGGTGGGACCATATTTTGATGAGGTGGATCAGGGCTCCATACTTTTAAGCAGTTGCCTGGAACATAGGGGTGCTCAATATCTGGGTGCAGAACCCCCAAATATAAATTTTTTACGTAGTTCATTGCATGCAGACCCAATTTCTATGCAGAAAGACTGTATGAAAAAAAGTTGGCATGTTGCCCTGCTGGGATGATATTTTCATGTATGGCAATTGATGATTACATCAAAGATCTTTTATGCTGTCAGTACAAAGTAGAAAATATTTCAAATTGATTTGAGGGAAATCAAAAGAACCCCAAGCTAGCTGTCATTTCAAGGTGATAAAAATAGAGTCTCGTATATCATGTACTTTGCAGCCTTTTGAATATCAATTTGTTCTTTCGTCCTTCACAAGTTGGAATAAATGGCCTCATGCTGGTACATAGTTAGTATCAAGGGAAAGGAACAGATGTAAGAAAAGAATTTTGGAAGTTAAAGGTATTGTTTACATACGTGTAGGTCTGATGATGAAGATGATGATGATGATGATGATGATGATGATGATGGTGATGATGGTGATGATGATGGTGATGGTGATGATGATGATGATGATGAAGTTGATGAGAATATCAATAATAACAGAAGGTAACAAAATTTGTACCAAATTTCCATAACAGAAACTATTGATAAATGATATCTACCAGTCATTCAGCAGAAAATAAGCAGTTCATTTAAGCAAGCAATATTTGTGTTTTTATGGAGCCTTGAATACATTTAAGTCATTTGCTGTCCATATTATAGAGTTATATCCCATGTGTACTTACAGGAATAGTATACACATTTGTACATGTACATGTACGTAATACTAATGGGGGGAGGTAGCTGTTACCATGGAGATACAATATGACTTTTATCATCCTGTGACCGTATTCCTGGTCAAAACAACCTCATAATGAAGATTATTGTATACTGCGTTATTGGTGCTTCAGTATACATACACCTTAAGAAAATTTCAATTGAATTAATGTTATTACCCGAACTGAAGATTACCTTTAAAGAGTTGCAATTGTACATGACCCTGCAAATTACTTGTGACATTGACATCCTTTGCATGGCACTCTGTCACACAGTCGGTAGAGAAAATGTTGATGACTTCACCAAATGGAGAGAACCAAAGAATCATATTTGTGCAACAGGAACATCCATGGGAGGGTTCATGCCATGTCAGGTGTCTCGTTAGGCGGTCGGACAACGACGACTACATGGGCACATGCAGGAATCCATCATGAATTTTTTGATTACAGGGATGATTCATGATTACTTGGACCAGAGAGGGGACAAGGTCTCTGTAATGACAATTCTGTTATAAAAGAGCTGATTTGTAGAGTAGGAATATGTCTTAAAGTGTTGCCCAAGTAGCATGACAATAGTAATCACCAATTTTTCTAAGCCTGAACAAGGAGACCTCCACTCTGCAATATAAACAAAGAAACTTTTAAAAACAAGTCAGGTCTTGTAGTTCATTTGTAAAACAAAGACAAAAGACAAAAGGGTGCAAACTTTGGTGTAAAAGAGAAGAGACATTCATGGTGATGACATTTTTTAAAAACGCATTTTCATCTCTTTCTTTATCATGGGCCTCTATTTCCGAATCCTAGATCCACAATTCCGCGGCTGTCATGTATATTATTTTGATGAATGTTTGATTCAAGATTACAATCATAATTGTTATTAACATCAACTTCCTTTCATCTGATGTACGATTTCATCATATAAAATGCAGGAACAGACCCATTGCAATAATCCCGCTTTGTAATATTGATCAGTACTCATTTGTGTTGTCTTATTACATGGAGTCTGGACAAAAAAACCCAACAATGCCCTGTATGCATTAGCTGAGCCATCAGAAGCTTGCCCTTTCATCCACCCATGACACACGCTCTGTCATAGCATGAATAAGAGATAGGAGGGGAGAGGAAGATGCACAACGTAGCTAGGATAAAAGTCAGAGCAGAGTGCTGGTTGTTGTCAGTCCAATGAACAGACCGTCAGATTGGCTCTCAACCATCAGCATCAGTGAATCATATCACCATGGCGACAGACACTGTTCCACCATGCTCCCATCACTCCCATCTGGATAATGGAGGCCATTTGAGGGGGCCTCCATCATTGCCCCTCTATAAATTTGCGAGAGATGCCACAACATTAGGGCACTTTTATTTCATTTTTCAACTTGTGGGGCATTAGGGGGTTTCACACTTGACATTATAGTTTGGCCGACATTGTAGTCTATAGAGCACTACAATATTTTTTTTTCTGGTTCCCAAGAAAAAATTTTGCCCACAAAAGCTGTACTGTAGATTACTGCACAAGGGCCAGCAGTCGTAAAATTCTGTGAACCTCATTTGTATCAATTTGGTTTGTGGTGAATGTACGTAATTGGAATATAATTTGTTTTGTCTGACTTGGTGACAGAAGGTTATGAATGACAGGCCCAGGACTGAATGAATGGGAGAGGGCAAGGGGTCCAGGCTTCGTGATTGCTATGAAATAAAGAATAAAAGGGTGTTGTAGTGATTTTTTTTTCTCCCATTGATGATTTCATTATAAGTGTGTGTAAACCTTGCACTCCCCAAATATTTGACTTGTTTGGAGAGAAGGAAATGAATGAAGAGTGTTTGATAAAGCAACATTTGTTCTGAATCCTCCAGTATACCTTCAGATTGTTCACTCCGTTACTGCACTACAACAGTCTCTCTCCCCCCCCCCAAAAAAAAAAAGAAAAAGAAACAAGACTTTTGACTTATCTGGACTTTATGATTGGTGACCGAGCAGCATTTGTTATGTGAATTCTTCTTTCATACAGTATATAGACTCTTCACTTCCTTGCCTTACAAAGCTACATGTAGCAGCAGTGCGTGGTTGCTTTATGCTTACACTGCCCTGCCCCACCCCACCCCACCATGTAGTCGGTGAATGCACTTACCTTCCCTGTGAAGCTCTGTCTACATCAACAACTAGGAACATGATACAAACACACCCTGTCCATCTTCCCACGCATCTCTTCTTTTTTTTTCCCCTCCTCTCTTTTCCTTCTCTTTTACTTTGACAGAGACAATCTCCGGACCTTCCTCAGGAAAATTTCTTCCCAGGGCTCCTTAGCACTGTGTTCGCTCCTGGGTCGTGACCTTGTGATTGACCTGCGACCTCTGCTGCCATATTAGTCATAGTGAAAAATATGAGGTTTTGGATAGCACAGAGCAGGGCTCTGTTTTCCTTGGATATGAAATATTTTGTGAGATTTGTTTTGGGACACATACAGGTCTTGTTTTTCAGGGCATTGGTTCTGCTTTTCTAAAGGGAAACATTTTGCCTTTTACCTTGAAGGATGAGTATTATCCTTAATGTTAGACTGTTACATTTTATTTTGCTGATGATTTCTTTTAGAAAGTGAGAAACAGTGATAGCCATTTTGTCTGATGAAAGATGAACAAGTACATCATGAAGTACATCATGAAGTACATCATTAAGTACATCATTAAGTACATTATGAAGTACATCATGAATCACATGCATGTTTTGCAAGGCCCTTGACAGTATTATGGCAACATTGATGATTTATTCTTCAAAGTTACAGACTTACACCATTCAGTAATTGACCCTGCAGTGTTATCTCATTAATGAATTTACACCAATGTCCCGTTACACAGGTCCGTCTAAATTGAGAATAATACCGTGTTTACACAGTGACTCGGCTCGGGGGTTCGACACGCGAGCCGTGCTCAACACGGCAATTTTATGCTGTGTAAACGCGATCAGTGTGATCCGCGAGCCGTGTCGAACACGGCTTTTTTGATCCGCCAAAATCGTAGGTTTCAACCCGCGAGCCGAGTCAGACTCGCCTTTTTTTTCGTGTGTAAACAGAAAGCCGTGTCGAACCCGCATGACCTAGGTCAAACACGGCATATCCGTATCCGGTAGCGCGCGCGATATGCTCTCTAGTTCTGTGCTGTGCCCCTGCCTTCGCTCGGTTTTCATAGGTAAAAATACTCCTTTTAGGGGTCGTAAAATTCTGTTGTTGCTCATAAGATTCATTTAATAGATATGTGCTTTACTAAATTATTACCTGTATTGCAAAGATTACAAGAGAAAATTATCTCCGATCGCTGTTTAGTGTTTAACGTATGTGAACGTTGTGAAAATAGTACTCTGAATATGAACTCGGTGCTCGCCGTCAGTGGCAAATTTCCCGCATTTGTGACGTCTATTCTACTTCCGTTCGTGATCCGCGGGCCGTGTCGAACTCGCCTTTTTTGTTTCAGTATAAACGCGATCACAGTTGCCCTCTTCGCAGCGTTCGACTCTGCTTGAGGATTCAACACTCGAGCCGAGTCGTGTGTAAACACGGTATTTCCTTGATACCACTTTGCTGCGGCTTCTAGCTTTGTATAAATTTGTCATAGCCCATTGACTCTGGCTCTTTGCTGATATTGGATGCACAAATGTTGTTAAATCAGGCATGCTTGGGGGTTGTGTTCTAACATGCATCACTCTTGCACTCAACCCATCTTCTGCTTGTCTGAAGGGACAAATGGGATTTACTGCTTTATTCAAGATACATGTAGGAGAGAGAGAGAGAAAAAAGAGTGTTTATGAAACTGCATCCCATTCTACATACTGTATAACCACCGTGGAGGAAACTTGCTTCAGTATGAGTAGACCTGCAATTATACATGTATAAAGAGATAACGTTTGTCTCAGACTCTCAGCCTTGCCTTTTTGAACCAATCACTGCCCCTGCCCCCCCCCCCCCATGAAAAGAATTGATATTCTGAACATTGATTTATTTCAAATGAAACATTTCTGTAAGTTTATTTAAGTGTTATGTTTCTTTTTGGGTGTTTGACATGCAAACTGGACATTGGGATAACTCTGGCTAGATTCTTGAATTTGAATTTGAATTTGAATTTGAATTTATTTCACATCTCTTAAAAAACTAGAATACAATACATTGAGAATCAGAAGATTTCTGGATAACATACAAAGTAGTAAAAAACAACAATTATACATATAATACAAAATAACAAAATGCATAAAGTGATGAAGTGGATGTGGGGGAGCAGCAAAAAAGCCATTGGCCTATCACGGCTACTCCCTGATTGACACTCATCACTAATCATACAATAAAATCTTACAATCGACATCTGAGATTGCAAGAAACAAGACATATAACAAAATCAACAAAAATAGGCAAAAACATAAAACATATAGGCAAGCTTATTAAAGAGTACAATTATTCAAAAGGTATGATTTACATTTTCTTTTAAATAAATTTAATGAAAGGCATTGTTTTAATTCAGAAGGCAGATTTTTCCACACGAGTAGTCCACTGTGACTTATAACTGTTCTTGAAGAAATGATTGTAATACTGAAGAAATGATTGTAATACTGGGGCCCGTTGCATAAAACTTACTATAATAGTAACTTTACTATTATAGCAACGTACTGGAATTTGATTGGCTGTTGAGCAACATGACATCATCAGCAGCCAATCAAAATCCAGTAAGTTACTATAATAGTAAAGTTACTATTATAGTAAGTTTTATGCAACGGGCCCCTGAAATCAAATTGTGCTCAATAGGTTAGACCTGCGGCTTGTCATATGGCACTTTAGAAATAAAAAAGCACATACATGTACAGCTGTATATTTTCTCATTATCATAATGTACACTTTTACTGAGATAGGCTTAAGCCTGTCTGCACACTAGGTACAATCTGTCTGCTATCTGATTTTAGAAAAATTACAGCAATTGCTAATGCTATGAACATTTTAAACATAGAATAGTCTTAATGATCAAAATTCTGAATAGTCGTACAGGTGTATGTACATACTGAAATCTAAATTATGGGATATTGAGAACCTTCTTTTTGGAGGAAAAGTCATAATGACAGTGTAACAGTGTTTTGTGATGGTCTATGATTTAAAGCTGATTTGGCCTTTACTTCTACTGAAAGGCTTACAGAAGAACAATTTTGATTTTATTCCTAGCACCATTCAAAACTTCAGTTAAGATAATTTTATTTGTCGACATTTGTACATTTAATACAAAATGCACTCCTTTCCCAATCGGGTCATGTTGTTCAGATCATGTAGTGTATGTTGTGGCCTAGATGTATGCAGGTGTACATCAGTCGTCGCCTTCCCGGAAAAAGGCCACTAACGCGCACGTGCGCGAAATGTACGTTTTCGAGAAAAACGCGATTGAAGTTTTGACCTTATTTTGAGCTTTTAGCAGCTAGTGTATTATTTTTCCGTCCTAACTCTCAAACTTTCTGACAGAGCAAGATTTTTTCTTTAATGATATTTTGTGCTTTTATTTAAAACACTCTAATAAAGGTTTTCTAATCATTAGCATTTAATCCTTAACAGCTTTCTTCCCAGAACAAATATGCACGAGTACATAAATCCAGTTCCCGAAAAAAGGCCGCTAATGCGAATCGGTCTATGTGCATAAGCACGTTGAGCGAGGAATAGTGTCTTTCTTCCGGGAACAAAAAATGCGCAATAGTTCCCAGAAAAGGGATGCTATTGCAAATCGGTCTGTGCGCGTAAGCACGTTGAGTGAGGAGCAATTCACGTGCTAGCGTAATTTTGTTTTTTGGCTTATTACGTCATAATGACGTCAAATTGAGGTTCGAGAATGGTACGAGAAGAAAGCTTATGACATGCTTTATCCATTTCTGCAATGAAAAAAAATGGCGGGAAAATTGAGAAAAGGTCGATAACGGCCTTTTTCCGGGAAGGCGACGTGTTAAGCATACATTGTAAATGTAGTCCATGATAGCTGCCACTTGTTGGACCACTTGTAAAATGTCAAAGGATCCTCCAAGCTGAATGATCCAACGTTAGGTGCTGGGTCCAATGTGTGAACGGTCATTAGAGGACATGGTCTTTGAAGGGCATGGGTCAATAACACCCTACTTACTGTAATGGTCAAAAAGATCTTCAGGAAATAAGTAGAGCAAACAATAAGGTGTCATTTAGGAAGCTTAACTGATCAGTTTGAAAGGCTCTTGAGTCAATGCTAAGTCTATACTATATACATAATGTAGCAAGGGATTAAGGGGTGCTAATCCTAGCTTTTGAAAGGAGTTGATAGGGGATTCCAGCCTCCTTCATTCAAATTTTACACTATACAGCATCACTTCAGCATTCTGTCACTAGATAATGGAGGTACACATGTATGGAAAACAGTTATAATGTAGACACAGGAGTACTTCATGTACCAAGCAGAAATCATGTGTTGGATAGTGCATCAAGACCTGTGGCTGTAGGTTTAAATAGGCATTTTTTAAAGTATAGGTCTACCCCCCCCCCCCCCCCCCCCCCCCCGCCAATGTACAGTTTATTAAATTTTACTGCTGTAAAATGGCATGATGACAGAATTGTTGGAACCTGAATAATTCAAACTTCATATACACCTGTACTTCCTGAATCAAAAAAGAAAATCTTGGATACAATAGGCCTATCCACAAAGGTGCCACCTTACGACTGGCATTTACATTGTACATCCATGCTTTTCATTATTGCACAATTTCTGTTCTGTTATAATTCACCCAGTGAGGTTTGACGTGAAAGTATCTGAAAGGCCTCGTATTCAGCAAACTAATAGACACTTCCACATGATCACAGTCTACATGTATGGAACAGGAACCAGAGCCTTGAAAGCAAGACAACATGCCGAGAACAAAAATCAGATCTCTGTCGTCTTTTTTTTTTTTTTGTATGCTAAGTCAATCATCACTTTGACCTGAAAAAACAATTACTACAGATTTTGTTTTACATGTATAGACAGTTTTACAGAAGTGCCAGTCAGGGTTTCTATGCTCATGAGCTTTTGAGTGTAGGGGTACATTTTGCATGTAGTTTCAGAATCAGAAAAATTACTTTGCCACTACATTATCTGTTTATAAACGATGCAAAGTTTATCTTCTTTTTTTTAACCACTAACTGGAGGGAATTGTGTCTGTAGTGCATTTAGTATCTTAAGGTTGATTTGTTTTCAATTTGGAAATCATTTAGAGGAATGGAACACATAATAATTGGAAGTTCAGCATAACATCTTCAAGCGATTGTCACTCGGTAGTAGGTAGTAAATACCTGCCACCTTGATTTATGCTCCCCATGGTGAGAAGCCTGAAAAGGGTGGGGTTTAGCCTGAGTGGGACAGGGAAGAGAAGGAGAGAGAGAGAGAAAGAGGGAGAGGGAGAGGGAGAGGGAGAGAGAGAGAGAGAGAAGGAGGAGGAGGAAGGAGGGATGGAGGAATGGATGTAATGTGGGCCAAGTACCATGCCATGTCATCTTTAGTTTTGAAAGGCACCAGTTAACCCTCTGCCCCCTAGAAAGTGATGCTGGTGTCATCTATCGGAACCAGCAATAACAGATGATTTCATCTTCAAATATCTTTGGATAGAGATGGAAAATTTGTTTTCAGGAAAGGATTAGGGAGATGTTGTATGTATCACAGTGATATTCCTTTATTGCATTTAAACTTGTCTGATCTGGACTAGCAACTTTTTAATAAAAGCTTTTAAAATTAATTTCTTAATTGGCGCAGTTGTAAAGTTCATGTTGTAGAAGCCCGCAAAGAATTTATTTTTTGTATAGTGGCAGAATGAATGCCTTCGTGCATGTGTATAGACCTATGTGCAGATTGATTGTTCAATGGCCCCTGTAACAGTATCCACTATGTGTAACTGACCACACACTTTCAAAATCTGCCTTGAAAAAAATCAATCAATATTATCTATTCATCCATTCCATAAATCAATTGGTTATGTAATGCAAGCTTGACTCTGAAGAATGACTCTCCAGGGAAGTGTTTTGGATTGCTGATGCTTCTGTCTACTATCAAAAGCATCTAATGTGCTGTTAAATGCTTGTACTTGGTAGAAACCCCCCTATGCATTAGAGAGATGTATGACACTCATTCTAGCTTGGTATGGGGAATACCCTATCCCCCCCCCCCTCCCATTTCCGATGACATTTTCCTCTCTCAGATACCACCTCCAACATTGTGCACAGACTTTTATTATTTAGTTTTATTATGAAGATATTTACTGCACACACATTGAGAACCTTACTCACTGTATTCATTGAATGAATTATTTTTTGTGTGGAAATTATGCTGCATTATGAGTTGCAGTAGGGTACATCCAAAACTATTCAAGATAAACAAAATGGATTCAAATATCCAGTCAGTTAATTGTTGTGTTGAAAAGACTAGAAATTAAAGAGTAATTTCAGCCTTGCACGTGCTTCTTGCTACAGTGTATTACAAACAGGCTTCATTCTTAGCTATGTGTATCTACTGTCATTGTAACCATGGAAATGGCTCATCCATGCACTATATTTTTTCTTCTATTAGTTGTGTCTTTACAGTCATTCACAACAGATAAGCATATCTTCTGAGCATAGCAAGTAAAAAAAAAAAATTCGGTGTACCCTCTTTGTTGGAATATACAATGTACATGTATTAATTATAAGTTTAAAAGATTAAACAGGTTTTATGTTGAGACAGTAATTATGAGATCAAATTAATACTGAATATTGAATAAGTGCATACTTTTTTTCTCTTTGATTTTTTTTTTTCTCTATTAAAATACTCAAAATGGTCACTGCACTGTGAAAATATAACCATCATTCAGACTGGATGAAGACAACATACACATTTATATGATGGATGCATGTACATTGAACGTGAATAGTTTTGTCGTCAAGGACTGCATGAAGTTTTCATTTGCATTCTGTTTCTGTGCATACATTGACAAAAAGGTGATCTGGAATGAGCCAGAAATTTGCAAGGAGCGTCCGTGCTGCAGACTTTGACACCTATCAGTTTTCTATTGGTTGAAGTTTGTATTGGCAGAGTGACTCTTGTGCACACATTGGTCTGGAACTATTCTGTTTTTGTACTGGCCTCTGCTATGTACACTGTTTATGGACTTGACGCTTATTTACCGAACATTCGAGTGACTGAGGATTATATATTAATCAGATGTTTGCGAATAGGAATAGGGTGATCTTGTTATAACTGCCTGTGAAAAGAGTAATAAAACTGAAGGCATGACATGTCTCAGTTACAGTATTAGCCATATAGCATAGGTGTTTTGATATTTATCTGCTATATTGACTCAGGGATCAGTCTTTATATCACCTCACTGAATCTGAGATATAATACACAATATAGTGTATGAGCCAGTGTTCCTCCATTGCTATACTCTACAGGGTTTTTTTTTGTGTGTGTCTTTTCATCATTTCAAACAAGTTATTATGAGGAAAGTACAAGTATTATGTACTGCATGAACATGATGAGCTTGAATAGAAATTTACAAAATAATGTTATCTGTGTGATTTGTTCGATCTGAATAGTTATCTCTCTGACGAGCACTGCATGTATTTTTGCACTCATTTGGCTTACATTTAGAGATACATGTACATCACTCGCTTCACTACATTTAGAATAGGATGATGCCTTTTAATTAATCCATTGTTTGATGGCATTCAGTGGAATAGAATGAAATATTTACACCAAGCAAGAGGCAATCAAACCTTTATTGTAGCCCCTGGAACTGGACAGACCTCATTATTTAGCCTCATTAGCTGCAAGCATCCCCTAACCAGTGTTGATGTTTTCTTTTTTGTCCCATTTTTCTTTGAGACGGGAACCCCACTCAGGATGCGGAGAATCAATAGAGCTGGCGACAGTAACGGATCTCTTCCTTTTGGCACTGAACTAGTCTCAGTTCCAGACAAGTAATAGTGGTGGCAGTATCTTCATTGTGCACTTTGAATGACCTACATTTAGATCTATGTAGATTTTGTTTTGCTGCTTTCAACATCATGTTGGGCTTCTTGTAAAAAAGCTATGATAACTTGATGCCTCCTACATTGATAAGAAAATGTGTACTTGAGAGTTTTCAACATACTATGTATTTTCACACATTTCATCTGATCAAAGCACTGGTAGTGCTTTTAAATACAAGAACAATTATCTGAAATGTGTCGGGTAATGTAAGGGATGTACGACAAAAAAACTTGAACTTGACTAAGAAGTAAAATTTACTTGTACATGTATTAAAGTTGTAACAAAGTTAAAGGCCTACATATGTGTGTAGGCTGTGCCAGGGGGGGGGGGGGCTTGTGACCTGAAAACAATGACCTTTGTACAAGTGATCTTTCTTTTACAATGTTTGGTTATAATGTGAATTCATGCACATTAAAGGAAATATGTATTATTGTGCCCTTTAATAGTTGTCTGCACTTGCCATATACAGCTACATGTAGTATTCTCCATAATGTATCAATTTTATTTTGTCTCCAGAGGCAACTACATGTATATGGACAGTATTAAATGCCACTGGCAGGAGGGACAGTTCACTCATGCCTTTGAATACAAGAAGCATTGAGTCACATTCACTTTACAATTCAATTTCAATTTTTAAGTCCATCTATGACTGGAGATGACAGTTCATTATGCAGCAGTGGGAAATCCAAATCAAATTCAATACAATGAAGACTTTTTCATATGAAAAGCCTGAATAGCCTCTGTGAATTAGCGGTTACAATGGAGAACTCTCACAAAGAATGTATTTTATTGATTGCTTGTGTCTGAATTGTTGAATTGCCATAGGTTAATATTCTATCCTGCCATTTGATTCAGGGGCTTCATTCCCAATTCCCCCCCCCCTTTTTTTTGTTCAGGTCAATTGTAGGTCAGTTTTACTGGTCAAATTTTACTTTAGTTTACATTGTATGTTAGATGATATTGAAACTTTCTTTCCATGGGAGTAGCAGTGTCGTAGGAGCCTTTGGTGTTTGGTTATATACAAAGGACATGAGCAAAACTGCTTCAATGTATCATAGTACGCAAAGGCCTATGATGAATACATGTACACTGTACATGTATATTCATGAAGACCTCAAAGGGCTACTGTATGCACATGTATGCAGGGTTCTCACTAGAAAGAAATCCACACATGGTTCCCCCTCTGCGCCAAGCGCGGAATTTTCAGAAGTTTTACGGAATAACACCTAAAGTTAGGTGTGGCAGCAGTATATGCTATAGCAAAAGGATGAAAAATACTTCTTGGTAAGCAGGAGTTGTCTAATAATGGCATTATAGTAAAAATACATTGCCAAAAAGCAAAACAGTCTGTGGCATTTATCATTATTGTTAGGAATATATACTACAATATTTTTTTTACCCTGGTTGCCACGCATGGTGCAGCAATTTCACACATGGTTCTTCCTTGTCTGAAGTCCTTTACACATGTATTGGAACCATGGTTGTTAAGTACTGGCGAGAACCATGCATGTATGCATGCTCCATGAATATACATGTATCTATAGAGAGAGGCATGGTTCACATGCTATCCACATTCAAATTTTGGCGGACCGTAGTCCGTAATGATAGGAACCCACTAATTATCATCCTTTGTCTTCGCACACAAGCCCCTTGAATCACCCAACCCCGCGGACCTCTGTTGATTCGCACTTCCTCTCCAGTGTTTACCTCCACAAAGAGCCTGTGCCAGGAGTCTAAGTCGCTAACTCACTCTTATTCATTTTGCGCCATTGGAACGCCATGCCTACTTGTGCCATTCATTGAATTTGAAAGATTAGCATTGAACTTTGAGCCAGACTGTTAGTGTTAGTATACTGCACAGCCTCTCCATACTACTACAGAGGGACGCCATCAAGCCAGACCTTCTGTAAATCTCTCTGGAATTTATCTTGTTGGAATATATATTAAGGCTGCATGGTGGAATATATATATATATATATAGCTCAAGGTTGAGGCAACTAGAGTGGATATTATCATATTAATTTCAGGTATGTGGATTCACGAACCAGTGGAAAGTTGGATCATATTTCTTGAGGAGTGTGTTTTATGGGTAAAGTGCTGCTTGATTTATTGGCTGAGCTTGGCTGACAGGAAATTATGTGCAGCCCCTTGCCAAATACCATCATGCTCATGGGGAGGTAACGATTAATGTGTGTCACAGGCGTAGTATTTGAATCAACAAGCAGTGATGCTACTAGTTGTACGTTAGCAGCATGTTATGGAATGGAGATCTACATGTATTTGGAGTAGCCAAATTATCAACCTGTTGAGTAAATGGACTTTTAGTAGATTACTCTAGGCCTTTGAAATAATCAATGTCAAGTCACAAAAAACAGCTAACCAGATTTAAGGCTTGTTCATATACAGCAGCAAATCCCAGTGGTAACCCCCTCCCCCCTTCCTTTTTTTTTTTTTTTTTCATGTACAAGTGAATGGTGTCCTGGGGAGGTAAACCAAACATGCATAGACATAAATGATCATTATTCCCCCAGGCCGCGAAAAGGTGGGGGGGGGGGGGTCACTTCCATTGAAGAGTGGACAGCATCCGCGAGAATTGTCCTTCAAAAAGCACCCTAAACGAGGATTCAAGGGCAGGCTGCTAGGACACCCTAAACACGGATTTTGTGCAGATGTCCCAGATTTGCACATCCTATACCCTAAACGAGGATATTCCTATTTTCATACCTTGAGAGTGATAGTGGGGTCTACTGAAAGTTTGGAGCCGTTTTTATCTCGAGATAATTCACTGTCTCATTATGTTTTACACAGGCGTTATAGGATTTTCCGTGGCACGGGTCTTGTTACAGTCGTTCCCGCAGTCGGTGCAAATTGCATACCCTTTTTGCGTTTTAGATTATCGTGATTTAGGGGGCTTTTTTTCAATTTTTGGCGTTTTTGACACTCTATTCGCGTTCCACGCCTACCCCTGAAAAATACCCTTTTTCCGCGTTTTTTTTCTCGCGGATGCTGTCCACTCTTCAATGGAAGTGACCCCCCCCCGGGGTATGGACCAATCAAATTCTTATAAAGTTTGTGCAAAATATAATGTCACTGTACGTACATGTACATGTATCTTCTCCACAACTTTGGCAAAACTGTCCTTTGCCGGGGGAAGGGAGGGGGCCACTGGATTTATGAATGATCCTTTATGAGAAATGTTTGGCACTTTTAAAAAATCTAACTCCAGGTTTTCAATTGGACAAAGCTAGACATCTTTTGACTTTTGTAATGTTATCTAGAAAATTTGTAGTGAATGTAAAGTGCAAGAAAGTCTGTACATGCATGTAATTTTAGGTGTGAATCCTGAAAATATTCTGCTTGGGTAAAAGATATTGTAAGGGAATAGGCGAGTACAAAATTGACACAGAGAAAACCTGAAATTTCCTGAATTCTTTCCATAGGTACCCTCAGCTCAGAGCTAGAAATATTTGAATCACAAAATTGTAGCAATCAATTTTGCGATTGTCACAGTGTAATGATGCATTGAGAATTTTACATGAGAAAGAATGGAAAAAACACTGGTACATAATCTGCTTTATTTGTACGGTATGTACATGAAATTAATTCAATTCAGTACTGTTTGGCAAAGTGATTTATTGGATGTTGAGGTTGTAAAACCACTTTACTTTATAATCTAAAGCTCCATTTTTCATCACAGGACGCGGAGTATGGAATACTACAGATAGAAAAAGAAAAAATTACACTTTTACTCAGTTTATTTTTTAAGTTAAAGTAAAATCTGTTATATACAGGAACCAGGTGGTTCCCTGTATTAAAGTCTGTGGGAGCTTGAGAATTCATTAGTGAACAGGTTAAAGTCTTATTTATTGTCAGTGTGTAGTGGCTGGAATAGTTTTTTTTTTGTTTTTTTTTGTTTTTTTGTTTTTTTGTTTTTTGTTTTCCCTTTTTGCTTTTTTGTTAGATTTCTGTATTGTTCATTTGTAGATTTTTGTATATATTCATCCTTTCATAGAATGTATCACATGTCAAGAAATGGCAAGATCGTGACTGCATATTACTCTCTGAATGCACTTTCAAGGGCTCGATCTCCTTTTGAGCTGAGCTCTGTGCTCTTTATCATAGGAAGGGTAAGAAAGGAATTAGCTGGGTTCGCACTCTAGCTTTATTCAAGCAAAATCTACTCAAGAGATTCTTAGTGTGAACACAAAACTAATGTAAGGTTGTCAATTTTTGTAGGTGCAATGGCACAGACACGCATGCTGTATTTCAGAAGTGGTATTGTAAGTTTTCCAAATAGCCTTGCAGCATTTGTATGTATGTGCATGCTGTGAAGGATATTTTCTCTTGGATATCCCAGCTGCCCCTACACAACAAGGCCATCTCATATTTCTTTGCTAAGTGTGAGTAACTCATGCATCATTTGCAGCCAACATGTATTTTCCAGGAGACAGAGTTTGAGAACATCTGTTTAATTTTGAACATCAACATGGCTGCCTGCTCATACAAGTAGGCATACGCTGTGTCCTGCAGCTCCACCGAAGCGCTTTATCAACCCACAGCTGAAGAAGCTTGAAGTATGGACATGATCAGTATAATGTGAACGTGACTATCCAGCCATACAAGTGTCCTTCTAGAACTCCATTGAAGCTCTTTATCAGTCCATTCATAGCCAAAGTACATGCAGCTTGGAGTATGAATATGGTCGGTATTGATCAGGAATCCTTTGTGGTGATTGAGAGCTAAGCTGTTGATGACCTTGAACATACTGTGGAGATGGTAGACAGCATTGATTGTAATGGCGGCGGGTAAAACTTTCATGTCTGTGCTAGTATCTACCATTTTGTAGTCGTGTGAAGTACTGTATATGTATGCATGCATGCTCAGAAGGCCAAATGAAGCACACTGGAGGCCTAAAAAGTCTCCTGTACACAGAGCCTGATAAGTGAGATCCTGAAACTACCCTACTTTGAAAATAGACAAGGGAAAATTTGTATATAAAAAGCGATTAAACAGGCTCGAATGGGGTTGTAACATACATTTACCATCTGATGAGATCAACAAACTGTAGTTAAAAAGGAGAGAGATGAAGAGAAATTGAATTAAACTGACTTCATACACTGCCAAGGCATTTTGTTGGCCAATAGTTTATCTGCATACTTAGAATTGAATTCAATAAATTCAAGAAACATACTTCTAACTTGTGGACATACATCATACATGTAGCCATGAAATAAAATCCAAAATGGATGTAGTAAAGATGATTTTGAGATTATAATGAAGGAGTAAGAACATTTTTCACTTATTGCGGGATTTATGGCAAGCACAGACACTTGCAAAATTAAGACTTTCATGCATTGATCAGTGTCCAAAACATTTTGCAGTGATGAATTTACCAAAAAGGATGATGATAAAAGATGATACCCTTGATTTTTTTTGTGTGTGTATCCTTAAAAAAAAACTAAGAATTTTCATTGAATGGAAAGGCCAGTAACACCTGTCTTATGGAACTACAGATGAGACATGTATGCAAGGGTCATTGATTAACCCCCTGTCAGTGATGACACCAGAGCTTGTAGTGGGTTTTCCAAGCAACTCTAACATGTGTTTAGGAGCGATGAGAGATGTTTGATGGTCCCTGGACTCTGGAGCATGGGCCAAGATACTGGTCAGTCTTGGGAGGTGTGAGGAGTGCTCAATGACCACACTGTCGATGCATACATGTGCTTTAAACTGGTTAATGAATAACATTTCACTTTCTCGAGAATGTCCAGATCTTGATTCACGTTCAGCAAGTGTGTGATCTGGGCCCCGTTTCATAAAACATGTTATCAATAACAAGTTGCAATAACTGTTATAAGCATCCGATTGGCTGAGAGCGAATTTGTCATAGAAATGTGACAGTTGTTACTGATAACAAGTTTTATGAAACGGGGCCCTGTACCCAAGATGTGTTTTGGTCAAGGTGGATGGGTGATGGGGATACCATTTTGCATTCACATATTTGTAAAGAAACGTACATTAGAGAATGATACATGCATATTAAGCACCTGTATAGAGATGCAAAGGGCGTGGGTTTGAACCCTGTGACAGCACCTGTCTTGTGGTAAGACATTTGCCACTCTCCACCCAGGTGTTGAATGACTACTTGTAGGAAGGAATTCTTTGAATGCTGTGTACATTGACTTTGGTAGCCTACAATGTACACGTAGGTACATGTAGCTGATCCGTGGTATTGATGGAGTGAGTTGAGCACTTTGCACTATTGATTTGAGTGCTATGAAAATATCCGATACTACTAGTTTTATGCTGAAATCCTGATTCAACTACAGAAGTCCAGCAAATAATGGAAGAGCATTTTATCACTTAGCAAAGAAAGAGTTCACACTGCATGCTTGTGTTTTTTCTGTAACATTTTGAAAGCATGATGTGGCTTAAAATAAAATTCACCTGTGTGCATCCATGGGTGTGTATGTATTTTATGGAATAGATCAGTAATATTCCTTTGTTATGGAAATATCTGTCTTACTAACACCATTACAAATCCGGATTATCAGAGCAAAACAATGTACACACTTGCATGTATGCAGGCTTACCAAGGCTACAAGTATATATTCCTGTTGTAAGCTCTGTTCCACCTGTTGCAGATCTTGTTTTGGGTTGGAATCTGCCTGAGAAACTTACCTAATCAACTTGATTACTAATACTAATGACCAGATCAAACAAAAGATGTTTGCTCAGATTGGAGCAGCTTTGACAGATAATATGTGATCTGGATGATAGGGGAGAAGATAACAAAAAGGCAACAAGAATTTGTCAAAACAGAGAGACATTCCAGTCCACCACATAGAAATATGACAAGTGAAAACCCATGCTTTTATAAACATTTCCTGCAAACATGACCTCTGATTTGTATACGTGTACTGTAGGTTTAATTCATTTCTCCCTTTCGTCCCCTTTAACTGATCATTTAACAGGTAGTATATGACCATCATTGAATTCATAGAAAAGATTCTTGTTAGGAATGTCATGTTATAATTTAAAAAGGCATTCATTTGTCATTGAATGTTTGAAAGCACTGTAATATTATCTTGTTTAAAACCACATGTACGATCCTCTCATGTAATGGTTTGTTTCATTTAACCCGTTGACTACTGAATTCTCAGACTTTCATAGACCTAATACACAGACCACCCAGTTCCCATAGGCAATGGGTTAAGATTTCCAAATACTGAGCAGTAACCATAGTGGGTTTTTTTTTTTTTAATAAGGTAAATTAGATCAGGGAACTATATAATGGCACAAGGTCAGTTATTGGATGCTGCTGTTCATATAGGTATACATACACCTTGTGGACTTGCTGTTCAAAGGGAGAAGCATGCTGCGATCTTTTTATGCCAGCTATAATTTTTGAAGGTTTTTCCTTTTCATGGTCTGGAAGCTTGCTTACAAAGTTGATAATTGTATACTCGGCATTCACCATTGGAGGTTACAGATACATGGAACCTGGAACAGCTTTTGTTGAGAGTTTCCATGGTCATTATGCGACATAATATTCTTGCGTAGGCAGATGTTGTAAATGACATATGGATGAAATGATGAATTCATTTCATTGCAGAGTGTAAGAATCTTTTGAAGTAAATGTGCAGCAATACAGCTGTGCTTGTATTTATCCTGCTGGGAGTGGTACAGTGTGATGTTAATAATGTAAGATGATGATGATGATGATGATGATGATGATGATGATGATGATGATGATGATGATGATGATGAGATGATGAAGATGATGATGATGATGTTGATGATGATAATGATAGTATAATAATGATAGTAATGATGGTAATGATAGTGATTATGGTGATGATCTTGATAACAATCTTGATGATGATAAGGGTGATAATGATGGTGAAAGAGGTGATGGTAGTGATGACATTGATGGTGATGATTATGATGATGATGATGATATGATGATGACAATGGCTTTTGTGAAGTTGGTTCTATGAAGAGGGTTAATGGTAGTAAACCTTAATAATGGCTGATATTGTTGATATGTGGATATTGTTCTAGATCTAATAGTGATTATAAAATTTGGAATACTACAACATTGCTGGTATCTTGATGGAATAAGATACCAGAACTGGACTGGCATTATGCCAAGGCTCCACACTAACTTTTTTTCTTGGTGGCCCAAAAAAAACAAAGAAAAACATTAGAAATTTAATAATTATAATAAAACGTTGTTAGAATGATTAAAACCCATTGTTTTACCCTCCTATGCCCTGAAATGATCATATTCAATGATAAAGTTGCAGATTATTTTATGATTCTTCCTTTCAATGACCCTTCAATGTACATGTAGGGCTGTTTTGAAGGCCCATTTTTGGTATTCGTTTAAACGGTCATTTTTTGGGGGGGGACGATTAATCGACTACTCGGTACTTTCATTTGGCCAGTCGGCCGACCACTCCAGCTGTTCGTAGCCTGCCACCATTCAGCCCCGCGCCGGAGCTGCACCTGAACTGCAGCACCGGAGTGAGGCCAGTCCCATACCCATATAACAGCGTGTGCAATATTCCTAATGGTAATGTCCGATTTTCATAAAGAAACTTGGCAATAAAGCAGCTTTGAAAAGAACTGTATTGCTTGTCCAGTTCATAAAAATTCAAATCATAGCCTCCTACCTATTTTTGTGAGGACCGAATAAAAAATCCTGGTCAAATAAAGCCAAATAGATTGGCATTTGCTTGTTATTTCATCGATAATTGATGAAATCATGTTTCAATTATTCGTCAGCTGACAAGAGATGGCGCCAACCCGGAAGTGGAGTGTAACAGTCAGTGCACAAAATCCCATTCGGCCGTGTTGAAACTACGTATACATTACGATGAAAGCGCTTAGCAGTCATTTGAAATCGAACTCCAATAATTGAAATCCCCATCACAAATCGCCAGCAAGGGCATATAACTAACGAATAAGCGCTTACTTGCAAGTATGAATGTTTTTTTCTTGGTAATATCATTTCGTCTTCGTTCATTGCTATGTTCCAAAAATATTTTGTCACACTGACTTGATAGCGTATCTTTGATTACGTTAGTGAGCTCAATTACTTATGGTGCATATCGCTGTGGTGAACGATGGTGCAATGTGCGATTAAGTCGCTCTCTCACACACACACATTAGGGCTTACGACTTCTGAATATTATTGAAAACACTTGTTTTCGCTGCGCGAGACATAAGAGTTTGGTGATCAAAAAAGATATTCTCATGTGAATTTAAGGCGTCTGAATGACATCATCACACCTTAAAACTTTGAAATGGAGAGAAACATTCTTGATTTCATGAATGATTTCGCATTTTTGATGGATCATTCTGAAGTTCAAGCTATGTTTCCGAGTAGTCGATAGAAATTCTATTATTTGTGTAGTGACATTTTCGGACGTTTAACCGTGTACTAGACTCGAAACAGGCCTAGTGTGGTGCGCGGAAAATACACACGGCCGCAGACCGAGGCATATATATACTGCCATAAGGCTAATCTAACTTTCATTTGAGGTCGGCTAGCTCACCGCAACTAGATCCAGGTGCAATTAGAGTGATGTTGCGCTAACTCAAACTGCGTCATCGCTGATGAACCGCGAACAAACTGACTTGCAATTCGGATGGCGGAAGGAGCTCAAATGTGTACAATTAACATGCACGTAAATCGCGTTAACTTAGAATTTTCTGGTTGCCCGATTCGGGCCACCAAACTTATCACTTTTTGAAAAATGGTGGCCCGGGAGCCAATTTTGGTGGCCCCGGGCCACCGGGCCACCGCTAATGTCGAGCCTTGATTATGCTGATAATTTTTTTTTGTTGAAGTTCCTGTTGTGTAACCATATTTTTCATCTTTACACAGGTTGGTAGATAACTGGTAGAAAGACACACACCACCACCACACACATACACACACAAAGACAGACACATCGCCATGGCGGACACATTACCCAACGAGGTGGAGGAGTCTCCCCAGAGCCCGGCCATGAACGGCAAGTCGTCAAGACACCGGGAGATTGACAACATGGACCTGGACGACCCGGAGGTACAGAGGGAGATGCAGAGACCCGCACACATCAAAAACGATATCAAAGAGATGGACAGAAACAAGAGGGTCTCCCTCATCCTCAATAGCCAAGCTTTCAGAGAAGAACTAGAAGCCATCATCGATAGTCAACTAAAGGTGAGGCCCGTTTTCCAAGCCAAAGCAGAGAAACATAGTCTAGTCACTGGTCTAGTCACGGTGGGGAAAGTGTTATGCTTGAGCCATTGCAGGTACATTTATGTACATCTAATTGCGAAACCAGCGACAATTTGCATGTTTGTATTCATTTTGATGTTGCTGTTATCATGATCATCCAGCCTGACCAGCCACGATCTCTTTTAGTATTTTTACTTTTTTCCAAAATTTTGCTCATGCGCACCTTCATATTCTTGCAGATTTGAACACACTTTTGATGATTCATTTGCAGTAATCAAGCTCATAATTTGTGTTTTCTTCATATTATGGTCATATCATCTCATCAAATGTTAGGCATACAGGTACATTTTTTTAAAGCTGCTGAATGTTTTGCATTTGATAATCAAAATGTATGAGCATATCCTTCCACAAAAACCAGAAGAAATCCTATATTTTAGAGAAGGAGGAAGTAAGTGGGGGAAATTCTTTTGTTGGGGGGGGGGGGCCTTAGTAAAATAATTATGCTTCCTCACAAGACAGTATATAGATGTCTGCACTTTCGGCACCTGTTATGTACACTTACTTACCTTCGAGTATAATAGTTTCTGTGCGTAGCTTTATATAATTTTCACAGGACTGTTATGAAAATATGGGATGGGTACACATTTAATAACCAGCCAGCGAATAGTACAGAATTGATTCAATATGTGCACAGGCCTTCCAAGTGTTTACCCATCAGCCCACTCATATTCAAGTTTGGAGAAGGTAAACTTGTAGAGTGTAGAGAAGATCAAAGTCTGAAGCCTATTCAAGAGTTGGCTACATAATTTTCTTTGGATATTTTGCCCTCCATTGTCCGGTTCAAATTGATATTTGAACCCTGCAAATAGGCACACTATCTTTTAAGTCTAAAGTCAGGGGACATTCTCCTGATAGTTCATGAAATAAGTTATTGCCAAAACTATTCTACCATCAAATGTTACTAGAGACGATATGTTCGTCGCATCAGCCCAGAAACGCCCTTATGCAATGTGAAAGGTGTTCTTTTATAAATCGAAGAAAGAAGAAAATTTGCCATAAAATTCTTCAGTATTTCTTTAAGACCTATCCAGAAGGAAGAATAGTCTCTCCAAAACAATAGAGCATCACTACTGGATTGTCATACAAAAAGCTTTAAAATGCATTGTATTTGTTAAGGGCTTTTCCGGGCAAAATACATTTAGGGATGTTTTTGCACTGATGTGATAAATTGCCAACTCCGTCTATGTTGCAAGAAATGTAATATATCTTGAGAGAGGTTGATATCCACTCATTTCTTTGCTCATTACGATCGCTGAATGCTCTGGGTGGCTCGTCTGGCGCCATGAGAATTAATGATTTGAAGCAAATGGAAGTAGATTTGGGAGACAAAGTCCTGACATATGGAACAGGAGCTGGAAGTATGATTGCAGTTGAATTGATGTAAACCAGAAGTATTTATGATTTTCATAATTCTTGTTGACTGATTTCTGTATCGTTTTGTTACAATGGAAGTAAAGATGGTGCATTCTATCCATATATTGTTGATCCTATTTGGATTTTGGAATATATTGTAAGCAATTCATCTAGATATGATCGTTTGCCTAAATCATCTACATAAGAAGAAACAATTCTATACTGCTGAATCCTCTTTCACAAAGCAGTGATTTCTCTTTATATTAGAGTAGATTCTTTCTGTATATGAAAGTAGAATCACATAGTACTGATCATTTTAGACAAAAAAAATAAAGTGATGACAGTCTTTCTAAATTCATTTTCAGTTAGAATGTTCAAATCACAACATTTTTTTTTGGTTAAATATTTGTATGCAAATCACAACATTTTGAAGAATTTAAGAAAATTTGAATAAGTCAAGTAAAACACTAAAGGTAGTTTAACCATTTTGTATAGGCTGAAAGGTGTATTTGGACTTTCCCTTCGCGATTAACCCTCATGACAAACTACAAGCGCTTCCAGCTTAATTTTCTTTGTCCATGCTTTCATATATAGTGTACTGCAAAGCTATCCCTTTCCCACCCATTATAAGATATTTCCTGTCACTGGTACACACTATGTACCACTGGCTTAAATCAATACTTTATAGACTTTGTGAGGAAACCAAAGGTTACAGGGTAGTTTTGTAATTTCCCCCTGCTTCACCGTGCAGGTATCCCTAAACCAATTATCAAATAGCGTGAGCATTTCCCCAAGGATATGCCTCGTTTTTAAGTGTACTTTTTTATTTCCGCAACATTCCTATATAATAGATTGTGATGTGATTTGGTGTGAGCTTTCTTGCTTTGGAAGTGTACAATATATTCCTGGAAGTTGTATTTTGTAGAAGACAATAAAGGCAATAGTACTTTGCTTTGCAGCTTAGCAAGGCATTGGAATTGGGAGGAGGGTTTGAGTGTGACTAACTCAGGGTATTTATACCTGCTGTTCATGTTCTGCAAAGAAATTGTTTTGAAAGAAAATGCAAGCTTATTGAAGGTTAGTTTTGGCTACTGTCAGCACTATGAACATGAAGGACAAAGAAAGCGCACAAAATAAACAACCCCTCATTCTACTCTTCACAATGGTTCTGGTAGCCAAAAGAACATCCCTTCACTGCTATTGTCTAAAATATGCGGAACAGGTGTCACATGCATATTCACCTGGAACTACATGATTAAACATAATAGCTGTGAAGGGATGTTCTTTTGGCTACCAGAACCATTGTGAAGGGTAGAATGAGAGGTTGTTTATTTTGTCTGCTTTCTTTGTCCGCCATGTTCATAGTGCAGGATCCATGTTATACAATTTCTACACTTTACTTCACAGACTGCCAGAGGCAACAATGCTCTAAAGGAGCTCATTCTCCTTTACTTCGTAACATTCTAAAAAATGCACCTGTATGACAAAGGGCTTCGTAGAAAATGAAGGGCAAAATTGTGATCAAGTTATTGTTGGATTCAATGGGAAGAGACGCCTTTGGAGCTTCCTTGGATTGGGGGATGACCCTGTGTACTGTTTGCAAATTGTTTATCAAAGCATTAATGCTCCAGTCACACCAGGTAGACGGACAACAGACTAAACAAAAATATTATTTATACTTTGAATGGCCAAGAATCTTGTCTTGTGGAGTTAGTTTGGCAGTGTGACTGTGTGTGTGTGAAGGGGGGGGGGAGGGTTGATTGTCATGGAGTATTTGTGGTGGGAAATTTCTGATGAATGAGTCAGAATGTGGTCAGAGGATCCAGAGAGATTGGGATTTTAGAGGTGCTAGTCAACATTTTAGAAGACAACATAAAATCAGTCGAAAGTGCAGTCATCATTTAAAGAAACCGCAAAGAACAACACTAAAGTGGACACCCAGTGAAATGGCTAAAAAACAGATTAGTAGGATAATCACAGCATGTCTTGATTGACAATACGCTTTGTATTTGAAAAAAGGTTACATTAACTTGCCTCTTGCAGTGATCTTCCATTTTGACATCATAGAAATATGTATTAGCAATAGCTGTGATACTTTAACTATTTCTGATGAAATAAACGCTATTGTTATCAGTTATTACAGCAAAAATGCAGTTGGCGAGAGCGGGATTCGAACTCGGGATCTTGAGACAGAAGACTGGCGCACAGCCCATTGAGCTGCGCCAACGATTGACACTGGTTCTCTAAGAAATTTATACCTTGAATTCATACATACATGTACATGCTTATACATATTTCTATGACGTGTCTGTGACGTCAAATTGAAAGTTAACTACAAGAGGCAAGAACTATCCTCTACCTTCAAAATAAGATCAAGAAGTCTGAGTCAGGGTAATTTGTCAGGAATCTATTTTCTTTCAAGGACACTTTGCCAGTTTTTTTTTAGATAGTTCTACTTGAATTAGCAAACATTTCCAATGAATTTCATCCCAAGGTACATGTATATTTCACTTTAATAGTATACAAGGGGTTCAATAAATTAGGGTATAAATTATGATCTTTTCATAAGTAAAGAGTCTGTAACTCAGACTATAAGTTCACATTGTGAGCCTGGAGGTTAAGCCTAGGAGGGAAGTTGGTGATGGTGATGATTCATGTTGCCAAGACCCAACATGATCCTATGTCATGTGGCTCCCAAGTGGGTAGTTCACTGATGCATTATGCCTCATGAATTAAGAACACAACCCACAGGTAGGGATGTATCAGAGATGGCTTCGGTAGTTGGCAAAGTGGCTTTTGGGCATGAATGCACATTTTGTCGGAAAGTGTGGAAAGTTTCCACATGAATTAGGAAAGTGGAGCATGAATGTACTTTAAAATATCCTGTGGGATGGCAAGAAGAGAAGAGAATGGGGGGGGGGGGGGGGTCAACACTTATTCGTAGATGACCAAAAAAATGGGTTCCACCGTTGCATGTATGCAAATGTGGGATTTCTTTTTAACCCATTCGTGACTGAGGTCCACATTTTGTGGTTTGGCCTAATATCTTTTGATGCAAAGCCCTAAAAATCATACCAAATACATGAGCAGAAAGAGCAAAAAATTCTACACAAACTGCCCATTTTGGTTGCGTCAATTTTTCGTTGTATGATGCTGAAATTTTTTTAAAGGAAAATAAGCATTAAAATCCTTAAATTGGCAATGTGATAGAAAGTTTAAATCACCGTTTTCCCCTGCAAATTGGCAACTTTTTGACTTCTCATCATAATATCTGTCAATTTATATTCATTTCAGATACATGACATTTCATAAGAAGAATGTAGCAATAAAATAAAAATGTTGGTGTTACCAATTTGAAGAACAAAAGCTGATCAAATTAGGCTTTAGATAATTCCTGTCGCGAATGGGTTAACGTCTCATCTATCATGGAGCACAATGTAACATGGAGAATAGAATTCAAATTTTATAGGCTTTACTATAAGATGTTTGGTCTGTTGAAGCAAACTTTTAAATAATGACTTTTGATGTTTGTAAACAGCACTCTTTATATTGCAGTCCAATAGACAGAAGAGTTGACATTGTACTTATGATGGTGATAAATTACTGAGAAAAAGATAAAATATTTTGAAAATTTGATGCCTTATGGATCGAAAACATTTTGGGAGAAATATACCCCCCCCCCCCCAAAAAAAAAAAAAAAAAAAATCAAAGCTAAATGAGTCATAAAAGTATTTGATTGGGAGACTTCTCTGTTTGTGTGATATAATGAAAACTTTCTCTTTCATACCAGCAGTTTTAATAATATTCAAACTTCTGGCATGAATAGGAAAAGCCTACCCAAAGAAAAATACGAACTATTAATGTCCTTTATTGCTTACCCTTACATTCATTCCCAGTAATTTTCATATTTCCAGGCTAAGCAGTATCAAATGAGAATTTTTGCCCTAAGGTCTCTTGACACTCATGCAGGCCAAAATCTAGGTCACTGTAGGGTATGTTTGTCATGGCAACCTATGATCCAGCTATAGTGAGTGAAATAGTTTGTGATATTCTATCCTGCAGGGTGGTTAATAGTGAACTATTTACCCTGTGGTAGTGTCAACATAGAAGTAAATAGCCGGGTAAAGGAAGCTTTTCCTGCGAATGCCAGACATGGTAGACCCAAAGTCAGACTTGGTTTGTGTCAAGCAGTGTTTTGCAGCTAATGCAAATAATGGGTTATTCTTCAAATATTTTTCTCTCTCTGGACAGAGTTTCTCTGAGAGTGCCAAGTACATAACATGCCGTTGTGGTTGGCTCTTTGGAATTTTAACATGTATAGTTGTACTTTCAGTGGTATTTCTGTTAATAATAATTCTCCTTCGATACAAAAGTGCAGAATGAATATCTTGAGATTGATAGCAAAAATTGGATTTTCAAAATTATATACAGGGCTGGACAGTACATGTAGCAGGTGCTCTGAACACATGGTGCCCACCGCATTTTGAAATTTTCACACAGGTCTCACTACATGCATACCCTAAAATTTCAATCAAGACCTACTGTGAAAAAAGAAAGTGTAGGGTCCTTCAGTTTATCTCCCGAATTTGAATTGGAGGCCTACATGTTATAAACAGAGAAATGTAGAACAATTCACAGGTAGGTTCCAGACCCACATTAACCCCTCCCCCATATTGTAGTACAATAAAATCGAAGTTTAAATTTATGCAAAGTAGGAGACATCATTGCACTTACATGTACATTTAACCATCCCCATTTGCCAAGCTTTTATGATGACAATATCTCTTTAGACATTGGAAAGAGACAACAGTTAATTGACTTCACCCAAGTACAATATACATGGGCATAGACTGTTACATGTATGTACATGTTATGAGATCCATTACTGTAGGACTCATTATGCCTTGATGCGTCTCATTAATCAGCCCCATTCCTAATTTTAAATGGATACCCTTTCTCAGCAATTAATTTATGTTTTTTTTTTTTTTTTAACACAGCCAAATTTTCTCCATCATGCTTCCTTATGCCTTGTCAAATACAGTAGATGCATTGCAGCCCGAATTTACATTTGATTACCAAGCCAATTATGAATACTATTCATGATGTTTCTCTAGTGAGAGAGACTTGATTAAACATTGCATAGCCATTTCCTCGGCGCATATTCCGAACCCCTCCCCCTTATCGGAGGCCCATCATCACATCATCTTGATCATCCTCCTAATCATACTCCAGTTCATGTTCTCATCACAGCAGCAGTGATGCCCCTCTCTGCATGCAGCATGCAGCATGCATCGCTCCAAGAAGGCAGCAGCCTGCAAAATAGGGTGTGTCTCTCCACACACTACTACAGCATGCTCGCGTAGCTGTGAGACAGCAAGAGAGAGTTCTGTACATGTATATTCACTCTCTACATTCAAGTCTGCCAGAGTGTGCGTAGTGATGCGGCTGGCTGTGGTGGCACGGGCACGCAAAGCATGATCTGTGTATATTGCATCTTTGGAATGCGATTCGTGCCTATGGACATGAGGAGAGGTCTCGTGTAGGGAAAACAATCCAAGTGTAGTGTGGTAGTTTGTAATGTAAGACTTTTTAGTAGGCCTATAGTGCCTCTTTTGTTGACATTGTTACTGAGATAGATCTGTAGGCCTAAATATAAAAAATATAGTTCCATTAGAATATCATAGAAATGGTATTACTGGATATTGTAAATGCACCACAATGTAATTGATACTGTCATCAATAAACCTGTTACACATAGACTGTTTGCATGTGTTTTATAGGATAGAGATTGTTTTATAGGATAGAGATCTAATCCCACAAAGGGAATATGAACATGTGTCTCAAATGTGTTATTAGCACCCCCCCCCCCAAAAAAAAATGATAATAAAAATACTCTAAATAGTTGTGTGATACTCATTTAAGACATTTTGGGTTTATTCTTCTTTTTGGAGGGGGGGGGGGGGGTTATATGCAATCTGCATTAAACTAGTCATATGCTTTCATATCAGCATATATGCACATGATATACACTGTATGTTTTTTGTCTTTAAGTTAATATTCATCCAGTATTTGTGCTTATTTAACCAATTATTGAATTAGATAATAGATGAAGAAAAAACTTTGAAGAATCATTCAGGTCTGCAATCACAGACTATTTATCGGCTGGAGTCACTTGCTAATAATTATTCTCTTTTTGCCAAAGGCTGTCTCTCTTTACCTTTGCTCAACCTATAACCCAGTAAACCACATGCCCTAACATCAGCATTCTAGCAGTGATGATGAACTTAGACCCTTTTGAAATCACCCATGCTTACTGTTATACTAAGAGTACTTGATTGTGAGGGGTAAAGGGGAGGGAGGGGGTGGAGGGAGAAAGCGGGGGGCTTTGGGCATGTTCCTCTCGCGGTCAAAGAGATGATCCCAAACCTTTGCATATTTAGTTACTTACCATGAATTTCCGTATACTCCCAACAGCAGAATTCTTGCAATGATCATGAACCTACCCTTTTGAGATGACCTCATAATTTTGATCATAATAATAATATTCTGCATTTGTATAGCCCCTATTGCATCTCTCTGAGATGCGTCTTAGCACTTTACAGAAATATCATTTACCCGGTCATTGGATTCACGCTTTCCCGTACACATTATATGCACCTTCTCCACTCCCAAGGGAGCATTCCAGCCAGGCACCATTTGACAGGTGCTTACAATACAACAAATCATAATGACTTTTGCATCCTACCGGGTACCCACCTGGGTGGAGAGTGGCAAATGTAGATTCCTTTCTTGCCAAAGGACATTAGTTCCACGGCAGGGACTCGAACCCCATACCTTATGTCAAGTGCTATTCAGTGGATAGAGGATGAGAGAGGGAAGGGGAGGGGGGGGGGGGAGGCTGGGGAAGAAGGTGGGGGAGACAGGTTGTGAGATGACCCTGAGTCTATGCATGTTTATTTATGTTACTCCAGCATTTTACTCCAGCCATGATCATGAATATAACCTTATGAAATTACCTGCATTCTATAAACCAAACTTATCCATTACACTTGATGAATATGGAAGTGGTGGTGGGGGGGGGGGGGTTGTTGGACAATATTTTTTCAAGGTGGAGAGATGACCTTGACTCCTACATTTGTATGTATGTGCATGTTCACTTTAAACCAGGTAAATTACATTGACTGTAGCATACCAATCTGTCACTGTGAGCTTATATCCTTGGAAAGTACTTGGCCAAGTGTACCTTAATTAGCTTAGAAGGAGAATGTGGGGACATACATATTTGTCAGACATGAAGCTTTCAGGGTTGGGAGATGTATGTGAGCTTCTTGGGAAGAGAGAGAGAGATAGAGGGGAGGGGTATCAGACATGTTCATGAAGGTCAAGAGAGAGTCATGAGCATCTAAGCTTAAAATACAGCTGGGGGTGTTTCATAAATGTAAACTTATGAATGACTTTACGAACAACTTGTATGTGGCAAGCCAGATTGATTCTCAATCATTATATATCGCATCAGCTAAAGATGAAATATACAGATGTAGGTTAACATTACTATTGTTTACAAACCATTTTATTGCAAATTTTGTTTTTTGCCACAATTTAATCGAGATTATTGGAAATGCAGTCATACTTTGTTAAAACGTCAGGAAAAATTTTGAGCATCCCATTTGGCACTTCATATTCAAGTCATTTGTAAAGTCATGCATAAAAAAAAACTTTACGAACAGCTTTATGAAACACCACCCAGGGAAGATTTGACCCTCGACTGTCCTGTTTACTCTTTGTATTAATTATTCAAGTACATGTAATTCTGTCTGCCAACATACACATGTAATGCACAAGCTGCTATCCACAGTGAGAGGTCTGTTAACTCGGAGGTGAACTTTGCATTTGTGAATTCAATTCAGCAGCAGTGTACTTGAACAAAAAATAGATAGGGATACATGTACATTAATATGTAAGCCTACATACATGTATGTTACTTTTTCATTTTAACATGGATGAATAATATTTTTCCAAGATGACTATTCACTTAGTATAATTTGCAGTTGCAGTGTATGAGTAGAAGCATTGAACATTTTTATGCTGAACTTGATAAATAAACAAAAATGAAGTAAAATTTACAAGTTGTATACTGAGGGGCTCATAAATATATATCTGTTTTGAGGTATCACTTTAACATGATGGCACTTAGATATCCTGGAATGTGTGACAATAAGTGGACCATAAAAAGTTTCTAATTCGCCAACTATGTCCTGCAGTGGAAGTGATACTAAATTTGGATGATTTACATTTGAATAAACATTTTTTTCCCCCATAAACTGTCAGACACCAACATGCTTAGGGGAGAGGAAATTGAAGTGGGATGCGGATGAGAAATGCGCAGAATGATAGCTTGCTGCCTGGCAAATAGATTTTCCAGTGACGAATGTTTATGAGACCAAGTTAGGCATTATAAAGTCATCTCTAAATTAATTACATGGATGATAGCACCATAATTCATCTCCTTTTCATTTATGGGGCAGGGCATTTGGAAATTGGCAACACGTTTGAGTTGGGGGGGGGGGGAGAGCGAGTGGGGATTTGTCCTGATTAAACCATTTGCTTCTTTACTTGCTTTTAGCCCTAGTCAGCTTTGGTAAAAAAAAAAAAAAATAGTAAGGCCTGATCACCACATTACCACCCCACCATTTTGCTTGCCCTCTGCTTGCCCCTTTCTCTACTTTTAGAATCTTGCTATATCCATTGCTTTCAAAGAGAATAGAATTCCATCTTGGTTTAATCATGTTACAACCCTTAGAATTATTTGTACTATAGAAAAACCTGAGTCATAAATCATATTGTTATAGCACTGATAATTCAAGGATCAGTACTGTCAAAATAGCTTGATGTACTGGATGATTATTTTTTTTTTTTTTCTTTGTTAAAAAATATGTCATTTTCAGCTTGAACCCATAAATTCTGAAGACACGGAAACATTATTCAAATTTCAATCATACCATATGTAGCGCATTATGTGAATATGATCAAGAATAATCGTTTTGTTCATTATTCCAGACTTTGAACCACTTGTATCTTCAAGTATGGCAATTTTGGTATGTCAAATAGCCTTTGTATGAGATATCTCATGATACATACATGTCAATCAGAAGATTAATACCTATTACCGATCAACTTGGAAAGAAATTCATAAAACCACTATGAGTAATTCTTAACCAATTTAATCAAAACATTGTAGTGCAGAGATTATAGTTTTAATCCATTTGAACACATGTATTAAATTGAAAGCTAAAAATACTGATTAAACCCATTTATTTGCTAACGTACAGTGTAAGAACCCTTGCTGTTCTTTGCAAATTGCTAGCAACTTGCAAAATCCTACAGGTTTTACATGCACTTAGATACAAATCACAATGCTGCCTGCATAATTCAAGAAAGTCATACCATAGGGGGAAGTAATCCAGAGGGAGGAATTTTTGAATATTTTTACTTCGGATCCCAACCTTTCTTATCTCGGAAGAGGGATATCTGCGAGATGCACCGCAGGGCCGGTGTGTCACGGTAAATAAGAGTAAGATAATAGTCGGAGCTGATTGAGAATGAGTCGTACTCGAATTTTGTGACTCATTGTCTGACATGGGGCTGAGTCATAGAGTAAGCGGCAAAGTATGGTGCAGCATAGGGCAGATATTCTCATTGCGTCACTTTGATTGGACTTGGTAATAATATGAAATAAGCTTCTATGCCCATTGTATTATCTGCTTGCATTGTGCCGTAAATCATTTTTTATTTAGATATTTCATTTGAATGTACATGTAAAAGGTTAGCCCCATCTTAAGCAAACCCTGCTAACAAATAACGACTCAGTATTGATACGCAAAAAGCATTTGCAAAATCTTTGATTATCATTTTGAACTGATTGAAATTGTTAAGTAATTGTATCTTCATTATACTTTGTGCTTTCTGTAATATTGATTAATACAAGATCACATTGCTCATTTTTAGAAATTCTAATTTGAAAGCTTTTATTTTTCATACATTTAGTATCTATGGGATCATGTCTCCCAGTTCTGCCTCATTTGAATTGAGTCATATTGCTGTGGAGAGATCATACAAAAGCACAAATTTGTAAGATTCATGGTAAAAGATGTCTTCTCTTTATTTTATATCCAATCAAAATCAAATGCATAAGAGTGCTAAAACCCTGGTTTTACGACCCGCCAAAAATTTAGCCCAAGTGTAACGTCATGATGCAAATGGTCGTCTCCGAGTGGATCTATAGGTGCATATTTTAGAGGGTCACTGATTTTTATATGTGGGACTGTAATGTGTGAATCCAACAGCATTGTTGTGTAGGCCTGCCTAGTTGTTTTTATCTATGCTATTATTCTACTGTGTTTGTTTACATGCCATCCAACAGCTATTTTATCATTTAAACTGCGTGTTGCGTGAACAAACCACAAAACCCACAAGAAAAAAAAAAAAAAATTAGATGTCAGTGATGATTTTTGTACAGTGTGTTGAATACAAAATGCTAATAAATAACCGCTATGCAAATATTTATGTTTATGTTAGGAATAAAGCGTTCATATGCGTCATATGGTTAACCACTTTTGTGAATTGGGTTGACATTTTTAATGAAACAGGACATAGAAATTATAATAATACTTCAATTTTATGAAAAACTCCTCATCTGCTTCATATATTTCATCATACATAAATGATAGGATTGAATATATGAATATGCACTGGAGCAAATGGTTGAAAAGTATGTGATCCCTATGTCACTAATCCGTGGTACAGACAGTTTATCATCCTGAAATATTTGTTTAGATTGTATTTCTTCTTCCTTTGTAAAACACATAGCGACTACCACCATAACAAATATATTTTTCTTCTTTGAAACTAAGATAACTTCATGCCTCCAAATCTCGCTCCAGCAAGTTCAGCAGTACTTTTTGGAACTTGGGGTTAAGCGTATAGTCTGTTCAGGAAAGGGATGCTTCAATTGATCTCTGTATTACTTCCCTGTACTTCCTGATGAAGGAAATATTCTCGATCTCTCCCCAGGATATTGGTCGTCAGATTCATTTCGAAAAAAGCAACCTGATCTCTTTGTGTCCTGCTTGTGGCATTGGCATTATGACAGCTTGGGCAAGGGTGAAATAACTGTTTCCCCTTTTCCTAATTTGTGTTTTATATGCTTTGTTATGGGAAAAAGTAATTGTATATGCATGTGGAACATCTTACTTTTTGCCTCAAAAACTCGTGTGAAATTGCAAAATTTCTCTCTTATCCAAGGATAATTTCCTCCAGTTATTGAACAAACATGTATGGAACAGATATCCATCCTAATTCAGCATGCGTTGCTGAAGAGTTTTATCTTATTGGTGATAGAATCCTAGCATTCCTCAATTTTTGCAACTAAATAAATAACTACTGAATAATAACTACTGAAGGAAGAGGGGAATATAAAACAGGAATGTAATTTTCTATATACTGAAAATATAAGCAGCCAATCAAAACAAAGTTATCTGGTTTAAACTGCAAACAGGTAGAATAGGTTGATTTTAAGGAATTATCATTTACCAGCAACCCCCCCCCCCCCCATCCTGGTTATTTATAGGGGCAGTTGGGTGATGAAACTCCCTAATGACCTGGTATGCTTGGAATCCTATCGTTGCGAGATAATCCTTCATTTATGTAATCCTTCATTTGAAATCCTATGCCTGGATATATGATGGTATTATGCTCTGTTAATCATCACCAAGGAAACGGGGGATATGGACTACATGCATCATTTACTAATCCCTGCGCAGTGGCATGTGAATTCCCTATGGTCTGCATCAGCTAATTAACTTGTATCCTCCCCCCTCGTTCTCTCCCATTTCCCCTGATTTCCTCATCTTGACACCACTCTTACTCGCATCTAATTAGTGGATTAGACAATCAGCAATCGTTGCTTTTTGGCAGAGTGTTACTTTAATACATGCTTTTTGTATGGTTTTGAAAATGTCATGCTCTGATTCAAACAAAAGTATAGATTTCTATTTTTACCAGACTTTTGCAAGTACTCTTGTGGGATAAAAAATGTTTGAATTTTTGTATGCTCCCACTAGACTTGAGGTTATGTTTGCGGTTAGGATGGTTGTAATAAATTATGTATCAGATAGGGTACATGACAACTTTTACATCTGGATTTAAGCACAATAAGATTGAAATTTGAGGAATGTGCGAGTCATAAATTGGGCAGTGAGAATCTAGTGATTTTATTGTTACTTTTGAGCTAGTTTATCAGCCCTTTTTAATGGTCTCTCTATTCTAGTGGAAGCTGAAAATTCTGTTTTAGCTTTTCTCACTACAGTTGTTCCCAAAGTGTCACTGACACTGTTCCCATCTCACAGCTTCCTAAGCTATGGTCAAAAAAGAGAATGAAATGCAGAAAATTAGCTGTCAAATTTCTAACACTCGGTATTTTGTTTTTATGAGGGGGAGGGGTGTTGTTGCTCATTTCTGTGTAAAAAATCTTGTTTGTTTCATCCTACATGTGTTTTCAGGTTGAAAATGTCACTGACCCTTCTCATAACATATCACCTTGCAGTTGGTAAAACTTTAAAAAAGCCTGAATAATTATGTTGACAAATGTCTCTCTCATCCTATATATATTTTACAGAGAAGAGGAGTCTGTAAACATAATTTGCTGAGAGTGGTCAAGCATGTAATGAAAATGATGCATAATTTATTGCTATCTAATGATACACTGCATGTAATATACTGGCTGTTCATCCAATTATAAAAGTCGTATCTCTTTCTCTTTGTATCTGTACTGCGGTAGTAAGGGAATAGAACCAGAGCAAATAAGAGCCCCTGATTGCAGGTTTTATGAATATCCACTTGCTATTCATCCAATTATAAGTCATGTCTATTTCTCTATCTTTCTATCTGTAACATGGGAATAGAACACAGAGCAAATAAGAGCCCTTGATTGCAGGTTTTATGAATACTGATAGTGTTTGCACAGGCTAATCAATGACGTCATCGAGACAACACTTACTCCAGCGTTATTTGCTCTGTTGATATCAGGGCATGATGGGTAAACACATTCCCCATCGCATGCCTTCAATTGGGCAGTCAATCGGCTGGACATGGCCGTGGCAGCCAGGTCCGTGCCGAAACTGACCATTTGCCAAGCCATCAGTACATGGCTGAGTCCTCAGTCAAGCTTTCGTTGACTGACCAGGGTAGGTTAGTTGCCATCACAAACCCTCCTTAATCATAACATGCAATGTAAGGTCTGAATTATCTAACATACAGACTAACTTACATAGGCCCTATATAATGAGTTTCTCCTTCCTAATGTAAGCTGTATCTAACACGATCATTTGGAAGTTGATAAAGACTTGACCCAAGAACTTCAGTTTCTTGTATTTACGCATCAAGGAGTCTGAGCTTAAAGACTGATGTGTGGGAGGGGCTGGGAAGTTCTGATCATAACAAACTGGAATGAGAAGGAACTTGGTAGTAGTGCTACATGATAATTTATGATTGACTTTGGCTCTTGTCCTCTGATACTGAACTTCATCATCATTATTCCCATCTGACAGGCATATCTAGTTTGTAGTTTTGATTGCTTTCAGATGTGCAGGCTTTTATTAACCCTGTGTTTAAAACAAGACTTCATACATGTAGGCCTGTACCTTAAAGGGAAAGTCCACCCCAGAAATTTCACTCTTTCAATAAAAGGAGATAAATTTGAATAGCATTTTAAAAAGAAATGAGCAAAATCGGTCAAAGAATAAGAAAATTACACTCATTTGCATTTTCTAGTAAGTTACTCTTGGCTCTGCAAATTGGCAACACTGATGACATCATATGTGAGCAGCTCTCCATTCACTTTACACATGAAATGTCACATCTCTCAATTTTCTTGGAAGTTACACATTTTCTCACCCCATAGTCAAAGTATGTTATGTAAAAAGCAATTCTTCTGAACATACATTGACTGTGGGGGCTAGAAAATGTGTGACTTTCAAGAAAATTGAGAAAATGTGAAATTTCATGTACAAAGTGAATGGAGAGCTGCTCGCATATGATGTCATCAGTGTTGCCAATTTGCAGAACCGAGAGAAATTTACTAGAAAATGTAAATAAGTGTTATTTTCTTATTCTTTGACCAATTTTGCTCATTTCTTTTTTAAAATACTGTTCAAATTTAACTCCTTTTATTGAAACAGTGAAACTTCAAGGGTGAACTTTGCCTTTAAAAGGGGTACCCAATGCTGAAACAATGTTCCTTCATGTAAAAGAGCATGATTTTATTAGGAGAAAATCATCTGCCTAAAGTTTTTAAAAAGTTGTGTTGCCAAGAAAAACCCAAAATATGGTAAGATTTCAGCCTATTTTTGGCCCCTCAGCTGTGTCCCAGTTTCAATTGGGTACCCACAATGGCATCATTGTGGTTACCTTGTCGCGCAATTCTAGCAAAAAGCACAAGGTGCATGTATAATACATATTGTACAGTCTAGCGCTGCCACAACTGCAATGCGCGAAGCTGGGTAACCACATCTACGTCATACATGTACCTCATACTCAAATTTTTAGGTCAAAAACCCTTGACTAATTACAATAATTTGCCAAAATGCATTGATTTCGATTGAAAATCATCAAATTTTTAATGTTATAATTGTTCTTAGAATTCTATTCTCGATCATATATCAATTTTTTTTAACCATTGTGTAATCACTTTAAAGGTTACCTTGATTACAAGATGATAACAGTTGATTTCTGCCATACTTTGTTGCTGCACATTTTGACAATACAGTAATCTCCTCATTTTCCTGTCCAGTTTTACTTCATGGGAGATTTGCAATCCCCTTACAATTAATCCATTGGCAATTAAGGCTCCCATTATTGAATAGGGCGATTCATACTGTCAAAGTCGGTTCAGGTAGACGGTGCATCTATGCCATATGGATTACTGTGCTGAATAAATAATGATCTCTCAGTTTTGGTCTTGCATAATGATGTATTATTTTGGAATTGTGCTGTAGAAATGTTTGCTTACAAATCATCTTTTGTTAAAGATAGATTCAAGTGATAGACAAAAAAAATGCTTGGCTGTAATTAATGCCATGAGTCACATCCTGGTCATCATCAGCAAACATTATTTAGACAAGTTGATTAAATCAAAACTGAAATTTCAGCACTGGTACCTTCCCTGCTCTCCAAATCCTATTTAACGTCCTACTGCTTAGTTACAGTACAAGTAGACATGTTCTATTCATAAGTGGAATAGCTGCAAAAGATCATTGATACAAAAGTGACTATGTTTACTGGATTTAGATATTCACTTTGCTTTGATGTTAGAGCATAATTATTCCTAGCCTAACTGTAAGTTTTGTCATCCATTACTCTTTTCATTTATTGAGACAAAAGGCAGCATAAATACATGTATGCATTCAAGAATAACTAAGAACTTCATGGAATTCAAATTTCTAGACTTTAATAATAATGTAGTGTACATTTACATTTTAGTTTACAATATATGACTCATGATATTTATTTTGAAGTCTATGTGGCAGAAAATGTCATGATTTTATATGAAGGGTCTTGACTTGAGGCTATGACCCCTGTGGATATGCAATCTTAAGTAAACATTTCAAGCCCTGTGTTTATTCTGATGAGCTGGTGACCTTTTTCTAAGGACATATCAGCAAGGGAACCCTGCTGTGATGAAGCGATAATAATCAACTGAAAATTGATTACCAATCTACTGTGTACACTCCGCTCCCCATAATAGTAATTCATTTTCATATCTATATGTAATCTTGCAACCTTTGACATTTATCCTGAATGCTTAATACAGTATACCATTGGTAAATTCCAAATATAACATTATTTTTATAGGAAAGAGATGGACTTAGTGATATTACAATTTTATTTCTGCATCAGGCTTTGATTTATAAACAATGTTTTCTCCCCACTCTCTCCCATGCAATGTAGTATGCTGTACATTTTGGAATAGTGTATAAAGGGGGGGGGGGGGTTGTTCAGTAATATAATTTTGTCACTTTCCGATCATTTTATCTGAACTCACTGTTGAAACAAGACAGTGTCGGGTCTTTGAACAAGCTTATAATTTACCTGAAACTTTTTTAAAATGCCTATCTCATTTATTTTGCATAATGTAAAAGTGAAGCTCAATATGGAATCTTACTGTGACCTTTAACATACTGGCAAGGAGCATCCAATCATAGTCCCATCTGTACAATTTATTATCAACATTTGCGACTGTCATATTTTCATTGAATTTCAGTTCAGGCTGACCCTTCAGAGCTCTGGGAAAGTGACAGTAATTTGCTACAGCCATACCAAGCCTTCATTCAAACTAATAAAACATTTCTCCCAAAGTCCATTCCCTGTATTGTTAGCTCAGGCTTCTAGTAGCCGAAAGGGGGTATTAAAGAAGACTTGTCCTTTCGGATTAAGGCTCTTCAGGAACCTCTCTAAAGCTCCCTAATCCCCTAAAGAAGATTAACTTGATCAGGCTGCTTTCTAGTCCAGTTACATGCAAAGTGTCCCCCACTAAAAGCTATTTGCATTGTGCAGTTCAAGATAAATGACTGTATTGGCCATGTGGAATAGATCTCATTGGTGCTCTGAATTAATTTAACATAGTCTAGACTTGGAGGATAAATTTTGTGAATGGGATAAGAGTGGATTAAGCTTGTTTACTTGAGTGATGTGGAAATTGAACATTTGTACACCATGTGTAAATGGCAAATTTTCTGAGAATTTGCAGGATATTAGCTTGATGAATACTAAACCTGGGCTTGGGTCTTTGAACAATATGTGTATTATACAAAAATCGAATCATGTTCATCAGGTTAATTGCAATAACCTACAAATTTTTCTACTCAATGAAGTTATGGTATTATGGATTAATATCTGGAGGAATATTCTGTGTGTATGGGGGGGGGGGGGGGAGGGGGTGTAGAGATTGAAGGATTACTTTAAACCTTTATGTATTATACTTAATTCCTAACTTCCAGTTAAGGAGAGACCCTGTATGATTAATATGAATACATGTACAATTGTAAATGCAATTGAAGGTGCTTTCCTTAGATCTAGGGATGTAAGCATGGTTCTCGCCAGTACATAGCACCCATGGTTCCCATACCATGCGTAAAGGGTTTCAGACAAGGAAGAACCACGTGTGAAATTGCTGCACCATGCTTGGCAACAAGGGTAAAAAAATATTGGAGTATATATTCCTAACAATAATGATAAATGCCACAGATTGTTTTGCTTTTTAGCAATGTATTTTTACTTTTATGCCATTAGTAGACAACTCCTGCTTACCAAGAAGTATTTTTCATCCTTTTACTATAGTATATACTGCCGCCACACCTAACTTTAGGTGTTATTCCGTAAAACTTCCAAAATTTCCATGCTTTGCGCAGAGTGGGAACCGTGTGTGGAATTTTTTTCTAGTGAGAACCCTGGATCATGTAAGACCCTTAAGGGTTGTTCATGGCAGTTCATCTTTTCCCTGTAAATAAATAGCAAGGTGGAATTATAAAAAAAAAAGTAGCTCTGCCCAAATAAGGTGGGGTATTTTTTTTTGTTTTTTTTTTGTTTTTTTTTGTTGTTGTTTTTTTGCGTGCTATAAGATACAGGTATGTTAGAAGTGTATTACACTTAGCTTGCCCTGATGGTTTCTGGCGGCATATGTGAACGAAGCTTTTGGATTAACACAATGCCCTTCTTGGGCTGCACCTCTATTCACCCTATTGTCATTTCAGTCTAGACATCACACTAATCAAATGAAGCCTGGTAGGAAAGGTCAAATAAGAGTGACTATTATCCCTCCAAATTAAACCAGTAGTTTTCAACAGCCAGTTAATTGAAAGTTTGACTAAATGACTTTTGAACTAGAGTCCACCCTTCCATTTCACTTAATCAATTCATAAATTTCAGTTTTTAAAAGTCAGACTGCTCTCTATCTGTCTCTGTTTACAAATCAATCAATTCATTATGCATCTCTTTGTAATCAATTAGGTCATGTAGGAAAATAGAAAGTGAAATGGGATACACCAGTCGCTCTCGGACACAGTTGTCTGCCACACTCCTCTGACAGATCTCATTAAAAAGAATGGACGTCAATGGTGCCCTAATCCCCAAAACTTTCTGCTTGGCTGATTGAACGTGTGTGAGTTTGTTGGTGGGTTGGAATTGCAAAGTCTCGTTCTACCTCATTGGGCTGTAGTGGAGGAGGCCCTCGTGTGAGTGTGGTAGCTGTGTGGGAGGCAGTACTTGTAAACCACGACCTTGTAATTTTGTGACTCTATTCCTGAGATTAAAATAATGATAAATGGTTAAATACAGGCCTTCTGACAGAAGCAGTAAAGGGGGTGATATTGGAACCTGTGAAGCATTTCATCAAGTGTCTTCTCAGTGATTTTTACCAACAACTGTTATAAGCTACTGAAGTCCTTGCATCTGATTGCCTGAAAGCAGAGTTTTGGCAGAGGTGCAAATAAATTGATTAAACATGCTCACAAAAACTTGTTGACATTTGACTGTTTGAAATGTTTAAACAAGAAGACACATACTATATATGTAATCCTAATATCTGTAGGCAATATAGTAGGTACAACATTTATTAAAGTTGTAACTCAGTTTATTTGTTGAAAGTTTTTGTGATTATGTTGCATCAAAACACAGTCAAAGCAAGGTAATTCTACAAGCTGCATCCAGCTAGATGTATTACATGTATTACAATAAATTTATTCTATGCTTTGTACATTTGTGTTAAGATGATTGTGTGGCCACTTGATATATCCACTATAATTTAGAATTGTTTAGAATTATTTACCTATTTTTCTCCTGCACATTATTGATATCTAATCTCCTTTTGCATATTCCCAGACTAATATATTATTTATCACTCCTTCTTTTTTTTTCTTTGACCCATTTTGCTAACTTTACCAGGAGCACTTTAAGGTGCGTTTGAACTTTGCAGACCCAGGAAGTGTATATGCCTGATCATATCGTTGTTTTTATGAAGTGGCGAATCCGTGCACACTCGCAGAAAAGTGCTTTGGAGAAACGTTTTTTTTACGAACCGTGAAATTGTGTTTAAATGGCCATTGCTTCTTTATTCTGTAGTAATGTACATGGTAATTAATACCATTTTGAAATTAAAAGTTATATAAGCTTTCTTTCAATGTATATATCGATGCATGAAATTATGCAAAGAAAGCAAATTTCGTTATTCAAGAACACCTGAATTGGTAAATGCACTATCCTCCAAGTCATGTTTCTGCACACTACGCACATATTCGCTGGTTCATAAAAAACGACGATGATATTAGACCAACTGTGCTTTCCTTTGGTTTATATCCCCTGAATATATTTTGCATCCCTCATCTCATCATCATTATCATTGCATCTTTCGTTGTGTGTTCATTTTGTTTTTCATTGGTTGTCCATAACGAAAGCATTTCATGTAAGTGTTGGCACTCCATAGGAGATATGTTGACTGCTAGAAGGAATTAAGTTAGCTCTGTTAAAATGGGACTAAATGTCCTTCTAGCTCTCAGCAGGCAGTATGATTATTGAACATCATAAGATTGTTTAAAATATTAGCATGCATGCTACAAATAATGTTTGGAAGAGACTTTTGTTAGAGGTGTATATACTCTGTTCATCATTTGAGATGACCTAGTTTCAAGGCTGCGAGAGTATTTTCATGTACATGTATTACAATACTAGAATCCCTCCCTCAGTATGAAAATTATTTTTTGAAGATTAATAAGGTAATATTTTTTTTTTAAATAGAAAGTTTGATTCAAAATTATATTAATAAAAAAAACTGAGGACTTTAGTTCTTCTCATAAACAAACATTCAATCTCACATTCTGATTGAAACATACATTTTTTACCCACAAATCCTCTTTTAAAAAATGGTCTAAATCATTTTGAAAATTACAGTTTTGCCTATTGAAATTGAAGCTTGGCAATTTCTTTTTCTGTAATTTTCTTGGAACATTATTCTTTTATTTCGTGGTCATTTGTGATCCCCTTTTATTTCATTCCATGTAAAGCATATGAATAATTTTCTTTTCAAAATACTCTCTTTTGCTTGAAACTAGACTACATTATTACTGTTGTAATATTTCCCCAGCTTCCACCATGTGTGCGTAACATACTATTTTGAAGGTTACTCCCATTTAATATTAGATTATTGAGGAGAGCTACCAATTTAGGTCAGTTATCTAGGTGAGACTACTTCTCCGCAAATGTACTCTTTAACCCTATTATTTCTATTCGGCAACAACATCTCGTGATTAATTTTATCGCGAAAGGGTAACACATATACAACAACACATAGTTTAAAATCATTCCTCCCCTCTCTTTCTCCTGCCTCTCTTCCCCTCCCCCACCCCTGCATATTGTTTCCTTTAAACCAAAACAAATTTTATTTTGCTTATATATTTCAGCAGTTCCTGTGAAATTTGTGCTCAAAATGAAATACGATGAGGTGGCAACAATTTATTACATGGAAAAATAATTCTTCATACCTTCTCCCTCTCCTCTTCATAACAAAAATATCCTTATTATGTTTGGCAAATTTGCAGCAGCGGAAGAAGTAGTCCGTCTGACATGCATGCATGAACATAATGGTGTTTCCATGTTATCGCAGGTTGTCTGAAATAACATCATTAAGTATGAAAATTAAGTGTACATGAATGCTCGTGTGTGAAATGCATTTTGCCTGATTGATGTTTGGTGTCAGTTTAGTGATCTCATGCTATAAAAAAAAAATATTCATTGCGTTGCTATGCAAATGAAATTTGAATATGTGAATGTCAGTGTGAAAATGTTTGAGAGGTAAATTAGCGAATTAGTCAGTGCATCTGATTGCAGCAGCGTATTTTGTGATAGGAGTGAGGGGATGGGGGTGGGAGGGTGTACTCCGACCTATGCTCTGGTGCAATAGGCCTGTTTGCTAATTTTTTTTACATACATGTTGAACGAGTTTTCCTTGACAACTAAGGAGCTTGCCAGAGGCTTGTCAGACATAGCAACATGTAATTTATGCAAACTGGATTCCATCTGTTCAGATGCCATTATACATGAATAGTTGGTAGCCAAGGGTTCTGGAAAGAAATGTGCATAAATTGGAATAAGGTTAGTAAACAGGTGTATTGTTCTGGGCTTTAGTTTATCAAGGTATTTGGTTAGGGTCAGGGTCAGGGTTAGGGTTAGGGTTGCAGTGGGGTTTTAGGTGAGGTTTAGGGTGAGGGTGAGTGTTGGGTTTTTGTGTTTGGTCATAGGTTGATATAGATGTATAAAATATGTATAATGTGTGGAATGAATGCAGAGTAATTGTTTCAGAGCATATGTCATACAATGGGAGAGGGGGGGGGGGGGGGGGAGACGGGAGGCCAGTAATTATCCTGCTCCATGAACCTCTCAGACTTACCAGTTTTAGAGGAAACCGTTTTGACAGTCGTTATCATTTGCAAATCCATGTAGGCTTGCCATTGAGTTATGCCAGCATAGCCCAGCAAACACTCCTGCATTTATAGGAAATAAGAATTGTCCTTCCATTGTTTTAGTATTCCATTTCATTCTTCTATCATCACATCCTCATCCATTATAGCTGGCAGGGCTGCCATTTTTAATTTGTAGTCCATGTATATTAGGCAAGACCTAATATGTTTTAAACTCAGTTTTCACCTTGCCCTTCAAAGCTGAAAGATCTTTTAGTGAATGTGTCAGGATCATATGGTTTTATATTAGTCAAGGTATACATTTTCAGTTTCACTTAAGTTATCATTTTTTGTTAATTTTGACAGTGAAAAAGGTGTATTATGTGTGTACATTAGATAAGGTGTAATATGTTTTCATCTCATTTTTCATGACCATATTCATGTAGTTCCAGAACAAGAAAGTCTTTAAGTGGATGCTATTAGATTTAAACTGATATACATGTACATTATCCAAGATCTACATAATGGAATGTGGATTTCCTTTGTTTTAATGTATTTTAGAGGAAGCAAGCTGTTTTGAATAGATTACCGAATGGCGTGCTCAGTTACTCCAATATTTTTGTTTTCTCAGCACATTCTCATTTCATGTAGTTCAGAACAGCATAGTGGTTATGTCTCAACTAATATGTTTCATTCATGGTCTGACATGTGTATAGTTTATAGAACAAGCAGGTTGATATGCAAATATGTTCTTAACTTATATGTTTGATTCATGGTCTCACTTTTTGAAAAAATAAATTCATTTTGACAAGTAGATGAAACTTGAAGGATACTTGGCATTTTTGAGGACTCTCAACTTGTGTGCTTTAGCCAAGATTGAATGAATTTCGTTCTTGTCATTCGTGCATCACTTTTTGTAGAGCTAGAATTACTAATTTTATTTTTCTATATGATTTTTACGGAGTGATTGTTCTTCCATTCTTTTTTAGAGACCATGTTTGCTTTTGTAAAATAGAGCAAATTTATTTTATTTCATTGATTAAAACTGCCATTCTAATGGGTAAATGCAAAGTGCAAACAATTTTCAGTTTTCAGCAGCTTCCAGGTTTACCCATGGTATGAAGGAGAAAATCGAAACTCATGTAAGCATGTACACATACATGTAATATTTTGTCATACTGCTGGGATAAGGCATTATTTGAAGCTCATATGTTGAATAAAGTATAGTGACATGGTACCCCGAAAGGCCGGTTCAGATATGGGGGGGGGGGGGACCCGCAGGGTTTTTTAAAAGCATATTTTTAGTGTACAAAAGGAATGGCACTGACGTAACAAAGAATTGTGCTTAGAATGTCTCGCACTCATTCTCTTTCATATTATAAAATGCGCGTAAAACCCCCCTAAAAAAAAAAACCCTGTGGTTTCCCCTCTCATATTTGAATGACCCTAAACATATAGAGCAAAATGTCTGACATAGATCGGTACACTGCAATTGCATTTCATCCATATATTCTTCAGTATATTCTGAAAAAATCTTATATTAGCTGTTCAGAGCCTAAAGGATGCTAACTGATCATTTGATGTAGAGTCAAAGCATCTCAGACTCCAACAGACAATATTACTTATAATTCAAAACTAGATTTGTGAAAATGTGAATGCATTTCTATGATGGAATATCAGAGTGAAAGTTAAAGCACCTTCTATGATAGGGAGCTTTCGCAAACAGTTGCATTAACTCATATACTTGAACTTGGTTTTTAGCACCCATCTTGCTCTCAGGAGACATTATCTTTGTGTAGTTTATATTATGATATTGCATGGGTTTGAATGAAGTATAGTTAGTTGTGTCATACTTAGAGTGGGGGATGAGGGTGGCAGAGAGATGGGGGGGGGGGGGTGGTGGTGGAATGAGAGGAATATACTCTTCAATTTGAGATGCTAAGCATGAATTTTCTTTTTAGCTCTACATCATTATGATGTCAGTTTCACTTGGAAAAGAGAGACTCCACATTTTGTTGACTCCTCCCACATTGGGACTTCCTTTATTTTCTCTACCATCCTTGTTTCGTTGTAACAGGGTATATTCCCAACATGTCGTGCAGATGTCGATTTCTGTCGGGGCTTACAGGTTTGTTGCACTGAATGATCACTACACCTCAAGATTTTGCATCCCCAAACTAACAGAATTGTTTTATCTCTACAATTTGTTTCTTTGTGATGATTTTCTATTCAATTTTCCTCCCCTCCCTCTTCATATACATTTTTAAAAGTTATGGGTGAAGTTAGTATTAAAAAGATGCTGAAAATCCTCAAAAAGGCATTATAAATAAAGGACAGTTTAAGAATTTGGTTATGAATGCATGAAAATTGGAAGACTGGGATGTAGAAGATATAATTGCATGTTTTGGAGATTGCATTTTTTTCTTATTGTGGCATGTTTTGAATTAACAAATGAAAATTTAAGGAGATCTCTATAAGCAGGTTACAATTGATTAATTCAGAAAGCTGAATGGAAGATATGTAAGATATCTGAAATTCACCGTATAGTAGCGGTTTCATGTTTCCTACACAGAATAAAAAAATATAAAAATGCATTAATTGCAAACCATAGCGGAAATTCATTTCAGTGTTTGTTTTATGTGCAACAGCTTGTAGAATGCCCCCACCAAATGTTTTTGTTTGCATTTATCAAAGCAAGAAATTGTTTTCCATTATGATTATTTACTCTATGCTTAAACAAGGTCAAAAGAATGGAAAATGTGTATTTTACTACATTGTCAAAAATAAAAGAAGGAAGTAATTAAACCAATCAGCAGTGACAAAACCAATAGAAATTATTCTTTTTCAGAAGCATGAATATTTCACATACCGCCCCAGTAGCAACAAAACAAAACAATGAAAAAAGAAAAAAAAAAGAAAAAAAAAGAGAGAATCTGTTTTTAGGTTTAATAGGAAGTGCAACCTTTTTGATATCAGAATAAATATTGTTTTCTACCATAGTAACAATATAATCATAAGACAAGTGTTGTTCATGTGCACACTTTACATCAATCAGATCTCAAATGCTTACAGGCGCCTGGGATACATAGACCCCTAAAAGATCAACATTTATCAGGAGGGCTCATGCATTTAAACCACACAAATTTCAGTCTATACCCCTTTAAAATAAATAAATAAATAAATGAAAAATACCAACAAATGTTAACTTGGAGGCCTGCATAAATATTTCAGTAGAAAGCTTCAGTGAGAACATTCCCCTTGGAGTTTGATTTGTGGTAATTTAAAAACTCTTTTTTTGTTGTTTTCATAAATGTCACAAAATTCACTGGAGGAGCTTAATATTATTCATATTTATTTATGTTTTTAGAATTAGATTAGAATCTGAAAAACAGTATTTATTGAATATCACTGATTAAAAATCTGGAAGAAAGAGAGCTGTGATTAGAAACATGAAAATGACGCTGCACAAGTTCCTCATGAATGTCTGTTGTTTCATAATTTACGTAAGAAGTAGGTTGTAGATGAGAAGAATAAGAATCACACAAGTACAGGATAGTCATTAATTTCACAGTAGTGAACATGGAATGACTTGCGTTCCACTCGAGTGCTGGTGTGCATACATTATTGTGAGATTTCCCAGGACGATCGCACTTAGATGAGTGGTATCCTACGCCCACCTTTCAATTGATAAAGAAAGCCAATTATGACAGTAACCGTAAGCCATGGTCCCCCGGAGTTACTAATGCATGCAGACTCCCTACTGCTAAAATGCATCGTGCCTTGAAATATCACTAGAGGGCATTATCACTCTCCCCTTTCCCCCCCTTCTCTCTGTGCTCAGCGGTTGACATCGGCCATCCCAGCATGCCGTTTTGCATTTCAAGTGCTAGAGCCCGAAGACTTCCTAGCATGCTGGCTGGAAAATCCTTATGTTGAGAATTTGAGAAGGAACACACCCAGACTTGGAGAATCTGACATACCCATCCTGTCATATGCATAAACAGTAATGCAATGACATGTATCAGAAATTTGGAATGAGGCTATGTATTGTTTACAGTGAATCATTGAATATTCAGTTGTAACATAGCGTTTTAAAACTGTTTTATTTTTGATGGATGGATTCTGCACCGACAACCAAAACCTGGCTGTTGCATGGATACACAAGTATGGATGGATACATGCCTTTACATGAATACACGCCTTCACATGGATACACAAGTATGCTTAGCTCAAATAGCATCCTATAAAAAAAAAGTAAGCATGGAATTCATCTTTGGGTTTTGATCAAATAAACATCAAGAATTCTTCAAAATTTAAGACTTTACAAATGTCATGACGACTGCCAAATCCAAATCAAATATTGCACCTACCTCAAATATTGGATTCAACTTGAAATACTGAAATCTTGAGCAAATTAAACTCAGAAAAAAAAAATTGTTCTAGATAGTACAACTACCTCATATATTGGAGAACATTTGATTTGAGGAATCAACAACAGCACAGAAATGACTAAATATCAAGTCATTTGCAGAAAACATGAGTACAGATCACTGAGGCGGGCATATTGGACACATAGCACCTGCGCATACTGAATAATAAATTGGGGGTACCATCAGGTAACGCGATATGAAAGCTAAGAGTTTTGATGAGAATGAGGGCTTGTTAGCAATCAGTGGGGGACATTAAGGAGACTGAAATTCATGATTTGATTGATCTAGACTTCATTTCAAATTGAGAATGGTCTTCGATAATCCACTTTGAAAGCCGACTGGTAATTTTACGTTGAAGAATGGAAAGAACATTAGTCAAATAATATTTTCTGATGCAAAAGTGAGAGAAAAACCTGTCCTGTGAACACAATCTTTCCTCATATTCAGTGCAACAGAACATACTGGGGTTGCTGGAGTCTATGCATTCCACAACTTCTTTAAGAAAGCCCGACCACATCCCCATTTTTTTTATTACTTCCCTGTTGCCTTGATACCCGTATTGCTGCCTCTCCATCTTATTAAATCCTGAACATTTCTGTTCTGTTTTCTGGTCTTCCAGGGTACTCATTATTTGCCCTCCACGCACCCAACATTGTCGGTGCTACCCTTCCCACATCCCCCTGTTCCTTCATGAGGTTGATTAAGCTCTGAAGTCCATATTTCCTCAATGAGGTTTCACCCACAACCTTTTCAAATTAAAATGATATTGCACCAACCTTGGGCTACAATATGACATGCGCTGTCCCCTACCACCCTGTCGCCCTTATTAGATTTTCCTGGTAGATGACAGTGATTTTTAAAAACAAATTGAATGTTGCAGGTTTATTTTGTTTCACAATTCGTAAAGCTTCCGATTATACATGAAGGATTAGAGGATGGGGGGGGGGTTAGAAAATTATGCCCATGATGCTACATGAGGGATCACTGTGAAATGCCCCCCCCCCCCCCCCACACACCTTTAGAGTTAATGGCCTAATCCAACCTATCTCAGATTTTGGTTTATATCATGATTTAATCTAGTTTTGTTTGCCTCTCTAGAGCTTTGATCAGAAGAAATATGGAATGAAATACTCTGTCAATTTATGTTCAGAACTCCATGGTTCTAAATAATGTACGTGCACTGAATGACCAAATACATGTTACTTGGATCTGCCATCATGTGCTTCACAGAATGATAAATACCTGCTTGCCATTCTGACAGTTCGAGATGATGTATTAATATCATGCCTCGTTTTACACACAGTCACACTGGGTCCATCCTCGCAGCTGAAAGCAATACCTCATACTCACACCTCCTCATCATCTCTCATAATCACCTTCAAATAAAGCACCATCCATACCGCATTCTGCTCTAGTTCATCTTTTCGACACCTCCATTCATTTACCCTTGGTTAACATCAATGACAAAAGCTCCACACCTGATTCTGTATTCATAGATGACCCCTCCTGTCCTTGTTCACTCCCAATGATGTATTTAAAACAACACACAAACACACACATAACCTCCCCCCCCCACCCCCCCCTAACTGGAGTCCACACTTAAATGGTACATATCCCATAATTCACCCCTTCTCCGTTGACCCCAGTCCTCCAGGAAATGGAAGAAAAAATACATAGTATTTACTTAACTTTGGCTGCCCTTTAATATTATTCCCCATCAGAGAAACTCCACTCTTTACTCCCAATTCCCTAATAAGTGGCGAGATATTCATACCTGTGTTAAAATTTATACCTCTTACTCTACCCCTTTCACCCTCTAAGCTGGTCCCCTACCAGTTTCCAATGAGCCCCATCTTCCACTCCCTCCCACCATCGACACAGGAGGATGCGGTCCACTTGATTGCATCCCAACCCAGACAGCCCTTGGCGCCGCCACTGAGCAATTGCAAGGTGTGGCTGGGTTCACCAGGGCAGATGAGACCCTGAAATCAAATCAACCAGCATCACACCTCCCTACAACGATGCTTACACATACACGGTGCTAGCCTCAACAACCTGTTAGGATGCACGGTTCAAAACAATTACAATTTCTACATCTGGTATGCCAATCTTCCAGCCTCCACTTGCACAGATTATTTTCTGGCATTACTTTGCCAAGTATCCCATTCTGCAATGAAATAAATATTATTTTTATTTATTTGTACTAAATTGATTAACAAACAAACAGTAAATAAATACAAGATGATATTTTGTATCCAGGGAAGATGTTTGATTATGAAACACATCCGCCAGTGGATATCAATTACAAAGAACTTTCGGTAATGCCAGTCTGCTTCTCTATCTTTCTCTTTTTCTTCAGTAGAATGAAAGGAATTCTTATAAGTTGATTTGAAGATAAATTTGCTTTTGTTTTTTAATGGAAAGAAGGGATCAACAGCAACAACCAAAAAAAGAACTTCGCAAAATCAATGATACATATTTGCAAACAAATAAAAGAGAGTTGACTCAAGGAATTTTGGAACCATTGGGTATAGCTTTTTGTATATAATAGCTTAGCTCTTAGGCAAAATGAAATAGACCTTGATCTATGTGCATTCAATTACAGATTATTTTCTGGCATTGCATTGCCAAGTATCCCATTCTGCAATGAAATAAATATTATTTTTTATTTATTTGTACTAAATTGATTAAAGGCATTGGCTAACATTGTTATGATTTTTTAAAAATCTTGTTTTGTTACTTGAAAATGGGATAAACATAAGGGTTATAGTGTAAAAATACCAGTCTGAAAGCTTCAAAGTATAATATCCATAGGAAGTATTTTTAAATATTAAAAATGTGAGCCAATGTTTGAAAAATATACGAGCGTCGGTTGCACAGAATAGACATAAGAGTGCGCATGCGCGTATGACTCACCTTACCGTACTGTGTGTATTGGCGTATCACGCTGCGGGAGGCACATAATGGCATTTTCAAATTCAAGCAAAGTGGTCCTCTTAGTGATTGTCTCGTGAGACGAAGGATAATAAAATCACTGTTTGTGTCTAACTTACACTTTTTCATTCCAAATTATGGTTGGTTTCAGGGTTTTTGAGTACAAATACAAGTACTCATACACATGTTTCATCTTAGTTTGAGAATTTTTTAAATCAGCTACTCACAAAGTTAGCCAATGCCTTTAACAAACAAACAGTAAATAAATACAAGATGATGTTTTGTATGGAGGGAAGATGTTTGATTATAAAACACATCCACCAGTGGATATCAATTACAAAGAACTTTTGGTAATGCCAGTCTGCATCTCTATCTTTCTCTTTTTCTTAAGTAGAATGAAAGGAATTCTTATAAGTTGATTTGAAGATAAATTTGATTTTTTTTTTTAAATGGAAAGAAGGGATCAACAGCAACAAACAAAAACGAACTTCGCAAAATCAATGATACATATTTGCAAACAAATAAAAGAGAGTTGACTCAAGGAATTTTGGAACCAGTGGGTATAGCTTTTTGTATATAATAGCTTAGCTCTTAGGCAAAATGAAATAGACCTTGATCTCTGTGCATTCAATTACAATTTAATTATGATTTCATATTAGTTTTATGGTTAGGGTAACTACACTCCCCATCTTATGAAAGCTAAGTAAATATCACTTGATGTCATACATATGTACATTAAATGTAATGGAAGAAGGGGGTGGCACCAAGAAGAACCCACTGGAAATGAAATGAAGCATTACCTGTACTTATCCTAAGTTCATTACATATTTGTTACAATGTAGGAAAGTAATTTGCCCTTGGAATTAACATGCCTACTTTCTGAAGAATTAATGGTTTTAGTGATTAGAGTTTGTTAAAAGTGAAAGCACACCCTGCATGTTTGCCAAAATAGTTTATACACAAAATGTAATCAATTTATATGTTAATGAATATATATTTTAATGCTTACCCTATATGATTAAGACATGCCATCTTTTGACATATTTGTTGTAATATGAAAGAAGACTACCATACTTCCATGCAATTTACAAGACAACAGATTCAGTAAATCTCATCTGTGCATCATATTTATTTTTCAGAGTCAGGAGTTGCTGTCTTTTCACACAATAGTCAATTCAGACAATAGTCATTTGCATTTTACCTCATTGAGAACTACTTGCATGCAAATCTTAAAGAGAAAAGATTCAATAAAATTCATCAAATGCATCATATTCATTCTTCCAAATAAAAAGAAATAAAACAGACAATACCCATTTTATTTTTCAGAGTCAGGTGTTGCTGTTTTTTTCACACAATAGTTAATTCAGACAATAGTAATTTGCAATTTATCTCATTCATTAAATGGTGCACCTTGCACTGTGAATCATTCCGCAGACAATCTGTATTGTCCTATCAGCCCGAAGATACAGATAACCCCAGCTACGTGACCCCTGTATGCCCCAGACATGGATGAAAACACCTTTTGTTTTCTGCCGTGATTCACAGGTCTGAAGCATCCAGCCATGCGTGGTAGCTTGAATGAGAAAACAAGAAATAAGATGAGATAAAAGCAGCATGCAGTGTGGCATACAACACATACGCACACACTAAAATCAATGAAATTTGTCTAGAGCGCTTTAATTGGAAACTGAATTATGGGTCTATGTTAATTACTCTCTCCCTCTCTCTCAGCCCAACGAAGGCTATTTATGTAGATATATACAGCAGGCATAGGCAGAGGGCAATTTGTAGGGCGTGTGTGTGTTCATGTGTGTTGCATGTATATACGCGAGAGGCCAAAGCGGCGAATATAATCGCTCCACTTTAAGTAGCGTGTGTTGTTAGTGCATGGCTGTCTTTTTTTATACGAGATGTTTAAAGACACTGGATGCCTTGGTAGAGCATGATAGGTTTGTTCAATGATGTAATTCAAGGCATGAAGTGATGAGGTTAAAAGATTTGAATTTGCATTGATGGTTGCCAAGGTTACATATCACCTGAAAGCTAGAAGGGTGTTTCAAATCATAGGAGTTCTGTCCTTTGGCTCATGAGTGAGTAATTATATGGTAAAAACAAAGAGATTGAAGCTCCTAGGTATGAAGTTTTAATTTAATGCAATTTCAGTGTGATATTGTGTCCAGGTGCAAATGGCAAAACAAAATCTAAAATCAGTCTTTCATTACTTACTTTGGTTTTTGTTATTTATATTTTTCACATGATGAGTAAATATGATATGTGTCTACACTATTTGCATGATGATACAATGAACATATCCTTGATTACCTGAAACCATAATGGTTTTTATAGGAATTATAATCTATTCCTATTTTTCATGCAAAGGAGTCCATCTGTTATATTCATCGATTATGCTTAATATTGCACTGTGGGTGAGTCACTGCAACTGTATTCAATAATTGATAACAAAATCATAAATCTTTCCTAAGATATTAGGCAGAAAAAGGCCAGTGGAGTGTCTTGAGTAGCCAAGCAATTCTTGGCATGAATTCCCTAATGATATGTGTCTGTAAATGGACAACAAACAAAAATTGGAATGGTACAGTAAAACCTGCATATTAAGACCATTCATTGGAGACGGCTAGACAGTGGGTCTTCATAGGCAGGTGGTCTTTGTGTACAGGCACATGTACTGTACCCTTTCACGTATGTTTCAAAGAGAACTATGTGCATTGTTCAAGGAAAACAAACAAAATGTTTTTGTAATTTATATATGAACCGGGGGGGGGGGGGGGGGGGGGGGGCATTACAAGGTGGACACCATGCTTGTACATGGGATTTCAAAAAGGACCCTAAACAAGCAACTATCCTTCGATCGCAGAATACCCTAAACAAGTATTTTGTCATGTTTTCCCAATAAAAACAAGTATTTTCAACCCAAGCTGTTCTAAAAGTATATGCTTTTTTCCTAATTTTTGCAATTTTGATACCCTTTTCACTGTACAAAACACACGCGTATATCGCCCGTCCATGAAAAACGACCCTTTGTACGCATTTTTGTGTATGAGCATGGTGTCTACCTTGTAATGGCAGTGCCCCCCCTCCCCCCCCCCCCCCGTACCCCCGTATATGAACAAAACAAAAGTCATTTGCTGCAAGCCACATGAGCATGTGTTATGTAATATTGGTTGATGCCATTCTGACTTAGAGCAGATGATGTGATCTCCATCTAGACAGGCGGTCTTTTCAAACTAGTGGTCCCTGAAGCAAGTTAGACTCTTTTAATCGCTCCTGGATGATTGTTTTTGATAAAATATGGAAGAAAAGTTAACCATCTCTTTTAAATTTTTTTCATATTTGTCTTTGTACAGAGTGGGCCACACCCTGCAAGCCTTCTAGCGCTACAGCAAATCTCAGAACTGGTGCTGCCTCAGTCCCGCTTCAACCAGAGCACGGGGAGAAGTCTTGGAGGAGGTATGAAAAGGGGGAAGAGAGGGGAAATCCTGTATATCTCCATCATTAGGGAACTGGAGGAGGGGGGGGGGTGCTGGGGAATGCTGACTGATTAAAAAAAGAGAGAGAGATACATGTAAATATATAGGAAACAGGGAGAGTGAAAAGAAAGGAATGGTGGAAAATCATTTCTTATTGATACCTGTGTATTTACTGGAGGAGGTCTTTGAGAGGTGTGGGGATGTCTTATAAGAAACAAGGGGAAAGTGTTTAATCCATGAGATAATCCATGGGATACTGGGATAAGTTGAGCAAGGAAGGTCAGAAAATGAATGGCAGTTTTCTCTATGATGTGTCATTTGAAAGATATTTTTTTAAAAGATAGGCAAAATAGAGAATATACCCACCAGAGAGGGATGGAGGCATCGATGAAGCTCAACATTGTTCATCATTGTCTATCTTTGCATTTCATATTTTCAGTTTTCGATTGTTTTCAAATCTTACTGTCCATTGACCAATATGAAATGTTGCTGTTTTATATCCTTTTTCCCTTGCCCACTGAGAATACAAGTTACAAGCCATGAATTGTATTAGCTGTATAATATGCAAGTAGAAAGTATTCCCAAAAGAAAGAAAATTAATTACATTAAAACACTATTTTTAAGTAGCTGTTTTGGTGGCACATACTCTTGTGATTCAGAATTTGCTCGGTAAGGATTGGTTATTTGTCATCTACCGACTGAAGTGAAATGCTTTCAACTTTTGCAGACTCCGACGTGATGGCCATTTCATGGATAAATTGGGTTTATGTATGAAAAGGGGGTAACATGATTATTCAAGAACTTCAGGGGGAAGTAGCCAGGTATTCAGACCTAATGCATTGGCCCAGTAACCCACTTTTGTGTTAGATATTCACTAGAGGCGCATGATGTCAGTCAACCCATAATGGCCAAGTGCCACATGATCTTGTTCCAACCGTTTGTCCCGCCTCTGCCTGCTTATTCATGTTACTTTCTACGTTTTGTCTGACCCGTGTCTGAACTCTTGCTAGAAGGTTTCACAATGTAGTGATAAGAGCAAAGGACATTTTGACACTTCCTTGTAGTATTATACGGTCTTGCATGATTTTTATTGCAATTGAAGAACAGTGGTCAAGAAGATGTGATATTGGAGTATAAGTAATAGGTCATGGGACTCACAAATTCAGGAAGTTAGCTGAAAAATTAAAGCTGTGGGTATGACTAGACTCTTAGAAAGGATTACGAATTTACCTTTAGTAAACCAAACAGCAAACTTTTGGTTCTATTTGTTGCAAATATTAAAGGGCACCAGAACTGGATCTATCATGACTTTTGTTATATTTCTGTATGAATAAGGCATGTGAGTGTTTTAAGAGTCTATCTATGCGCACAGGGAGCTACATGTATCTGATGAATTCAGTATTTGAAACAGCAAAATTTTTACTCCCTCTTCGAACCCTCATTCATGAGGAGTGCTGTTTTGATATAAAATTGGAAGTATGTGTCATCTTCTCTTTTGGAGTGGAAGAAAAATGGTTGTCTTTTATTCCAGACATTGAAGTGGCAGTGAGTTTGTTTTCATGCATGTTATGCCCTCACCCTGTCCGTAAATTAGACTGCCCTCCATATATTGCATATCCTTAATATAATAGAGATAAATCTGTCGTATTGTATATGTAAGAAATAATCGTTTGCCTTGTTTTCTTGCATGATCGCTATTCCCCATTCACAACATCAGGAAGATACGGAACAGGTGGAGTACATTTTTCATATTTTTTGTCGAAAAAGACAGTCCATTGCTAATCATTTCAAAGCTTACCAGATCACCCTCTCTCGTACTTAAAATCCTATACCCATCACCCCTTTAAAGAAAAACAGTAAAATTTTCAAACATTTAAAAAATTGCCAGTAGTTGTCACTGCATTTCTAGATCTTACATCTTGGTGTTGGTATTTCAGTGTATTGTGGACTCCTAATTTTCCATCTAACTTCGAAAGCTGAATAATGTAATTCATTTGCAGCATGTTATATGTATCGACTTACAAATGTATGTTTTACTTTATATTATTGATCATTTTTCTCCAATTGATGTACAGATGTTTTATTTCCCATTTGCATTGAAGTGCAATGGTTATCTCACTCGTTAAATTTTTTTTAGAGAAGAATATCTATTTCTTATATTTCAGGAAAAAATGATACATTATGTAGAAACCTTGAAAAACTGAATACGGTTTGTATTTCTGGCAATGATTTTTTTTTTTTTTTTTAATGGTAGGGATAAAAAAAACCTCCTTTTAAGTGATAGACTAATTTACAGCTCTCTACATGTATATATTTCCTGAAAATTCACAGTGACTAAATTAAAGTATTTGTTCACTATGTTAAAAGCAATAGTTTGCAAAGTATAGTGCGGTACAACGTGAATGATATACACACGAAAAACAATAGATAATTTTATATTTAATTTTTATTTTCCTTTGAGTAGTCTCAGTAAATGCCTTAACAGGTTAATTAAGCAGTTATCATTAATCTCTTTCTCCATCATAAAATGCACCTGTAATCCCAATACATGTATGCTGTAATGTTCCATTTCAAAAACCCTAACATATATTAAAGTACTAACAACCATATGATTCATGCAGGAATAATTTCCACCATCTTCAAACCTTTTCGCCCACCTACTCTGCATCATTTCTATGAGCCATGTTATAGCTCTTATCACCTTGTAACGCTAATCCGATAGAGAGACTAAGCAAATACACTTTTGAGATTACGGCTAGTTTGAGGTGTTCACAAGATTAATACTCCACATTTCTTTTATGGCCTCATGGCCATTGTAATTTTTCTCTCTCTTATCCTAATCTCGTTTGGACTGAGTTGGTCATTCAAGGTCTTAGTCATGGCTAAATCTGACATTGACACCTTAACATGCAACTCCAATGAATCTGTAATATAGTGGGAATTGTCATCCATTCTACAGTTTAAAGGTACATGTACTTCTGTGCATACCAATTGGAATCATAAAAATCTGTTGATATCATTGGAAGTAAGATGATTAAAAAGACATATTAATCAAAATCATATCATTCAAAGAAAGCAATAAGAGAAATGGCTTTTGTGGCAAAAATCAAGCAATTTTTCAATTCTTTTTTTGCAGACATATCGTCGGTTTGGAGCCAAAAGGGCATTAAGTCTGTATAAAATGATATGAGTTAACCCCCTTCTGGCTCTGGGCAGACGATATGTCAATTGTTCCTGGTTAACAGGAATCAAAGATGGAGCATTTCTTCTTTTTTAGAGCATCAACTACACTCATTTTCCAGCAAACTAATATTGCTTCTCTGTTGAGAAAATCAATTATGCGCATATGCATTATAGGAGAAATTTTTTGAATGGTGTTGCAAGGTTTAGACATGTTTCATAATCAATGAAAACAGAATTATCATTCTCTGCATTTCATGCATTTTAGCAGTATGGCATTATTATCCATATGAAAACTCCATGTAACCTTTGAAAGGGTAGCGAAGATAACCAAATAATTCATTTGAAAGATACCATCATCTTTCCATTATAGATTTGTAAGGGTAAAGAGGAGAACTAAAATCAAATCATTGTATTTATAATTGCATTTATAAAGATAATTATGTTCTGTGCTAAAATATTTTTAAAAGTCTAAAATATTTATCAGTAGTAATTTTTGTCAATTTGCTTATAAAAGATTTCATTCTCAGAAATAATATGTCAGTCTTTTCACAATGTGATACATTCTTCTTGCATTTCATGATCTCAGAGTAATTACAAACATTCATATTGGAGCTTCATTATGTTCATCAATAATTACTAATGAGACCATTTTCTTTTTTATTTAATAATGTTATGGAAATCATTTGCAATTTCTTTGAATATTATTGTATGAATGTCTGTAATATCTTGGATTAACATTATAGAAAATTGAATGCCTCTTGTGTCCATTTTATCAAGTTAATGTATTAATTCGTCGGCTTCCCGGAAAAAGGCCGTTAGCGACCTTTTCTCAATTTTCCCGCCATTTTTTTTCATTGCAGAAATGGAAAAAGCATGTCATAAGCTTTCTTCTCGTACCATTCTCGAACCTCAATTTGACATCATTATGATGTAATAAGCCAAAAAACAAAATTACGCGAGCACGTGAATTCCTCCTCAACGTGCTTACGCCCATAGACCGATTCGCAATAGCGTCCTTTTCTGGGAACTATTGCGCATTATTTTGTTCCTGAAAAAAAGACCCTATTCTTCGCTCAACGTGCTTACGCGCATAGACTGATTCGCATTAGCGGCCTTTTTCCGGGAACTGGATTTACGTACTCGTGCATTTTTGGTCCGGGAAGGAAGCCGTTAAGGATAAAATGCTAATGATTAGAAAACCATTAGAGTGTTTTAATAAAAGCACAAAATATCATTGAAGAAAAAATCTTGCTCTGTCAGAAGTTTGAGAGTTAGGACGGAAAAATAACACACTAGCTGCTAAAAGCTCAAAATAAGGTCAAAACTTCATTCGCGTTTTTCTCGAAAAAGTACATTTCGCGCACGTGCACGTTAGTGGCCTTTTTCCGGGAAGGCGACGAATTGTAATTGTCAAAGGATGATGTGTAATAATATCAAGATTGTTCAGTTATATTTTGCTTAATGTTTTCGGTTCATTTTCCAAAATGTGAATGCAAAAGTGTGAAGATTTATTTATTGTAAGGTTATGAATATAGTGAGCTTGTAAGAATGTATGCTTCCATTTGGGTTGTTGATTTAGTTCAACGTTATTTTGACCTGGCTTTGACTTTACCCCATGCATTCTCTATTGAGGTACCGTTAGTTGATATTTTGACTTATACTTATTACTGTGGTCACATCTGTGATAAATATATCTTCTTTTTCTTTTTTTTTAAATATTACTTTTAAGCTCAATGTTGATAATTTGTTAGTCCGGTGAACCAAATTAAGCTTGAGAAATGACATTCTTGGTGTGAAAAACATACCTTGGAAATCTAAGTGATACATTGTATGTGTAATTCTATTTTGCTTTTACACATTTTGAATTAACAATGTGCAATTATATATGTCTCTGTGGAGTATAAGTATTCTAATGTGCAAGCGTAAATGTGGTATTACTAACCTGCGTGTATTTATTTAATCTAGATCTCTTGCATGATGTTACACGCATTTTGTTTTTAGTGGTCTTGAAATAATTTGTACGTTGAATAAACATCTCATGCGTCCGTTCATTTTATCAGGTACGAGTTGCGTTATACCAGTCGCTGATATCCGAGGATCCGACTCTGTCAATTACACAAAGGGAGAGAAGGCACTCCGCTGCAAGCTTGCCTCCCTCTATCGTCTAGTAGACCTTCATGGATGGACCCATCTCATATACAATCACATCTCAGTAAGTCACCAGCATATTTCTATATTTCATATTACTCTTCCAGCAAATAAAAGAGTGATAAATGGTAATGATAGAATAGTTCTCGTTTTGTGCCTGAACTGTATGTAATGTGAAGTGATTAGATTCTGGTAAGCTTTCAAAACTGTTCAAGAAATGGAGTGAAAATTATGATATGTTTTAAAAGATTAATCTTAAGGGCCAGAAGGGAGTCATAAAATCTTTTTTTAACATCCTTCAGAACTCAGCAAAATTGTTAAAAATGCAAAACACCCCTGAGGAAATACCTAAACTTCACCATTTTTCTGAGAACGTTACAATGATGAAATGTCTTTATACACTGTAAGAAATGTGAATAGAAATTTAAAATTTGCAAAATATTATGATTAAGAAATCTCAGAGTTTGTATGATAATTTCATAATTTTTACACTACAAATTAATAAAAAAAAAAATGACACAAAAAGTATCTCATATATTTTCAAAGAAACATTTAAAGGTTTGACTATAAGTCAAACCATTGTTCAGCATGTAGGCTGATGTACATGTATGTACTAAGTTATAGCAATGACTTATGACATGCCAGCGGTAATGACTACTACCGAGCACTTATTACCAACACGCTACACAAGTCCCAGCCATAATTCGAATCTGAATATCCATTACACGTTAAGTGGTTATTGATTTTAAATGGCTCATTGTAATTATACTTTTTTATATATATCTAAAGGCTTTTCTCTACAGGCAAGTGCAGGATGCTTATACAGAGATTATAAGTTCAGCTCTATTGATCCATGCCAAAGTTAATTTATTAACTGGTGTGCATGTACTTATAGTGTAACATAGACGATGAAAAGGAAACTGTAAATGAAATGAGAATTTTAATCATTGATCTTACAGAAAAGGGAACAATTTGATTACTGGGAGTGAATTTTGTGTTTTGATTGAAGTATGTTTATTATAAGGAAGCTTCGGTGAAGTAGATTAGCAAGTGTAAATATGAGTCCCACAAATGTCTGTTGATGTACCTTACATTAGGTCAGTTAGGTAATGAAATTGCATGTAAATTTATGTGATATTATCGGTGCCTCGTTGCGAGGTCAGCCCCATTTCAAGTAGCCATCGACATGACTGGCATTCCACGGCTGAGTGGCAAAGCCAAGAAGGAACTCAGAATACATGATCGTGCCCCAGCCGACTGTGATGTGTTGCAGGTTATCTGAAATCTAGCAGAGCTGTGACTTCATATCAATGAACATAGCTTCAATGAACATTCTCTATTTTATGAGAGCTCTGGCATTCTGCCTCATATTAAGCTGTAAAGCTGTGACTTGATAGCAGAATCATACCTTCATTGAGCATCTCATTTTATTTTGATAGGCGCCCTGTATCAGGCACACATACATGTATGCTGTAACATGATACCTGAGATTGTATTCGTTGAGGATTCAAATTTATCAGATAGGTGACAATTACTACATGTATCGGCACATGTGTATGATTGACACTGTCATAGTCCTATCCTTGCTGTTTCTGAAGAGTTTCTCCATTGAACATACCTTGAGCATACCTTGAAGGCCACACCTTGCCATCATGGTGAACCTAGTTTGGTGTGGCAGGGTTAAAGGGTCCCATGGGACACATTTGAAAACCCAGTTTGGATAAGTCTTGTTTGAAAATGAGGAGTTTGCTGTATCTGAAGAGTTTTCTTCATTGAACATACTTTGAAGAACAGCTTACTTGATCTTCTAATTTTTCTGCTATGTAAATATGAGCAGTGAAGCTTGCATCTTCGTAATCTTGAGTTATGCATTTGTCATTTTTATGTGCATGACATTGAACTTGCAAACGTCATGTTGAATTCAGACTATTGTTTAGCAATGGAAAATTACACTAAACAGCAGCTGCATTAGGTTCTGAGGCCTTAACTGTATGCATTACTATTTTAAGCTCTGCAATTTGTCACTCACTCATAGGGTTTCACTGACACTAATAACCCAAATCTTCACCTCATTGCCAGATTATTGTCTGGTTCCATGATCTAGATTTTTTTCTTTCCACGGTATGACCATCAAATGATGCAAATCTTTTCGTCCTGATTGACAATATTCGGTGGGATATTCTATCATTCGAATCTAAGTCGAGCATAATGGGAACAGACAGGTCAGTGGAGAAAAAAATTGCTTCACAAAGGAAACTTGCTGAACAGTGAATGCCAAGTGGCCTCGCCCTGGTAAAATTTGTAGAGATTTTATTGAATAAAGAGGTATCTATGCACCCTGTTGTAAAATGTGTAGGCTGTAGTATGCATTGAATGATGTCCTTTTATGTGTTAGGATTATAATGAATGGAAAGGTTTGAAAAAGGTTGTAAGGGATGTGGAAACAAGATGTAAAGAGTAGGGAAAAGAATAAGAAGGGTTGAAAAAGGATGAAAGGGTATAAAAAGGATGGAAATGGCTGATTACACATTTTTACAGTGTTGGCGATTGTTGTTGCAGGACTATGGCTGGAACTTGAATAGCTAGCAGGTGCATTGACTCAAAATGATTTTGCGCTGGAAGGCACACCTGGTAAACACTATCCCTGTGGATAGGGAAGAAGAATGCTCATGTGCACATGTTCTGCCAGGATGTTTGAAGGGTTAGGCTACTCGAAATGCTTGGTGTCTTCATACCTGAACTGGAAGTGAGATTTGGTTTATCAGGACAGAAAATATGGAGCATATTACATTATTGTTGATATTTATTTCTCAGATGACTGGCAATCTTTAAGCTTTCATGGAATTACAAGCATTGCTGTTTACTTTTCCTTGGTTTGTAAATTGTAAATCACTCCTTGAAATAACATAGTAAAGTACATTGAATTAGAGGAAGCTTGTTTAAAATGTTGTCTGTTTAAATTCATCAAAACTATTTTTTAAGGGGGGGGGAGAGTGGTTAATTAGTAATTTTTACATCTACATGCCTCATGTACCATATTGATTAATTGGAAACAGAAGGAGCACTTTTGCTCCCTTTCCTCTAAAAAGAAAATCAAACTGAATTCATTTGCATCACTTAGATCCTGTGGTTTGACAGTAATTACCTAGAACTGCATTACATCTTGCTGCATGAATGCTTGGTAGGCTACTTAGGCAATATCTGTGATCTGTAATCTGAGTCATAAGCCTGCTGTCACATAGTGATAATTGCACTGCAGCGTGACATGAGAACCGCATCAGACCGCATGTTGGGGTAACACACACTCCTGCTGTCTGTGGGTCATTTATACCAGTGTGTAGTCTGGCCGGAATCAGACCACCAAGATCATATTTCCAAGGGTCAACTCTGTTGATGGTGAGGATGAGATGGTTGTGGAGTTTTGTGGACCTTGGAGATACATCTTGGAAAGTCGTGGTTGAAGGGTCTGGTTTTAATGTGTTTGGTCAGATTGTTACAAGGATGTCATTATCATCATCATCATCATCATCATCATCATCATCATCATCATCGTCATCATCGTCATCATCGTCATCGTCATCATCATCATCGTCTTCATCATCATCATCGTCATCATCGTCTTAGCTTTCAGTGTGTTCTTTCAGTATTGCAGAAGTATTATTACCACCACCGTTATTTATGTCATCTTTGTGATAATATTAGTACCACAGCCAATACTTCCTTCATTATCATTACCATAGAGTTTACCAACACCACAATCACCATCATTGCTTTCGCAACCATCTCTTACCGCAGTTATCACCAATGCCTTCACACCATTGTCATCACCCTTACCACCACCATTGCCGCAAGTGGCATCATCACTTTGGACATGACTTCCACCATAGTCTCTACCAATAGGCAATACAACACCAACACAACAACCATCATCGCTACCATTGCCTCTACTACTATGACTGTCATTGCTACCACAGTTAATACTTCTGCTGCTGTCATGGACGTACACTGTACTATCACCATCACCACCATTGCCATGACCACCGTCACCACCACCACCACCTCTGATAAAATCAGCAGCCCTCCTTCTTCGACTGTTACTTAATAATTCAGACTGACACTCTTCTTTCACTGCATACATCTCTATAGCAGTGGCAATCATAATCACCCAGCATAAACATTTCCTCACCTCTTTATATCTTTGCGCATTTGAATGCTTGCTTCATCAATCAAGTTTACACATCTGTGATAAAAACAATTCAACCAAGGAACATCCAATCCATGTTTATACCCCAGCCACACCAGTGAGACCGATACTAGACCGACAACAGACCAAACAAAGGTTTTGCATTATCCTGAATGGCCAAGATTCTGTAGATTACCAATTGTCCCAACAGTGTGACTTGGGTATTCAGATTTCCTAGAGACTTTATCTGGATGATACCTGGGCACAACAACAAGACACAATACCAGCCCCAACAACAGATCCTGCAAACACTTCCATTTCCCCCAAATGCCATGACTATATGGTTTATCAGTCCGTTTTAGAATCAGTTTGGCATTGTGACTGAGGCATTTTAGTTTATATTGGGAGATTATACCACACCAATGAGACAGACCGCATTAAGAATATAATGAACAAACAATAGCATTACCTTAAATTGCCCAGATTTTATTGCTTATCAGCCAATTTGAAGTTGATCTTATAGTGTTACACTGGTATTTAAGTTTATGCCAGGAGACTAGATGTCAACACCAACAAGACTACCACCAGCCCAACAACAGATCAAACAAAGCAATCCACATTACCTCCAATGGCCAATAATTTGACAGTTATTGTGTGGTTTTGAGTTTGTCTAGGGTTGTGACTGCAGTATTAAAATTACACTGGAAGACTAGATCTCAATGATAGTATCACACTCACACCAATAAGACTTCAGGAACAGATCGAATAGACAATTAATTACCGGTTATCAGCCATTTTGGAATCCAGCTGCTACTGTGACTAGGCTATTAAAGTTACATTGGGAAACTTGATCTGGATAATACTCCAACCACTAGACCAAGACAGGCACCAGCCCTACCAGAGACAGAACACACACTTACGGTATATCACTCCTAACAACAACTCTTTGATTACCAATCTGATCGGTTGTAGAGTCCATCTAGCAATATGACCGGGGTATTAAAGTTAACATTGAGAGACTAGACTTGGATAATACTCCAATCACTAGAACAAGAGACACCAGCACCACAAGAGACAGAGCATATCATATAATTTACCAGTATATCACTCCAAACAATAACAATTTGTTGATTACCAGTCAGTTTACAGTCGATATAGCAATGTGCCTGGGGTTATTAAAGTTTACATGTGGAGACTAGACCTGGATGACAGTCACAGCCACACCTGTTCTTATGGGGTGGGAAAGGTGAGAAGGACCTGTCATGAATATGATCACCAGAAGGAGATGAATAGGTGGATGAATCATGGTTTATGAATGCCAAGGCCACGGAACAGCAGTCTACCTGGGAATTGTTGTTGTTGTACAAGTGGTAGAACTTGGTGAGGAGTGGTCTCACCTACATGATGTGCCCCGTTTTTGCTCGTGTATCCGAGTAGTCCTATAATATATTTTGTTAAGGAGAGTTTGCTCTTTACACATCCCTTACATGTGCCTCCTGCAAAATGACCTTAAAATGACTGCGTAAAGTCATAAGGGAGGCATGTTAACATGATATACATGTAGGCCTAGATTTCTATAGATTTAGTAAGGAAGAAAGCATAGATTTCAAGCTTTTCCTGTACATGATTCATAGGCAAACAGGAATGATATCTAGGACCTTGAATAGCATAAATGATGATGTATAAAGAATTATATCATCATGTACGAGTATAACCTAATGTACCTGAGGGAAAAAAAGATGATGTAGGAGTTAACGAGTGAATTCAGAATGAAATAGAGCATTATGGGTTTTACAATTGCAGATTTCTGAAATAATAATGTTTATAATGCTTTGAAGGATTAAGTATTATCACATTCTTACTGTCTCAGCTTTCTAATTAATCCAGATTGTTGGCCTACAACTCCTGTATGTTCAGGCAACTGTAACTGTATCTCATGTTAGAATGACGAGGTTAAAGGCCTTGGCTAACTTTGTGAGCAGCTGATTTAAAAAATTCTCAGACTAGGATGAAACATGTGTATGAGTACTTGTATTTATACTCAAAAACCCTGAAACCAACCATAATTTGGAAGGAAAAGCTGTAAATTAGACGCAAACCGCAATTTTATTAGCTTTCGTCTCGAGAGACACTGAACTAAGAGGACCGTTTGCGCGAATTCAAAAATACCGTTACTTGCCTTCCGCCGCGTGATACGTCAATACACACAGTGCGGTCCGTTGAGTCATGTGCGCATGCGCACTCCTTTTACGTTGGGTCTATGCAACCGACCCTCGTATATTTTTCAAACATTGGTTCACATTTCTAATATTTAAAAATACTTCCCGTGGCTATTATGCTCTGAAACTTTCACACTGGTATTTTTACACTATAACCCTAATGTTTATCCCATTTTTAAGTAACAAAATGAGATTTTTTTAAAATCATAGCAATGTTAGCCAATGCCTTTAATGTAATCATAGCACAGATTCTCCATGCACCACTAGATAGACACATCCCTTTTATGGCACACAGATCTGTATTAGAATGTCCTCAAATGACCCCTTATACCAGATGACCTGTCCTGAAATGACCCGTGGTAGACATGAGGACAAGTAGACTGCCCAAGGCCAAATGAAGCATAAACAAATCTGGGGATCACAGAACACACATTGCTCATCGAAGTTTGAGAGGGGAGCTCAGAGTTTGCTAACACTGTAAATCTTCTTGGCTTGGGCACATGAAGACAGGAGGGGGAAGGGAGGGCATGATAGAATGTTTTGGACTTTGGGTGGGAGTCAAGTTTTGGTGACCCACAGTCAGTAAATCACTCAATTTAACCCTTTTAGTTCTTTCTTGTTTTTCTTTCTTTGATTCTTCTCTTTTCTCTCTTATATATATATCTTTATTTTAAGGATTATTCCCTGTGCGTTGTAGGTAATTGCCAGTCCCTACAAGTAAAGAGGAAACAATAGTATTCTGTCACTGTTGCACAATGCAGTCTTGCCTTTTCTGTTTACAGTAGATTTTATGTTTAGTATATGCGCTATTGTACTATGCAGAGTCATGTTTTTTTATTCAGACTTCTTCACGCTATTTTGGATAATCTTTCAACTTAAAATCAAATGAAATAAATGGGTGTCATTATGGGGGAGAATGCCCTTGCATACTGAAGAAAGAAAATCAGATTACAGAATTCAATTCTTTCTTCTCCATTGTCCATAATGTTTTCTTTATTATTCAACAATGATCTGGTTTGTGGTTATGAGTTTAAGGTGGGCTTGGGTTATTTATGTGATTTAAAACTTGAAATGAATTTGGCAGCATCCATTTTAATGCTCAAACAGACATCAACTTGTAAATTGCAGTCTCAGCCACCACCTCCTGAAAGAAAGGGGGGGGGGGGACACTGGTAAAAAAAACCACCTGAGTCATGTACTTTGCTTGGCTTTGTAGGAATATGCTGATAATGTACAATATAGCAACCAAAGGGCACACCAATAAGTTTTCATCCAAACAGCAAACTATGTACACGTATAAGCTACCAGCAGTTGGCCTCATTCCTTTATAACCCAACCCATCTTAATGACATATTAATGAATCCCCCAAACCTATTATTTGGTCATCATAATTCAGAGCATTTAATTTATTGGACGAGCTATCACAGTGGCAGCATTCCAAAATGTCATCTCCTGGATTTAATCACCAGGAAGATGGGGAAACTTCAGAGAGAAAGATGAGAATCTTGTAAGAGAAAGGGAGAGAAGTGGAGAGGAGAGAAAGAAGAAGAAGAGGGGAAAAAAGAGGTCTTGAAATAGGATATTGTTGATCCTGCTAACCTAGGCATTATCTAGTTACATGAAAGAACCTAGTTTTGGGATAAGGTAGTCTCACCACCAGACCCATTATGCTACAGGTGTTAAAGTATGCATTTGTAGAAGCACTTGAAAAGCTAAAAGTAAGAAGCAAATTGGTCGATTTGTCACAGATACTTTCTTTATGTTGGAGAAAAAAAAATTTAGGCTCAGCCTCCTAAAATTTAGCATTTAGTTTGCATCATTGCAATGCATTCTGTGGGCCATCTTTATATTCTTCCCAAGTCCAGCATTGATACTGTATATTGATCAAATATTGTATATGAAAACAGATATCAGCATTGACTTTATTTAATCAAGGGACAGTTTCTTCATCAAGTTTTGTTGAGTCAAAAGATTAGATTATTGGAATGGATGTGATCTTAAGTATGTGAACAACATGTCATCTTAATTTTGTGATATCGCATCAAAGAAATGTCACCAAAGGGGAAGAGCCTGTGCCTCTTGTTTTTTTCCCCTCCATATTTAATGTCTGATATCTCATCTTGTTGAAAAGTCTTGTAACAGATCTGTGTGATATCATGTCTGATGTTCGAAGACTAGGGCAAGTGTAAGGTTATCGATACAGTCATGGTTAGTGATATCAGAGCTGTGTTTGTGATGCCCACATTGGTCCTGTTATTCTTAACAACCAAGAGGGTATCATTCTAACCCCATACTGGTTTCCAAACTTATCTTTCTTTCCCCATCACCCTTCCATCCTAAATTTCTTCTTCTTTTGGTCTTTATCTTCTATTCTCGATAACATATCCTATTTTCATCTGCAGACATCAGACAGTGTCATACTGTTGCATCAACATTTTGGTGGCCCCTGGATGAAGTTCTGTATCGCACAGTGCACTGTTAGGCGTTTTATCTTTATGTTGTTGCGCAAAAGAACATCCGCAACGCAAAATGGAAAATTATTGAAAATCAAAGTTTTCAAACGATGATTGATAATTTCGTGGGTAGTATGTTGACCTCGTAAATTGATATGCAAAGGCCTTACAGAATATTGATCTCTTCAGTTCAAGTCAAGGGGTGTATAGGGTCTTTATGTCCTTGGATGGCCTCTATATTTCTGTTCACTTTCTGTTTGTCCCCTGCTCCCCCTCCCTCTATCCATCTCAGGCTCTCTCTCTCTCTCTCTCTCTCTCTCTCTCTCTCTTCCTCTCTCTACTCTCTTCTCCTCTTGTATATCCCTGTTTCTTGATTTTTCGATTCTCCAGTCTCTAGTCCTATGTGTTAGTTTGTGCAGATCCTCACTTTCATATCTCTTGTCTCTCCCTTTGAAGTGACATGAATTGTGTTTATTTCTTTCCCCATCTCTCTCCAGGCAGGTCTCTGTCCATCCCTCAATCCGCTTTTCTTTTCGTTTGTTCGCATCTCAATCTGTTTTTGGTATCATTACCTCGGACTTTATAACACAAACTTTCCATAGCAATTGTAGTGCCACCAACAAATCAATCAATATATAAATTTATCAATCTCTCAATCCATCAGTCATTCAATCAGTCAGTCAATCATACAATCAATATTACATGATTGATTGCACATCGTGATCAATTACAAAACAGCAGGCAGTCACTTTTAAGTTATCTTTGTGTTATGGGGACCCTGAAGAAGAAGAAATACATGTACATTCGAGCTCCAGCTCTCCCTGCCACTCAAAATAGTCTAAAAGCCAAGCTCTAACATAAATAGAACATACACTGCGAGGGTCCCATGTCTCCCTGCTATGAATATGTTATTTACCGCAGCATACATTCCAAATGAGCCGGAGTATATGGTTAGCCACATGCAGGTACCTGTACATTAAAGTTAGCTATTCGAAGAGGGCTGGAATGCATAATACATGCTGCAATCGAGCTTCTGAAATTGCCTTGCCTATATCGCTCATTTTCGTCTTTCGCTGTATCTGTGCATCAATCATTTTTATGTTTGATTACATTTTTTTTTCTTTTGATGACAGTTGTGGGAATCCTCAGAATATATATAGGTACAGTATGTTTTTATGCCTAACAGAAAATAATGAAAAGACCGCCCCCCCCCCCCCCCAAAAAAAAAAAAAAAAAAAAAAGAAGAAGAAGAAGAAGAAAGAATATTGGGAAGAAAGATGATAAAAATACATTGAAAGGGTACAAGATATTTTCTTTGGAAGAGGTATTGTTTGATCAACAACATAGATAGGGAGATAGACAAGATAGAAGTAGGTGTTGTGCGATAGGTAGACAGAATATTTTAGTTGAATAGGGAGAATATGATGTATGAATGGAGAACAAGAGATGTAAAGAGAAAAGAAGAAGAAGAAGAAGAAGAGGAGGGAAGGACAAAGAGTGAGAAAGAAGCTACATATGAGATATAAGAGAGTCGGATACAAAAGAGACAGAGGAACAGAAAGAGAGGGAAAGTTGAAAAGGGATTGATAATATAGCATGTCCTTGTAGAGCACTAGGATGCAGCCTTGCCACTCACTTGACAGGACTTCATTTCAATTGGCTTTACCCACACATACCACATGAAACGACAAACACGATTTAGTCAGCTGCGCCTCATACCCACGGTAGCCCAACCTCCTACATGTACACGTACATCTAGTACGTGTGGTGTGCTCATATCTCATCCTTTCTCATGACCATTAGTGTAGGAACACAAATTTCATACAGACTTTTACGGTTGTATCCTTTTGCAGTCGAGATAAAACTAACTAGTCTGGATTTATCGAGAGAGTGAGATAGATAGAGAGAGAGAGAGAGAGAGAGAGAGAGATAGACAGAGAGCGAGAGAGCGAGAGAGATAGACAGAGAGAGAGACAGTTAAGGACAAGACAGAAAGACACTAGACAGATAGATAAAAAGACAGAAACTGATAGGGATCAAGCAAGAGAGAGAGAGAGAGAGAGAGAGAGAGAGAGAGACTCTGGTCATGCACAAATAAAAATAAATAAAACAAAAATAAAGCCAAAGATTTTTAGCTTAAGGATTGTTGATCCTTCATTCTATATTGAATATTCAACCTGCTAATGTACAGAGTTTGGATTTGCTGAGAGCGTAGCTCTGCATCTTTCAACGCATTAAGACGCATGTTAGATCTTGGCTGGACTTACCCAGACTGTCCTCATTGATCTATGTATAGATAGAGTTGATTTGATTTGAGCTGGCATGTGGGATTAATGCAAAGAAAGTAGGCCACTCTCTTGGTCCACAGTATACAAAATCATATCGTTGCAGTCCAATGAAAAGTGAATATAAGTCAGTGAAACTCAGTTGTGATAGCCAAGAATGTATAATATTGTAATGTTTATATTCCATAAGTAACAATAATAGTGACATTTAGTAAAATGCATAATGAATAAGTTACTCTATGTTCTCTGTTCCATAAAGGTCTACTGAACCCTGCATGGGTCCTTTAAATGAAAAATCTATAATGCCTTTTTCCATATTCTAAATTTAGTTCCTTTTTGGGAGGAAATGAAATGTAAATGGTTTGTCCCTGATATGGTTACCTTCTTTGAATGGTGGATATGCTGATTTACCAAAATGATATAAGTATGCATATGTAGATACAGTATTAGGGAGAGAGTAGTTTTGGAGCAAATGAAAAGGATAAGGGGTAAGGGGAGGGGTAGGAAGACCAGGATAAGGGCCAAGAAAGAAAGAGAAAGGTTGGTAAAAGAACATAATATCTTCCAAGCAAGCAAGCAAGGTAGTAAGGGGAGCTGTAGGATGGGGTAAAGCAAATAGAGACGCATTGAAAGCACCACATGGTTACATGACTGTATCATTGGTATTTTCCAATCAGTGATGAGGTATTATGTCTGATCCCCTGACTTTGTCCCTCTCCCTCTCACTCTCACTCTTTCTCTTTCTCTTTCTCTCACTCTCTCAGGATTCATGCCACCAATGATTATTTATGTTTGGTTACCCTCTTCCCCATCTCTTCCTCACACTTTCCTTTCTATTCTGTCTTTCATCTCTCTCACACTCTCACTCATCTGTTTTCTTTCTCTCTCACTCACCTTTCTGTTTCTCCCCCCTCTTTCCCTGTGTATCTTTCTCGTGCTCTCTTCCCCTCTCTCTGCATTTCTTATCTATCTCTTTCTCCTCTTTCTTGTACCCCCCCCCCTCCTCTCTCAAGCATTCACACCATCCATCTCTGTATTTATGTTTGGTTGCCATGGTGAGAGGAATTCCCCAGGGATAGGGGATGAACCTACCTGAAGAATGAGCAGTGGTCCTGGACGTAGCCTAAGGCTTGTTCAGACGCAAAAAAATTTATACTAGAACTCGATAAAGAAACGGTGTATAAACAATCATCGTATAGCTGACAGACCGTTCAAATGCATGGTCTCGGCCCTTCTGGAAAACGTCGTATAGATGCTTATAGTCATGACGTCAGCGCTAGCCCCTGCTGACCTTCCACTTCCACGAATCACGGGTCACCTATCGCGCGCGGTCACATTAAGCTCCGCCCAGTTATACCGTTTTATGGTCACAATACGCTGATTCTTTATCGAGTTCTAGTTGGAAACGATGCTCTGACCGTCGTTTCGTTATACGTTGTTTCGTTATACGATGTTCAGACGTATAAATTCATTGTATAGCTATACCATTCGAGTATAGCTATGCTAGTATAAATTTTTAACATCTGAACACCCTGCAAGTCAGCCAGACCCAGCTGTACATTTACCAATTTTGCCTGTTCAGACTACCTTAATTCATTGTAATATTATACAAAAATTACCCCGGTATAGCTATGTAGGCCTACATATATGATAAGTAATTAAATTTTCATTATCTGTCTTGCCTGACATCTAGCAGGACTTGCAAATCTGTCGTAATCATCAGATGTGCTAGAACTTTAAATATGGTTCGGATCTTGGGCAATAAAATGGCATGGACTTACCACAAACTGATTTTACAAGAAAAGAAAAAGAAATTGAAAGAAAAGAGTATTGAAGGAGACTAGCCCACAATAACCCTAATACAGTTGAAAATATACAAATAATGATTCTTAATATGATTTTTTATATTTATTTTTTCATTGAATTTTGCAGCTTAAAGCATTTGAAAGAGTAGCTGTTGAATGTTAGCAATGGCAACATGCTCATTATGTTTGTCTGATTGCCTTGAAAGTGTCTAATATCCCAAAGTAGTCATCACTTTGCTCTTATTTGCCAGACATCGCTTCTACTCAAGGCCACTTTAATACTGCATGGTCTGCCAACCAACATGAACTAGCAAGGATTACTGGATGAGGCTTGAATCAGAAATGATGAATTTGGAACTGGCATTTTGATTGGTAATTGCAATGAGAGCTAAGCCTCAGTGCAGGATAGAAAATGAATGGTGAATGTTTCTCAGCCACAGTTTTAAAGCTCACATGCAGTTTGGCAGAATAAAGAAAATTTTGCATGAAACATGCATGAGATCGTGATTCCCAGTGAATTTCAGTGTAAATTTTCGTAATGTAATGGTTAATTTCTGCCCTGCACTAGCACCCTTGCACCCGGACCACTCCTAGCACAACGATCACAGCGCTTCCTACACTTGTCGCGGAAACAGAACTCTCATTGGTTTTACACGTGTGCAGGCCTGTGTGATTTTAATGTCGTGACCCAGGATCAAAAGTATTTTCCTCCTGTCCTTTGTTTAATATTCAACTTAAGGAGGAAAGATCTTCACAGCCTCATAATTTTGGTTTTATCTTGCTGTTGAGCAGTTAAAAGCAAAGAAATCGGATGAAAATTTTGAGTGCCTACCAAAACTGTATACATAACCTTTAAAGTGAAGCTCGAGCTCTAGGAAAAATTTAGAACTTTCTCATTTTTTTTAAATGTTTGTTTGGAAGAATTTACAGTTGAAAGGTTCCCAGAAAGCCATTGCTCTTTAAATTACCCCCATATTCAAAATAAGATCAGAAATAGCTGAAGTGTTTGAGTCCAACATTCATGTCACATTTTTGTGTATTCCCATGTACTCATTTCTGTGCACCATGCATGTGCCTTCCAGGGATAGTAAGTAAATTTTATTATCAAAATGACGGTTCCAAAACCTCACAGTAGAAACCTATTTTTGTGTACAAGTAATCTACCTTTCCTAGTTGCTCTGAGACAGTTTCTTTCTCCATGTAACTGCTCGACCAAACCTTGGCTTTTATCTTTTGAGATGGTGAACGTGAGAACAGAGAAGTGGCAAAGTACTTAAGGAGATGACGTAACAAAGGATATTAAAGTGCATCAATGCATGAATTTATCATTTGAAACCAAATCTCCTCCCACCTGAATATGAAATTGAAGGATCCAAAATAACCTTCGGATTGAAATTGCTGGGTCTCTAATTTTGACATTTTGGTTTCATTGTTTCCTTGGTGCCTGTTTACACTGAACTCTGCATAATGCTTTTGGTACCTTATTCTGAAGTGCTAGTATTAGAAAGATGAGGAGAGTATAATCCTCTTTGGATTATTGTCCATTGGAGAAAATGAGGTATTCGTAAAGGAAATGATATGCTTGATTAGAACGTTATGTGTGTAGTATGGACAACATGTAACATAGAAACAAAACATTATTCATATTATGGGGTGTTTGCAAGAAAGTTGCAATCGATTGCAAGTTGCAACTGATTGTCACTGGCCAATTAAATCATTGTTGCATGCATGTCTTCTTAAAAGGGCAGACCCTGAGCCAATCAGAATGGTTGTTTCAAATTAGCAATTATTTGCAATTGATTGCAACTTTCTTGCAACACCCCATTAGTCTGTGCTCTGTTTGATCTGGGAGATAACAATTTTTTTTTGAATAAACGTTTAGCTAAGTCCTAAAAGCTCATTCAGACATGGAGCAGCAAACCCATTTTGATTTTTTTTTTTTTTTGGGGGGGGGGAAGTGGATTGCACCATCACAATTTTCTGCATCTTATTAATGCACCAGACAAGTGAGTATGCGTGTAAACACTTGTTGTTACACGGCTTGCACTCAGTTTTTGTACAAAAAAACATTGACAAAATATTGTTTTAAAAGCGGTTTACTGCTACATATATGAACAATCCTTCACTCTCCGCTAGCATTACGCTTTACAATTGCCAACATAACATTATTCCTTGTAATTCACCCATGCTAGTCCCCCGTGATGGACCAGTTTACATGCATATTCAGACATGTTCTCAGATACTCGGTTTGATATTGATTAGTAAAGATGGATGTTTGCTTAGACTAAACCTTAGACAAATCTAATTTGGGGGTCGGTAGGCAGTGATTAGCCTTGGATCCAGTTGTTTATGTAGATATTCTTCTTGCATGGGGGGGGGGAGTCAAGTTAAGTGGGGAGGGGGGGGAGTATATAGCTGCAGATTATATGGAGGGGGTGCTACAGACCCACAGGGTAACTGAATAATATATGTAGTGTTACAAAACCAGCTTATTATGATTGCTGTGTTGTTTTTTTTTTGGGTTTTTTTTGCCAAGTGAGATATTTCAATATCTTAATCTTAAAACATTAAACAATATATGTAATAATAAGTAATATATGTGTTAAGGAAAGTGCTTGAAATAATGCATAATGAAGTAAGTGTGAAATGATATGAGCACCTTGATTTTATATTCCTAAAAAGTTGTATTAAATATACAACACCACCATAAAACAATGAGAAAAAGCAGGAAGATATTGAAATAAAAAAATGAAAAATTAGTGTCACTGAATATTCAATTGAGGACCTGTCCCAGTATTTATCACCTCACAGAAGTGCTTCCTATCTGTACATGTATAGCTGTGACATAAAAATAGATCAAAGAGAACGAAAGATGCCACCAGTAACAAGCTTACGATCTATCCAATTAATAAGATGGACCAAGCTTTTTTGATCGTTGGTCATAATGTCGTAACACCATCTCTGTGGACCTGTGCTAAAAAACTGCTCAGGGCAAATATTGACCGTGTCCTATGAAGTCCTGTCTTAGCCTTCGCTTGGCATCATGCGGCCAGCCATCGGAGATTTCACGTTGGCATACTAATAGAGTGAGTCAGACATCGAGTCAAAAGCGAGAGTGGACCCTGTCTGGAGTGGAAGGTTGGAGATGGTGGAGACGTGATGATGGAAGATGGGGCTGGGTAGACAAGATGAGAGATGGAAGACGGGATGTGGTGTCTTGGTTGAGACAGGATATTGTGAGGTGGGATTACTGACTAGAAGGATGATATGCAGATGTGCCGTCTGATCTGTTTATGTGAAGATAGGGACCGATGTCAGAATCTGGTGGGTTTTTTTTTCACTTCTTATAGAATGTTGAAATGCCTACATGAACACATAATCAGCAGAAAATAGAAGAGAAACAAGGCAAAATGCCCAGTGATGTTGGATAAAGAGCAACATGCAACAGAGTTTCTCTCTATTTTGATTTGACTTTATGATACATGTGAATATGACAGAAAGAAAGAAAACAAGTGGTTGATTTTAAAAGATGGAAAAAAAATATGTCATGAAGTGTATGAAAGATTTTAACTTTGCTGAGTCACATTTGTGACAGCAAGACCAATCTACGCATTGATTCGAGGCAATTGATAGATGGACCATTTGATGGGCAACTAGCTCGAGATAACACCAACAACATCCTCAGCAGAAAATGTCTGGTAAGCATGGTCTGGAGATGTTGTAACACTATGCCTGACTAGAGAAGCTTCATCGGAAAGTAGAAGTTAGATGAAGGCATAGGTTACTAAAAGAAAACTAGCTGTGTTGTGATCAATAGGTGCAGAAGAATATTTTGGCAGTCGTTCATTCAGATGTAGCCTTGCTTTCAGTCTTGATGCCCCTTTCATGTACTCGTTGATATTCTGAAAATGTTTTGAAAAAGACTATTTGTTAGAGATGCATTATTAAGAAAATTTCACATTCATGCATTAGATGAGAAGAGAAAGGTTTATGGAATAGTCTATACATCCAGACTCTGGTTAAATCATTTCAGTTGAGTTAAGATGAAAATGCACATCTCACCTTGAAGTGAGGCTACCATCCATGTCTAACATTTGATAGGGTAACATACCATTACCGATGACTACATAGCAAGAAATTAATGACTCTCTGTGTCGGCTTGTAAATATCACGCAATGAGTCATATTGGTGCAAGTCCAGTATAGAACGTATACGCTTTGTCTCTCTTGATCTGGGTATGATATGATTATGAATGCATCATTTATATAAATTTATACAGAGGAAAGAAAGAGTATAATTTCAACAAGGTATTTGAATTTGTTCAAATAATCTTGAACAAGATTAAAATGTTCAAACCCATTCCTTAAGTCTCATAGTAGTAACCTTTACAAATAACTAGAGCAAGATTTGATCAGAATATCAGAATGCATGTCTTATTACTTTTGTTATATGATTCTTGTCAAATTTGCAGGCAGCTGGCTTACTTGAAAATTTGGACAGAATATTGGAACGATTTAAAGCATTTGTTATTTTGAATTTTCATGAAAATAATGTTACTTATGTGATTATTTTTAGATAGATTTTTAGATAGACTTTGATGCAAAAAATGTTACTTCTTCCTAGCTGATGATTGCCTTGTTTAATTCTGATCTTGTATCAGCTTGACTTGGTATTTAACTTCTGTTATCTCCCACCATTGATGTATGCCTGTCAATTAGTTCTCTACATCATAATGAAACATTACTTGATGTGGTATTCAGATTAGCCACCTGTTAAAAGGGTAATGAGTTTCTTGCCTAATGACGTTTAATTTGTTATTCTTCTTCAGCCTTCCTTGTCTCCATCTGTTATCCTCTCCCTATTGCTTCCATTTTCTCTTCGAACAGAACTTTCTTATATTCCACCATATTTCCCCCTCCCCACCCCTTTCTTTTCATCTTCTCCATCTTTCTTCCCTTTAGTAATATCCCCCAATCTCACTTGCTATGCCTGACTCTAACCATCTGTAATCCAGTTTCCATTTCTCTGTGTGCATTTTTCTCTCTATTCCTTCTTATTCACCTCTTTATTTCTCTCTCTCTCTTTATAGCGGATGTGAGGATGTATTGGTAACAACCACATTACTTTAAAACAAGAGAGGTTAAGGGTTCCAATCTCTACCAAGTATATGCATTTATGTCCTTAGACAAAGCCAAACAATTCTACAGTTATTTCTCTCTTTCTCTTTCTTTCTCTATCTTTCTTTCTGTCTCTCTCCACCGAGGTTTTAAATGGGCACCTGGCAGAATGCCATGCCTGAAATGTACTCACTGTGTGGTGTGGATCATTGCTGCCAAACTTAAGCTACATGTAGAGGATATCTAAAACCGTTTGGAGGCACATGGGAACATAACACTTTTCCTCATAAGTTACTATGCAAGAAATTTTATACTATTAACTCTTTCCTCTTTCTCTTAATCACTCTGTCCAGGCTCGTGGTGACCAAGGAGCAGACCATTTCCTTATCAACCCCTTCGGCCTCCTCTACCACGAGATCACCGCCTCCTCCCTTCATCAAGGTTGACTCCGTAGGCAACATCATAGACCATGGCACAACCACCTATGGGCCCAACCTGGCCGGCTTCAAACACTCCATTCTGCTATCCAAATGCCAGGACCAATGTCAAATGCATCCTCCTAGCCCACACACACCAGTGTTGCTGCTGTAAGTACATCAAGACCAAGAGACCAGAAGTGTCATCTGTTATCCTAATAGAAAGCATGCCAGACCCATTTGATGGCCAGATAAGTAGAATTTGATTCCAGGCGATGTCATAGTCGAGTGGTTA
>CM057159.1:21559787-21744567 GCA_029962745.1 Echinometra lucunter
GATCCTCACTTTCATATCTCTTGTCTCTCCCTTTGAAGTGACATGATTGTGTTTATTTCTTTCCCCATCATCTCTCTCCAGGCAGGTCTCTCTGTCCATCCCTCAATCCGCTTTTCTTTTCGTTTGTTCGCATCTCAATCTGTTTTTGTATATTACCTTACGGACTCGGACTTTATAACACAAACTTTCCATAGCAATTGTAGTGCCACCAACAATCATCAATATATAAATTTATCAATCTCTCAATCCATCAGTCATTCAATCAGTCAGTCAATCATACAATCAATATTACATGATTGATTGCACATCGTGATCAATTACAAAACAGCAGGCAGTCACTTTTAAGTTATCTTTGTGTTATGGGGACCCTGAAGAAGAAGAAATACATGTACATTGGAGCTCCAGCTCTCCCTGCCACTCAAAATAGTCTAAAAGCCAAGCTCTAACATAAATAGAACATACACTGCGAGGGTCCCATGTCTCCCTGCTATGAATATGTTATTTACCGCAGCATCATTCCAATGAGCCGGAGTATATGGTTAGCCACATGCAGGTACCTGTACATTAAAGTTAGCTATTCGAAGAGGGCTGGAATGCATAATACATGCTGCAATCGAGCTTCTGAAATTGCCTTGCCTATATCGCTCATTTTTTCGTCTTTCGCTGTATCTGTGCATCAATCATTTTTATGTTTGATTACATTTTTTTTTCTTTTGATGACAGTTGTGGGAATCCTCAGAATATATATAGGTACAGTATGTTTTTATGCCTAACAGAAAATAATGAAAAGACCCCGCCCCCCCCCCCCCTCAAAAAAAAAAAAAAAAAAAGAAGAGAAGAAGAAGAAGAAAGAATATTGGGAAGAAAGATGATAAAATACATTGAAAGGGTACAAGATATTTTCTTTGGAAGAGGTATTGTTTGATCAACAACATATATAGGGAGATAGACAAGATAGAAGTAGGTTTGTGCGATAGGTAGACAGAATATTTAGTTGAATAGGAGAATATGATGTATGAATGGAGAACAAGATGTAAAGAGAAAAGAAGAAGAAGAAGAAGAAGAGGAGGGAAGGACAAAGAGTGAGAAAGAAGCTACATATGAGATATAAGAGAGTCGGATACAAAAGAGACAGAGGAACAGAAAGAGAGGGAAAGTTGAAAAGGGATTGATAATATAGCATGTCCTTGTAGAGCACTAGGATGCAGCCTTGCCACTCACTTGACAGGACTTCATTTCAATTGGCTTTACCCACACATACCACATGAAACGACAAACACGATTTAGTCAGCTGCGCCTCATACCCACGGTAGCCCAACCTCCTACATGTACACGTACATCTAGTACGTGTGGTGTGCTCATATCTCATCCTTTCTCATGACCATTAGTGTAGGAACAAACTTTCATACAGACTTTTACGTTGTATCCTTTTGCAGTCGAGATAAAACTAACTAGTCTGGATTTATCGAGAGAGTGAGATAGATAGAGAGAGAGAGAGAGAGAGAGATAGACAGAGAGCGAGAGAGCGAGAGAGATAGACAGAGAGAGAGACAGTTAAGGAAAGACAGAAAGACACTAGACAGATAGATAAAAAGACAGAAACTGATAGGGATCAAGCAAGAGAGAGAGAGAGAGAGAGAGAGAGAGAGAGAGACTCTGGTCATGCACAAATAAAAATAATAAAACAAAATAAAGCCAAAGATTTTTAGCTTAAGGATTGTTGATCCTTCATTCTATATTGAATATTCAACCTGCTAATGTACAGAGTTTGGATTTGCTGAGAGCGTACTCTGCATCTTTCAACGCATTAAGACGCATGTTAGATCTTGGCTGGACTTACCCAGACTGTCCTCATTGATCTATGTATAGATAGAGTTGATTTGATTTGAGCTGGCATGTGGGATTAATGCAAAGAAAGTAGGCCACTCTCTTGGTCCACAGTATACAAAATCATATCGTTGCCAGTCCAATGAAAAGTGAATATAAGTCAGTGAAACTCAGTTGTGATAGCCAAGAATGTATAATATTGTAATGTTTATATTCCATAAGTAACAATAATAGTGACATTTAGTAAAATGCATAATGAATAAGTTACTCTATGTTCTCTGTTCCATAAAGGTCTACTGAACCCTGCATGGGTCCTTTAAATGAAAAATCTATAATGCCTTTTTCCATATTCTAAATTTAGTTCCTTTTTGGGAGGAAATGAAATGTAAATGGTTTGTCCCTGATATGGTTACCTTCTTTGAATGGTGGATATGCTGATTTACCAAAATGATATAAGTATGCATATGTAGATACAGTATTAGGGAGAGAGTAGTTTTGGAGCAAATGAAAAGGATAAGGGGTAAGGGGAGGGGTAGGAAGACCAGGATAAGGGCCAAGAAAGAAAGAGAAAGGTTGGTAAAAGAACATAATATCTTCCAAGCAAGCAAGCAAGGTAGTAAGGGAGCTGTAGGATGGGGTAAGCAAATAGAGACGCATTGAAAGCACCACATGGTTACTGACTGTATCATTGGTATTTTCCAATCAGTGATGAGGTATTATGTCTGATCCCCTGACTTTGTCCCTCTCCCTCTCACTCTCACTCTTTCTCCTTTCTCTCACTCTCTCAGGATTCATGCCACCAATGATTATTTATGTTTGGTTACCCTCTTCCCCATCTCTTCCTCACACTTTCCTTTCTATTCTGTCTTTCATCTCTCTCACACTCTCACTCATCTGTTTTCTTTCTCTCTCACTCACCTTTCTGTTTCTCCCCCCTCTTTCCCTGTGTATCTTTCTCGTGCTCTCTTTCCTTCCCCTCTCTGCATTTCTTATCTATCTCTTTCTATCTCTTTCTCCTCTTTCTTGTACCCCCCCCCCCCCCTCCCTCAAGCATTCACACCATCCATCTCTGTATTTATGTTTGGTGCCATGGTGAGAGGAATTCCCCAGGGATAGGGGATGAACCTACCTGAAGAATGAGCAGTGGTCCTGGACGTAGCCTAAGGCTTGTTCAGACGCAAAAAAATTTATACTAGAACTCGATAAAGAAACGGTGTATAAACAATCATCGTATAGCTGACAGACCGTTCAAATGCATGGTCTCGGCCCTTCTGGAAAACGTCGTATAGATGCTTATAGTCATGACGTCAGCGCTAGCCCCTGCTGACCTTCCACTTCCACGAATCACGGGTCACCTATCGCGCGCGGTCACATTAAGCTCCGCCCAGTTATACCGTTTTATGGTCACAATACGCTGATTCTTTATCGAGTTCTAGTTGGAAACGATGCTCTGACCGTCGTTTCGTTATACGTTGTTTCGTATATACTGTTCAGACGTATAAATTCATTGTATAGCTATACCATTCGAGTATAGCTATGCTAGTATAAATTTTTAACATCTCTGAACACCCTGCAAGTCAGCCAGACCCAGCTGTACATTTACCAATTTTGCCTGTTCAGACTACCTTAATTCATTGTAATATTATACAAAAAATTAACCTACCCGGTATTAGCTATGTAGGGCCTACATAATGATGAATAAGTAGTAAATTTCATTATCTGTCTTGGCCTGACAATCCAGCAGGACTTGCAATCTGTCGTAATCATAGATTTGCCTAGAACTTTAAATATGGTTCGATCTTGGGCAATAAAAATGGCATGGAACTTACCACAAACTGATATTACAACAGAAAAGAAAAAGAAATTGAAAGAAAAGAGTTAATTGAAGGAGACTAGCCCACGATAACCCTAATAAGTTGAAAATATACAAATAATGATTCTTAATATGATGTTTATATTTATTTTTTCATTGAATTGTTGCAGGTCTTAAAGCATTTGAAAGAGTATGTCTGTTGAATGTGAGCAATGGCAACATGCTGCATTATGTTTGTCTTATTGCCTTGAAGTGTCCTAATATCCCAAAGTAGTCATCACTTTGCTCTTATTTGCCGACCGATCGCTTCTACTCAAGCCACTTTAATACTGCATGGTCCTGCCAACCAACATGAACTAGCAAGATTACTGGATGAGGCTTGAATCAGAAATGATGAATTTGGAACTGGCATTTTGATTGGTAATTGCAATGAGAGCTAAGCCTCAGTGCAGGATAAAAATGAATGGTGAATGTTTTCTCAGCCACAGTTTTAAAGCTCACATGCAGTTTGGCAGAATAAAGAAAATTTTGCATGAAACATGCATGAGATCGTGATTCCCCAGTGAATTTCAGTGTAAATTTTCGTAATGTAATGGTTAATTCTGCCCTGCACTAGCACCCTTGCACCCGGACCACTCCTAGCACAACGATCACAGCGCTTCCTACACTTGTCGCGGAAACAGAACTCTCATTGGTTTTACACGTGTGCAGGCCTGTGTGATTTTAATGTCGTGACCCAGGATCAAAAGTATTTTCCTCCTGTCCTTTGTTTTGTTTATATTCAACTTAAGGAGGAAAGATCTTCACAGCCTCATAATTTTGGTTTTTATCTTGCTGTTGAGCAGTTAAAAGCAAAGAAATCGGATGAAAATTTTGAGTGCCTACCAAAACTGTATACATAACCTTTAAAGTGAAGCTCGAGCTCTAGGGAAAAATTTAGAACTTTCTCATTTTTTAAATGTTGGTTTGGAAGAATTTACAGTTGAAAGGTTCCAGAAAGCCATGCTCTTTAAATTAACCCCCATATTCAAAATAAGATCAGAATAGCTGAAGTGTTTGAGTCCAACTTCATGTCACATTTTTGTGTATTCCCTGTACTCATTTCTGTGCACCATGCATGTGCCTTCCAGGGGATAGTAAGTAATTTTATTATCAAAATGACGGTTCCCAAAACCTCACAGTAGAAACCTATTTTTGTGTACAAGTAATCTACCTTTCCTAGTTGCTCTGAGACAGTTTCTTTCTCCATGTAACTGCTCGACCAAACCTTGGCTTTTATCTTTTGAGATGGTGAACGGTGAGAACAGAGAAGTGGCAAAGTACTTAAGGAGATGACGTAACAAAGGATATTAAAGTGCATCAATGCATGAATTTATCATTTGAAACCAAATCTCCTCCCACCTGAATATGAAATTGAAGGACCCAAATAACCTTCGGATTGAAATTGCTGGGTCTCTAATTTTGACATTTTGGGTTCATTGTTTCCTTGGTGCCTGTTTACACTGAACTCTGCATAATGCTTTGGTTACCTTATTCTGAAGTGCTAGTATTAGAAAGATGAGGAGAGTATAATCCTCTTTGGATTATTGTCCATTGGAGAAAATGAGGTATTCGTAAAGGAAATGATATGCTTGATTAGAACGTTATGTGTGTAGTATGGACAACATGTAACATAGAAACAAACATTATTCATATTATGGGGTGTTGCAAGAAAGTTGCAATCGATTGCAAGTTGCAAACTGATTGTCACTGGCCAATTAAAATCATTGTTGCATGCATGTCTTCTTAAAAGGGCAGACCCTGAGCCAATCAGAATGGTTGTTTCAAATTAGCAATTATTTGCAATTGATTGCAACTTTCTTGCAACACCCCATTAGTCTGTGCTCTGTTTGATCTGGGAGATAACAATTTTTTTTTGAATAAACGTTTAGCTAAGTCCTAAAAGCTCATTCAGACATGGAGCAGCAAACCATTTTGATTTTTTTTTTTTGGGGGGGGGGGGGGGGGGAAGTGGATTGCACATCACATTCTGCATCTTATAATGCACAGACAAGTGAGTATGCGTGTAACACTTTTGTTACACGGCTTGCACTCAGTTTTTGTACAAAAAACATTGACAAAATATTGTTTTAAAAGCGGTTTACTGCTACATATATGAACAATCCTTCACTCCGCTAGCATTACGCTTTACAATTGCCAACATAACATTATTCCTTGTAATTCACCCATGCTAGTCCCCCGTGATGGACCAGTTTACATGCATATTCAGACATGTTTCTCAGATACTCGGTTTGATATTGATTAGTAAAGATGGATGTTTGCTTTAGACTAAACCTTAGACAAATCTAATTTGGGGGTCGGTAGGCAGTGATTAGCCTTGGATCCAGTTGTTTATGTAGATATTCTTCTGCATGGGGGGGGGGGGGGAGTCAAGTTAAGTGGGGAGGGGGGGAGTATATAGCTGCAGATTATATGGAGGGGTGCTACAGACCCACAGGGTAACTGAATAATATATGTAGTGTTACAAACCAGCTTATTATGATTGCTGTGTTTTTTTTTTTTTGGTTTTTTTTTTTGCCAAGTGAGATATTTCAATATCTTTAATCTTAAAACATTAAACAATAATGTAATAATAAGTAAGATATGTGTTAAGGAAAGTGCTTGAAATAATGCATAATGAAGTAAGTGTGAAATGATATGAGCACCTTGATTTTATATTCCTAAAAGTTGTATTAATATACAACACCACATAAAACAATGAGAAAAGCAGGAAGATATTGAAATAAAAATGAAAAATTAGTGTCACTGAATATTCAATTGAGGACCTGTCCAGTATTATCACCTCACAGAAAGTGCTCCTATCTGTACATGTATATGCTGTGACATAAAAAATAGATCAAAGAGAACGAAAGATGCCACCAGTAACAAGCTACGATCTATCCAATTAAGAAGATGGACCAAGCTTGTTTTGATCGTTGGTCATAATGTCGTAACACCATCTCTGTGGACCTGTGCTAAAAACTGCTCAGGGCAAATATTGACCGTGTCCTATGAAGTCCTGTCTTAGCCTTCGCTTGCATCATGCGGCCAGCCATCGGAGATTTCACGTTGGCATACTAATAGAGTGAGTCAGACATCAAGTCAAAAGCGACAGTGGACCTTGTCTGGAGTGGAAAGGGGAGACGGAGGAGACCTGATGATGGAAGATGGGGCTGGGTAAGACAGGATGAGAGATGGAAGATGGGATGGGTTCTTGGATGAGACAAGGATATTTTGAGGTTGGATTACTGGGTAGAAGGATGATATGCAGATGTGCCGTCTGATCTGTTTATGTGAAGATAGGGACGATGTCAGAATCTGTTTTTTTTTTTTTCACTTCTTGTAGAATGTTGAAATACCTACATGAACACATAATCAGCAGAAAATAGAAGAGAAACAAGGTGATGTTGGATAAAGAGCACCATGCAACAGAGTTTCTCTCTATTTTGATTTGAACTTTATGATACATGAGAATATGACAAAGAGAAAGAAAACAAGTGGTTGATTTTAAAAGATGAAAAAAAATGATGTCATGAAGTATATGAAAGATTTTAACTTTGCTGAGTCACATTTGTGACAGCAAGACCAATCTACGCATTGATTCGAGGCAATTGATGGATGGACCATTTGATCGGCAACTAAGCTGGAGATAACACCAACAACATCCTCAGCAGAAAATGTCTGGATGAAGCATGGTCTGGAGATGTTGTAACACTATGCCTGAACTAGAGAAGCTCATCGGAAGTAGGAGTTAGATGAAGGCATTGGTTACTAAAAGAAAACTAGCTGTGTTTTGATCAATAGGTGCAGAAGAATATTTTGGCAGTCGTTCATCCGATGTAGCCTTGCTTTCAGTCTTGATGCCTTTCATGTACTCTTTGATATTTTGAAAAAGTTTTGAAAAAGACTATTTGTTAGGGATGCATTATTAAGAAAATTTAACATTCATGCATTAGATGAGAAGAGAAAAGGTTATGGAATAGTCTATACCATCCAGACTCTGGTTAAATCATTTCAGTTGAGTTAAGATGAAAATGGCACATCTCACCTGGAAGTGAGGCTACCATCCATGTCTAACATTTGATAGGGTAACATACCATTACCGATGACTACATAGCAGAATTAATGACTCTCTGTGTCGGCTTGTAAATATCACGCAATGAGTCATATTGGTGCAAGTCAGTATAGAACGTATACACTTTGTCTCTCTTGATCTGGGTATGATATGATTATGAATGCATCATTTATATAAATTTATACAGAGGAAGAAAGTATAATTTCAACAAGGTATTTGAATTTGTTCAAATAATCTTGAGCAAGATTAAAATGTTCAAAACCATTCCTTAAATCTCATAGTAGTAACTTTACAAATATAAACTAGAGCAAGATTTGATCAGAATATCAAAATGCATTGTCTTATTACTTTTGTTATATGATTCTTGTCAAATTTGCAGGCAGCGGCTTACTTGAAAATTTGGACAGAATATTGGAACGATTTAAAGCATTTGTTATTTTGAATTTTCATGAAAATAATGTTACTTATGTGATTATTTTTAGATAGATTTTTTAGATAGACTTTGATGCAGAAATGTTACTTCTTCCTAGCTGATGATTGCCTTGTTTAATTCTGATCTAGTATCAGCTTGACTTGGTATTTAACTTCTGTTATCTCCCACCATTGATGTATGCCTGTCAATTAGTTCTCTACATCATAATGAAACATTACTCGATGTGGTATTCAGATTAGCCACCTGTTAAAAGGGTAATGAGTTTTCTTGCTAATGACGTTAATTTGTTATTCTTCTTTCAGCCTTCCTTGTCTCCATCTGTTATCCTCTCCCTATTGCTTCCATTTTCTCTTCTAACAGAACCTTTCTTTATATTCCACCATATTTCCCCCTCCCCACCCCTTTCTTCATCTTCTCCATCTTTCTTCCCTTTAGTAATATCCCCATCTCACTTGCTATGCCTGACTCTAACCATCTGTATATCCAGTTCCATTTCTCTGTGTGCATTTTTCTCTCTATTCCTTCTTATTCACCTCTTTATTTCTCTCTCTCTCTTTATAGCGGATGTGAGGATGTATTGGTACAACCACATTACTTTAAAACAAGAGAGGTTAAGGGTTCAAATCTCTACCAAGTATATGCATTTATGTCCTTAGACAAAGCCAAACAATATCTACAGTTATTTCTCTCTTTCTCTTTCTTTCTCTATCTTTCTTTCTGTCTCTCTCCACCGAGGTTTTAAATGGGCACCTGGCAGAATGCATGCCCTGAAATGTACTCACTGTGTGTGTGTGGATCATTGCTGCCAAACTTAAGCTACATGTAGAGTATATCTAAACCTGTTTGGAGGCACATGGGAACATAACACTTTTCCTCATAAGTTACTATGCAAGAAATTTTATTACTATTAACTCTTTCCTCTTTCTCTTAATCACTCTGTCCAGGCTCGTGTGACCAAGGAGCAAGACCATTTCCTTATCAACCCCTTCGGCCTCCTCTACCACGAGATCACCGCCTCCTCCCTCATCAAGGTTGACTCCGTAGGCAACATCATAGACCATGGCACAACCACCTATGGGCCCAACCTGGCCGGCTTCACACTCCATTCTGCTATCCACAATGCCAGACCAGATGTCAAATGCATCCTCCATGCCCACACACCAGTTGTTGCTGCTGTAAGTATCATCAAGACCAAGAGACCAGAATTGTCATCTGTTTATCTAAAGAAAGCATGCCAGACCCATTTGATGGCCAGATAAGTAGAATTGATTCAGCGATGTCATAGTAGAGTGGTTAAAACACTTCACCTGAGATGTAAAGGTTGTTGGTTTGAGCCTTGGAAGTATACTGATGTCCCTGATCTAGAGGCCAAGGCGGCCATACATTTCATCTTAAAGGCATTGGTTAACATTGTAATGATTTTAAAAAAATCTCGTTTTGTTACTTGAAAATGGGATAACCATAAAGGTTATAGTGTAAAAATACCAGTCTGAAAGTTTCAAAGTATAATATCCACAGGAAGTATGTTTAAATATCAAAAATGTGAACCAATGTTTGAAAAATATACGAGAGTCGGTTGCACAGAATAGACATAAGGAGTGCGCATGCGCGTATGACTCACCTTACCGTACTGTGTGCATTGGCGTATCACGCGGCGGGAGGCACATAACGGCATTTTCAAATTCAAGCAAAGCGGTCCTCTTAGTGATTGTCTCGTGAGACGAAGGATAATAAAATTGCCGTTTGCGTCTAACTTACACTTTTTCATTCCAAATTATGGTTGATTTCAGGGTTTTTGAGTACAAATACAAGTACTCATACACATGTTTCATCTTAGTTTGAGAATTTTTTAAATCAGCTGCTCACAAAGTTAGCCAATGCCTTTAAAAAGACATCCTCCATTGGTGTGAATACACTAAGAATTAGGCTTATCAGTGAAAGCATAATATCATTGCAGTCATCTTAATTGGTCTGTTAGATAGGAATGACTCATGCTTGAAGGTTGATCCGTTTGCTTGAGACTTTATTTAGTTAAAGAAAGAGGGTTAGGGTTAAGTTTGCAAATGGGTTTCAGGTTGGGATTAGGGTTAGGGTTAGGTTCTTAGCATTTAGCTCTGGGTAAATATTACTTTAACCGTCGAAAAATGACAGTTAACATGGGGAAAATGACAGCTGAGCAATTATTACCTGAGCATGTGTCATGCAACCTTTCTGTAATTACTCCAGTTCTACCCTCCAGGCTATATGTGTATGTTATAAGTGTTCTATCTTCTTTCACCCCACACCAGGTATCCGCCATGCAGTGCGGCCTACTGCCCATCTGCCAGGAGGCTCTCATCCTGGGCGAGGTCTCATACTACGACTACAAGGGCATCGTCATCGATGAAGAACAGAAGGATGAAATCATCAGGGCGCTGGGACCCAAGAAGAGGGTGCTGTTCTTACGTAACCATGGTGTGGTGTGCTGTGGACAGACCATCGAGGAGGCGTACTATCTCACGGTCAATGTCATGGCTGCATGTAATACACAGGTGAGCAGAATGTAGTAATAAACATGGCTACACCTTGTCCTTTTCCTCAAGCAGATATTTCTCCCAGTTTTGCCACACTTTGGTGCGACGACATGTTCAAGTTCTTCTGTTCCGTAAACACTTTGAATGAGGCTCTAGTTGCTACATCTTGTAAACCACTTTTTCAACCTTCAATTCTTGATGGCATAGATCAGTCCATCTTTATCAATTTTTAAAACCCTTTTCACCCATTTGCTTCTTCATATTTGTCCTCTACATGTACCTCTCTAAGGAGATAGCTCATATGACCAGGTTCAGGGGATGGCTGCAGATGTAGACCAACTTATCCAGGTATCAGCAGAGATCACAGAAAAGATCAGGAAGGCTGCATCCCTAAGCATTAGCAGTTACAGGGAGGTGATTATATTAAGAAATGTGTTAATCATTGTATCTCATTTATCTTTTCTCATCAGGTACAAGCAATGACCGCTGGTATTGAGCAACTTATCCAGGTATCAGCAGAGATCGCAGAGAAGACCAGGGAGGTTGCATCCCAAGGCGGTGGAGGCGTACAGGGAGATGATCAAATCAAGAAATGGCGTTGGGGAGAGCTGGAGTTTGAGGCCATGATGAGGCAGTTGGATAACATGGTAAGATAAGAAGAGATGTTGGCTAAATTTGCTGGGGGGTTGTCAAGACTGTTGGTACCATCTTCAGTTCAGGAAGCTTAAAAATCATTTGCATGAAAAACTTATTTGGGAAACTGGATTGTATTTGACGACAGTGAGTGCAAAAAAAGAGACTTGAAAAGTGCAGAAAATTATTTATACTCACGTGCAGGGCCAGGTTGTGTTTTAGTACATGGAACAATTCAATTGATCGCCAAAGCTCCTTGAAATTTCAGTAAATACAAAATAATAGCTACGCATGTGCTCACATATTGTTTTCTGCATTGGATTAAGCTTGAAAGGATTTCAACCAGATATATCTTTATTGGGGAAAAGAAAAAGGGCTCCCTTAGACAGGTTGTACTATTGTACAAAAGAGGCACAGGTTTGAATGCATCAGTTAGAATTTACAAGGTGCCTTTGCCAAATGTTTTAGACACATGGATCCTAGAATGGGTCTCAGTATTTTCAATGATTAAGGGCCATTGCACCCAGGGCCCTCTTACATAAAAAGTTACGCAGCTCAAAAAATTAAACGCAAGTCCCAAAAACTGGATTCTGATTGGCTGAAAATCAAGTTGCGTTTAATTGCAACTTTTTATGCAAGAGGGCCCAGTTCATTTACATTTGCTGGCTGAATATCATAAATTGCAATATCTATAACATTTTATTAGGTAACTAGCTTGCCCCACCCACTTTTTTCCACCTGCAGGGTCACAGAACCGGTTACATCTACCATGCCCCTCTAGTCAGGTCCGACCCTAAGCCACGCAGTGACGTCGCCTACCCGGCCGTCTCCACTGGAGTCACATACATCTATGATGATGACGTAGATGCAAGCAAGTATGAGTCCCCGCTAAAGATGCTGAACAGGAAAAAGGCGAACGAGAAGACCAAATGGATGAACACACCCAATGTGTACTCCAAGGTAGAGGTTCCTGTAGAACAGAGTGGAGAGGAGAGTCCCAAGACCAAGACAAAGGTAGGTAGATTGAGATCTCTGTAGAAAAGCCACTCAAGGGAATCAACCAAATCGGTCTGTGTTAACCTTGAAATAGCCAGCATTGTGGGAAGGGGGGAAAGAAGGAAGAATAAAATGGCAAGAGACAAGACTTAATGGATGAACACATCCAGTGTGTACTCCAAGATGTAGGTTCTAGTAGAAAATAGGAGAGAGGAAAAGACAAAGGTAGGTTGATCGAGATCTCTGTAGAAAAGCCACTTAGGGGAATGGACAGAATTGGTCCTTGTAGACAAACAGTCAATCTGATACCTCCTGTAGTGATTGAGGCAGATTTGACAAAGGAAAACTCTTTCTGGCAGGGATGTTGATTAATAAATTTCCTGTTCCTTTTGTCTCTAGTGGGTGAATGAAGCAGATAAGACAGCAGGACAGTCCACCAAGATCCAGGATCCACAGCAGTTTGCCAAGCAGAGTGATAATCCTAGAGAATTCAAGACAAAGGCCAAAAAGGTACAGATGATTTCAATTTATTGCAAAAGTTCCAGTTAGCATCTCTTTATAAAGAATTCATCTTCCATGGTAAAATTGTTGATTAATAGATTGATATACTTCTACTTCTACTTCTATGTTGATACTTGGTAGACCATTTGGCATCTCGCCAAGTTATTGTCATATCGCCACCAGTGTGGGGTGACATCACCTTATTGTTTTAAAGACTTGAATGTTGTCATGAATGTCAAGAAAATTCCAACGACATAATTAAGTGTCTTCAGAGGACTCCACCCACTTCCTGCATTTCTAAGACCATGTGACACATCCAAAAAAAAAAAGGAAATATGATGCTTGCTATATTTATCTATGAATATCTGTCATTTTAAAAAAAGTGTTTTAATCAATCTTCTAGTGCAAATCTTGATATGTTCTAGTGTCAAGAAAATTAATGTGTTAATGATCAAGTCTAGATTAGAAAAGAGAGATTATAGGGTGCTTTTCTGTCATTGAAAATGAAGCTACATGTTAGGCTAGTAAAACACTTTCTGTCCTCCTAACCACTTAGCACTGTCAAATATACAAAGTTTGCCAACATGTTTGAATAATAATAATAATGAAGTCTTCTATAGTGCCGGTATCTGCCAACTCAGGCGCTCATGGTGCTTGCTCCAAAATATAAATACATAATTCGGTCATATTCCATGGGTGCACTGCTTGTGGTATTTATAGTTAAAATAAGATGAAATAGTTCCAAAAAGGAAGTCTACAATTTTCAATCATACATGTCATCAAATGGCTAGTTTTTCAAATTGAAGAGATGGGTCTTGAGACGTGTTTTAAAAGATTCCGTGGTGAGGGCTGTGCGGATAAATCATGGAAGGCCATTCCATACCTTAGCAGTAGCCATGTGGAATGAACGAGGTCCCCAGGAGCTATGTGCTCTGTGTTCCAGCAGCAGATATTTGTCTGCAGAGCGTAGATTTTCTCTTGCTTGGACATATGTCTTAAAATCAACATCTTTAATTGGGATTTCAGCAGACTTGAACTTACAATGGTTTTTTTAAACATTATTGCCCAGATTGTCCTCACTAAGCTTCCCTACACCGATCCTCATTTCTGATTACAGGTGACAGCTGAACACTTCAAAGACAACAAGAACCCAGGCCCCACATCGCAAGTCCTAGCTGGTATTGATGATGGACGTAAAGTACAGGTAAACATTGGACACCTAGATGTAGGATACAAAAACTAAGGGAATTCAGATTAACATGAATTGATCACTTTCTGAAGGGCTTGCCTTTTGTTTTATGGAATAGAAGTGGTTTCCCAACTGAAAAGACATCTTTAGACACAAAAATGGTTTCTGCAAGTAATTTAGGATAGTATAAAACAAGAAGCCCACTAAGCAATACTGTGTAACAGTAGTGGGGGTATTTTGGCAGTACAACATTTTAAAGGAAAAAAATATACAGAAATTAAAGAGATTTTACAGACCATAGCCTGTAGGATCTGCTAGGTCTTTTTATAAAGATACAGTCCAAATATTAAAATATACGGTGAGTATTTTCACTAGGTGCTGCACTAAGAAACTAATTATCGCTTCAGGATTTCTTAAAATATTTTAACTGGTATGCACTGCATGATAATGAAGTTTATTGTGTAAAAAGTAATACAGTAAAAATTTCCCATGTAATTTGACAAGCATGTGATACTCTGTACTCTTTTGACAAAAATTTCATTTGCAATTTGATAGCAATGATAATTTGCCCTACATTTTTCATCTTGATTTGTGAATGATTTAAGTATGATTTCACTCATCATTTGTACTTTGATTTAATTGTTTTAAGAATGGTTGTAGTATCTAATTTTGCACGGTAATTACATTGTGAAGAATGTGAAGAATGTGACTAACTGATCATCTTCATTTACAGAGAAATGCAGAGTAATTCATCTTGTCATTTGTATGCAGAAGATTTCCATTATTCAATCTAAGATGTGTTTCCTTTAATGCTACAAAAAATAAAAAAATAAAAAATAAAATCTTTAATCTGCTTGAGTGGATAACAACCTCATTTGTTCCCAAATTTTGAAATTCAGCTATAACTTTATATAACAATTTATGCATTGTTCAAACTCGATTGTGTGCAACAAGATTAGCATAAAAGAATATTCTTGAAATATTGACAGTACTTTGAAGTCTTAAAAATGCGAAAAAGAAATCTTTGGAGAAAGAGGGTGTGCATTTCAATCTAAATATTCTTTGATTCTGAAAATGAAAAAAAATAAAAAAATTGCCTTATCACAAAAGTACAATGGTTATGTGACAAAATTTGTAATTGCTGCAGAAAACTATAGCAGAACTGTCAACTTATTGGTATATAGCACCTGTTTAGATCGCACTGTAAATTTAGACCTCTAGATTTGATAGCCTGCACTCGAAAGTGTGATAAAAGAGATGCATATCATGAAGTGTTTGTTGCTTTTGTAGGAAAGTGCTGCAAAGTATCCGTTGCCATCCTCATGTGCTGAATTTCACACTATAAGTAGAGCAAGCAACAATGATAAAATTCTTTAGGGCAATGCCCTGGATAAATATATCATTGACAAAGGGGGGAAAGTTTTATTTTTGTTGAATATTTGTGTGGAATTTCATGAATCTTTACCAAAATAATATGTCAGTGCTGTTATTTCAATATAGGACACTTGCTCTAACTTTGGATCAATTTATCAAACTGTCACATTTGTATGAACAAACCACTTTTTTCCCCGGTTTCATAGCGGTTATACTAGTTATACTAAATTTATTCTGAAAACATCTTTAGGTACACTACACAGAATGCACTATTAATACAGGGATTTCCATGTATATGGTTTTGATACCAATTATCATATCTCTAACCGATTCATTTTGCGTAGAATTGATATCCCCTGTTCTGCAATTAGAGCGGCTGCAGTAGTGCGAAGCTGCAGAACAAACTACCATACCATTTTAACGATCATCAATCAGCTAATTTGATAAGAGAAAAAGGTAATAGACCAGCCATAGTTCAAGCAGTTTGATAAATTGGTAATATTGGTAGTGCAGGGATTGTCTGTTTAGAGTCATAAGGGTGTTAACTTGAATAGTTAATGCCCTTTTGGCTCTCAAAGAGACAAGATTATGTTGGCGCCACTAGTGAAGTGAGTCCTGTTCTCACATCATGCATGGCCTCATAATTTGTTTGTTCTCCTCCACTCCTCCTATTCCTCTTCTCCTTGTTCCTTCACTTCATCACTCTCCTCCTCCTCCTCCTCCTTCTCCTGTTGACAATCGTCTTGGCCACCATCATCATCTAGATCGTGGCGAACGACGCCCAGTTATCTAATTCGCAGGAGAAGTTGATCCAAGACGTTCAGGTACAACTCCTTCATCCAACCACCAGCCAATAACCATCACCATGACCAACATCATCATAATCATCATCACCATCCTCATCATCAACATCATTATCATTATCATTCTAGTTGTTATCTAATGATGTATATAGAGTTTGTATTTGCCCTCATCTGCATTTTTTGTGCTTGCTCCATTTCGATACCATAACCTTTTGTCATTTGTACTTTGCACACAGGTGATCTGTTTTGTATTAACCATGTTGTGGTGCTTGATAATACTTGATTGATAATACTCCTTTGCCTCACCTTCTTTCAACTATGCTCTCTTACAAAAATGCACTAATTTCCTACATTCCATGACTTCATTGAAAATCATTCCAGGATTTTAATTACCGTTTCACTTTTCTTTCACTCTTCTTTGAGAAGGCTCTTCAGTTTCAGCACTTAAGTTGCTCATTTAATAAGGTGTTATGAATAGGTTAATGCATTGTACTTGGGTAGTGATATTTCAAGGGCCACTGAGTGGGTCATGGAAAGAGATACCGATGAAGAGTGTTCATTTAGCCTAAAACTTCAACGTTTGTAATCAATTCACACATGAAATTTCCTTCTCTGACGTGAATCTGATACATGAAATACATGTATTTATTTCATTTCTGATCTTTGCATGCTTGCAAGCCAGGGGTTCATGTAAAGCTAAATCATTAAAAAGAAAACAACATTTAATGGCATCAAATAATATGCAGTGTCAGCTAAAAGACAAAAATAAAGGTGCTATATATAAGTTTTTGGATTTGAAGGTTGTACCCTAGATTTGAGGTAAAATCCATTTATTGCCTAGTAGTGATATGCATTCTATTTATAGACACAGCTATGCTAATGAAAGATTTTTTCAGTGGTATTTTTTAAAACTTAAAGATGAAGTGGGAGAAACGATACAGAAGGTTGCATAATGTTGGGAGAATGTCACAGGAATAAACTCCTACATTGAAACTGGGAATCAAGGATAACCTAGTACATGTTTCTTCCATCTGAACCCGTCAATAATGTGACTGAATGTGAGTGTGAATGTTTGTCCTGTCCGTGTGCAGAGAGAAATTTGTAGCTTCCCTGTCCCAGAATGCATCATTCATGGCGTCACCCTATGTAGAACAATGCTGCTGTTTTGGAGATGCCTGCTGGTACTGTTGTAATTTTTCAAATAATTCAGAAATATAGGTCACAAAAACATTCCTGAGGGGGGAAATGTGTAATATGAACATTGTTGGTAGGTAGAAAGTTTTCCACATTTGTTTTATGTGCATTTTGAAAAGGAAAACAGTTTATCAAAAGAGGATGAAATCTACTTTACTAAGCAATATTGTTTTTCCAAGCATTTTAGATTTGATTGAATATCCTGTATGTACATATATCCAAGACCTACGAAACCTTTAAAAGAAATGGATTTGTACCTTTCTTGAGATAAAAGTGTGAAGCCCTATGTATCTAATATGTACATAAAGACCTCTTTCTAAGGGCCCCCCCCCCCCGATTTGTGTAAAATAGTGTTACGCATTCATTTCACAGAAGAAGGCTGCATCCGTGTGTAATAGAGGATGAAGAATTAACGTGTTGTAAATCGTATGTTGTATGACTTGCATTTCGCAGCATGACCACAAATTGAATGAGCATGAACAAAAATTAAACTTAACATACAATGCATGAAAGAAGTAGTACTACATCATACATTTCAACTTCCATAAGCTCTGTAGTAGAATGAGTGCCAACTAAGGATATACATGATCAGAAATTGTCAAGTGGAAGTTAAAAGTTATGTACAGTTTCGGTAAGCCTCAAAATCTCTTCATCACATTCTTTGCTTTTAGATGATAGAAGACACCATATTAGCCAATCTAAAATGCTATGAAGGTTTTTACTTCTCAAGTGGAATGTCAAACAAATAAAAGGCAGGAAAGGCAGGGAATAGTTTGATCCAGGGACAGGGACATAAACTTTAACAACACCTCGACATGCATTTCATATGTTAGGGTTCTGTGTATGCGACAAGTGCAACAAAATGCTTTACTTGTAGTTTGAGAGCCTTTGGGATGGATGGGTCCTAGCTTGGGGCAGAGTGAGGCTGTTATCTAGCATTCCTTTCAGATATTTTACTCTGAAATTCATCGGAAATTATTCATGGAGTATCATATGATCTCGCACATGTATCTTTTGATGCGATGCGGACAATGTGAGAACGTGTTTAACCAGTTTCATACCAATTTCCTTTTTGCTACCAACACTGTACATGAGTTTACCATGTTTATGAACATATGGATAGAACGTGAGATGTTGATGACCTGTGGCCTTTCCTCCCTCACAAAAGCATTTTTGCTCTTTCCTCAAATAACAAATAATTCATGCTATACCACATTATGTTTTTAATACTCCTGTCATGCTGTTGTTTTTAGCTTTTATCATTTGTGCGACATAATATTATGATAGATTTATCATTCATCATGGTAAAAAGTCATCTTATTCATAACATTACACAATCATGCAGATACATATACTTATATATTAAACCTCCGGTAGTTTTAAGACATCAATCACTTTTAGCAGGTCTAACCTTGAATTACATTCGACCCTGTGAAAGTTAGTTGCACTTAACATTTTTGCCACATTTTAATTATCTCGGTTCATTGGTGATGTTAATCTATTTGAGGTATTGTTGAGCAAGGTTGTGGATAATGAACTGATCTCAGAATAGTAATAGTTTTCATTGCATCTGTTCTCCATGTTCTGAGGAATTAAAACAGCCTCGCCTTTCTCATTTGAGCTTACAATTTATTATTAAACTGCATGAAACCTCATAAATCTAACAGAGACTTAAGGCTCACTATTATCATTGTTTACTTTGGAAAATTAGTAATACCGTATTTGAAAGCATATGTTTGAGTGTATAATCATATGTACATACTATCTGTAATGTTTGCAAAAGTCAAGAAAATTAACCAGTTATATATTTTGCTTCCAGATGTAATTACTGCTTGTGGAGGTTTTGCATCAGTTCTCACTAATGTTTCCTCTGTGTGTTTGATAACATCCAACCTGTTTGCCTGTTTGCTTGTTTGCATGTCCATTTCCAATTTTCCATTAATTAGTTGGGGTTTTTTTTCATGTAAATCTCCATGAATTAATTGAATTAGCAGTTTGGTTATGTAATGAATCTATTTATAAACTATTGTCACAATTTCATTGAGAATTTTAGTCTTGTAATATCACACAGGTAGCAATGAATTAAGCTCAACGTTTTTATGCTTGAAATATTTTGTATGACTGATAACTAAAGTTTTAAATACTAGAAGTAGGCCTACAGTGAAATGGAGCAGTTGACTCAAGACCTTAACTCTTGGAGAGACATTTGTTGTAGAAATTAGCAGGGTCACCAAATCAACTAACTTGTTATCTGACTGTGGATGGATACTACACGTCTTTCAGTAAGAGTGGTTAAAATTTTGCAAACATCACCCCAAAGTAGAAAACAAAAGTGGTAGTTTAACAATATTTGGAGGAATAAATTAATGTAGCCATTTAAGACTAGTTAGGAAAAGCCAAAAATCCTCACATCACTGAAGAATTTCATCTGATTTGCAATATTTTACAGATTCTGTATAAAAACTGTTTCTAGAGCCTCCAAATCATCTTTCATACTTTTGTAAAATTGTTTAAACTTACTAAATCATTGATTTATGCTTATTTTCTCCAAAAGGGCCAGAATGTACAGCCCGGTCAGTTTTCTGTAGGGTCAAAGGGTATTGTCCAGCGTGACCACCAGAACGATGCCCTTGTCTACACTGTGTACTCACCAAACCCATTCTGCAGTATGACAGAGAAAGACATCTTGGAATACAAGAGAGAAATTGCAGAGAAAACTGGCCAAGGTAAGTGAAGGGTGTATTTGCCGAGCTGTAAACTCAAATTTTGAGTATCATCTGTAAGGCGATGCTGGAGAACATCCTCAATTTTGTCCAATTTTGGTCCAGCTGGACACATGTAGGGACAGACAGCGACAGATAATTGACAAATGTATATTAATAGTATAATAGTTAAATAAATGCCGTTATATACATACACTATTTATCAAAGCAGAAGTTGCTTTTGATGAGCAGAAGGTTGTGTGAGACATGTCCAACATAGCTATATGTGTTGTGAAAGGTGTTATCCATCCATGTAGACATTGAGTTAAAATGTTGAAGAGACAGAACATTTATGACTTTGAATATGATAGTTAGCTGGTGTAATGAATCAGTATGGGCATCCCTGAAAAACACAGCTACAAATTGAAGAATCTTAAAGTGAACATAGCCTTCTAACATTTCACTAGGGCACCTTCATGCCTAGCTTTTGAAGATAGGTGATAAACATATCTCTATTATAATAGTGACACCATTTGATATTGCTTTGTACACTGATGTACAAGTGCTGAATATAAATCCTTCCCCCTTACATTGTGAACTTAATCCAAACCATCCTATGTTGTGTGGTTTCTAGATGTACAAGAGATTGAGCTGATATTCCAAGCCCCAGAGGAGGAGGACAACAAGCTCGTAGATGCCCAGGGTGAGGGCAAGACGGTCACAACTACCAAGATCTCAACCACTGTCACAGTCGCAGGAGGTTAGTACCAGAGAGCCATTTTCACTTGGGTGTTTGTAGTTCACAGGAATCATAAGGCTTGTTCACTTATATGCGGTGGTAAATTGCTTCCCCCACACGATTGTTTGTGTGTTTGCTTTTTTTTTTTTTTTTTAAAGTTTACCATACATCACATATCTGTATCTTATAACAAACCAGAAAGTGAGTGCCTTTGTTGAGTCACTGATTATCTCTTGCCATTCATTTACATGTCATGAAAGAAAAAATGTTGCTTTTTTTTTTTGTAACACAGTTTCTGCTGCATATCTAATGAGCCTTTAGATTTCAGACTGTGGCTTAAAATTTGAGGCTTTATCACTTCTCAATATCAGGTTTTGCAGACATTTCTTTTAGGCCATAAGTTATACGTATCATGTGTGGCATCAAGATATGGTAGTCTCTTTTCAGGCAACATGGGTAAAAGCAACTGACATTCTGAAATCTCACTCCAAAGGGTTATTTTTATTACAACATTGGAATTCATGAATAGTGGGTTGCATTTTTCAATATCACATGATGGTATGGGGTTTGGGAAGGTTAGCCTAAAGGCGCTTTCAGATATGCGGTGACTCTGCGTCGCCACTTATGCTAATGAATGCACATTAACGCGTCAACTCTCAAATAAGAGAGCATTTTGTCAAAACTTGCGCAAACAATCTCATGGCTACAATTTTTGGGCTAACTTTTTAGGAATTTGATTGGTGCGCACTTTTTTGTAGCCAGACAGCAAACAAAAATGTGTCCTGCCTCGGCGACATTTTTTGTCACCCTACACCCCATAGACCTGTACACAAAACATGTGCACACAAAGTGGCGCCACAAAGTCGCCTCATATCTGAAAGCGTCTTTAAGTTCAATACAACAATGTTGTTTCGTCCTTTATCAGTGATATTTAACAAAAGAGACTGTGAATTTATGGGAAATTTTAACACTCTAACATTTTTCTGACTTTCAGAGGGTGATACTGCCACTGTTGTCAAGACGAGAGTATCAGAAAAAACCACAATCAATGGAAGGGACGAGAACGAGGATGATGATAGGGAGCCTTCGCCAGGTGTAGACAGCACAGGATCATCGCCGACGAAGGACCCTATGTCACCATCTAAGAAGTCGAAAAAGAAATTCCGCACACCATCATTTTTGAAAAAGAAAGAGAAGAAGGAGAAGAAGGGAGAATAGCCCGTCCTTCTTTCGCTTTGAGTCAAGCAATGCAAGAAGGATGGTCGTGTTGCCGTGTTCTAGAAGAGAAAAAAAATTTCATCATCAAAACACAAAGAAATCTGTACTGATAATTTGTAAGTAAACTGGTATGTGGCGGCATGTGTGTTAGAACTTGGACATGCCACAGAATATATGTAAATTGATGAGTTGGTTATGAAAGAATCAAGATATGTGATGTGTATGATGTCTTTTAAAGTGTATGCAACGACTCAAAATGACTTGGCTCTTTTTGTCTCTTGGAGATGTCAGAAGGGTAATGTCTTACGCTGTGTACGTAATCACAAAAAAAAAAAAAAGATAGTTGATTCGAGATTAATCCTTTGCATTTTCTTAGCCAATCTAGTGTAAATGATTATAAGATATGGTGAAATATGGAGTTTAAGGAATGCTCATATTTTTTTTTTCAAAACGAAAAAGTACTGATCTCTTTGTTCGAATGGTGTGATGATTGATTTTTTTGTAATCAGGCTCTTCATTTATAACCTGTAGCTATTTTACATCATGCCTGTTCATGTTCAGAAATATTTCTTGTTCTTATTCGTAGAGGATGTTTCTTATTGCCTTGACTCTTCTTTTCCTACAAGTCGAATGCCCCCCCCCCCCCCAGGTCGATTTCGGGTAAAAATCCATGGAAAATAAGTTCTACCGCAAAGTTTTGAAGACCAATTTGTACGGTCGATATCATGCTGCATCGAGGGAAAAGCGTTAAGAAATAAATTAATGGCATGTATTCTGTGCTCCATGGTAGGTCAGAAAAACGATGCATGGTCAGATGTTCTGAAATAACGCTACATGTACCCACTTCCTTACTTTCCATGGATTCTCTCTCCAAGCCAAAATCCACCTACACTACAGGCACAATGTTTTACTTTAGGTGAGCATTTTTCAGTCATATAATCATGTGTATTGCCAAAAGTACTTGTAAGTAGTTTTTTTCCTTGCTATATATACTGATTATAATGCTAAATGACTTATTCTTATGTAGTATATGAAATATGTGTATTGTGTATAAAATGTAAGAGTACAGGTAGCGTGCATGATAGCCTTTTAGTGGTTTAGAGCTATTCATAATTATCAATTTTCCATCAAATCACCCATTATAAAGCAAACAAAAAGAGGAATTGTAGCATGCTAGATGGATAGTCTTGTAAATTATGCACTGTGCGCTCTCTACAGTGATCTTCTATTTGTGAAAGAGCTGTGCGAAAAAGTTGTATAACCAATACCATTGCGATTGTTATTTAAAGCAAACATGGAGTCTTAAGAAATGGTTCCATTAGAGTGACAATGATGTGGGGACAGGTTTGTTGTGTAAAAAATTCTTCTTCTGTCGTTCCGATGATTCCTTATGATTCAAGTAAATGGTGTATTCATGTGTATTCAAAACCTGTGGATGAACAAGCTGTTCTTTACTGCGTAAAACTGAAGATTCACTTTTTTTATATTTGCTGAAATGTTGAAGTGTAGTTATAGTATATAGAGAGTGGACAGCAGATTGTGACTTCACACAATTGTTGAAAAGTTAGCGTTTAAAAATGGCTAGTAAAGAATCATTCCCTTTTGGTTATGGGACTGACAAGATAATGAATAAATATAATGTCTTACATGTTTTGAGGTCGTATTGGGGAAAAGAGTTCATGCTGGTTGAGTTTCCCTGTATCAGAGGGTTTTTATGTAAATTATGAAAGCAGGACAGAATGTGAAGGTATGGGACTGATGTATCCAAATCTGGATAGGTTTGTGTGTGGTGTGCAATAGTCCCAGTCAGAAAGTCGAGGAAGAAAGAAAGAAAATTGTACAAAACAAAATTCTTCTCACAAGATATCTTTTTGGAAGCTTGCTGTGAAATCGGTGGTGGAGAACTGATAAATGACCTTTTGTTGATTGTACCTGTACATGTGTTAATGTGCAACGGTTTTCTGTAAATATGAGCTGTGTTGAGAACAATGAGGAAAATAATTTTTGAAAAGGTTTGTCAACCGCATGTTTGTTGCATCATTCTGTTCTGTTTCTTCCTGTATGGATTGTCTTTTCGTTTGCTGGACAGTCATTGTCGTTGCCTGCAAATCATCCCGTTCCGTTATCCCGTAGTAACAGATCATGCAACATGTAGAGCAAAATGAAGTAGGGGAAGAGATCTTTTGTAGCATGGATAGTTCCGACAACAGTTGATCAAAGGTACAAAAGATGGAGCTCATTTCTGACATGTATACTGTATACCATTTCAAACTGAGGTCTTGTGATGTTGTGAAACGGTTGTATACGTGATGATATGGCAGGCTGAGTTGGAGCAAGTGTGTAGGCTGCGTTGCATGTGTGCCTTGGTAGTACTAGATGTACATCTTAACAAAGTCGCTCTAATCCTGCTTTGCCAGAAAACAAAGTAAATTTTAAAGGAAATCCAAAGGCCTAAAGTTTGTGGATTGTCATAACCTGCTTGATGCTGAATTGTACCTGGTTATACTCCCTTCACACAGGTGTGACCAACACCTGTTCGACCATACACCAAATGGCTAGGATTTGTTATTAGCTGGTTTGGGGTCGGTTTTTAGTCAGTTCTTTAAAAGCCACAAACTAAAGAATGTGATATGAGAGAGCTGTTAATCGACACAGTTGGTTGGAAGTTTTTTTTACACAGTAAATAGCTGGTTTAGACCAACTGTAGTGGGTGCTAGGAAATTTCTGTTCAAAGTTGGGCAGGATTAGAGTGACTTTTAAGAGCAAGCACAGTCACAGTAGAAAGGAATAAGGTCTAATGAAAAGAGAAACGATCATGTGATCATCACATGGTCTACGTGCCTATATCACATGCACAGCATGTTGTCGTCATGTGGGGTCCATGCAAACGAGGTACCAGATGAAAAACGAGGAAAAATGGAGAAACTAAAGTTAACTTCCATGTTTCAATCTTATCTTGGCAGGATGATTGAACAGTTTGGGGGCATTTGTGAAGAAAAAAGAAAATTATATTTTTTATTTCTCTTGTTATGAATGTGAAAGACATGTACAGAAGCCTTGTTTTATTGGAATGCTATCAATTCAAGTTTGTTGAGGTTCCAATTCAAACGAATTAGTGTTAGGCGTAGACAGATGTTTTAGAAAGTAGCATGCATAAACTGCCAGCCATTATAAGATGAAGAGGTCATAAAGATGGAGCGCTATGATATTCTTGTATCTAAAATAAGAAAAAGGAAGAATTTGGCATAACGAGGAAATGACTGTATCGTTCTCTTGTTGGTTACTGTGATTTGTAATTAAATAGGAATCATATGCATTGTCGATGTTGATAAGGTAAATTCAGTGTACTGTAATTATTACGTATTCAGTGGATTTGGATTTTAAACAATTACTATTCATATTTAAATGACTAATGTGTTCTAAAAATCTACGTAGAGGAGCGTATCAAATTTGAATATACTTTATAGTACTTGTATGATATTTTTCTGTTCTCCTTCGGTGCGTCGACTTTTCATGTATTCCTATAACCTATTTGAATGATGAAGTAATCCTTCCTTTCCCTGTTAATTTAAAGTAGAGGCTTTTTTATATATATACGCACTTAGTTTAGTCTACCTTTTGAGTAAAAAAATCTTTTGTTAGGCAATATGCATTGAAATATACAAGTAGCTGCATTTATCTGTACGGTAGCACATTTGACACAAATTATCACACTTTGAAACACACAGCAAGCGTCACACCCATTTTTTAAAATAGATAGTTTCAATTGCATGCTGTGAAGTTGTTAAAGTTAAAGAAGGGGGGAAGTTTTCACTGTGCATTTTTATACCTGTTTTAAAGTGATCATTTTTTGAGGAGATGCATTCTAGTCATTTCTCGAAATCTGCTATGTTTTTTTATGATCTTCATAGCTTCTGTGTGGTCATATTATGTACTTCTCTTTTACCTTGTAAAAAGGAATTGATTTTGGTAATTTTACATTCTTTGATGTAGTGGTGGAAAGAACTGCAAGTAAAATATTGGACAATTATGTATCCATGGTTTTTTTTTCAGTGTTATTATTTGCCAATCTAGGAGATAAAAAAGACAACACTGCTGTATATTTAAAATTTTCATTCTTTGTTATTTTAATGAAGGCCAATTTTCATTCATTTTACTTTTGCTTCCTTCATAGTCAATTTTGTAAACTATTTGGTAGATTGTATTCATTTACGGCATCAAAATGCCAATTTGTTAACCATCGGGACAGTACTAGGTACAATGTCACTGTTGTATTATTTCATGTTTTTGTATCGTTCTGTCTGTTGTTTAAGCCTTAGGAAACCATTCTTCATTATTCTTTTGCCCAGCTTTCAAAATTTTACACCAATCAGAATTATATCACCTCTTAGTCTTGGACTGAAGCTGATTGGTAGCATTATTGCATAAACAAATGGCTAGATTTCATTACAGTAATGCAAAGGAAAACTGAATAATGATAGTTCTTGAGGAACTGTTTTAAATTCGCTGCTCATTGAAGCCTAATGCTTTATTTCTTTGATAATGCAATCTGTTCAAGAGCAAGGAAAAAGATAAGTATTTTCATTTTGATAAGCTTCTGTTGCCAGTAGACAAACCAAATGCTAGAGGCACACATCTCAATATTACTTTGGGAATGTCTTATCAGTTTTATGATATGTATCCAAGAATCAGAATTTACAAATAGAATAAACATGCATGTCTGTGTAGTGTAATGTCTATTTAAGGCTATATCATTAGTATATCCATGTACACGTTCATCAATTATTTTGAGGACTGGAGACTTTTTGCCAAACCAAGGGTCTGATGGCATGAAAAACAGGCATGTAGTTACATAGTGATAATTACAAAATTTAACTTAGTTTTATTAGGCATCCGAAGGTAGTTAATTTGACTTTTTGAATTTGAAACCAAAATTGGTTTTCTGGATTTCTGGATTTTTTAAATTAAAACTTTAGATTATCTATCTCCTGCTGCATATATGGTGCCCATGTATTCTAAATACACTTTATCATTTGATTTTAAATGTTTAATCCTTGAGATCAATGTATTGGCATTTGAAGCCTGACATTTCAATCGTGAATGATCACGTTACAGATAACATGTATCTGCCATTGTACATCCAGATATGTTATTAGATCGATCTGTTGGTATGGAAGGTTTGAAGCTTGCCTCAAAATACATTGTCAGTGTGTCGTTTAAGATCTCTGAATTATGAAGATCATTGTCATATAGTAATTATTTAATCACTGCACATTTGGTTTTCTTCCTGGTTCCTGTACACAAAATAGAGATTTTAAGCAAACAAAAAATATAAATATATATATATTTACTTCAAGAAAATCATGCCAGTGCTTGTATTTAAAGGCATTGCATTCCAGTGTAATTACCAGTATATTTTGAAATTTTGAAATTCAAATTTGAATATAAATGCCTCTCTGCCACAAACAGTTTGCACTGATGAAAGTTCTCCTAATTGTTATATGTTCTTGTTTTTTTGTTTTTTTTAAATTCAGTTTTCTCTTTTCTAGCCTCTACTTTAGTGAGCGCTTATCCTCTTTTTGTACATCTCTCACACAATTTTTTTCCCTTCTGGAATTGCCATAGTGAGTTATTAAGTAGTAGTCTGTGAAAAAATGGGGATTCCCCCTGCTTATATAGTTGCAATATTGTGTCTTCGTGTGATGATGGAAAATAAAAAAAAATAATAAAAAAAAACAATTTTGTTCCTGAAATGTCTCATTGCATATTCTTTTAAAATCGATGTTTTGTGTGATTTCAGTAGAGTGCAGTGAAGGTACTACATAACAATCATTTGACCACCAAGTACATTTCTTTAATCTTTTGTGATTATGGAGTTATGGAATTAGTGCCATACATATATGCTCATGTGAGTGTAGGCTTTGAGTGTTATGGTAAATTGTACAAATAAAACTAAATTGTTATGATACCATTTTCAGGGATTAAGCGTAGATGATGGGCTAAGCGCATGTTAATAGACGCTTCATCTGGTGTAAAATTAATCTATTTTACAGTTTTTAGATATGCTTATAAAAGCAAAAGCCCTTCCCTTTTCCATCCCTTTCACTAATGGATTCTGTCCTACCCATGTACTTAGTACAGATAATAATTATAATAATAATAATAATAATAATAATAATAATAATAATAATAATAATTATAATAATAATAATGATAATGATAATAATGATGATGATAATAATAATAATAATAATAATAATAATAATAATAATAATAATAATAATTATAATAATAATAATGATAATGATAATAATGATGATGATAATAATAATAATAATAATAATAATAATAATAATGATGATAATAATAATGATAATAATAATGATGATAATAATAATAATGATGGTGATGATAATAATAATAATAATAATAATAATAATAAATAATAAAAATAATAATGATAATAATAATGATAATTGTAAATTTATATTGTGCAATTTCTATAGGAATATACCCAAGTGTGCATAACAATACACAGTAAAAAATAGAAAGAGCAATACTGCCCTGCTTTGACAAAAGGACGCAAGTGACATCGACAAAATAGGAGTTATTCATATTTTCATATTTTACCTAGTGTGCTCTTCTTCCGGGCCGAATTTCATGCATGAACACTCGGCCTACTAAGATTATGTTAGGCAAGACATCCTGGTATTGCATTGATGGCAGTGTAAATGACAGATACATTTTTCTCTTTTACATTAAATGTCACTTTTGTCACTTGCTTCCTTTAGTCAAAGTAGGGCAGAATACCAGTACAGTGGAAACTCTGTATAAAGAGATCTGATATGACAATATTCCTGATATAACAAGGTAATATTCCAGTCCCATCTCTAATTTATAGTTTTTTAACCCTGATTAGATGAGATTCCTGCTATAAAAAGGTAATTTTGATGGTCCGAAGGACCTCATTATACTGAGTTTCCACTGTACCAACATAAATGAACATACATGAAATCATAGCTAAGAGGGAAAATGGGAATCCAGCCAAGTCCCTATGCGATGTGTCAATAACTTCGATAAAACACACATTTAGAACAGAAGTCAGAAGGGGTTGTACCACAGCATTGACCTTGTCAGAGCACACTAATATAAAAATCCATATCACCCGCGTAGCCAAGGGGGGGCAATGGCCCCCTCCAAAATGCAAAAAAAAAAAAAAAAAGAAGGAAAAAAAAGCTGAGTGAGAAAAGAAAAGGTAAGAGAACATAAGAAGAGCGGGAGCGGACAAGCAACAATTCAAAGAAACATTGGAGCTTCCAAGGGAGGGGCGAAACTCCCCCCTCCCTGCACCCTCCCCCTTGGGAGCACACTTTGCGCACTCAGTAAGTGATTCGCACGCTTCGGGTGCTCACTACCGCCCCTCCTAAAATGAAATCCTAGCTACGCCACTGATCCATATCATAATTTGCACCCAATCTTCACTTCATCGTCTGCACACAGAGGGAACAAAGGAAACAAATGAGACAGCACTTTGCGAAACAAATTTTATAATAAATACACATATATTATGTTAGAGGCAACATATCAACAAAATGGGTACATATATTTGACAGAAAACGAATTCTATCACTTCTTTTGTAAAGCATATCAATCATAAAATCAAACATGCTCAAATTTCATGTACATCACAAAAATAATTATCCATGTTTAATCTTAATATTGCAACATAAAATAAAAGCCTATCCCTTAATCGAAATTACACCAGTGACATACATGTAATTCATTAAGCACTTGGGGGTCAAATGTACAAGATTATAATGAAATAATTCATTCAGGCCCATGAATTCTGAAATCTGAATCATCATGGAATATGAAAATGTACATTATCTCTCGAGGAGGAATACAATAATGTCTAAGGAGGAAATAACGTGGAATACAGAAAGTTGTGAAAAATCTATAAAATGCACAATTTCATTTGCTCAATGATACCTAATGGTAAATTTGATTCATTTTAACATTGCTTTGGTACTCTTTAAGCAGGTGAGAGGACTTCCCATTTCTCTTTGATGAATACATCTATCATGGTATTTCTCCAGGTCTGGAGGTTGATTTTAACATTTCTCCAGACATCTCCCTCTCTCTCCTCTATCAGTCTTGTCACTCTCATGCAATCTTGCAGTGTTAATCCACTCCAGGTGGCAAGGTTCTCTAGATTCTTGGTTCTAGAATATTTATATTCATCTTTTATTGTTCATAAATTCTGTAATCTCATTGGTCAACCATGTCTTTGAAACAATCCTGTATTACCTGTGTACACGGTCACAAATACGGACCATTCACTAAATATTTCCTGTATTCCGTGAAAGAGGTCATATGTTGCCGTTGTCGTTTTTATGTTTTTCATTGTTTTTTTTATATTTGTGCCCATGCGCTAAATCATCACTGAATATATCCCGTATTCTGTGATGATGACGTTATCATCACATCTGTGCATGCGCTTGTGTTTTGTATTATTTAGCTTGCATGTGCTTATGTTTGCACTTATGTTTTCCATGTGCTTATGTTTTGTATTCCGTGACAAAAAACGGTGAGTAGACCAAAGTTTCTAAAAATATGAATGGTGGCATGTTTTCATCTTAACTTTACCAATGAGATCACACTACAGAATTCATGCAGATCTACACTTAAAAAGATAAAATCGTTACCCCCTGCTTGTTTTTACGAAATCACTGAAGTCTATCACTACTCACTAGTACTGTTTATCCCCTTGTTAAAGCAATCCACCACAAATATAATAGCTAAGCTGTATCCACACAAATTGAATATTTGTAAATTTTGAATACATATACGCAATAACATGCCCCTGAATTCAAATTTTCTACATACGGTACAATTACTTGGATGATTCATGACTTGAATACATCCCACACAAGTAAAACAATACATGTACATCATTCATGACAAAAATTAAACATTGACTGAGCAAAAATGATGGGATGGATAACTTGTGTATGGTATTGGATGAATAATTAAGAAATGTACAAAGATCATTCAATACTACTGGTCATTCTGAGCTTAATATGAAATGACGAAAAATTATTTAAATCACCACATACACAATGCTTATCCCAATGAAGTCTGAGTTTTAGGTGGGCAGCATATTAGTGTCCGAAGTATTAGAGGAGTATTTTTCCTACCAAGAAAAAAAATCCACCCGCGTAAAGAGAGACAAAAATAAATTAAATGCATTATATTCATGGTTACTTACTTTTATATACATAATTGCATGAACTAACATCAAGGTGATTAATTTCACAAGCTCCAAATATTAGGAATGTTTTTTTAAAAACACAGGACGGATAATGAATAATTTTTGTTTAATACAAAAGCCAAAGATTACTAATATTTTTATGAGAAAATTGGTATAATTTGATCTTGTCAATTGCAAGTGAACAATTTCCCAGCTCTTTTAAATGATTCCAAGGTTGAAATCAACTAATACATGTATATCAAGGTGATAACAATCAGTTTTAACAGTTCTTATGGTAGGTAATGTTTAATAACATCTGCCATGAATTTGCATGTAAACATGTGTAAGATTTAGTAATTTTATACCAATTCTTATAAAATAAAATTTTCAACATGGCAGTTTTCATAATAGCAGTGAATAAAGGGAAAGACACTTTACTTTCTTGCACATTTAGAGGCTAATAGTTACACCGCATGGAGTTGAAAAAAAAAAAGCTTGGGTAGAAACTTACAAAATCTGACCATAAAATAAAGAATTTTTCATTCTGTAATTGCAGCTGGAAACATTCCTGCTAAGTTAGCTATCCTTGATTGCCACTTGCAATACTCAACTTTCTAAAATCTATTTCAAGCACATGATTGCCATAGCTGGCAATAGCACTCATCTGATGCAAGGTTTTCATATCGTCTGGTACCTTTTAAATTCCAAGTTTTCGACATGATGACAGAGCTGTGACATACATCGAGTGATATTATTATTGTAAAGGTCTGGAGACAAGACTAGCACTTCACCCAGTGCCTAATCAAGACATGTCGTCATTGTCATCGCTTCAATTCATCCTCCTAACCAAAGTTAAGCCTCCATAGTTACAAAAGACCTTTCTCATGACTATTATTATTTGCATCGGCCAAACCAACAAACCAATATGATACATAAATTTCAGTTATATTGATATCATAACCTGCTATCTAAACCAATGGGTTGTCGGGCCTGGTTCTACTTTGCATGTTAAAAGCATGATCTCAAATAAGGATGTGATATATCATCATCAGTTTCATCACAATCTTGTTTGCTCTGTGTAGACACAATCAACATTTACGCTGTTCTTTCCCCAAGGATCATCATTACCCAAGCATTGCCAGCCACCAATTTAATGCATGGTCAAGAGACAAATGTGGGCAAAACACCTTGTCCAGTGATGTAAACACCAAGCAAGGAATGAACCCATGACCTAATGTATGAGAGCCTTCTCCACTATACCACAGAGCCAATTGAATTTGGTCCCTGGACTGGGATATAAATCAATTTTCCCTGCATGCTTACCTACAAGCAAAAATATATATTCCAGCCTGCTTTCGCAAACAACTGTTCACAAAGACCACCTCTCTACAAAGGCACCTTTCGTTTCCCTTGGACAAGGTTTCTCATTGAAAAACCCATCTAAGGGGACTTTTATTTAAAGACTACTTATCTGTACAGAAATACATTTCTTCTTTGCTTTTAGAACTCTTTACAGGCTTGACTAGACTGGACTAAATTCTGAAGATTCCACTGAAAATAAATATAAAATCAATCAAATAGTAACATTACATAATAAATCAACCAAGTATGATATCACTAAGTCATGCTGTCAAGGTTACAGGCTCTGTTACTCTTCTGTGGTCAAACCTGTAGACTGTATCGCACTTCAACCGCTTCACTGAAAAGGCAATGTGTTAAATGTTCTGCCCGGGCTGTGGCTAAGAGCACTCATCATCATCAAGAGGCATGGTAGCTCAGTGGTAAAGCTCACTGGTCCTGTAACTGGAAGGTCCCTGATTCAAAACCAAGTTGATGCCCTGGTGCCCTTTGGCAAGGCATTAATCCTCAATAACCAAGTCTCTCAGAGAGGACTTCAAGCCATCGGCTCAATCATTGCTTTTAATATCAAGAAGCATGTACTTGCTTTCTTGGCAGTCAGTTAAAATAAATCATCCTCAAATCAAATCATCTTTAAAGCACTTCCATTAATCACAAAAAAGAACACTTTGGCAATTTCAAATCCACTGTATAAATTAAAAGCTCTCCTGATTGTGGCAGTCAAGATCAAACATCCATCTTTCAAGTCTTTGCAGTTTTCGCTGCTCCCCCTCTCAGCCTTGTTTGTCCTCTAGTTCATGCACACCAGCGAAATCCATGATGGATTTCTCCTTCCCTGGTGACGAGGTTGCCCCCGACCTGGGTGACATGTCGCCCCCTCTTGCTGACCTCTCTGAGATGTAAATCTCCAGGTTTCGCATCAAATTCCTCGGGTTTTTCTTGCAGTTGGCCTCCAATTCTGAAGAAGAGGAAAGTTGAGACATCTCTTTACAAAAATTCTTGATACAAACATGTTGGAAAAAACAAGCTGGAAAAAAGAAGCACTGCCTCACAGGCAGAAGAGTCTGTTGTTTTCCATTCCAGACCATTTCCTAACTTGATATATACTAACTTATAAAAAATATTCCATAGACTCACATTCTATTGAAAATTTTTCATAACTATGATGAGTGGTCTAGGGTATAAGTCCAAACAAATAAAATAAATAAATAACCGGTAAACCTGAACTGTGAACATGAATCTTAAGATACATGTATACCCACATTTACATGATTATAAACATTACAAAACTATATCAAACCTGACTTTGCATAAAAGATGAGATAAAATTGTAAGTTGATTTACCTTTCAGTACAAAGCCTGAATCATGTATTGTTTTCCTCTGTTGTTTCCATGTCTGATAGAGTTGTAGAAAGATGCTGGCATAAAAATCATTGATGACACCGAACACTTGCTTCCGTCTATTGCATTCTCTGTAAAAAAAAAAAAAAAAAATTAAAAAAAGAAGAAGAAGAAAAAAAAAAAAAGAATATCACATGTACAGGTAACGTGGATGGTTAGAAATAATTTCTCCTGTAATACAGTTTGAATTCTATGATTTCTCTATTTTCCAGGGAAGTTGACATTGAAAATGGGGTTACTAACAATAATAATAGTAAAATGCTTTTCTTGTATAGTGCATGTCATATAATGATACCACGTCCCTATGCGCTTTTAGAGGACTTAGGATATTATTTCCAAGGCTTTAGCTCCTGCAACCATAGCACTTACTGCATTTAAGTCCTACCAGGTACCCATTCACTACACCTGGGTCAAGAGAGGCAAGATAAGATTAATGTCTAGCCAAAGGACATTAGTGCCATGGCAGGGATTTGAAACCCGATGCCTTGTGGTTAATAGTCTGGAAATTTATCCACTGGACCACAACATGCCTATTTCCTCTGATGATGGAAGAAGAAAGCTTGCAAAGCTCAGCACGAATATCACATGCTAGTACAGATACAAACTTTGGATAAATCTAACAGGTAAATAAAGTGAGTTATCCCTTTATAGAACAAAACAACTGTACCTCGATAAGTGTTCCTCTCGTAATGTCTGTAAGGCTATCCTGGTCATATTGATCGACATCACACAGAAGGGAAAATTCTATCAAACAAAATACATGGATAAATACAGTTTAAGACGTTACATACATTGCTGAAAAAAAGCATGGTAAGGTAGGACATAAAAGACAATGAACCTTTGTCTTTCATTGTTCAAATTTCACATCTGGGCACTGTACTCTGTCAATATGACAAAGTTCATGTTCAACTGGATTGCTAAGGACCAACTCCTGTTGGTAATTTTTTTTTATCATATAACTTGGGTAATTTCTTTCACAGATGAGGTAACAGAAACTATAGTAAAACCTGAAAGTAATGCAAATTGTTCCAGATTGTCTTTATGGCAAGGAAATTTCAAAATTGTAAACAGTCGGGGTTAAAGTCAAGTTCTTGATCAATTCTACAAGACAACTATTGGTGGCATGAAACCTTTGCAAGTCTAGACCATTTGTAAAATATGCATGTTTCTTCCAGAATACCTTCTTGTTCAAGTTACGTAACATTTAAAGTTTGTAACGGCCACTAACCTGTGTTTCATGCTGGGAGAGTTTGTAGATATCTTTGGCAAGATGTAACTTCTGAGAGTCCATGAGGAAGTCCAGTAAGGTGAGAAGACCTAAAAACCCACACGCTCTTAGATCTGTAGATGGATCCGTTCCTAGATAAAACAAGTTAGCAGTAGCAAACATAATCAGAATTTAACTTTTTGAATATCTTTTCATGTTGTTTCAATTTCAAATGCACAGGAATAGACATGTGAGGATATTCTGAAGCTGTATCCATGATTTTTTCATTAATCTTCTGTCAGTATGGGTAACTCCCACGAAGGGCCAGTGCTCCACTCTGTCAATGTCTAAGCTCATAAAATACCAAGGACAACAAACCAGAAACATTATGGAAGGAAAACCCTTCCCAACAGCATAGAATCACTCGTGCAATGATATTCAACACCTGACCTAACACAGATTAACATGATTAATTTAGTCTACCCGTTTCAGGGAGTTGATTTGTAGCGAGACAAACTCACCTTGAAACCCTATCTGTTCCCAGTGAGAGCCAAACCTAGGACAGTCTATGGTGCTCCCAGTAAGCTGTTTGTAGACCGTCTGAAGAACACGCTTATGGATCACCTCATCATCATCAAAAGGATCTAAGAAAGAAAGAAAAACAATAAAGTTTACATTCATGTAAATTGTTCTTATCTGGCTGATGAAATAGCAAGTATGAATGAACAAATATATCCTCCTGCCACAATCGTTTCGCAGTCAAATTTCAAGACCATTTTGTAGTTTCATGAAACAACCCAATGATCATCATAATCCCAGTAACAAGAATCTAGGTACAGGACTTGACCTGTGCCCTAATCAAGACCAGGTTCTGGTTTAATAAGTTTCATGCACTTACTATGTCCACCGTGCTATAGTGAAGACTAGGCTTTGTTTCATAAAATTTCTGATAAATACAAACTGCCACAAAGCAATACTGAATCTAATCATAACAAAATCAAAAGATAGGACTTCAGTTGGTTACATCAGTTACTGTTACTTGTTACATAAAATAATTTTAGGAGACGTAGGAAGCATGCCTTGTCCTAAATGCAATTACTTACACTGTGCAATAGCAAAGACCAGGTTCCTTTCATCCAGTAGACTCCTGTTCATCTTCGGGGGTCCAAGGACAAGATGCTTGAGGGCAGCAAACCCTGTCCTCTGAACGCATGGCTTGATCTTACTCTATCAAATAGATTTACATGGGAAAACATAATCAAAACAATGCATTCATAATACAAATGAGCATGTATGTATGAAATATATTACTCATAACCAACGTTTTAGACAAGTGTAGGGAAATCCTGTTTCACAAGTAAGTGACTACATACAGCCCTGGTTATCAATATGTCACGATTATATAATAAAATTACATTTGATGAAAGCATTTCCACAGATACGAATGAAAATCCCACCTCTACAAATTGTTTGATTAATCATTTTTGTGCTAATGTCCTTTGGAAAGACATTAGTTATGATTTGTCACTCTCCTTGCACTTTGGTTTTACAATAGCCTCATAAAACCCAGGATAATATTGGGATGTCTTGAGAATTGAGGTCAGGCAAATATGAGCCTTGCAGAAGTGACAATTATAACTATAATAATAGTAGTAATACCAGTGTCTAGGAACGCGCTTTAACAGAATAAGCTGAGCTTAGCTGACCAAAGCGCTTACAGTATCATCACTGTAAGCACCTACCACTAGATTCAAATATACGATTCCGAAATAAAATAGTATTCATGCTTTCTACTATAGCCTTATATGCATTCAAGTTCTTAAAGTCATCAAGAATCACAACACAAAAGTGGAAATATGTTTATAAATACCATATACTGTTCCATATTGCAAGTCTGGAAGAAGCCCAGTGCTTCATTGAAGGACACTAGAGGTAGCTTCCTCACATTGCTGTGTTTGCCTGCAGTAACAAATAATTCACATCAATCTATACCAAATCATATTTTACCAGGAATACAAGTACATTACATATCAAGGACCATTGAATATTCCTCTGATTCTCCCCATCATTCTTATCATTCCCTAAAGATTCCCTGCAGATAAAAGAACCCCAAAAGAAAACTTTACATGCAAAGTTTGAATAATATGCTTTCTAATGGTTTCATAAACCTTGGTAACGATCGCAGTAACCTGGCCTACTGGTTTGAAACTTTAAAAAGTTTGATTTATATTTCCTCTTTCAGAATTCAGAAAGAAGTTCATGATTATAAAGTTAGGAACTAGAAACTCACAAACTGCACAGCCATTTTCCTCTCACTTCTCTAAAGTCTACACACACTTGATGCATATTTTAAACCTCACAGTACTGCAATCTTTATTTTTAAAAATAAGAAAAAGAAAGGAAAGAAATAAAAAAGGACATTAAAACACAAAGAAAGCTTCTCAAGCTGGAAACCTTGTTAGAAATCAATCACAAATCAAATTAAAACAGCATACAGCAACCATGACACATCATTTACGGAACAAACTTCTCTGTGGCACATTAATTCACAACAAGTCTTTACACAGTTATGGTAAGGTGATTGAAATAATAAAAGAGACAGATGATGAAAGAATGTGGAAGAACAGAACAAGGGTGAGGAGGAAAGAGTTGCGGACAGAAGAGGAAAGACAAAAGGAAACTAAGAATAAAGGGAGAGAAATACAATGCTGACCAATACCATATTCTTACAAAAAACAAACAAACAAAACAAAGAGAAAGAGAAAGAAGCAAACGAAATAATTGAGAGACAAGGAAAGAAAGAGAAAGGAAGACAGTTGACAAGCAAATTTATTTACATGTATCAACACAAATATAACATACATAAGAGTCAGTCTTGGTCTGTTGGTTTGAAAGGACATATAAATTCCTCAAATGTAGTTATTGGATATTTTCTGTGCTGGTATCACTTAATAATACAAATAATTTTTTTTCTTCTTCTTTTTATTCCTTCAAGCTGAATGTTTCAGGATATTGTTACATGTAACTCATACATGTAATTTACATTTTTTACACTAAAAATTCAAAATCACACAGTTCACAAAATAGCATACTAAATGAATTATGCAAGCAAACATCTTCATAAAACTGAAAACAATTTTACAAGAAATCTAAATAACAAATCCACAAATCTACGGAGAAAAAAATGAAAAACAATACCTGGAGAGGCAGCTCCTATTGAAGTTTATGGGTGGCGAAAACAATACATATTCAATTATCAAATTAATCAATATAGGTTCAATTGCCATTCCTGCATATTTTTTTTTCAAATCACTCGCACCCATGCCCTAGAGCAAATTCCTCAATTAACAGAACTACAGAAATGAATTGATTCATATTATGGAAATATGCAAACTCTCTCAAACTCTCTCTTTCTTTTTCTAAGAGTGTGATGTAAGATTAGATATTCTTAAAAAATGATTTAATCAACAAGTCAAATTCAGTGTAATTGCTTGCTTTAAATTGAACATGCAATAGCCAGAAGTACCATCATCATATAAAACTTTATTGTATTTCAAAGTACAAGTTGGCTACAAAGAAATATAATTTGATGAATTAAGGATCACTTACCTGGCTGAATAGTTTCTACTGCATCCCATTCAGCTTGTGCTCTCAGAAGCTGTTCTGAGGGCTCCGGGGCAGCAGTTCGGCTCTTCTCCACCTGATAAAAATACAATCCACAGAAATAAATATGTGGGACTGGAGATGTTGTAAAGACTGCTGTATGTACCAGGACATAAAAAAAGTAAATACACATAGATACATTGATATCACATCATAGATACATGCTGTACAAAGACATTAATAATCATCATATCGTCGCCTTCCCGGTAAAAGGCCACTAACGCGTGCGTGCGTGCGCGAAATGTACTTTTTCAAGAAAAACGTGAATCAAGTTTTGACCTTTTTTTAGCTTAATGCTTTTAGCAGCTAGATTATTATTTTTCCGTCCTAACTCTCAAACTTTCTGACAGAGCAAGATTTTTTCTTCAATGATATTTTGTGCGTTTATTTAAAACACTCTAAAGGTTTTCTAATCATTAGCATTAATATCCTTAACGGCTTTCTTCACGGAACAAAAATGCGCGAGTACATAACTCCAGTTCCCGGAGAAAGGCCGCTAACGCAAATCGGTCTATGCGTGTAAGCACGTTGAGTGAAGAATTAGTGTCTTTCTTCCGGGAACAAAAAATGTGCAATGGTTCCCAGAAAAAGGACGCTATTGCGAATCGGTCTATGCGCGTAAGCACGTTGAGTGAGGAGGAATTCACATGCTCGCGTAATTTTGTTTTTTGGCTTATTACGTCATAATGACGTCAAATTGAGGTTCGAGAATGGTACCAGAAGAAAGCTTATGACATGCTTTTTCCATTTCTGCAATAAAATAAAATAGTGGGAAAATTGAGAAAAGGTCGATAACAGCCTTTTACCAGGAAGCCGACGATATCTAATATAATTTTTTACCTTAAGAATTTCTTCTGATAGAGTGGTGACCCCTTTATTTGCTTCTTCTGCAGTGGGTTGACTGGTTCCATTCACTATAACAGTATCACCAATCTTATTATCCTTATCAGTAGATTGAGGTGACTGGTTGTGGGGCAATGAACTTTCATCAGATTGGTCAGTGTTAGAAGGTTGCTCAAGAGCAGACTCTTCTATCTGTATGTAAAAGCAAGAAAGAATGTGATTAAAAATGGAATATGGCTTTTCCAAGGAAATAAAGTGGGCATGAATATAAATTGTACATTCTCGTTAAAATTTATTCACCAATATAAGCCTTCTACTCCTCCATCAAATTTCACCTCTCTATCCCGAGTTCAAGTTTCACTTCATTTTTCATAGGATTTTGATGACTTATTCAAATACCATGAATAGCCTTCTTTCTCCTTTACAAAATGACTTGCAAAAGCCTAGCAATTACCCTTGTGGGCTTCCGCTTCCACTTTCCTATTCCTATTCTGTGTATTATAAATAAAAGCACAAGCATAAAAAAAGCAAATGCCAGCTAAACATTTGATTCATCATATATCTGAAACATCTGACAAACTGAAAGACATCACTGACCTTGGCAGTTTCCTGGTTTGTTGTAGGTCCATCTGGTTCATCTCCAGTACCTCTGGTAGAGGAAGGTAGGGGCTCAGATTTCTGATTGGTAGCAGATGGTGACTTGAAGACATCAACCTGACATGAGTAAAGAAATATTTTTTAAAAATCATGACATACATGTACACGAGAATGATAATTCTTATACATGTATTTCTTAAACTTTCATGTTTCCTATGACTTAAGGTAGCTATTTCAGAATTAGAGTCTACCAATGCTACACAGTACACACTAACTTTGATCATGATACTTCTACCATGGCCTGTACACACTTATCATTTTTACTACAGAAACAATTATCCAGAAACTGCCATTTGTGATATGTTGCCAGCATGAAAATTTATGTCATATGTATATTATTTCTACTAGTGGTAACGCAAAGACCTATTATGAATGGAATCATGAGGATTACAATATTAATGTGCATTTAAACCACTACCAATAGTTACAATTCTACCCAATAATCAAAAACTAATATTAAATGTATATTTGTAATTTTGTATGGTGTACAAAAAAAAGCTAATTATGGAACATATTACATAGTAACATTGTTTAAATTCCTTGTTCCTGATTACCCCCCCCCCCCCTTCCCCCGGAAGTATGAGTATAGAGAAGGCATATCAACTGATGATACGGAAAGGAAATCTAAGAACTCCATACATTCTGAAACTCATCCATGGAGACCTTATAGTTGACTGCCTCACAGGCGGAGTTATCCCCTTTTGCCTCTGGTACGTTGTCATCAGCTATGATGTCATTAAAATCATCATCATCCTCCTCCTCCTCCTCTGGTGGCTTGGTGATGTGGATGGTAGGAGATGCTGGGGTATCACCAATGTTCATGCTACGGGTGGATGGGAAAGGATACGTATACAGGTTTACAAGCATTTACATGTGCACGAGTTAAAATAAACTGACCAGTGCTGCTGGCTTTAGGAGGATGCACAACCAAGAGTACCAACGTTAATACATGTAGATAGATTCTGGATCTATACATATCAAGTGTGGAGCATCAATTCCGAGGGTAGATTATTATTAGATTATTTCTATCGTTAGGTCAAGAAATCATAAGGTAAATCAAATATTCATATTTTGTTTGCGTCTCGTAAGTCTTGAAGACGATGCAAGTCACGCGCCACAAAATCCTTGTTAAACATAGAATAACTCTGAGTGTCGGGTAAATTAAATCAATTGTATTTCCTTTGTGTTTCATAACTCTTGAAATTGATGCACCACAATCGTCGTCAGACAAAGTCGAAATAACTCAGTCAGGTAAAATGAATCATTCATATTTTGTTGCATCTCGTTCTCTAGAAGATGATGCGACGCAATTGTTTCTATTGTTAGGTAAAAGAAGACATAAGGTAAGTCATATAATTCCTCCAAGTTGTTTGCATGATTAGTCATGTTACTTAGTGTGACTGTGAGAGGAAGAGGATGTGACACAATTTCACTATTAGACAAAGATTAATTCCATTAGGTATTACCTAGTAAATAACATTAACAAATTAATACAAAGTGGAGTCACCATCAAGATGGGCACATAAGCATCAACTGATCAAGCTTTAGTTTAAGCCTTGACACACAAGTAAACACAAGTAAACATTCATGACAATCATATAAGGACTAACTAAGCAACACTGCGCACTCCCCCTTTCCTCCTCGTTTGGTCCCAGACAGACAGACGGAGTATCTCCAAGTCCAACAAGACAAGACAAGACTTTTAATTCAATCATCCTGTGGCCACATGTGGTGGCTGTGCAGCTCTGGTACTCGGTCAAGTCAGATTCAACTTCTAAATGTTAATGTTAACTTTGTATAATTCAGTAATTCATCAATCATATCCAGAAATTATGATACTGCGCAAAGGTCTAACGTTACCCTGGAAGTGGAAAGGCTCTGTGAAGAGCTTTTTCTCTTTTTTTTAAAGGCAGTGTATACAGCCACACGCGTGTGTCTTTACCTTACAGCCACACACGTGTGGTTGTATCCACAGCATCGACATAAGGATACAGCCACACTCATCTGAATTCCCACTTGAAGTCTGTGCCGCGACAGCTATCGCTAGTAATGTATGCACTGCACAAGCGATGTGTATTTATAATCATGCGATGGTATGTGTTGCGACTTGCAAAACTTTGATTGTCACGAAGGTTTTATCTCTCGATTTCACTCATTGTAAAAACAATATTTTCACTTCATTCTCACCAAGCAGGTGACAATATAGTAACAATATTGTTGGTATGTCAGTGAATTTCAAGAGACAAAACCTTTGTGACAATCGAAGTTTTTGGATTTTGCAACACACTGTCGCATGAATGTATACATCGCTTGTGCAGTGCATGCAAATACACTAGCGATAGCTTCAAGTGGGAATTCAGACGAGTGTGGCTGTATCCTCATGTCGATGCTGTGGATACAACCACTCATACTGTGTACTAAGTCAATGAATTGACCTAGTACCGCGGAAGTGACAATTCCAGTAGACACTACTTCACATGCTTTTCTATTGGTTACTCGACGGAAAGCCGTCGACCTACGATTCTGATAAGCATCATTTTTCTTCTTAAAATTCACCATTTTCAGTTCATTCATCAGATAATAAAGCGGAAAGGGGGAAATTGAGAGCCTCAGGAACATTGCTGGTAAGTAAAATCAAAACCTTTCTTCTCTGTTATCATGGTTATACTTATACTACTCTTCACCATGTTCACAGAGCCTTTCCTTCCTTGTACAACTTATGTCAAACTCCCAACATGTGCCTGTCGTCATGGTCGTGCTATTCCTCCCAGGCCTTCTCCAGGCGCAGGCCGGCCAGGGCAGGGAGCTCCGTCCATGCCGTCGGCAGTCGGAGCTCCCTGCATAATCACAGACATGACAGAGAGACTGAGCTGAGCTGAGTCTGTGAGAGATTCAGAGTGGACCTAAAAATATATAAACTGCTGGCAAAAAAACCCTCAGATTTATAAAACCGAAAAAGTAAGTTAATCCGCTTGAGATATAATTCCTCATTTTTGTCAATAATAATAACTGTCCATAAATAATCATAGAACAATTTTTGTGTTTACCTGGAAGTCGCCATTTTCCCCTCATTTACTGGCTCATTCGGTAGTACTATTTAACAAATACATTCAATTGAGAAGTATGATGTTTACAAAAATATAAATTGTATCAAACAATAATTTAAAGAAATATCATTAATATATGCTACTGAAAAATATTACAATGATTCAACCTTTTGGCATTATTCATTAATTTCTTTAAAACTTCTGATCCGAATGAAAATGGCGACTTACAGGAGCTCTCGAAATTTGGTCAAATTAGCCACGAAAATCTGTTCGTTGCAATCGTCACTGAGACTCCATCGTACTTTACGTAAGTTTCTTGAAATTTTCAGTTCATGATATTAAAACTATAACTTTGATGCGGTTTTATGGTGTAAGAATTAAGAAAAACTATAATCATTGCCACTGCCATTATTGGCATTGCCATGGCATCATGGGCATGCATGGCATGGCATAGGTCTAGGCATGATGATTGGCATTGGGCCATTGCATAGACCCCCTAGGCTACGTGTAGTTAATTAGAATGGTTAACGTTAGCGCACTTGCACATGGGGGGGGGGGGGGGGGATATCTGACGTCTGTCTGGATGACTTAACTGCTTTAAAAAAGTAGAACCTCCTGTTTTTCCTTTGTTTGGATTAAACAAAAGACATGAATCTGAATCTAAAATGGTTCGGTCAGCAAAAAATATCTCTTCCCGACACATCCACGCTAACATGGAAGACGTTCATAATAAAAAGCACAGGTTATCACAAATACACTGTATACTATTTGTGCTTTATTAATTGTCAAACAAAATGGTGCTAAAGCACTTTCGTATCCATGTCCGATGACTGATGGAAAGCACTGGTGGTGCATGCGACTGTGTGTGCTTTATTCCGTCAGGCTTGGATACAAAAGTGCATTGATCGTGCCAAACATAATTCTCAAACAATTTGTGAAATAATAAATATCGCTCGTATTCATAAGTTGTGACTTAAAAAGTTAAACTTCTTCAAATTGCTATTTTGTCCAGATACTAAATTTGTACTATTGTAGCACGGGCTGTTTGATATTATGCAAGATGAAGATTTGGGGCATGTTTCTCCGAACCATCATAAAGTATTCTCTTGATTACAAATCTAGATTCACAACAACAGCAGCTTTAATTTTTTTCAATTTTATAAATTCCTGTGTTGGGTGTTAGAATTAATGCAGTTTTTCATGTGATTGCAATGTTTTTCTTATTTTCGTTGATTTCCATTGAGGTTTTCTTTATTTTGGAACAGATGTTAGAGCTAAAATTGAGTGTAAAAATTGTGTTTGAATAATTTCTATTAGCCAGTAGTATTGATATCATGAATTTGTTAGATGTCGGCCTTTCGTTAAACACTTCGTCAGCTCCATGACATCTCTGTACATCACTGATAAGAGATATGACTGCCATGGAGTTAGTGTGATGAAATGCCCCTGGTCATAACTCTTGTCAGTGATCTGCAGAGATGTCATGGAGCTGATTAATGGGGTGTTGCAAGAAAGTTGCAATCGATTGCAAGTTGCAACTGATTGTCACTGGCCAATCAAAATCATTGTTGCATGCATGTCTTCTGAAAAGGGCAGACCCTGAGCCAATCAGAATGGATGTTTCAAAATTAGCAATTATTTGCAATTGATTGCAACTTTCTTGCAACACCCCATAAGTGTTTCACTTTCACAGAAGGCTGACATCTGACAAATTCATGATATCGATACTACCGGCTACAAACACTTGTCTTGATCATAATCCACTGCCACTGGATTTATCGTCAATTATCCAAAAACAATTGCAAATTTTTTGCATTCACATAAAAAACTATGTTAATTGTAACATCCGAGAATTTCTGACATTGAAAAACTAAAAGCTGTTGCTGCAATTTGTGAATCTTGATTTATAATTAAGGGTATATATTTTGGCATAATTGACAGGTTATTGAAAGAAACCCTAATGTTGGTTTCTTTTTTTTACAATACTTAATTAGGATATTTCATGATCAAATTTTTTATTATTTTTTTTTAAATCATTCAAAAATCAATTTTATATGATTTCAACAAATATACTTATTAACAGGAAAAATAAAAATGAAATGCATACATGATGAATTGTCATCATTCTTCTGGGTCTGTTAATATGCAGACTGCTCTATCTTCTATGGTAGACAGAAGTGGAAAAAAAAATATTGGGTATTTTTGTTGTACTTCGATACAGTATCACCATCAGTAATTACTGTTCAATGAAATCAGTGCTTGGAAATAAGAAAAAAAATGATTGTTTTAATAAATCAACATTCTTTTTTTTTTTTTTGCTGTCCATAGCCTTGTTTTGAGAAACACGTAGCTGACAAGTTGAGCGACAGTGCCAAGATGTTGCTGATCTTATAGTTATGGTGGTTTTGAGAAACATGCCCCTGAATTATAGGTAATGAAATTTGGCACTGACCTATAAGAGGTAAAAATGCAAGTAACATATCATCTTTGTTCCAGGAAAATCCCTATCTGTGTTGTCCATTACCATGTAATTTTTTTTATATGGCTTGACTGCAATTTCGCTGCAAATGATTTAAAATTAAATTATCATTTTGTTTTTATGCTTGTTTACAGCTGTTTTGACTGCCAGCACCTCACAACAGGCAAGATTATTATGTCGATCAACTGAATTAAAGAGTCCACAAAATGACAGTCACAATCCACAGCAGACTGAGGTATGCATGTATATTAGGATAATGACATGTTGTAGAGTGTGATGTTGCGACAACATCAGAAATTTCATTTTTGTGATTGTTAATGACTTGAATGTTTCAGAATTCACAAGTTTCTTTACCAAGGAGATAAACAAGAACCTAGTAGGACATATGAATGCCTTGCCAGCACAGTTGGTACTTGGCAGAAGTTGACAGTGGTTTAACAACTTTGCATAAATCCTTGATATACAGACAAATTGTCATGTAAAAGGAAATTTTCATTGAATTTTTATTGAACATGAAACATTGCAATATATTTTTTAATGATATGGTTTTTAGTTTTGTTTTTCATGCTCTCTTTTCATGCAGATGATCATTCATTCTTTGTGTTAATTCTTTCTGTTTATAGTGGATGTATTGATTTACTGTTACACAAAGTTTAAAAAGTTATTATTTACCTTTGACTCCTGTATATGATTTTGCTTTTGCATAAATATGTCAGTAACATTGAATTGATACATTGTTTTTAAAAAGGTATTTCAACTGTTCTGTGTTTCTTAGGCTTTCGACTGTGAAGAGGATCCATACAAACGAGAATCGGAAAAATGCATATTGTGCAAATACCAAGTTCCAGTTTCATACAAGGTAAAATATCTTGTTGCCATGTTTCATTTGCCAGTGTTGTTTTATTGACCTGCATCTTGAGGAAAATGATAATTTTTACTTTTAGGGTAAGATTTATCACTATGTGGTAAATGGAAATAAAAAATGATAATGCATAGAAAATAATAATTCATGCAATGAAGAAAAAAAAAACATGATAATGCATGCAATGAGGTTTTTTAGGGGAAAATAGAGAACATTCTTATTGTCGTTGGAATGCAAGGCTGCCCTTTATACCTGCCTCATGAAGGACAAAATTGCTCAACACTTTTACCTCTTTGTTGGAAATAATGCACAAGAATTTAAATTCTGAAAATTAGCATTTTCATTCAGTTTTCTTCTTTTTCCCCTTTTAGAATGTCCAGCTTCTCTCTCAGTTTGTCTCTCCCAACACGGGACGGATCTTTGGTCGTCACATCACCAAGCTGTGTGAAGCCCAGCAGAAACATGTCACCAAGGCTATCAAGAGAGCCATGCGAATGGGTATGTGAAGGAATTCAGAGATAGACTATTCTTTGGGAATTGTTGGGATGCATACCACCTTGAAGTCGAAAGTCTCAATAGTCATATTTACTTTTCTGTGGCTTTGTTATTTAAACACTAAATGATTTTGTAAATTCAAGTGTGTGTACTATGTTTGTAATGTTCAATAATATTTTTTCTAAATTGATTTGATTACCCCACAATAAATTTGAATTCTAGATGCATCTTCAAAGTGAAGGAGAATTTACATTTATTTTCTCTTTCATGTATGAATAAAATATGACTTTACAGGAATAGCTGTATATACTTATGTGAGTTATCAATGTTCACTTTAATATAGTGATAACGTTAAGGGCAACTTCAGTCACCCATTTTTTCTGTAAGATAACAATATTGCAAGTTTTATGTAATTATGATGAAGAAGGAATTAGTGGATCATTATTTCAGCTCATTTTTAAACACCCTATTAAAAGTTTTTTTTTTTTTTTTTAAATAACATTATACTGATGATTCTACTTTGTTTGCAGGTTTTATGCCAAACCAGTACAGAGAGACTCAGTTTCTGAAAGACCCTAGCCTGTATGATGTGAGATACACAGGGAGCAACATCGTTGGACAGTATTCAAAACTTCCCGATAGCAACGTTAGCCAGGAAGAGTTGCTTGAAACGCAGCGACATGCTGAGGAGGAGGAAAAGACAACACAAAGTTGATGACGGCATCTTTACTTGTGTAAAAGGACTATGATGACACAAGTATTGAGATGTCATGTATTTAAACATCTGTAGACTAAGGAAAGTCAAATGTCAGTGCGTATAACACCCTTCGCTTGCACCAAACATGAGAAATTTCAGAAAGGAATGCCAAGGGCAACTTTCTTCTTTAAGGCTCTTTCACACCACTCAAAAAAAAAAACCCAAAACAAACAGGGTTTTCACATTTATGTTTCCTCTAGCATACAGATAAGGGAGTACCAGAGTGCATGCACCTTTGTTGCATCACATGCAGTCACTTACTAGTTATCCCCCCTCCCCCCAAAAAGGAAACCTTGTTTACCTTTAGAACTGTAATAACAAGGGTAATGAATTAGTAAACTCTTGCTTTAAACCTGCAAATTGCTTTGATCCTCCCAAATCATCCTCTTTATTGCTGCAAGACCATATTCCAATCAGCTTGGACCAAGGGTGAACCATTTTCCACTAAGGCTTCTGTGAGAGAACATGGATTTTCATCAAACTGGCAACAATCGGATGACAATGGAATGCCATCTCAAGCATCAGGAGAGAGAGGACTACAAGGATGTTGATGCTGACTTGTAAAATGTAACCTGTTGACTACTAGATTTCCAGAAGCTTAGTGCAGGGACCGTTCGATTTCCGTTGGCTTTCAGATTTAGTGCAGAACAGAGAATGATCAAGGGATTTTTTTTTTTTTTTATTTTCCTTTAAGTTAAATATTCCTTGGAAAACTCATAAAAATTATCAGTGGTAGATTCACCTCTATAGGCATGAAATTTCACATTACCAGTCCACTTTGTAAAAACGGTTGTTTATTGAGGAAAATAGCCTGTAAGGACTCCTCTAAAGAATCTTTTAACTAGAAAAAAAAATCATTTTAACTTAACTCTCATCAACTTTAAGTTTGCATTAGATTTTTAGGAGTCACCAAAACTAGCATAATTAAATATGCCAAGTGTTGAATTGGTAAATTTATATAGTTATTAGTTTTCCCATGGTACTGACTCTGAAATTATTCCTGATTATTAATTAAATTCATTAAATTCACTAAATTTATTTCCATTTCTTCCTTTCTTTTTTTTTTTTTCTTTTCATTCAGAATGCTATATATTTCTTTATCCATTTGTTTTTGTGAAGCACTATATCAGTGTGGAAAACACAGAATTACCAGAGAGTTGATCTATGTTTTTCATTTTTTTGTTGTTGTTTTGTTTTGTGTTTTAAAATAAATCTTGGAATGAAATGTAATGGTTTATGTCTTGTTTAATAATTATTTGAGCAAGTGTTTCATAATGGAATCTGCACTTAAATACATGTAATAAATTACATGATGGTACCACACTTGTGTAACTGGAAACTAGAAAATGATTGCAGTGCAATTCCTATCACAAGCATAATGACTCGGCGGGGGGGGGGGGGGGGGGGGGGGGGGTTGGTAAGACTTTTGTAAAGAAATGATAAGCGGAGAGAAAGAAAGAGCAAAAGGGATGATGGGAAAGACAAAAGAAAAGAGATGGATGGATGGATAAGAAATATGCAGAGTGACAGAGAAGATGGGAGAGAAAGAAAGGAAGAAAGGGAATTGGACAGAAAGAAGTAACTAGAGCAAGGGAGAAGAAGGTATGTGAGAAACAATCAAAATAGAGGATATAAGAGAAAAGATAAAGAAATTTGGAGAGAAAACAGTAAAATAGAAGATGAAAGGGAAAGAAAGATGGCACAAGGGAGGAATGAGAGAAAGAATAAACAACAGAATAGGAAATTAGACAAAAAAAAACAAACAGAGTAAAGGAAGAGATAAGTGAGAAAAAGCATCAAAAGAGAGGATATAACAGAAAAGGGAAAATGGGAGAGAGAAAAACGGCAAAAGTGAAGATGGAAGGGAAACATAAAAAGGGAGAATTGAGAGAAAGAAACTAACAGACCAAAGGAAGAGATAGTTAAAAAAAAAAAACAGCACAAGGAAAATGGAAAAGAGTGAAACAGAGCAGAAGAGAACAGAGAGAGAGGGGGGAGAAAGAAAGGAGAGAGAGAGAGAGAGAGAGAGAGAGAGAGAAGTAGAACAACCCAGGAACATGCAACCACGCCTGGGTGTAAAGAGATACAATCAATCTTACGATCAATTGTAACTCTTTGGTACATGGTTTGCCATAGACTTACGATTGATATCAATCGTAAGATTGTATTTTCTATGTTACAGGGCCTTGTTCAGATGAACAAGACATTAGTCGAGGACTAACTGTATGATGCCCTCTTGTGTAACAAACATTATAATTGTGTTCAGAAAGGTTTTGCAGTCATGTAATGGCATGAATTTCTGTGGTAATCACTAGTCAGTCAGTAGAGAAATAAGGAATCATCTTAATTTCGTTGTTTTGTTCATCACAATTCATTCTCTGTGACAATAGAAAACAAAAATATTCTGACTCGAACATGGCTATTAGCTATTTTCAACATCACATGCACATCACTGAAAATTACATGGGAAGCATGTGCCTTATACAGAATTACCCTAAGGGATTATACCGACCCAACTGCCCATGGCTGTTGATATCATTAACAACAAATCAAATGATGACAAATGGAAACTTTCTGAAAAATATAAACACCGAGTTATTGAGTATTCAAAAATTAACGAAAATTGATTGGTTGAGGAAGAACTTGGGAATAATTTTACACCTTTTCTGAGCTTAATTTTTAGCAGAGAAACAAAGAAAATATTTCCTTTTAGTGCATTATCACATGTAAAGTAATCATAAACATTGTAATCTATATAGGCCAGGTATATTGTGCTATTGGGCGTCAACCACGGGGGGGGGGGGGGGGGGAGGGGAGACAGCTTCACTGCGGGCAAGATTACACAAGCTAAAAACTGCAGTTAGAAAACGTAATTTATATTCGTCTACATAATTATCCTTTTATTTCAAGAGTTTGGATTATTTCATCTGAAACTCAAATCTAGTAAATGGCCCTGGAGGAATATTGACTCATCATTCTTACAAGGAAACTATAGCGCTACTTTCCCTGGCGTATAGAAATGAGGAAGGGTTAGTGAAATCCTCCCTGGGTCCACAAGAGAAGGCATTTTGTCTGGACCGACATCCTGAGTAATCGTCCGTCCATGGAATATCGCTAATGTCCTGACCAAAAGAATGAACAAAAACGTCTACAACAACAACAACAATCCAACCAAACAATTAAGAAAAAAAAGGCTATTCCCTTATATCTATACAAAACTGCTTGGACTGACTGAACACCCGGTGAACCTCTAAATTGATCAGAGAATAAAACTCTCCCACAATCATAACAATGATAAGTGAAGTGATTTAATTGACAAGAATTAAAAAAAAAAAAGAAGAAGAATTTCATCTCGTCCATGATATCGGTAATCACCATACGCGGCGATCCCCTCGTGTTTTTTTTTCTGGGGGATCGTCCCCCCTCGATTTTTAAAGCTTAATATATTAAGTTTCTATTTTGAGTCAGGTGACCAACTTTAGGCCAACCATTTAAATATTTTATAGGCCTAGAATGTATTTTGATGGCTAAATCAGGCTTCTTTCATTTTTTTTTTTTGCGATTATTTTTAGCTCGCTCGCTTGCAAAATAACGATCACCCCCCTCTCACTTCTCGAAACAGATTTTCGGCGGAGGCCTTCCGTGTTTCCGCCCCCCGCCCCCCTCCCCACTCGAAATCGCCGCCTCTGGTAATCACAGTTCTTCTGTCAGAGTACAGGGGACACGCAAAGGAGCAGCAAAATGAAACCCCGAGGAAGAACAAGGCACCATTTCATGAAAGTTGTCAGCACTGATAAGTTGAATCTGAAGCGGGTGCTCGATCTTAATTTTCTTCTTTTGCATACTACCATTGCTATAATTTTGTTACTAGTATATAAAGTCATGCTTATATTTTAATCTGTATTATTTTTATTATCGTTGTAAAACCAAACCAAACACAAACCAAATAAACAGATAAATAAATAGATAGTTAAATGAATAAATGAATAAATAAATGGATAGATAGATAAATAAATGAATAAATGAATGAATACATAAGTAATTAAGTAAATAAGTAAACAGTAGAATAAATAAATGAAAGAAAATGAATAAATAGATAATTAAGTGACTAAATAAATAACTGATGAATAAAAAATAAATAAAAGAACAGAAAAAGCTTTGGGGGTGGGGGAGTATACCTTCTTTCTTGGTATAAAACTGTCTTGTCTGAAAATATCGTTTAATTCAGGTGATTTTCAAAAAATGCATTTGAACTATTTCTTACGTTCGGGTACACAAATGTTATAGCAATCAGTTCCTTCTTGATCTAAAACCATAGTTTGGGATTACAAATTTTTCTGTACATTTAAGGAATATCCATGTGCCCCCGCCCCCTCCCCCTCCCCTTCCCTAGGATGAGGGAAATCTTGGTGTCTCCGATCGATCCTGTCTAGGTCAGGGGGGGGGGGGGGTATATAGCAACGTCCTTGGCTTTAGGGGCGGTCACCAGGGCCGTCACCAGCTTTTTTCTAGGGGGGGTGCTTTTTATGAAAAAAAAACACAAAAACACAAAAAACAACGTATTAACTCAATTTCATGCAGTTATATAGCCCGCCGGCCAGAATGGATATAGAAAGTACATAGTATTTCGCCTAGATCTTTTTCAAAAGAGCCCTCAAGTATCCCTACCCCCCCCCCCTCCGGTTTTTGTTTTTTGTTTTTTGTTTTTTGTTTTTGTTTTTGTTTTTTTTTATTTATTTTTTTAATTTTTTTTTTTTTTTTTGGTTCTGAAGGGGGGTGCGTTCGCACCCTCCGCACCCCCCCTGGCGACGGCCCTGAGTCACACATTATTTTATTCCCAAATCAAATTTCTGCCGCTGCAGTCCTCTGGTCGCTCAACTATGATTTTAACACTCATTGTTTTCTCCAAAGAAAATAGAAGAATTCGAACTATATCCTATCTTGAATGAGTTCACTCTTTGTGGAAAGCTTGTTACAATACTGTCTCTTCGTCGGATAGAAGAATCTGCACAGACTGGGTAAAATAAACTGTGGAACGGGCTCCTCATCTGAAATATTCGCAAACACTGGAACAATAAGACATATCTCACCTAAAGTTTTTTTTTCGTTTGTTTTTGTTTTTGTTTTTCTGCATTCTATTCAAATCACTGCAGTTTATTCAAATCAACCTGCTATGATTTGGATTTCACTCTAAGTGAGTGGAAAAATCTTCCTGTTTGAAAATCCTCCTGGTTGGAAAATCCTCCTGTTGGAAAATCGCCACTAAACCACCACCACCAACTTGAACAACAATCCTTCCTTCCCCGCCCCCGGCCCCGACGGTATTTTTGCATTGCGTCATATTATTCTGATTTTGTTTGATATGTTTCTTTTATGTATAATTGTATGCCGATCATTTGATTTCAAATACTTTGTTTGGTTTATATTTGATGGTTATTGGTAATCCTTTTAGTTAAGAATTTGAACTCAGTGATTTTTGTTTTTCTCCGGGTTTTTCTCACAAACAAAATAAAATGCCACCAATATTAAAAAAAAAAAAAAAAAAAAAAAAATCAGTGTAAACATGTAGAGCTTGCAGCGTGCTTGCGCATGCGCAGAATCGGGTTATTTTTTACTGAGAAGAAAACTGGAGCAACCGTCATGGAATTCAAATTTGCTTGTTCGCGATTTGTTGGCTACGACCAAAAGACAGGGTTTTCTTCGACAGTCAGATTTCATATTTCGGTAAGATTTAATGTTCGTGTTAACATAATTTTGAGATGCTTTACTCTCTTGAAACGAGCACTATCTTGGTTATGATGACGTGTGGGTCAGGTTCGGGAGATAATGAGATGTGCACTGAATGAATGAAGTTGTGCTAGTGCTTACATATGCGGAAACGCCATAGCCATTGCATTGCATAGGGAATGCGAGCGTACGGTACGGAGGTGTGAGGTTTGGCCAGAACCGGCCCGGTCCGGCGTCCGCACCTTCAGGCCTTGCCTGCTATCGCGCCCGCTGGGTGTGTTCATGTAGGATTTTGAACATATTCGTGCAATTTCTTCGCATTTTAACATTGAATAAGCCTGTTTTAAAATCTATAGATTGATCATCTACATCTATTTTCAAAAATTAAGTAGACTTTAAAGCTGATAAGATAACATGAAATTGAAAAAGTATGCCAATTGATGCTGTGTGAGTGTGACTAACCTTATATGATGGGGGGACCATAGTCCGCGCACATTTGATTTTTTAATGAAGACCATTTTTGATCCATAATTTCTCAATTTTTACCAAAAATTATTCTGATTTAAATGACACCAAAGGCAAAACAAAGTTTTAGATTTCAAATGGGCGCAAGAATTGTTATTTACGACGAATTCCCGAGATATCGCGGTCGCAAAATTCGATGTCGTATCGCACCGATCTGGACCTGGAAAAGTGTTACAAAAATACCGTGACCTAACTTCGCGTTTTTTGAGATATGGCCCTGTGCGCGAAGTTTGGACCTGCGTGAAGTTAGGTCACTCTGCCATACTATAGTATGGGTTAGTCACACTCTGAAACCGTCAGTTTGGTTCGCTTATTTTTATGAATATATGTCTAAAAAGAAAAAATTGTGCTTATATGGTCTCACCAACTCTTTGGCCAACCAGCAACCCCTCTGAAATCCTCTTCTGAAAATGTTTTGGAAGAAAAAAGACACAATTTTCTTGTCCTATGTAAATAATCCGTGTTGTAGCATCCATTTTACAAATCGAAAATCAATGTGTGCATGCGCAGAGCAATATGAATATTCAGATTTTAGAGCGCGGTTCATTCAAAAGGATTGAATATGCATGAAGACATCGCGATGCTATAGCTAGCTGTGCATGCGCGGCTCAATCCATGAGACGAAATTAAGGGAAACCAAATATTTTCTGAGATACGACGTAACCAATTAAAGGCGGTCAATGAGTAGTAGGTCCAACCATAAATAGTGGAGTTAAGGCATAGCAATTTGCATGATTTGGAAATAAGCGTGGAGAGATCATTTTATGTTGGGTTTTTTTTTATGAGACTGGAACATGTTCTTGGGTGCTAATCAGATTCTCATTCATTTACATGTAGCACAAGAGGGTATCACGAGTTGTGTGTAAAGTCGTTCGTAACTTACGAACAGCTTTATGAAACACCCCAGCTGCTGGAAGGCCTCTATCTAATAGACAAACTTCAACATCTAGGGCGAGGGCATTTCATCATGATGAATTGTCATCATTCTTTGGGTCTGTAACTACAGACTGCTCTGTCTTCTGTGGTAAATGGATGTGAGGACAATAAATATTAATCTTATTCCATTTTTTGGAGGGTTCTTTATTTCTTTATTTTTTCGCTGCCCATAGCCTGATAAAAAGCTGACTCATGTTGGCTTGCTAAAAAAATATGACACATACATGTACATGTCAGGGAGTTTGTTGCTGTTCTTGGCAAAGATGGCTTTGTGAAACACTTAGTGGACAAATTGAGAGACAGCGTCAAGTTTGTCAATGATCTTGTAGTTATAATGGTTTCAAGAAACATGCCCTAGATGTACAAGTACAATAAATTTGTTAATTTTCATATGCACAGTATGCCAAATTTCAGAGATAACTGAGCAATTCAGGAATATCACTAAGCCTCATTTGAAGTTAACTGAAAAATGGGGAGTTTTCAAATATTTCTGATCATGTAAGGCTCAAGTTTGAAAATGAATGAATGCTGTTGAAGTCAAGGATCGCATGGACATGAGGGTAGGCTTTATTAGGTTCAACAAGTTAGACATAGATGACATCAATATGGGTTATTATTTATAATCTAATTTCATCTGAACTTCATGTAAAATCAAATTTGGCTCTAAGTTTAAAGTGAAAATTTCCACCATGTTGCAATAGACCCTATACATATTGGATAACAATGTTTTCTTTAAGTTTGCACAAATATCTTTTACAGTACAAGAATAATAAAAATATGAGGTGTATAATCTTTTTCCACCCTACATTTTTATATTATTTCTTGTGTACAAACTATCAACTAAAGTGAAGTAAAACTAGTCCTGTAAAACAACCAAATTTTCAGGACACCTTTTGAGTTTTGCTGAGTAAACCACTGGATGAAAATGGTCATAATGATATTGCATAATCTGGAGCCGTATTCTGAAAATGGTTTTATCTTTTATCTTATTGTAATTGTCATAGCAATCAGAAATAGGATGGGCCATTGGCTTACACCGCGCACTTTTGACTTGCATGCTGGTCCATGGGTGCAATTTTGCGCAGTTCAAACCAATCACAAGTTCGCCTTCAAAATTTGTGACAATTGAAAAAGTGAAGATAAGATCAAATGATAAAACAATTTTCAGAATACCGGCCCTGGATTTTTACAGTGCTAATACATCTCCAGTCCAGTGTATCTAAGAACTTTACAGAAATATTACCTTGGGGCAGTACTGGTATTATGAAAATTGTTTTATGTAGATATTGCTTTTTATCTTAAAGACATTGGTTAACATTGTTATGATTTTAAAAATCTTGTTTTGTTACTTGAAAATGGGATAAACATAAGGGTTATAGTGTAAAAATACCAGTCTGAAAGTTTCAAAGTATAATATCTACAGGAAGTATTTTTAAATATTAAAAAATGTGAACCAATGTTTGAAACATATACGAGGGTCGGTTGCACAGAATAGACATAAGGAGTGCGCATGCGCGTATGACTCACCTTACCGTACTGTGTGTATTGGCGAATCACGCGGCGGGAGGCACATAACGGGATTTTCAAATTCAAGCAAAGTGGTCCTCTTAGTGCTTGTCTCTTGAGACGAAGGATAATAAAATCGCTGTTTGCGTCTAACTTACACTTTTTCATTCCAAATTATGGTTGGTTTCAGGGTTTTTGAGTACAAATACAAGTACCCATACACATGTTTCATCTTAGTTCAAGAATTTTTTAAATCAGCTACTCACAAAGTTAGCCAATGCCTTTAAGTGTTAAGACAAGGTACAATGTATTCTGAAAAAATTGTTAACTTTTCATGTACGCTGTACATTTGTTAAAAACTACTCATGATCCTAATTTACATGTACATACATGTACATGTGCTATTATGATGTGATAATACATGTACATTTTCTGAAATTGTATCTTCTGCTTATCCCATCTTGCATCCTGATCACAACAAATTTAACAAAATTTACAACAGCTAGTGGCTGTTGTATTTCATGATGTCAGCAAGTTTTCTAGCTTGGAAGCAGTCAGAAAATGTCACAGAAGAGATTTCAAAGAACTTAAAGAATGGGAATCAATGAATTTACATCAAATTTTTTACTCTGCATGAGCGAGGGGGGGGGGGGGGGAGAGGACATGAGCCAGGTTATTTAATCAATCGTAGTCTATTGCATAACAGTGCATACATATATATATTAAAGTGATTACACAATGGTAATTTTTTTTTTTATATATATGATCGGGACTAGGATTCTAAGAAGAATAACATTAAAAATATGATGATTTTCAATCGAAATCAATACATTTTGGCTAATTTTCTTGTAAAAAGTTGACCAAAAAATTTGAGTATGAGTTATGACGTAAAAGTGGGTACCCAGCTTCGCGCATTGCAGTTGTGCTGCGTGCTAGACTGTACAATATGTATTATACGTTGCGCACATTTTGCTAGAATTGCGCGACAAGGTACCCACTTTGACGTCATTTTGACGTCAAAGTGGGTACCCAGTTGAAACTGGGTCACAGCTGAGGGGTCAAAAATATCCTGAAATCTTACCACATTTGGGGGTTTCCTTGGCAACACGACTTTTAAAAAAACTTTAAGCAGATGATTTTCTGCTAATAAAATCATGCTCTTTTAAATGAACTAACATTGTTTCAGCATTGGGTACCCCTTTTAAGTTTTCAGTGATGCCTGAAAAGAGCACATCCATGTGATGATCTTAGGGGTGCTCCTGTTGGTCTACATACATGTACCTACATGTATATGAGCTCCATCTTGATCAGTAAAGTATCAAAAAATAGGTGCAATGAAGATAAGATAAGGATGGTCCTTACCAGAAATATAACTATTTTTCAGAAACAATTTTAACAAGGTATTTTTTTTTGGAACAAAAGTTCAGAATACTACCCCTGTCAATGGATTCAGACTTGCCTACACAAGTACACAATGTACATATATGTATGCACCCTCTTCACTCTTGGGGAAGCATTCTGTCCACGTGTCTCTGGCAGATGCTCACAGTGTGAAACAAACCACAATGACTGAATGAAACACATAATCAAGAAAGCTTTCTTGAGTTCAGATATATCGCAACTTTAGGCTATCAAGAATCAGTGATATACTGTCGACATATGCATGCAAGAATCTTGATATTAAGCCATGCACATGTTATTATTTATCTTGAAAATTTAATTTATTCATTTGTTTTTTTGGGGGGGGGGATGGGGTGAGGGAGATGTTGCTTTACAGAGTCATTTCTCTGCAGAAACAATAGTAAAGAAGTTTGATAGCCGCCTGTGGTGTTGAACTAATTGTCTTGTGTATGACCAAAAAGTGAATCACTGTCAGTTGCTTTGTGTGGATAATTTGTTCATTTAACTTTTGAGCCGTTTTATTGGCATACCAACTGTGGTAATTGGCAGGTTGACAGAGTCTATATTTCTTATTGATTGCATGCATGCTTTCTCCAGACTTGAACTTTTTACGGATGAGGAGACAAGAACATTACTAAAGATATTGCAAGTAAGTTTCATTTCCGTTGATGTGATTTAGGTTTGAAAGCTTTGCACAGAGTTTGCAGTGAAAAGGGAAGATTGATTATTTGCCTGACTTGTTGTCTCACTTTGTTGTCTCGAGGGGTTTGGCAAGTCTGGTTTAGAATTGTAATAAAGTTCAAATCAAAACCATTTAACAAAGCAAAACCATGAGAGATTTTGCAAGCAAAGTTGAACTTCTAATTGTTTAGAATCCATTGCACTTGTGAACATGGGGGTACTAAACAAAACAGTGGCTGGAAAAGTTCAAGTTCGATAGCATACCATGAAAGTCCTGTGCTTACCAGTAGTTGTTATTACATCTCATAAAATAATTGTCAAATTATTAGGGGTGGCATTTACATGTAGTGATTTGTTCTTGCCTCTTGAAAGGGAATTTAATGTCTTTGTCTTCTGATTTAACAACGACTTTGTTCGCTTAAATTCAAATATTGCAGTTCAAGAGACTATTAATCTCCTTGTGCATAAATTGGTAACTGATGGGGAGTTGTTTGAAAAGGAAGGATTCATGTTTTTATTTTCATTATTGGGTATTCTTTTTTTTCCATACAAGTAATGTTTAGTGAATTGCTGGTAATGCTTCTCCTACAATACATGTACATGTATATTGAAACACTTTCTGCAATCTGTGCATTATTGCCAGTGCTTTGGTGGTGTTTTTTTAAAGTAGGCACATGTAGTAGTTTTTTGCACAATAAAACCTGTGTACAGTCACACCACAAATTTTAGGCACATGACTTGGTGAGGAAGCTTTAGTGATAGCTGCAGTTATAGACCAATATCCTGTGATAGGTAAAACAGGTGAAAATTGCTTGCAGGACACACCTACCCAGTTGAGGCAATCTAAAGCTATAGATATGAAGTAACTATGAAGTGCATGTATATTCCATGCACAGGTATTCCAGCAAATACATCAGTCACCAGCTGGATGAAGTGATTGTCTAATTCACTTTCCCAATATCCACATGGTAGAGGTTTGAATGCTTCTGTGTCATGGCGATTTAGCCACTTAGCACTCCTTGCAGGACACACCTATCCAGCCAAGGCTGCGGAATAGATGTACAGTACATCTTTGATTCTGTTAGCAGGTATTCCAGCAAATACAGTGATTTGCTGGCTGGATAAAATGATCACTTCATTCACTCTCCCGGTATCCTAGAGGTTGCACATCTGCGTGTCACAGCGATTTAGCCGCTAATGCCACATTGCATGGCTTCATGTAGGATGTGACTCACTTGTCATGATCAAATTATGAGTTAACTCTGTTGATTATAACTGGAGGCATATGATGTTTTTTTTTTTTAATGAAGTGCAAATGGTTCTATGGCCCAGTAAGCTTGAACTTCTAGTTTAACGAAGCAATCAGACAATTTCTATGTACATGTAGGAAATAATCAAAGCTGAATGTTGGTAGTGACAAATGATTTTTTCCTGTTTGTTTTTCAAGGAAAGCAGGAAAGATTGGCGGCAAGGTTACCAGTAGAATCAGCTGCTTTCAGTTCTGCGCAAAGAATGTTGCAAGAGAAATAGCCTGCTAAAGGCCAGTATTGTGTAACACTAAAAACTTAACATGGTTCGGTGTTACATGTACATCGTACTTCGGCACTGATAGTGCTTGAACTGATCTGCTTTTACACAGACATAATGAAATGACTGGATACTACTCCTGCACTGGAATATAATGTCATAAAAGCCGTTTCCTTCCTTTTCCAATATCCGTTAAAGCTTGACCCTCAGCAACTTTGCCAAGTCAGATCCTAGAGTAACTACCAGTGTATTCGTGGTGCACTAAAGCTGTCCTGTCCGTATGTTACGTCTTGGGTCTTATTGGTCCGACTCCCCCAACTTTATCGAGTAAGAAAAAATTATTTTCTTTAGACCACTGAAAGCAAAAAACAATGTACTACTATTGTTCTTCAGTAACACCAAAATTGGATTTTTCTATTCAACTTTGTCTAAATATCTGTAGACATATTGTATGAATACTTTTTTTTTAGCCTCAAGAAAGAAGATGCTTTGTACAAGCAGTTTTGGGTTCGTAAACTAGTTAGACATGCTATTATCTCGAGTAAAATCCCCCAATACCCCTATTAATGTCATTTGATATTTTATCCATGGGTGTTAAGGTAATCTTTTGTGATTGTCTAAAATTCTTTACATTTACTCGTAATAACTGGATTAGTAGTTGATAAGATGTTGATTGAGGAGTGTATGTACATGTACAAATAAGGTTCAAAGCATGTAAACTTTTCAATGCATCTTCAAAGTTATATTATGTTCGAAACTTATTTCAAAGCAGTAATGCAGTTATTATTATTTTTTTTTTACAAACGTATAACGCAATATCCATTGCACAATATTGTCCTGAAAATGTGCATCAATAAGTCTAATGCACATCCCCTGCCGGAGGACATGCACGTTGTACATGAGAACATTCCAGGCATTGTTGACATGCTTTTGCTCACTGATAATTCTGTGAGTGATAGTGACATGTACATACAGTCATGTACTTTTCTTGGATACCAGTAGAGGCTCAATGTGCCCTTATATTTGATATTCTTCTCTTTATTATTGAATCATACTATTAGTATGTGTGGATTATCTACATGTACATGTATCAATCCATATACTGCAGCCTCTTTGGCTTTGCACTCTTCCTTCCCCTGAGCACCCCTCCCCCATGATCAAATAAATGAATAAATGAATGAATGAAAAGAAAATGAATGAAAATGGAAAAAAATAAAGAACGAATAGAAAGAATGCACCCATATGAAATTAGTATCCATTCTCATTCAGGGAAAAAAACTTAGGAAGTGAAACAAGAATACATATACATGTAGCATTGAAAAGGTTAAACTTTGTCTACATCTTATGCATTTGGAAAGTTCATTGTTTGATTGAAATTAAATGAATTGCAATGATAAAGTAATTTTATTTGAGGGAAAAGTAGTAATCCTTCATATGATATTTTTCAGGCATAACACACTTACCCCCCCCCCCCCTGTTTTTCCAGAGACTATGATTAGAAATAGCAATTTGTATTTCATTTTGATTTAATGATACCTTGAAGGCTCAGTGGACAGGAATTTGATATTGTATCATTAGTAACTGCCTTTACTTTTGAAGGTGAGGAAACAGAAGTTCTTCTGCAAGCTTTAAAATTTATAATTCCATGTGTTCTGTGTAGGTCTGTTTTTGCGCGTCTGAATTTGATAACTCAGTCATTCTGTCAGTGCATAGTTGACGCATAAGTCATATTGTAAGACTCACATGTATCCCAGAATGATCCACTTAGATCTGCTCCATTATTCCACTTGCTCTCGTCCTTCAAGCAGGAAATGCCTATGATGTATGTCACTGTCACAGCTTGCTGCTAGGTCAGCAGTGCAGTGCACTGTAGATTCAGTGGGGGACTTGACAGATCCATCCTTGTGCTGTACATGTACATGTATGTAAGTGGCTATTTTTAGTGTTGATTGGTAACATGGGAAAGCATTCATTGGACTGTAGTGTAGTCTAGATTATCATTTGCTCATTTTGCTGGTTAGAACTGGGACAGAGCATCTTCAATGGGGGAACTTGACAGATCTATCCATATGCACTAAGTAAGTTACAGTACTTTGTTAGCATAATATTAGATGGCATGTGTGGGACTGCAGTATAGTATCAATGATTTTTTTTCTTGGTTGGAACTGGGAAACTTGTGGACTTTCGACATCTTCATCGACATATTGTGTATGTCAATCCATGTGCTCTATGTAAGTGACTACTTTACATATTTTTTTTTTTAGCATTGTTTTGCTAATATGTACATGTACATGTAGCATGTGTGAAACTGCACTTTGGTCAAAACAGTTGATTTGCTGGTAAGAACCAAGACAGTCATTTTGGATACTATGTAGTCTTTCAGGAAAATTTATCAGAGGCTTCCTGTGAATGGCTAATTCATTTAAGTTTATACTTTACCCGTTGAAAACTGACTCTTGCTGCCTATATAATTTATTTCATTTGTCACTGGTTTCACATGATAAGGTACGCTCATCGCTCAAAGGTTTACAGGAGATATACTATAGCTGGTTTGCGAAAATGATCTGATAATAATGTTATATTGCTCAATCATAAAAGCAGTGATACAATATATTTTGTTCTCTTGATTTGGGAGTAAAGATTCTGTTGATTTTTTTTTCATGAACTAACATGTTACTGCTGTATGATTTTATTTTATTAAGTACATGTACATGGACAATCCAGCATTTTTATGACTTTCTGTGGATTGACTTTGAACTCGTCTTGCTCAAATGAAAAATATAGGCATTGTGTGGATTAATATTCTGCACCAATGCTGCCATTGTTCATTTGATATGACTACATGAATATAACTTGATCTCATTTATTGCATGTGTGATATAGATTTCCAATGTGAAATTGCATAAATGCATGCCCATGTGGCATGTTGTCTGTCTACTTCATTTTGATCTTCATGAACTGTACAGAATGATAGTGTTTCTTTAGTCACATCATGAATTTCTTTGCGAATGTATATGTTTGTTGTCTTCACATTCAAAGATCAAGAGCACAACCTTTGAAACACGGGAAGGATTTCACTGACTGTCCATATCATGGTATGTCATTTATATTTGCAGTCTTTGAGATTCTGTTGTTATTTTCGAGACTGCTGTGAGCCTGTGACTTTCAAAATGCTTATTTTCTATTCAATTCAATTCAATTCAATTCAATTTAATTTAATAGTCTATGATATGCACTTGACATTACATAGAAACTTTTCCTCCACTGGCTGAGAGAAGAAAAGAGAAGAAAAAAAATACATACATGACTAGGAGAAATAACCAGTACAGACGAGAGTACATTAAAATTTAAAACATTCAAAAAGACATTAGGCCAGCTCCTAGGACGTATGTTGACAACTAAATCAGATCAAGAAATTAGGAAGACCTAACTCCTTGATCAAATCAAATCAAATCAAATGCATGGGAAATAGAACTCGAATCGGAAATAAACAATTGTAAATTATGTTGAATCGACCATAAATGAATAAATAGATTAAAAACAAATGTGGACAACCGACGTGACCGAGGAAGGTCGCTCAGGGCGAAAAAAAGCAGTTACCTAGTGACATTGTTATTGAAGATGTGAATTGAGTTGGGAACAAAAGAAAACCTGAATCGATTACGGATGGATTTTGGAACATGAAGGCGGATACCAGAACAGTTGAAGCGGTAGTGGGTATGGAGTGGGTGTGTCTGGTCATTCATTATTTTGTGAACTTTAAGAAGAGTTTGTTTTACAAAGAGCGAACCGATTTGGGGAAGATCTGATTTTATCAGCCGCTGAGCGACCTTCCTCGGTCTTTCGAGTTTCCTGACGTTTTCCTTAGCAAGGTTGCCATAGGTACATAGCAAATTGAATGTAACCAAGCTCTGTATGAGAGACTGGTAGAAGAGGGTGAGAATACGATTATCTACACGAAATTCTTTCAGTTTCCTTAAGAAATACAACCTTTGGTTTGCCTTACCAGATACAACCTCTGAGTTCCTATTGAAAGTCAGTTTACTGTCTATCACTGTCCCAAGATATCTGTACTCAGAAACCTGATCAACACGCTGATTGTGTATAATCAGTGGTTCATGCGTAGTTGGTTCAGATGTACGCCGAAAATCAAAAATCATTTCCTTGGTTTTGGAAACATTCAAGACAAGGTGATTAAGCCTTTTCGGTATTGCTTTTTTTCATACCGGTATTACTACTGGCTTTCATACCGGTATACCGACTAGTACCGGTTGGATTATAAAAGTTATGCTTCTACATGCTTGTGTGTATATGTGTGTGTTCGGGTGTGTGTGTATGTATCAAATAAAAGAGCGGGAGGCCATATGCCAGCGATGAGACACACAAATGCAATTCAAACTGTGCAGAGATATAAAAACTCAGAAATGAACATTAATCTAGATGTTTGATACAAAATCTATTTACTTTTTACCAAAAAAATAAGTAAATAAATAAGTAGTGTACTTAGTGATGTCCATATTCACAAATAATGATTCTTGCATTATGCTCTTTGAGTCAAGGAATAGCGAGTGTAAAACATCGCTGCTAGCTACTCTGCATAGGCTAGGGCTTAGGCGAAGAGCTCTAGTTGTACATCAGGATATTTCAAACTTTGAATGAACAACGCAGTGCAGTGCCGAGGCATGCTGTAGCCTGATCACTCACTGCACTGCCCACTCTTAACCCAGTCTAATGAGATAAGAATACAGACCCCTCCGCCATGCCTGATTGATCATGATGTCGATCAAAGAAAGTTATATTTCATGGGGTTGTTTTATATTTTGGAAGTCCAGTAAACAAGGCATCACGCTGAACAGTAGTTATATTTATAAACAATCTCCCCAAACTTGCTCAAAGTATCTGGATAATACCACGTGTTTATCGATAAATGCGAGTGGTTATGAAACCACGCGCTGTTATAACTCATAACCACATGGCTTTCGTAACAGTAAATATCTCCCCAGACGAAAAGCAGAGAGCATAACAACCCCTCAAACAAAATGGTGGTGATCACAATTTCACTCATTATAATGATAAAGCTTTTTCAAAAAAATAGGCCTATCCTATGATGGTGTACATTTTTATTTTCTTCATTAACTGGAATATTATTCTCATTCGTCATTCATAATATACTGTTTATTTTTCTTACTACAGAGTTTGTCTTTTCCCCTTTTTCCCTTTCGAACATGTCTTTTCCTCAGGCATGATACTCACCGTCTCTTTTCCCTTCTTTCTCTGTTACTCTCTTATCAGATTTCTTTCTCCTCTCGGCTTGTTTTTATAAACATTGACTTTTGTTTAAACTTTTTTGTTAAGTGTTAATTATCTTTGGAATTTTTAATTCACACAAGAAGTCACAGGCTCTTCAAATATAATTAAATTTTCTTAGTTCATGTTTCCCTTATTCCCTCCCTTGGTCGTCCTCTCTCTCTCCTCTTTTCATTGATATTATTTTTCTTTTACTAAGATATGGGCTCAACAAACACATGAAGCTTTCCCAACTTCACAATGATACAAAAATAAAATAATTATCAATAAACATTGTTTCATGACCACAAAAAAATTCGGACATGCAAGCAACTGACACTCCCTCACGAACCATCAAATAATCACAAAGAGCTGCTCGACATATGTCTTAGAAACTTTCTTTTATAAATTTTGTCTATCCTTTTTTTTTCTTTCATTTTTTCATCTACGCTTGCTTCCTATCTCTTTCCCCCTTTCTCTGTTACTCATCGAGTTTCTTTCTCCCTCGATTGATTTTTTATAAACATCGACCTTTGCTTACATTTCTCATGATAAATCTTATCTGTGGGTTTTTTGTTTTTGTTTTTGTTTTTTTTCATTATAAAGTCCTCAGGCTCTGAATCAATTCATCTCTTTCTGGGCTTTCATTTTCAAACACCTCGATAATTTTCATTTTCTTAGCTTTGGTCTCCCCCTCTCTTCATACATGTAGATAATATTTACTACGATAGAGGCTCCGTACACACATAAAAATTTGCCAAAGAACAACACTGAAATCATACGGAAAATAAACATAGATAAATACTGATTCCTGACAACAACAAAAATGTTTGACATGCTAGCACACTGACACGCACTCACGAACCATCGCAAGCTCGACATATCTTGGTAACTTTATTCCTCCTCTCTCATGAACAATAGCCACTTTCTCTTCCCTCTCCAGCAGGGCCCCTGTTTCATAAAACTTGTTTTCAGTAACAACTGCCACATTTCTATGAAAAAATTTGCTCTCAGCCAATCAGATTCAAGGATTTCAGTAGCTTGTTATTGATAACAAATTTTATGAAACGGGGTTAGTACGGTGCACTTGGGGTCTCATCCACGCATTCATGTTTTGCACTATGGTCACAACATGCAGGTCAGTGAACGCAGCACACTCGGTGTGTGTGTGTCTGTGTGTGTACGCACTATGAATTTGCTGCAGATCAGTATGACCGGACTTGCATTCCCTGTGCAGTCCCATACCCTCGCTGGTGTGTTGGAAATGTATTGTCAAGACTCGAGGTTAGATCTACCCTTAAAGTGTTTGGTATGTTGAATATCCGAAAAAGAAACACCTAGCGATCTTATGTGTACTCCAAACTTGTTTAAGTAGTGGAAAATTTGAGGTAAAACATACAAATCCACACAGTTCAATGCCCAGACGGTATAACTTTGAGACGGCCGTCGGTATCACGGTATGACGGTATGAAGAAAATCATGGCGGTATGTATACCGGTATTGATCCAATACCGTACGGTATTACTAATACCGGTTAATCGAAAAAGCTTAAAGGTGATGAATATCACACCAGTGTACAAATTGTTCTATTTGACTGAAGTAAGCATTTGCATCATTATTTTTAACAAGACCGGTAATAACAGTATCATCTGCATACTTGATTATGGAACAACCAGATTCTGATACTGCACAATCACTGACATAGAGCGAAAATAAAATGGGAGAAGTCACACAACCCTGGGGCGCACCGACACTGAGGGTCTTAACATGTGAAGTAATTTGATTGCACTTAACCCATTGTGGCCTGTCAATTAGGAAACTGTGCAGAATCAGAGCAAGTTTGGGTGATACATTGAGTTTTAACAATTTATCAATTAGAATATGAGGTACAATGGTGTTGAAAGCGCTAGAAAAGTCGAAAAAGACTGATCTAACAAACGCTTTCTGAGTCTCCAAATGTTGATATATACTGTGAAGGAACACAAGAACTGCATCTTCTACACTTCTGTTATTTTCATGGTTCATTATGAAGTTTCTTAATTTTGTTGTTATTATTGTTTATATTGTTGTTGTTTTAATTTTGAGGTTCACTTCACAGCAACATTTAATTCCCATATAAGGCTGTATTCCATGTAGGGCCTACTCAGAAGAGCCCTGGAGTATTGTGATAGGGAATCCCTTATTATTTTGAATTAGACTAAATGAGCTTTGATGTAGTAGTGATGGCATCATGACCATAAATGGTCAAAGAGATGAGAGAGGGTCAGAACACTACACCTTTCATTATCATTGGGACTGAGGATATCTTTGGTATTACATTGCACCTTCATTGATGACGCCTCTGTCTCCTCCGCTGAACACTGTACGTCTTTAAGCGGCATTTGTCACATCTGTTTTTCCCATGTTTCAATTTGTACAGTGTTAGTTTACTCTTTGTGAAGATGCTCAACGTAACCTAAATTCTTCTTGCGCACTACTTGACACTCTTGTCCAAGTTCTGTTTGGGGGTACATGTAATTCACATTGTGGGTGACCAGGGTCATATATGTAGGCATAGTCACAGCATTATGGGCTCCATCATCCATGTAACATTGAAATATGAATTCCTGTGTTCTCTCGTCATGCTTTCTGTACAAGTACATGCACATGTTATGCATGGGTACCACTGCATGTATTTCTGTAGTCAGCTCATGAGTGGTAATGATATAATATAGGGAAAAAAATACACAGGGGCTCAGGGCAAATTCGCCCCCGAAATGCCAAAAAGAGCCCTGGAAAACTAAAAAAGAGCCCCTGAAATTCTCATAGGGTCCAATGTTAACTGTAATGTAATGTAGAAAATTTGGGCCGGTGGGCTCTAAAAGTAGCCCTGGAAAAAAATTAATTATTTTTTTCTCAGATATAATAATACATGTAAGTATAATATTCACCTTTTAATAGAACATATTATGAACTAACATCCTTATGGCAGCATTTCTTATCCAGAAGTATGCTCCGGTGTTGATGTTCATCATACAACTTCCTCACATAATAGCTGTGCGTGTGGCTTTATTCCTTTAGTTATTTCCCTGCCCTATTCCTTTTATGTCATAATCTGTGATGTACATTTGTGTGTCAATATTCCATCCCCACAGACCCAGCTGCATATTAAAAAATTGTCTGTATGCATTTGTGTTTTAGAACATTAAAAATTACAGGATTATTTAGGGTGAAAGTTATCCATGTAGAATTTGCATCATATTCTCTCCGGAAAATTGGAGTAGAATCAGGAAACTAAAAGTTGTATTATAGGCTAGATGCTGAAAATGAATGTAGAGGATTGTTCTTAACCCATTCGTGACAGAGGTCCACATTTTGTGGTTTGGCCTAATATCTTTTGATGCAAAGCCCTAAAAATCATACCAAATACATGAGCAGAAAGAGCAAAAAATTCTACACAAACTGTGCCCATTTTGGTTGTGTCAATATTTGTTGTTTGATGCTGAAATTTTTTTAAAGGAAAATAAGCATTAAAATCCTTAAATTGGCAATGTGATAGAGAGTTTAAAATCACTGTTTTCCCCTGCAAATCGGCAACTTTTTTACTTCTCATCATAATTTCTGTCAATATATGTTCATTTCAGATACACAACGTTTTATAAAAAAAAAGTAGCAATAAAATAAAAATATTGGTGTTGCCAATTTGAAGAATAAAAGCTGATCAAATTACGCTTTCAATAACTCCTGTCACGAATGGGTTAATGAAAAACAAGAAGCCCATTCTAGTGTTAACACATCTTTGAACTGTGAATGTAAAGTGTGTGTGTTTCTTCCCTCCCCTTTCACGCTGTCCGTCATGAGTCATTACTGCTCAGTCATTCAGCAGCCACCAGCCAATATTCTCTAATGCATGCATTGCCCAATGCTTTGCGATGATAGCCACAACTGTAAATTGACTCGCCAATCTCGGCTAGCTTCATTTGATGGAAATCTGCCCAGGGGCTTTATATGAAGATGCCATGATTATCCAAGAGATTATTAATATTTCATTCTCATTTTATGATTTGATGAGTATTTCTCCATCATGGGCCGGGATCTGTCGTCGTCAGGCTGATTACGAGTTTGATATAGATGGCAGAGGTAACAAAGTGTGAGATTGGGATATTGATACAAGATACACAAGGGGGTTTAACGTGCACCCATATATGTGTGTACACTACTGTGGTAGATGACATTGTATACACACTTCAGCAGAAGTGCATTATTATCATTGATATGTGGATGGGTAAATCTATTTCCACAGTGAGTGATGACATTAAAGTGTATCGCAATGTAATGTGTACATAGTATACAGTGTTCAAATTTACCAAACTAGTCACGGTGAAAAGTGATGCAGTAAATTACTGTACGCATAGCAACCGTCATGTAGAATAATGATGATAAAATTATATGCTGCTAGTATTATTCATGTCAGCATAAGATTTGTGTTATGATGTATATTTTGGTATGGCCTTGTGGCATTCTAATTCACCTACAAGTAATTATGATGTTTAATTTCAGTAAAAGTTTTATTTGTTATACATGTATATCTAATTCTCTTCCATTCTCTGGGATCTCATTACCCATGATACATGTATATCATGAATGCGTGTATTTTAAGACCTCATAATGATCCATTTAGCAGGGCTCCACACCAATTTTTTTTTGAAGGGGATCTAGATTGAAATTGTAGGGTCTGATTGCATTGAGCCCTATTGTGCACGTGGTTTAGACCACAATTTTTATTTTATTGTTTATTTTATGTCTATTATTTATTTATTTATTTTCATTTTTTTATTTTATTTTTTTATTTTTTTTTATTTATTAATTTTTTATGCCTCCGCCCACCGTAGGTGGTTGCCGGAGGCATTATGTTTTCGGGTCGTCCGTCCGTCCGTCCGTCCGTCCGTCTGTCCGTCCGTACGTCCGTCCGTCCGTCCGTCCGTCCGTCCGTCCCGTTTACGTTCTCGCGATAACTTACGATCCGTTTGACAGATCAACTTGAAACTTGGCTCATGTATGCATATGGGAGGGACAATGATCTGATTAGATTTTGGAGTCTCAAGGTCCAAGGTCAAGGTCATAGAGGTAATAATACACATAAAAATGGCTCGTTCTCGCGATAACTCAAGAACCATTTGACAGATCGACTTCAAACTTGGCTCATGTATGCACATGGAAGGGACAATGATCTGATTAGATTTTGGGGTCACAAGGTCAAAGGTCAAAGGTCATAGAGGTCATTATGTACATAGAAATGGTTCGTTTTCATCATAACTCAACAACCATTTGACCGATCAATCTCAAACTTGGCTCATGTATGCATATGGGAGGGACAATGATCTGATTAGATTTTGGAGTCTCAAGGTCCAAGGTCAAGGTCATAGGGGTAATAATACACATAAAAATGGCTCGTTCTCACGATAACATACGAACCATTTGACTGATCAACCTCAAACTTGGCACAGGTATGCATATGGAGGGACAATGATCTGATTAGATTTTGGAGTCTCAAGGTCAAAGGTCAAAGGTCATAGAGGTCATTATGTACATAGAAATGGTTTGTTCTTGTGATGACTCAGTAACCATTTGACAGTTCAACAAACTTGGCTCATGTATGCATATGGAAAGGGCAATGCTCTCATTAGATTTGATGGTCACAAGGTCAAGGTCAATGATGTCATTGTATAAATAAAAATAAATCAACATGAAGTGCCATTTATTTCTGATTTGGTAATGGCGGAGGCATAAAGTTCGACCATGCGTGGTCGAAGATTCATCTAGTTTTTTTTATTTTTTTTTTTTTTTTTGGGGGGGGGGGGGGGCAAGTGTCCCAGGAACCTGTTACCTTTAAGCCCTGTACATACATGTACATGTAGGCTACACATGTAGGTCTACATGTATGTACTGACGATGGTGTTCATCCAGTGCAATTGTTCAATGTATGTAAATTGGGCCTTCTCTTTCCTTCTCTTTTTCACTCTCTTTCTCTGTCTCTCTCTCTCTAGTTCTTCCCTTCACATAATACTAGTATGAACCTACTTTTAGTTCATGATGATATATAGTGTTTATTCAATATTTCTCTCTTTCCTAGCACTCATTCCCAAAGCCGTCTTAAGTCTATATCCTGTATCCCCAATCCGTAGAAAGCCTATCGGGTTTATCATGAAAGAGTCCATCCTCTCCACAAACCTTAGGAAATCAAAATGGGAGGTGTCTTTGCCATGCCCTCAAAGTGTCCTGTAACATGTTCTTGTTAACCCATTTGTGACAGAGGTCCACATTTTGTGGTTTTGCCTAATCTTTTGATGCAAAGCCCTAAAAATCATACCAAATACATGAGCAGAAAAGAGCAAAAAAATCTACACAAACTGGGCCCATTTTGGATGCATTAATATTCGTTGTTTGATGCTGAAAAGTTTTTAAAGGAAAATAAGCATTAAAATCCTTAAATTGGCAATGTGTTAGAAAGTTTAAAATCACTGTTTTACCCAGCAAATTGGCAACTTTTTGACTTCTCATAATTTCTGTCAATTTATATTCATTTCAGATACATGACTTTTTATAAGAAAATGTAGCAATAAAATAAAAATGTTGGTTTGCCAATTTGAATATTAAAAGCTGATCAAATTAGGTTTTAAAATAAATAATTCCTGTCAGGAATGGGTTAATCCAGCTGCCTCGAACATTTTTCTATAGCATGCCATTCCTGCATCATTTTGAATGAATCTATATGTACAATGAAAAAGATATCATTTTCTTGCATTGTGCAACTGGTACTGGTTACTGCTGTGGAAAATCACGTTGCACATACATGTTTATGTACATGACTGTACATTATACATGTATTTGACACGCACTGAAGGTTTATCTTCTTGGTGTCTGCATTGCAGCTGACCACAAGGTGCCTGGTGACTAAAGTAAAACGACTGAGGTTTTTCTCTTTTTTTTTTATACTCTGAAATTTTCATTAAAGGTAAACACATGCATCTAGAATGTAGTTTATAATTAATTTCAGAATCTTTCTCTTTTAGTTTTAATCAAGAGTCCAGTGCTCTTCTCTAAGGATCTTGTGATTGGAACTGTTGAAGTTTTTCTGGCAGCAGGTAGCTCTCCATGTACATCATGAATGTTTAATATGAATGTTACTCCCTTACCATAGGGCATGCACTAGGATAGACCTTTCCTGACGAAATCGAGTGATAAATCAGTTCAGTAACATTGTAAGCGGGATGTTCAGAGGGACGTGCAGTCACATACATGATGTACATGTGGTGGAAGAAAGAGAGGGGGGGGGGGGGGTAAGGGGAACTACAGTAGCAGCTGCCAAAGTGTTTATAGATTAATGCTGCAATAAATGTGATTTATTGCAGAGGCGTTGTGGCTCGTTTGAGAGACATAATTTGTCATGAACATGCGCAGAGGGACAGATAAAAGTGCATGTACTCTTTTCACACAGCAACTTTAGTGTAAAATGTTATTCTAAACCTCCTGTTATTTCGAGCTTTGAAATGACATTTAATTAGTGGAAGCCTGCAAGTTTTTTTTTTTCACATACATGTAGGCTATAGCCTACATACATGTAGGCTATAGCCTACATGTATGTTACTGTAAAGATTAATGCATGTGCCTTGATTCAAATTTGTCTCCAGCAGTGCATCTATGTATACAATAATCCTGCATCTGCATTGAGGCCAGGCTCCTTCTCCACTTTCACATAGTCTCAGGCTTAGCCTTACATTCCATCCAGGCATACTGTAGGAAACCATGTTAAAAAAATAATAAAATAAACTGCCATTTTGTTTAATGTATTAAATGAATGCAAGTGGGGGTGAGTGACAACAAAGGATACTGTAAATTCTGTTATTTTCGCGTGATTAAATTTTTGCACTGAGCGATGACCCATGAACATATTCACAGGTTCTTAAATTTGCGCTGTACAATTATTCATGTCTCAAAGGTGCAAGATTTGATTTTATATTTCAATGCATATGAAATCGTGATAATATTTTCGTGAGTTGTAGAATTTGCACTTGCCGAAAATAGTGCGAAATCCGTGAAAATTAATGTACAGCGAATATTTCTGCAAACATACATGTGTATGCGTGTTCCTTAACCTGTGTGTTTTATAAGATACAGAAGTGCAGTACGCTTAAAGACCCTTGCAGGTTTTTTAAAACCATTACCGCAGCATATACATATGTGAACAAGCCTTCTGCATCACTTTGCAATCTACTGTATACTTAGAAAAGGATGTTGTGTGAAGGCAAGGAGCTCAAGTAGCAGACATGTCCATGTTTTTGATTGCAGTGAGATTGAAAAGTGAAAAGTGAGAGCTTGTTATTGGTGTGGTGACATCATGTTTATAGCCACAGATGCCAGTAATATTAGGCCTTTGTACTTGCAATTAATGTTAATGATTTATCCAATTTGTAGGAAATATGCCTATTGTATTGTTTTGCATTTATAATTATATTTTAGTAAGAACAATTTCCTCATTAATTAAAAATTATTGCAGTATATTCTTACTAATCAAACTTACAGTGTGAAGATTGTAGGCCTTTGAAAAAAAATCTGTATGTAGCCATTATGGAAATTGAATGCAATTGTCATACAAAAATATCAAAATCTCCAATGGTTCAGTTATGTTTGAAATATCAAACCCTCCTGGAATATTTCAAGTCACTGTACAAGGATATGTCAGGTAATCAATTTTATTCTTATTTGTCCTTTCCTCTCTCCCTCTCTCTCTGTCTCTTTCCTTCTCTTTCATTTGTTTTTTTTATCTGCTACATGTATACTCTCTCTTTCTCTCTCTATGTGCAGGTAAACAATGAGTGGGTGCCCGTTTTCTCCAGTGTTTGATAAGGAAAATCCAGTCACTCCTAAGGCCGTAGGAACCCCTACCAGCCTGCCGCACTCGATCCTGAAACCATCGAATATTATCAATATTGTTACTCCTCTGCCCGTCTGCAAAAGTTTGAAGGTAAAAGATGATACTACTTGATATGTTTGTATTAATTAGATTTGCAGCTATCTTTATTTCATTTAATACCAGGGGTGGTAGGTGGTATTCTGAAAATGATGTTATCTTCTATGTTAAGGAAAAGCGATGTTGGTTCTCGTGATATACTGATATTGCGCAGAGTAAACACTTACATGTATAGTTGATGCTTGCGCAGGTATTCCTTTTTTTACTCTACATTTACACAGCAAGCTTTGTGCAGAAATTAAACCAGTGGCTTGTCCTAATTTTGATCTATCATGACAATTTACATCATTTTACCAGCATGAAACATAACATCATATCCATACTACCACCCCTGGTTTTAATTCTGTACATATATATATTCATTATCACAACATTTTTTCCAGTATTCAAAAGAGATTTGTCACTGCCTTAGATGAACATATATACAGCACTGTACGTAGCATCCTAAGCTTGTATCATTATGTACCCCATATATATCTATTGCCTAATAACTCTTGACCTTTACATTACATCAACAGACTCAATGGTGCAGCAAAATATCAAATGTTGCTGTACATCATTCATTGTGAAGACATTACGACCCCATTTTCTAGTCTAGATCAAGTGGAGAGTATTGTATTTTTCGTTATATCTTTTTTGTTTTCATAATAAAAAGTTTTTCTTATCTCATTAGCATTCAGCATAGAGAACATTGTTCGCAAACAGCAATTTTTCTCCGGGATGGGCGACACGACCTCTCACATGAGTGACTTTTCATCAGACGGAAGTTTGTCCCCATCGCCCCATTTCTACTCCAGAAATTACGCCCCTGTGCAGAGCTTATCCTACACGACTGAAGTCAATATTAATTTCAATCATTTGAGCAGCTCCACGCAGGCTAGGGATAGCATATCACGAAGGCCTCCACAGAGATCAAATTCCATGCCAGTCACTCGATCAGAGAGTCAGAGACCCCGTGTGCAGAGCAGACACAACAAAGACAGGGGCTCTGTGATGAATGCTCCATCACCAAAGGGCAGCCCTGCCAGCAGTAGGACTCTTGGTGATCGTAAGAAAGCTGAGAACAGTCGTAAGTCAGCAACACGGGAGCGCAAACGAGGAGCCGCTAATGGTGGTGGATCAGGTCGTACTCGTAGATTAATGAGTGCAAATGCTGACTTAGATATGGGTAGCGCACAGTCTGATGTTCATGGGGTAGGTGACAGTGGTAGTAATGCCAGTTCTACAGTAGCTCCTGCTTGCGAGGAAGTATACCTTCCTGTGGATGCGCAGCCAGAAATTGAGCAGTGTACCCTTCCAGATGTGATCGACCCTGCTGACATTGGGACCGTGGAGATGGATCCTGGAGTATCTGATGATGAACTCATGGCACGACTGAGGCAACGTGATGTCAAGAAGGTCTTGGAAGCTCTAGGAGTACCTGATGACTCCATAGCGGATGATTACAAGGATCTATCCTCTGGTAGCGATTCTCTTTTTACGGATGCAGAGCTTAGTCAGTTGGATAACGACAATGAGCTGAGGTCTTTGGAGGAAGAACTTGGAAGTGAAATTGATAATGAAGCTTTGCTTCCCGACGATACCCACCCATTGTCTCCTGAAAGCATCCACTTGGTGAATGGCATTGATCAGGGCTGTCCTGGAGATTCCTCAGGACTGTCAAAGGAATCTACAAGATTACCCAGTCACAGCTCCGGTGACTCTGCCGTAGGTGTAACCTTTGACAATGCAGCCAGCCCACCACCACAAGACCCAGACTCCCCTTCAGCACAGGTAGTGTTGTGTGTGCATGGGATTTGCAGTGTTCATTCACTGAGCATGTTGTTAAGAGTTGACTGATGATTGTCTGAAGAAACGCATGGGTTCCTGAACGACCCCCATCTCATTTCACCACCGAGCCTTCCTGTATTCACGAAGACTAAATGATCCCATAGTCCCTGCAGTTGAGCATGATTCCCAATGAACATGAAGAGCAGTTCTGTAGACTAGATGTCTAATGCTTGGTATTATGTCTCATCAAGATTTTGTTAAACTCATAATGAAATTTGTCATTACGAACATTTGATTCTGTTATGTATCGTCTCTAGTGTACAGATTAACATTTTGAAATGGTTTTGAGTATTAATACTGGAGTCAATGTTGTTATTAACCAAAGTTAGCCTAAACTTTGTGTTATCATACTAATTTCATTATAGTCTGAGGCACTGTTTTACAAAGAATTGTGATTAATCAGGATTAATTCCAATTCCGCCATTCAATCGCAAACTTATACCCCATTTATACTGCGGCCTAAATTTGGGGTGCCAGCCTAAGTGCTGTTATACTGCCATTTATGACCCCCGAGCTGTTTGCGGGGTTATCAAATAAACATTAAGATCCAAGTATAACTTGTTGGCTTATAATATTGTAATGACAGTTACAGCACTGTGTATAACAACTGAATACGCATGTACATGACCAAATTTTTTTCTAGGGGCCTTAATCACTGTGACCGTTTATACTGGAGTTCTGGCTCTGGGGCATTCCTTGGGGCACCCCAGTTCTCATACCCCATTTATACTGGGAGTTGTGGTTTTACATACATGTACTTTTCTCTTTTTGGTACAAAGTTGCATCTGTAAGAGAGGGCTCAGGAAAACATTTTATTTATGTTTTGTTTGTTGTAACACTTAAAAATGGGCAGGCTAGAGGTGAGGAAGTATGTTTAATGATAAAGCATTTCTTGTCCTTAGAAGAAAAAAAAGAAGAACTTAATCAAAGTCATTTCTGATATTAGGGACATAGTTGTTGGGACACTTACTTCAGCTCTAATTGTATAATTGTAGCGCATTTTTAGTAATTGCCTTGTTTGTGTTTATGCGTTATTGTGCATCAAATCTTCAGCGATTTGTGATAATTTTTCATCGGAAGAATCCCATTTAAACAGCAAATATATGAAAACACAATTCTTTGCGATTTTAACATGTGAAAAAATGGTTTTTTGCTAGGATGAAGTTGAATGTATCTGCTGAAACATTGTATTAAACAATAATCTACATGTATATCATAACTCTGCATACTGGAAGTACCCTTCCCAACAAATCAATTGCATTGCATGCTCCAAATGACAATACTGCTCCATATGACGGCACTGCAAGCATTAGGACTCAGAGAACTAAATGCGATAGACAGGATTGTAATGATGTCGCAGCCAACTGTGAGAGGCGGGCCAGGAAAACAACATTTTATTAATGTTTTTGTTTGTTGTAAGAGTCAAAGAGCAGATTATGTTCAGCGATAAAACATTTCCTGTCCCGTGAAATGAAGAAAAAAACCTTGTTAAAAGGAGGGGGTAGGAGATTGACAATACGCATGTAGACCTTTATTAATGACATGTCTTACATGTATTTCATTCTCGCCCCATATCTGCCCAAGGTGACTCAAAATCTTGGGATGTATACATGTATGCATTGTGAACATGGTCTGCTAATTGCAAGATAGCTTGAAGTCAACACCCTATTTTTTTATTTTTAGACAACACCAATGTCTTTGTGGTTTTTTTATATCCTTATTTTGAATTAAGCAGAGAAGGTGTGCTACTCATGTCGTTCCTTCATGAACATGAATAAGCCATTCCTGCTTTAGACATGTATTGAGACCACAGGAACCGAATACGTACATGTAGTAGAGGATGTTGGCAGAGATGAATATGTTTATGCCTTGCAACTTATTTAACACCAAACAGAGAAAAAAAGGATATGCAGATTTTGCTAGTTGATGTTCGACAGCTTGTATGATACCAAGCACAGAAGGAAATCGGCAATTTGAATGGGTTGACTTTTTTGCCCCTTATATGAAACACACAAGCAGAAGAACATTGGCAGACTTGTATTATTGGTTTGAAGTTTTTCAACTGGTCTTAACATGGTGCTTACTGGAACCAGGTGGTTCCTGTATTAAGTCTATGGGAATTTGAGAATCCATTAGTAAACAGGTTAAGTCAAACAAGTGGAACATAACATACTTTCTCTGGAATCACACTCAGATAACGACTCACTGAGCTCTGCCCCTGTAACATGGGTGGTTGCTTGTCTGACGAGTCGCACGGGTCTCGTTTTCCTGAAGCGGTAAGCTTAGAAGACTTCCACTCTGCTTGCATGTTCATCTTATGATTTCTTTTCGATATTAGTCATATTGACTTTAATTTTGCGCGTGCTCCTTGCTATAGCAAAGTCAATTAAATTGATCTCAAGTCTTTGCATTTGGTTTCTTTCAGAACAGTCAAACAGTTATTAGTGTTTATTTAATTTTGCATTTCAAGTCACTCACAGGTTCTTTGTGACTGGTATGCATTATCTTGGTAATTCATAAAATGCCTGAATTCTGTCTTTTTTTCAAAATAGGAAGTATCCCATAATACTTGCATATTTATTGAATTTGTTTATGAATGCACAATGGTTACCAAATAGAGATTGGTGCTATCAAAAATATCTTTGCTAGAAATGATGGAGGCTACAAGTACTATCTAGAATGCCTAGCTTTTTGGTTTGAATCACTATTAGTAAATTACTGCTGAGTGCTGATGTGCAAAATGTGCTTACAGTGTATTATGATCTATCAAATTCAAGGTGCGTACCAGTGCAGATGTTCACTCTAATGCTCTGTGCCACTCTACGCTAATAGATTTAACGATGAGTTCTTTTTAGAATTATTATTTCATTTAGTCCTGAGCCAGCTCACATCGTAACCTCACATTTTAGGCAGTTTCATTTCATATCATTTGCCTAATTGTACTGATATTCACTTAAAATCATATTTCTAGGCTATGCTTGTTATGTGTTACAATACATGTACAAGATAGAAACATACCAGCCAGTGATGAATCTGCACTTCAGGTTTTGAAAGCATGAACAATTGTATTAAATGCAGATTGCCTTAGACACATTTGAAATGGGTTGGACAAGATTTTCTAAATGTATTTTTTTCTTTTATATTTTATACGCTGAATTTATCGCTTTTCAAGCAAATGCCACTATACAGTATGGTCACAATTTACAGTGTGATTTCAGACGATTTGCTTCTGCCCAGGTACATGTATATACCTGTATAGAAAACCGAGTAAACCTGCACACACTAGCTGCAATGCTGCTTTTGCTGGTGATGAGCACTGTATATGGTTTAAGCCATCTTTATTATTGAATACATCTAATTAAAGCAAGAGACAGAGAGCTTGCCAGAGGCACCCAGTGAGGTGGTACTTGGCACCATGACAGTGTTAAGGGTATGGTACAGGGTTTTTGACAGATGCGTAAACACATGATAAGCAGAGTGTCACAGACATTTCTCGTAAGGTAAACAAAACCCATGACTTATTCCATGATTGGTCTACCACATGATGTCTTAAAGGGAAGATTGAGTTCTGGTTAAAGTGAATTTAAATGAATTTTAGCTTTCTCATTCTTTTTTATGCCAGTTTTGGAAATATCATTTAGAAGAGCAGTCCTCTGAAAAGGGTTGCTCTTTGAATGACCTCATATTTGAAATATGGTGAGAAATAGTGCAAGGCTTTGAGCTGAACATCATGCCACACTGCTTAGTCCCATACACCCATTTTGGTGTGCATTTCATGAACTTTTCTGCAAGATCGAGTAGGCCTAAGATTGAGTCAATATCTTATCATCTGGATGATCCCAAAACCTTATACACTGATTCTCATGTTCTGCATTATCAACCATTCCAAATTGCCTGGAGGCATTTTTTTTTTTTTTTTTTTGCAATTTAATTCCCTGTTCATGACTAAGCAAAAAAAAAAAAATTAAAAAAAAATAAAAAATAAAAACAAAAACAAAAATAAAAACAACAAAATTGTGAGCACTGCATACTCAGGTGAACTATTATACTGTACAATAAGATTTGATTATATTTGTCACTATATTATAATCATGCATGTAAATCACTTTAAATAGCAGCTAATGTACACAACATGAAGGAGGCAGTTTCACTGTATGACAGGGTGTACAGATGTATCTAGTGTCACCTAGACAAATTGATTAAATGAATGAATAGTTTAGGTAAATGAATACATGTACAGGGTATACATGAATGAAAAAAAAAATCAGATTTTGATTTGAATTATTCTTTTTTTTTTTCAACTTTAATTTTGTGTATTTAAGAAAATATTAGAAAAAAAAAACAAAAAATTAAACAAGAATGCATGTGTCAAAAAATACAAACTTCTATTTTGAACTTACAGTGTATAAAACAAAATCATTGAAATTTGTTGTGAAATGCTGATGTTTAGCATGGAAAAGCAACTGAAATTAGAAAAGAAAGAAATCTGATGAATGCATGTATGAAGATCGTTGCTGTCTGATATTAAACATGTACATTTCAGTTTGATAAAAATTATTTCTAGGATAATTCATTAGTTCATATGAAGTTGTAAATAAAGATATTTATCGAAATGGAATGTTTGTAGTCTATTCTATTCATAGAATTACACCCATTACTCATTTGGTCTAACACATCTGATATGATTTGACACAATTGACCTAAATTGTTGTAATGTAATTGAGAAAGTGCATATTAACTTTTCACATACATGAATTTCGTTTATCTGCATTTGATTTTATTTTTTACATGTAGTTTGATTAACTTTAAAGGAGAATGAAACCCAGGCATCAGGTGCTCTTAGTGAATTGAGATAACCAAGAAGAGTAAACAGTGAAAGTTTGAGCAAAATCGGACAATCTGCTCAAGAGTTATGAATTTTGAAAGTTTCAGTAAATCCCTGTTATGGGGATCCTTGAGTTGGCAACTTTGCCAGTATCTGTGATGTCATCGTGGACAACTCTCCATTTATTTTACGCATAAATTTTAAAAAAATTGATTTATATGAAATTTCAAGTCGGGAATCAACATAATTCTTCCCAAAATGCTTGCAGAATTGATGTAGCCATGTCATCATACTCAAACAGTAAATCAAACGAATTTCTATGTTTCTTGAAAATAAAGAAAATGTGAAATTCTGAGTACAAAATGAATGGAGAGTTGTCCACGATGACATCACAGATGCTGGCAAAGTTGCCAACTCAAGGATCCCATAATAAGGATTACTTAAACTTTCAAAGTTCATAACTCTTGAACAGATTGTCTGATTTTCCTAAAACTTTCAATGTTTACTCTACTTGTTCTTCTTCATTCACTGGAAGCACACTGATGTCTGGGTTGCATTCTCCTTTAACTGCATATTTTTATAAAAACCTAGTTGGGCATTTGATTGTAACTCTACTAACATTCATACATGTATATGTAATGTATTACTTTATGGTATAGTTTACTCTGAAAATTCCAGCTACACTTTTGTTTGAAATTGTCATTGTTATCTGCTTTTATAATTCCCTAAAACTGTTCAAGATAAATTGCATTTTATGTTATGAATGACAAAATCTGAAACCTTTCAAGAAGTAAAGTCAAGACAAGTTGAATTTCACTATTGCCAATTTGAATGTAAAGCATTTATGATATTGGTTATTCAAAAGATGTATTTTGATTTATTTGATGTTCTTTGTGCAGCAAATGATATATTTGTGATTCATAATTTTACCACCTGGTTCAAATTAATGAAAGAAATACTTTGGAAAATGAGTCCTTAGTCCACTTTGTCCTTCAGAGGTACCCTTTGGGAGGACTGAAGCATTTGGTTAACAGTATGCAGGGCTCAACACTATCAAGTGCCCGGGACACTTGGACCCCCTAAATATTGGTCCAGACTACTCCAAACCCCCTTGCCCTCCATTGTGCATTAATTTACTCCAATTTTTTTTTTTTTTTTTTTTTTTGGGGGGGGGGGTAACTTCTTCATTTATCCTTGACATTTCTTTCGGAAGTCTCTAAAGCTAACACTTTATTTATTTATTCTTATTTATTCATTCTCCACACATGGGCTGGATCACCCTCTTCAGCCAGAGGCTGTTCTTCTGAGGGTTCTGGCGAGAACTGTGCTCATATATGAACTGACCCGACGAGGTACCATGTATTAATGTGCTTCCTGGCATTAAGATTTTAATCTTTTTTTTTTTAATATTCATGATATTTTTCTAGGTATCCTTCCAGACCCCGGCTCAACAGCACAAGGCTCTGCAGCAGAGCGGCTCTCCCTACAGTGCCGTCCGAGAGCTGGACGAGCAAGAACGCTGGTCCGAGAGGGCCACCGTGGTCACCAAAAAGGACCATGAGGATTACATGATCATTGCTTCAGAGATCATCAACGATATCATCAACAATATACCTGTCAGGTGAGAAGAAAATTGGTGTTGTTCACTCCAGTAACAATGGTGATGTTCGATCTAGTAACGATTGCTTCAGGCTTTATTTGGTCGAACATACAGTGTCATAGTGAGGTTTGCAGTTGGCTTTCATTAGGTTTAGGTTAAGGGTTAGTTTAAGATAGAGCTATTGATCTAAAGTTGAAGTCAGGAAGATGGTTCGTAAAACCTGGCGTCCACTAGGACCAGGACAAGATGCAGAATGCAAATTTAGTACATCCTCATTCATTCAGCAACCTATCAGCTTATTCTTGAAAGATTCCATTCACTGTCCTTGTCATTCCTAAACCCTTCCTTGTGTTTCTGCACTTTTGGGAGAGAGCAAAAGTTGCAGACAAGTTACCAAAGTTGTCAGGAAGGTCAGTGACGATATGTGGGAGGTTTGGGGTCCATAGCATATACATTTAAGAGTCCTCAATCAATAGTTCCCTTCTGAAGTGCACAAACACAATGGGGATTAAGGGAAAGATTAACCAAAAGAATCTTGTGCCCACAATGAGCGTATCAAAGCTGGCACTCAATCCTTTGGGAAGTGAACTAAATGGTTGGAAACCCAAATTCTAGAGAGCAATTTCATACTGTTACGCAGGCATCCTATTTCAACCCACTCCTATTGGGATAGGGTGGAAATAGAGTTCATGTACGTGCATGTATGAAAATGTAATGGTTTCATTTCCTGGACCGGCTCTTAATGATCCATGTTGTCTCTCTTGATCGAGTTGTTGTAAGTGGACTCCTGAAGAATTTCCTTTAAAGATTTTAGTGCCTTTCAGCTTTCTCATGAGCTTTTTATCCCTTGGTAAAAATCGTTAGATGTCACCCTGCATTAATGACTAACCTCTGTAAAGATATTGCACTTTGAGCATTGTTCAAAATGCAAATAAAGGGAACCTGTGTTATAAGTAATATGAAATCATTTTTCCTTCTCATTCACTATACAGTGAAGACTTTACTCCTGCTGATTCAGCAACCCCACTTGTTCCTGCTCCAGAGACCAAGCAGCTGGTGGAAGAAGACTCTACCCCCAGCCTCAGGGACCAATCACCCCCTAGGGAGGGTAGCACAGAGGTACCCCTGTCAGAGGGCGGGGTCACCATGGAGGACGGTGTCGACACCCCTCTCCCTCCGGAGCCGGCTCGTAAGAATATATACCAGCTGAGCGAAGAGGACATCGCGAATATGAACCCTTTCCAAAGTAAGTATGTTAATGCTGATGGTGACGCGACATAAGCTGCAGTGACAATCCTCCAGGCTTTGTTTTGTCAAACATACATGGTTAATATACTTGTTGCAATATAGTTTTAGGTTAGGCTCAGGGTTAGAATTAGGGTTTGGTCCAGGGCTAAAGATCAGTATTAGGTTTCTACATGAAATTGAGCAATTTAACGATTGTCGTCGAGCGTTTATAGTACAACCCAGCTGACAGCTATCATGCAGTCAATGCCAGGTAATGTTGAAACTCCACAACATTTTATTGGTGGTCACGGATGATATACAGTAACTGGAAAGAATTACATTTTTTTTTTTTTTTTTTAAATGAAAGTCGTAGAAATTAATTTCTGTAGCAGCCCAAGGACTGGATGATCAAAAATTTGAAGTGAAATGGACAGTAGAATAGAAGGATCACTTTTCCTCTAAGCCTTTAAAATTGATGCAGGATTTAAAGGTTATATACAGTTGTGTTAACCCATCACAAAACTTTCCAACAGATTTCCTTGCATCGAGATTAAAAATAGCAAGATAGTGGCAAACCTAAGATGCATTTAAGTTTTTTCCTCTTCAAGTTGAATATTAAACAATTGAGAGGGAAAAAATTGTTCCGATACTGGGTCAGAGCTGTAAAACTCTAGCACCGTTGACGTGCCGTACACAGCAACTACACATGGTAAACTGTATTAGGGGTCAGGTATCTCTGAACAAAGCACTAGGATGGAATTATCAAATGATCTCGCACTTTTGTCTTGTAGTGCAAGGAGAACAGTGTGCTAGTGTCTACAGAAATTGTACATAAGATTTAAGTTCAGTCTATGTCACATTTGATCTAATACTTAGAATTTACACTGAGGTTTAAGTTACCTTTGCTTAACATACCTCTAGTAGTCATGTTAAGTTTACCTGGATTGGTAGAGGATGGACCAGGATTTCTTAAGCTGTTAAATTTTTTCGGGGGGGGGGGGGGGGGAGAAATGGAACTGCCTTCTTCCATTAAAAAAAGGGAAATGAATGAATCAAATGAAATAAAAATTGCTGGGGAGATGGGGAAGGAAGAACCCCTATGTCCCATTTAACAGCAAAAAAAAAAAAAAAGATTAAAAAAAAGATAAATGATAAAATGATATTAAAAAACCTAACTGAACTGCATGAACATTTCATCATACCATCTCTATATTCACCATAACAATCAAGGATCTAGAGCATTTTTTGAGCAAAAAATAACTGGAGGTAAGCATATTCTTATAGATGCATTTATTATATAATTTGTTCAAATGTCTAATTTTCTGCATTGTTAGTATGGATTGATCGTACCCTGTACAGATTTGTATGAAATATCTTTCTGTAAATTCCTGATATTAAAGAAAAAACAAAGAAGGTAAGCATTATGGGTTAACAATGCATTTTTTTTTAATGGTGCATGTGGAGTGAGATTAGCCTCTTGTCACTGAAAAACCACAGGGAATTGCATTCAGTGCAGGGATAATTGGTTTGCTTGACTCCAACTTAACCAGATGCTAGGGCCGTGATTGTCCTTGCCCTAAGGCAATCAAAGTGTAATGATGGGCAAGAGGGTTAGAGTCATACTTGCTTGTATCGGCATTAAGGGGAGAGTAATTCAACCTAAATCCCCCCCCCCCCTTTTTTTAATGTAGGCTAGTGAAATTGGTGGTGGGGCAAGTACTTTAAAGATCTGTAGCTTTGAAAGTGATATTTTTCATTGCACACTTTCTGTAACCCAAAATCTGCATGAATGCTTCAGCCTGTTGAATCATGGTTCATAAGAAAAATTTATGCTATATTTAGCATTGATTGTTAGAAAATGAAAAGATATAAGATACTTCTCACTGTATTGTCAGAATATGTTAGATAAAAAAATTATACTATAAGCCTTGATAATCATAGGATAGACATAATCAGCTTCAGACAAGGGATGCTCATGTGGTCTGATCTCGTATGATGTCCTATTCACTTCTAATGTAGCACTATTCCTTGCCCTGACATAAAAGGTAAATCGGCTTGAATGTTAGGAACTTAGCCCAGTCAACATTTTAATGGAGAATTCTTTTTAAAAGTAAACTGTGTCTCTTGAACTGTACAGGGTTTTATTCTAGAAACATCAGAAGTCTGTTCTTTAAAGTTGTTTTCCCTGTGGACTCAATATGGAGGAATAATTTCCCTTATCCGAAATAATGAAAATAACTGACAGTTGTACCCTTGTTAAACTAATTATTACATGTACTTTTTGAACATTAATCTAACAATAATAGATGTGTAAAGTGTACCCTATGTTTTCCCATTTGTGCACATCTGTGGTTGGTGGTGTTTTAATGCATCTTAACACTTCCTGATCTAAATAACCACCGCTGTGTAAAACAACAAATCTGGGGGGTGTAACAAAAAGAGATACAATCAATCTTACAATCAATTGTAACTCTTTAGTACATGGTTTGTCATAGACTTATAATTGATATCAATCGTAAGATTGGTTGTATTTTTTATGTTACACCCCCTGGGCAGAAGTACTGTAATTTGGAGAGTGTCATTCAATGATGCAATTTCATTCTTAAGTAGTTCTGACCATAACATATGACACAAGTCAGTGTTGAAAAATTACAATGAATCTGCTAAATACTAATCCCTTTCCACTGGTTTGTTCATCTAGGTACGAACAAGATGCAGAATTCGCCTCCTATCGGGAGGAAACCCATGGCGGATAACCAGTATTCTGCAGAATTTGACTTTGAGAGCATCAAAGATCCTTTTGGTACCTCAAGCAAGGTGGCTAATACACCGGAAAATGCTAAAAGGTAATCATTCCCTCCCTTATACATTATGGCCGGAATTCACAAAAGAGGTTGAAAACATGGGGTGGTTGAAACCCCCTCCTGGGTTTTTTAAGCATACTGCGCACAGGATCCGGTCCAATTATCTGTTTTCTTTAAGCGTGCGCATGGCCAATATGTGCCAATTTACGCTTATTTTCGTAAGCTTACAGAGGTTCAAGCCAAGCCATGGTTTAAAACTCTTTTGTGGATTTTGGCCTATGACATGGTAACATAACGTTGCACAGACCTGTTAAGGCTCATTCAGATGTGCCACTGTAAACTGGGCTTAAAAAACGCTTTGGTTGATTGGTGTAGTAAATAAATGTCGAGTCGGGAGGAGTGACACAACAAAGGACCTACGCATTTTCCTCACCTTTATGATATACGATACACCAGTACAAAATTGTGAAGTGTAGTATGCTTTAAAAAAACCCTGGTTGAAAAAAGTGCATGTGTGAACAATCCTATCTGATTCATTAATATTGATTAGTGTGTGGGTACTCTCTGGGTATCACTGAAATGATTACTTTCTATTTTTAATGGTTAAGTGCCATTTTATGTCATTAAAGTTTGACCATTTCTCAGTCTGTCTTATGGCAGAATGAGAGTAGACCAGTTGGATAGTAGACAAACTAGGAATTGACAAAGTGCGATTGGATGAGTTGAGTACTAGACAAATCTTCATTGGACCAAATGACAAGACAACTTGAAATTTGATGTTTTAGAACAGCACTTCTCAACTGACAGGCTGCGGAGCCCTTTTAGGCAGGCCAAAATATATATTTAAATATAGAATAGAATAAGAATAATGTATCTGGTGTAACATGACATGGAATTCAGCTATACTGTTGGTCTTAAAAAAATTCTCAAATACTTCTTTGAGAAAAGGGGTGGGGAGGGGCAGGGGGGGGGGGAATGTCATAGCCCATTATATTGCTACATGTAGATTTGCTGCACAATTCTTTCTCACTTTTGGGGGGGTCATATTTCTCAATAAATTTTTTTTAAAGATGGGCTTACAAAACTTTCCAAGAGCCAAAGTGGGCCTACAGTTAAAAAAAAAGATTGAGAAGTGCTAATGGAAAACACTTTGGAAAATAAGTACTTTATGGAGAATTTCATGTGCTTGAAAATATAAGGTGTAGCCAAGGTGATATTAACTTTGGGCAGTGCTCATATATTTTAACATGAGCAGTGAGAAGAATGTAAATGTCATTAATGTAGTTATTGTGAATCCATTCATAGGTCTCCCAACCAGAAGAAGAGGTCACCTAAGACCAAATCCCCTAGTAAGGAGCCCGAATCACACCCCACGCCTCCTGTCATCGATGTGCAGCAGGACATGAACGGGAAGGAGCACAGCCCCCCGTCCCCTAAGGATGTCACCCTCCAGTCCCCTCAGATGAATGGAAGTAATGGTCTCGATGAGGAGGATGACTCCAGGCATGATGACAACGGAGTGCAGCTTCTGTCGACAGGCGATGGGGACAGCGGGGTCGCCAGTGCTGAGGAGAGGCAGCCAGATGAAGGCATGCCTTCATTCGATGCTCAAGGTATCATAAGGACTTTTGCTTTATGGAATAGCTTTTGATGTTCAAATTTATGCAATTGCAATACAATTAGATACATTGTTATTGCAAATATCTTGTTTCCTAGAAGCCATGTTATTAGTAAACCAAATTGTAGAATACTTGAGATTTTTCAGTGCATCTCCCTTGCTACAAAGAAATATTAGTGTATATCTGTTTGAGTATTTTGTTGTTGTTGCAAGTTTAAAGTTGTACAAGTTTTATGAATAAATGACTTTCTTCAGACTGTTTTTTGAAATGTTAATTAACATTTTGTCTCTTTGATTGAATTATAATAAAACCTTGTTATGGCCATATGGGAATTTATTAGAATCATATCATTACAAAGTGGGAGGGGTGGAATTATTTTCATGATGCTTTTTTTTTTAAATGCAATGCAATGCAATGCAATTAGTTAAATGTAGTGCTCTTACACGGTCGTGACTGGTTCCACAACGCTTTACAAAATTTAGTTACGTTCTAACCTAAATAATACTTTATCAAAAACATCTCACTTCTATCAACAGGTGGCATTCCAGATGTGATTGGTGATGATGAATTCAGACCTGCCACAGAAGGTAATTTATTTGTTTTTACTTCTCCTCCACACAAAGGTGTCCTGAATTTGGCAATCAAATTGCAGTTTTCTCTCTTTGAAAAAGTTAATATCTGCATTCTCGTATAAGTTTTAAGGTTATGTTGGAATTTACTACATTTTACAGACTTTGAGCTATTTGAAAGCCCTGGGGTGGTATTCTGAGCATCATTTTATCTCTAAAATTTTTTGTTTCATCTCTAAAATAAAATCGGTATTCTGAGACCACTTTTTATCTCAGATTTTATCTCAGATTTTATCTTTCATTTTATCTTTCATTTTATCTTGGTCTCTCATCTCTGTGTGCGTACCTACAGCCAGAGACAAATGTGCAGCTTTTGCGCTAATGCCCATCTCACTTTGAAGGAATTAGATAAAATAAAACTTAAAATAGGGCAGGGGCTATTTTATCTCTCGGACACCCGGTATGTACAATATTTCCGGATAAATTTGCAACAAGTCTTGAGATAAAAATAAAGAAAAATGCCATGATCTTCGACTGTATTACTCTAGCAACATTCCCGTATGATAATCGAATTGAATTTAAAAATTTTTGCTGACTAATATCGTCCTTGAAATGATCTTCGAAATGGTATGCTGAAACCTCGGAAAATACTTAAGTAATTTTTCAGGGAAATACCAGCCAAAACCTGTTTGCGCTTGAATGAAAGCATAAGCAGTGTTTTGAAATGTGTACCAATAACACATTCGCGCTGTTTTGCCCCACCTACTGGCGGAAAACAATTTCATTGGCTGAGCAAGATGAGAGTGTGATTTAACAACATTTCTTATTGGTAATTGCATTATAAATTGGCATGTTTTAGAAGAGATAAAATCTAGATATAATGGTTCTCAGAATTCCAATTAAAAAATTTTTATGGGTATTTTTATCTCACTGATTTTATCTGAGATAAAGTGGATCTCAGAATACCACCCCAGGTGTATGGTTCAGGTTCATAATTTTGCTGCTGATGTGTCTTCATTTTGCACCTTGATTGGGATGTCGTGAAATAACATATTTTGCCCCTTGCAGAAATGATTGGTGTTTGTATTTCTTCATTTAATATTAAAGATGTATCCAGGGATACCAATTATACTCTGAGAAGGCATTTGTACTGCAGCCTTCTTAAATCATGATGTTATGGTCAATGAAAGATTAGCTGGTGTTTTATTTGGAAAACTGGAAGCTTTATTATTCATTCCACTACAACAAATGAAATACACACATTTTTACTAATTTGTCATGTTCATTTCTTTTCAATCCACCTTTCTTTTTTCATGCCTGTCACCCTAACTAACCCTAATTGCATCTGTCTTCTGACTGCTCTGCTCATTGTTCACCACATGGATTAATGTATTATCTGCATATATATATATATATGGAGTTAATCTGTCTCAATAATATTTCATATGCATCCTGAACTTCAAACTCCATACCCTGTGTCCATTCTGCCTTCATTGTTATTTTCCCTTTGGTCTTGACTGTCCCATTCCAATGCTAATAATGGCATATCATTGTGTCTCCTCCTTGCCGATACTTTCTTCATTTTTTTTTTACTCCTCTTCTGTATGTCATACACCTCTATATTTCTGGATATTCCATATCCCTTTTGTCTATCATAACATTCTCCTTCCTTTGTGCCATTCATTCATCTATTTATTCATCTGTTCATTCATATTTTCATCCATCAATCCATTCATTCATTCATTTATTCATTCTTATCACATTACCTCAATACTCCCACCCATCCTTTCAAATTCCACACACATCCATGTTCCATATTGACATTGTCCATTCCCTTCCCTGATTAACAACCACTGTGACTTTTGACCCCAAATTCCTCCGCTGCATAGCCTCCGAAGAAGATGGAGGAGGACGAGGAGGGGGTGGTCACGGGGGCCTCACCCGAGACATAAGCTTTGAAGAAATGGAGTTCAGGTTGGCAGAAGAAGGTACGAGATGATGAACATTGTTACAAAAAAATTGAAAACATGCACTCCATGGCAGAAATGTTGTCTTGATGTGTCGACGTCTGCACGAAAAAATTCATAGCATGTGATGCGCTTAATTTTGGTTTTGATGTCTACCAAATGCACATATTTCCTCTGGAATTCCATTCAAAGCTTTTCTTCATGTAGTAGATGGATTATGAGAAGAGGGATGTTGTAAATGAAGGAAAGAAATGCACCCCGTTCTGAGAAATATTCTTCATTTGCTATTTTGATGTGGTGATGTCTGCACGAAAATATCTTTAGCATGTCACGTGCTTGACTGCAGTTTGAGTGTCTATCAAATGCACATTTTCTTGAGGGACTCCAAATCTCATTATTGATAAAGAGGGGTATGCAAAGACAGGTTTTTTTTTTTTTTTAAGGAAAGAAAGAACATACTTGATTTTTTTTTTTAGTTCAGAATGAATGGCTGTTTTGATATGCTAACATCCACACTGAATTTCATAGCATGCGGTTTCTATTTTACTGTCAGCAAAATGCATATTTTTTTTCTCTACAAGGCACAAGAGATCCTCTTCTTTATTTGGTAGCTGGGGGTATGATTGCGTGGTGGTAGCATGGTATCACTGAGAGTTGAGTGTTTTTCATTTCATGCTCATTTTCTTCAAGTTTGGCCTAGTTTGAATACAAACATGAGCTATGAGAGTAGTAATAGCATGTTTGGACAAGATTTCTGAGTACTCTGTCATTGAGGGTTAAATTTCAAATGAAATAACAGTCTGTTGATTTGTCCAAAGTAGATATGCAGAATATATTGTTCACAGCGGATGTAATTAAACACCGCTTTGGTCTGGTACTTATCTGATTAATCATGTGGGTTGTATAATTGGTTGATTTGTTGGTGAGTTCATAGTTGAAGGTACATGTACAATTCAAACTGATTGTGATTTGGGAAAATTAAATCCAAAGTTGGGAACGCAGTAAACTAGAACTATATTTTTCTAACCTACATGTATCTGACTATCTGTTAGATTCAAAGATTTTTTTTAAAGTAGAAGAAAATAATTGTCTGTGATACATGCTTGCAACTGAGTTGCAAGATGGAGCTTTCAAGTCTTTTTTGGTTTGTTGTACATACATGTACTTGTATAAAGTTCTAAACATTCCTGTGAAATATATAAAGTTCATTTTTCAGAATTAAGCATGTTTCTTCAATACATCATGCATGAAATCTTTCTTTGTTGCTTTCATATCTTGAATATTGTTTCTGTCCATTGAAATACCTCAAAGCTGTTAATCACGGATATGGCAGATTTTTAGATATTCCAAATCCACGCACTCGTGCAGCGATTGCTCGGAAAGGTATTGCATGACAACAAATGATTGGTTTGTTCAGTGATATTGTGAACATTCAGTCAGAGTTGCATGATTATTGTATTCAGTATGTATATATTTATTATTACTTTTATATCATGTAAAATATACCTTTGTATATCAATTTAAAGTTCCACTGTGAAACTTCCCAATTGGGTATCATTTGTGAAATTCTAATAGTTTGTGATGTTAATGATTCTAGCAAACATTGATTGCATATTTACTTACATTATTTCATTGACAGATATATGTGAGAATGTATGAATGTTTAACATAAGCATTATTTCATATTGTGTAGAGTAATGGACTCCCTGTTTTGGAATATACCTGTATGTATTAAGAGGATTTTGTTTTCCTTGTAACTTTTTTGTTCATGTATGTATGGTCACATGAGTATCATAGGTGTTTATTGGCTAGGTCTAACCACAGATTTATAATAATAATAATAATTAGTATTTTTAGTGCATTCATAGAATTGCTGATCAGAGAGCTGTTAGAACAAAGAAAGTACATATCATAACAATTACATTCTGAATACACAAAGGCTTTACAAACTTTAGAATAACAACATTTAACCTTGATTGTAATTGTTATTTGAACCGTGACTGTAATTGGTACTTTAACCTTGAATGTATGTTCATGTAGGTCAATGTTTGTACATGTGATCCTTTTCTTAGCTTCAGTAATGATCATTTAATTGCCTCATTTAGTCTCCTCTATGTGCTTCCCTGCTCATGTTTGTGTAATAATCAGTATGAATGATTTCATTTGTCAAACAACATGGTTTACCATCCCCCTTTTGCAAAGCAAGGGCCAATAAATCCATTACATGATGTACATGATGATGTTTATAAAGCGCATGCACCACAAAGGTCAATTTACATTCAAACACAGTGGTACACAGTGACGCCTGATTTCGATGTGGTGGAACCTTAGCAGCTGCCAGATATTTCCAAGGGCAATATGGTTTCATTTATTGAATTACAATGAACAAACCCATATATGCATGCCCACAAATTTAACACATAGTTTGCACATTTAGAAAGAAATTTAAAGGTATTGTTAGCTGGGGGGGGGGGATATGAATAAAAGAAAAGTAAATAAAGAAGCAATCTACACTGTTTTTGTTTTTGTTTTTTATTTGATTTGGCAAAGAAAATGCATAACAATATCAAAGAAGAAAAACAATTGAGCGAATATAAATAATGCAGCCACTGAAATGTGTGGGACAGAAGGTAAGGAAGCCAAGAACAAATATCTAGTTGGTATTATCTCTCTCAGAAGTAGACTTTTGTATACATATAATTCATGGCTTTTCCATAGTGTTATTATTATTTCCTATGAAGAGATATAATTAGAAAACAACTGTTTTCATTTTATTTTAAATCTAAACAATTCATGAGATTAATGAAAACTTCAAAGATTTTCAAATTTTCAGTGAATTGCTGAGTTGTAACTTTAAAATACATGCATACCATACAGAGCGCCCCCCCCCCCTTGCTGTTCTGCCATTTTCTTCATATTCATCTCGACACACATAAAGACACAAGATAACTGCTCAACAGTGAACTGTAGTAAATTGCAGTTTCAGTTTCAGGTAGCTGATCAAAATGGAAAATACTTGTACATAGGAGTCATTGCAATACCAAATAGTTTTGTACGAAGTCTGCCACAATGCCATATAGTCTTTTTTTTGAAGACTGTTTATCATTTTGTGTGCCTGTGCACATATTCAGCAACATATTAACACTTCTGCCAAGACTATTCTTGTGCCTGTTTACATTGCCATTCTGACATTAATAACAATACATATCCGATCACAGATGAGTAGTCTTGTTTAAAGAGTTTTCTTATCTGTCTACAGTTAGTCTTACTCAATACTGCAAGTCATATTCATCGTGAGAGTGTCTTGTCTGAAGAATTCATGTTGTGCATGTTTACATTGCAATCTTCCCACGAACACAAATACCTTGATACCAGATAGTCAGATAGTCTTGTTTGAGGACCTCACGATTACATTGTCAGTCTCACACCAAATTATGACATATGACTGCTTCTAGATAGTCTGATAGTCTTCTTTGCAGACCTCATATAATATTGACGCTGTCTTTCTGAATCACTCAATACATAACCCATTCCCTTGGCCGGGAGTATATAGGTATCTCTCTGTTGTCATGCTCTCATGTTTCATGATAACGAGTCTAATCAATGAATGGGTACCCGCACATTTATTCAGTCTGCACAACGTTGAAGTAGTCTCCACTCAAAGTTTCAAAGTCCACTGTGTGTTTCTCCCTCTCTATCTCTCTCTCTCTATACATGCATATATCACTTATTCTTCCTTCCTGTAATAACAAGACTGCAGTAGAGGAATGGAGTAGGAATAATAGAGGAAGGCAAATCTGATATTTTACGCCAAACGTGTAGATTGAATAATATTTCATGTGGAAAGCCATTGATCTTGTTGCAAGGAAATGTCATGTGGAATATTTGGAACTACTAGCAGGAAAATTTGCTGTGGAATTATTTGGAGCTCGTGGCAAGGAAATTTCAGTTTGGAATGATACTGGGGATACAATCATAATGTTCAAGTACTGTATAACTGTCTTAATTGATATACTCGTGACTACTGCGGTATTTTGCAAGAACATAGTGTGTTGGCTTTGTAAGTAATGTCATGACTGCGATTTACATTGTAATTTTTGTATACATGCACACTTGTGCTATCATGGACATTTAGAATGTATTTCGCATGTAATAGCCTGATTAGGAGTATGGGACCTTAAAGGGGGTACCCAATGCTGAAACGATGTTAGTTCATTTAAAAGAGCATGATTTTATTAGCAGAAAATCATCTGTCTAAAGTTTTTTTAAAAGTCCTGTTGCCAAGGAAACCCCTAAATGTGGTAAGATTTCAGGATATTTTTGACCCCTCAGCTGTGACCCAGTTTCAACTGGGTACCCACTTTGACGTCAAAATGACGTCAAAGTGGGTACCTTGTCGCGCACTTCTAGCAAAATGCGCGCAAGGTACAATACATGTTGTACAGTCTAGCGCGTAGCACAACTGCAATGCGTGAAGCTGGGTACCCACTTTGACGTCATACCTCATACTCAATTTTTTTTTTGGTCAGCTCAACTTTTCATGAGAAAATTAGCCAAAATGCATTGATTTCGATTGAAAATCATCATATTTTTAATGTCATTCTTCTTAGAATTCTATTCTTGATCATATATCAAAATTTCGTTTACCATTGTGTAATCACTTTAAACGCATACATGTCCACAATTCACATATACGGTGGTAAAATGCAAAAACCCAGCAAATGTAATGTACTGTAAACGCTGTTATTTTCGCATGATTAGATTTTCGTGCTGAGCGACCCAAGAACATATTCATGGGCTCTTAAATTCGCGCTGCACAATTACTCACTTGCAGAAGTGCAAGATATGATTTGATATTTCAGTGTGTATGAAATTGTGCTAAATATTAGCAAGTTCTATAATTTGTGCTTGCTGAAAATGACGCTAAATCCCCAAAAATTAATGTACCGCAAATATTTCTGCATTTCAGTATTGTGCTTAACACAATTGTATTTTGGAACACACAACCCTACAACAAACAGATGAGGAATATGCATAGGCCCTTTGTTGTATCACTCATCCAAGCTTGGCTTTCACGTATTACACGAAAAAGGGCATGTTTTTCTTTTTTTTCATGGAAATCTGTTTACAAGTTGACCTCTGTGACCTTGACCTTTGACCTACATACCCCCAAATCTAATCAGTTGTCTGCCTATGTATGAACCATCCTCTAAGGGATAACAACTGTGCTGTGTTGCTTACAGGTGCAATATGTGTAGAGAGTCGTCTGTTGGTTGCTCGGTTTTGGGGTTTTGAGGCGCTTATCATTACTAAATTAGAATATTTGCGCCTGTATTTCATAGTATTCCTTTTAAAGGTAGTAGCCCACATTTGCAAGTGGCTCCCAATCTGCAGAAAAGTTTTACTTTAGATTGCTTTAAGCCACAGAAAAACACTTGCAAAGTTTTGGATCCCAGTACATTCCTATTTAGGATTGAGAAGGAAATATTCAACACAAATTTTCTTTTATTTTCTTTGTTTTGTAAAGGCGTCTTCCTGACACTTTAAGAGTAAAACCATTCATTTTTCACTTATTCTTTGGAATATTGTTGTAAATTTGATAACTTGATAGTTTTACATAAATATCTGTCATATTTAAAATGAAATTGGCTTATTTCTCTTCAAATTCTGAAACTATTTGCAAATGTGGGCTACTACCTTTAATGTATTCTCATTTATACAAATGGGTTCATGAAGTTCAAGCTGTACTTTTGTGACCTTGAGTTTATTGGTGAACCACACATCAATTTCTTTTGAGAAATTTACAACTCTTGTAAACTTAACTGTAGTAATTCAGGGGTAACACAGAGGTTTCCTGTGAGTCAATCATTTGACAAGATACTTTAAAGAGAAGCTTGAATTCTTGGAAAGGTGCAAAATATTTGTATTAAACTTTCAAATTCTTTTTATGTCAGAAAAATATGATGTAATATAAATGTCCCTTGGAAAGAATTGCTTTTTGATTGCCAACATATTTGAAATTTATGACTAGAATCAGTCCAAGTGTTTGACCTTAACACTTGTTAAGGTCAGCAAGCTCAAGTTGATTTTTCTTGTCAATTTGATGATTTTCCCAATTGTTTTAAACAGTTTCTTTTTACATTGGAACGGTATGACCAGAACTGAAGTTTATTTTTGAAGATAAAGTTGAAATCTGGGCCCTCTTGCATAAAAAGTTGCGATTAAACGCAACTCAAAAATTAAATGCAACTTGATTTTCAACCAATCAGAATTGAGTATTTGGGACTTGTCTTTAATTCTTTAGTTGCGTTTAATCTAGCCTTAATCGCAACTTTTTATGCAAGTCATGCAGTTGCATTGTGAAAGAAGTTGTCTCCAAGCTACTGGGAAAAGTAGATTAGTTGTACATGAAAGTGGGTTACTAGTGTGAGATTTTGGAATGATTAAAATGATATGATATTAACTCACATTTCCCCCAAAGCACACTGCACACAGAAAAGAGTACATGGGACCACACATAGATGTGGCATGAATGTTTGGCCTGAACTGTTCAGCCATTTCTTGTCTTTTTTTTCCGAGTATATGGAGGCATTTGAAGAGGGAACCGCTTTACTATGTATGATGTTCTTCCTAACTCAGATAAAATGAAAGAGAAAGCTTACATATATGTTTAACCTTTCCCAGAACTTAATTTTCTCTTTGAGATTACCAGTAAGTGCAATTCATTGTAATTATATGGTATATTAGACTTAATTGATAAGATGATTAACATGTTACTTTGTGTTTTCTTTCTCTCTCTCTCTCTCTCTCTCTCTCTCTCTTTTCTTATGTTCCCTAGTGTTTGCCAACAGTGATCCTATGCAGTTTGATGTAGACTACTTGGCACAAGCAGGAGGCTCAGATGATGTAAGTATTAATGTATCACTCTAGTAAAAGATATTCTCTGTCATATCGTTTTTTAAATTTAAGATACATGTACTACTATTTGTAATGGATTGGTCTTGGGTGTTTGTATGTGTGGGTATTTTTTTTTCCCCCTTTTTTTGTGTGTTTCTTGTGTGTTTTGTTCTGGGGTTTTTTGTTTTTTTTTTCTTCTTTTTTTTTTTTAACCACATCCTGGCAATTGGAGACAATTTTATTTATTCTATGTCCAGAATTTTGAAATACATATAGATTGTATGATTCACATTTCATGTTTAGTTTCTTTTATTTATTTACTTTAAAAAAAAAAAAGAATTTTTAAGTAAATAAATTTTAAAATAGGGCTGAAGGTTCATTGAGATAGGTCGATAGGACAGGACCTGGAAGAATTGCATTTTGTCTCTTTATCCTTCAGGTCACCAGTAACTGAACTGTTGTTAGTTATATTTATCAGATTGATCAGGTGACCAGTGAGGAATGAAGTGTGTCATTGAATTTTCTTCTTTTTTTTTTTATTATCCATTTAGTTCAAAGAGTCAGCATTGGCCAGGCAGTCACTCTATGTCAAGTTTGATCCCCTAGTCAAAGGGTGTACCACACCACAAGGTAAGGGAGTTACATTGCTTTAGCTGGATAGGGTAGAGAGATAGAGACAGGAGAATGAGAAGGAGAATATATATACATGTATATAGAGAAGGAGATATATTTCTAGGAAGTATTTCATTGGTATCTGCTGTGTGAGGTCAGCAATAGCATTTGTAAATTGCATTGCAAGCAAGAGAATACATCTGCAAATAAAATAAAATAAATGAGATGAAAGCTTAATGTTGAACAGGTATGGGAATGCAGGGAGAAAGGTAGATAAAGAGATGGGAAAGAAGGGGGAAGAAATGAATAAATAACTGAAAGAAAGGGAACTAAGAAGAGAAGTAAAGAAAGAAAGAGAAAAAGAGAAATTCACTGCAAATTTCTCTAAGAAATGAACTGTTTCTGTAAGTTGATGTCTAAAGAGATACAGTGGACCCCCACCCCCGAAAAATCATGTTTTATCTTTTCTGCTGTGTTGTCCATTTTCCTTGTACCTTTAGGCCCATCAGCATTGCCTGCCCTTGAACCTGAGGGTGGGGACCTGCTTCAGATGAAGACCCCTTCCCCAAGTCAAGTCCTTGACGGGAAGGTCAAGAGGAGAGCGGCTGCCAATGAGAGGGCCAATACGAGTCCCGAGAACACCGCTGCCAGCAAGAACGTTGACAACCTGCTAGCGTACACTCCAAAGAGTGCTCTGGATTCAGAGGTTAGTGTGGACGTAATTACAGTTACATGCTCACAGGTTTTCAAACTTAAAGGCATTGGTTAACATTCTTATGATTTTAAAAAATCTTGTTTGTTACTTGAAAATGGGATAAACATAAGGGTTATAGTGTAAAAAATACCAGTCTGAAAGTTTCAAAGTATAATATCCACAGGAAGTAATTTTAAATATCAAAAATGTGAACCAATGTTTGAAAAATATACGAGGGTCAGTTGCACAGAATAGACATAAGGAGTGCGCGTATGACTCACCTTACCATACTGTGTGTATTGTATCACACGGCGGGAGGCGCATAACGGCATTTTCAAATTCAAGCAAAGTGGTCCTCTTAGTGATTGTCTCATGAGACGAAGGATAATAAAATTGCTGTTTGCGTCTAACTTACACTTTTTCATTCCAAATTATGGTTGGTTTCGGGGTTTTTTAGTACAAATACAAGTACTCATACACATGTTTCATCTTAGTTTGAGAATTTTTTAAATCAGCTACTCACAAAGTTAGCCAATGCCTTTAATATAACCCATTCTAGATTTGTCAGTTGAGACTTATATTGTATCACATGTTACTGGATGGCCATCGCTCTATGGTCCTAGGACAGATTGATATTGCTATTAATAGTTTTAAAATTAGCCTTAAATTAAATTGCAACCCAAGCCTAAACGCTATATCTTTGATAATATCGTTCTTTTTAAAAGATTGGAGTGCAGTGGGATTCATGAAAGTGGATGACCCACTTTTTTTTTATTAAAAAAATTGTTAAATACTGTTTTGCTTTTTTGTGTAGGATCCTATCGATAGTGCCAACTCAAGCTCTGAACTTCCTCCTCAGACAGTTACCAGCAGTGATGAAGGCATTGTACAGGTAGACAATAAAAACCATTTTGATAATGGTGATGGTGATGGTAGTGGTGATAATGGTGATGGTAGTGGTGGTGGTATTATGGTGACCATCATGAAGATGATGATGATAATGGTGATGATGATGATGATGATAATGATGATGATGATGATGCAGCAGAAAGAAGGAGGAGGTTGACGATAATGATGATGATGATTATGATTAGGATGATGTTGATGATTGTGATGGTGAAGAGGGTAGTGATGAAGATGATGATAACAATGATGATTTTAAAATGGTAGTAATGGTAGCAGGCATTTAACCAGGACACTGTTTGGAATCCTGAAGACACCAGGCCTTGTGGAAGATGCCCCATAATTCTTTTAAAATCCAGATCACGGAAAATACATCCCTACCCTTCTTGTTATTGACTCTCCGTAATTCGATATGGACATCCAATTTTGAAATTTCATGCTAAAAGCCTGCATGATAGTACTGGTGATGATAGATTAATGATTTTGGTAATAATGGTGATATTGGTAATGATAATGATGATATTGGTAATGGTAGAAAATATGATGATGATGATGAGAAAAGATTTGATTTTTGCAGGATAGGAACAAACTGAAGCACAAGCTTTGCTGCAAATACATGCATTGTGAATCCGTCATTCATTAGGAATTTCATTTGGAAATTATTATTCTGCTCTGACATCAGATGCAATGAAGCATATATAACCATTTGTCTGTATTACCTCTCATTATCTTTTGTGACTATACCTACTCTTTTTTTTTTTCTCCAGCTCCTACGTTACTCACAGGCTGACATGGATGCTGCAGTGTTGGAGGCAGCTAGGACAGCAACCATTGAAACACAAAGAGCTGTAAGTATAGCGTGCAGCAGATGGAGGTTCATGAAAGAAGAATAATTTTTCGCCAAACTTGTGAAACTAAATTTTATTATTGGAATAATACTGAATGTTACGGAAAAGTAGATTCAACTGAATATTTAGTGGGGTTTTTTGTTTTGTTTTTTGTTGTTGATAATTTTGTATTTCATAATGATTATAAATTTTGTTGATGTTGCTTTGGCACTTTGAATATTTTAATCCATTAATAATTCAGTCCTAGGACTTTAATTATGGAAATCTTCTTTTGAAATCCTTTTCATTCACTTCAATTGATTATTGCTTATTTCCTTTAAATTCATGGTGTTAAGATTTTACAGTTGTAAAAATTCAATTTCAATGCAGTTTATGCTTCAGTTTTATTAAATGAATTCAGGAAAGCAAAATTACAAGCAGTTTGTATTACTGTTGTATAGATTAATCACCTAAATGAAAGGTAACAAATTCTGACTAAGCTTTTATGGGAAGCTTACCAATTACAAGAGGACCTTTGATGTTCATTTATAGAAAATTTGATATATAACTTGAGCTGTGCTAAAGAATCATTGTAACAATGACTTTAGTATATTTGAAAAGGAAAGTATGAATTTGATCTGTTTTTATACAGGCTGATGAGAAATTAAAGGAATATGAAAGGAAATTCCAGGCTAGCAATGAGAAGATAAAGGAAGTTACGAAAGCGAAAGAAGCTTTGGAGAAATCCAGTTCAGATATGAGGTGAGTAATGTATATTCACTGAAAGGCAATCATATCCTTTTGTGTGCAGAACACTTTCATTTCATTTCATTTATTTGACCATTTAAAATCAACATAGTACATGAACATCATAAAATAAATATCATACAAATCATCCATTAACAAACAAAATAACAATTTTAAAATGGCCAGGACCCAAAAGAAGCAAAACTGCTTATAAACTGGGCCCTACATAAAAATATATATACATGTAAATTATTAGAATATAGTCTATACACATACGTACACCCATACATACACTCACGTACATACCCATCCTAATACATGTACATTCATGCATTAATCCATACACAACACACACATAGCTCGAGATCATAGAGGAAATAGAATAGGAAAGAGAGTGATACAAGTAAACAAGTAAAAAGAAAACTTTAGAAGATGAAAGAGATAAGTATCCTACTCAGCCATGGACAACATTTTAGTAAATATAAATTTCTTATACATAAACTTAAATCGACTTATCGTAGTACTGGATCTTATATTGAAATTTAGACTATTCCATTCACTTTAGTGTTACCATAATTACCTGCATTCTTTAATTTTCTACATTTGGTCTTTTTCAGTAAAGACCATGCTTCTGGTTTGTAAGTTTGAGATTTGCTATTGAGAAATTGACATGAAAACCCCCAAGCATTTACAGTATTTTTAAAAAGTCTTTCCTAGGTTGAATTACTCAACACCCTACATGCACATATGTGTGGGCAAGTCCAAGGTATTTGGTCATTGTAGGAGGTTTGGAAATATATTGACATTAAATGTATCATTTTTAATTCATATTTGATAGAGTTCCCTGCTGTGGAAGGACTATTATCTTAGATTTGGTCTGTAATGTACGGGACTGAATAGGTGGACTTACTCATGCTCACGAATAGTGTATAGTATACTGTGCTGTGCTAGAAAATACCTCTTTTTCCACAAAAAAGATATCAGTTATGTGCTTACAGTATATCATTTGACTTTTCTTGCAGAGCTCTGATTATGGAGTATGAAAAATCTATTCAGCAACTGATGAGTAAGTTATCTAGAAATTATGTATATAGTGAGAATGAGAGGATGAAAAAGAGGCAGAAGAGCTTCCGCATTTTACTTTATTTAATCAAACTTCTGGTGTTACCAAATTCTATTGATTGTTGGATCAGGGCCCTGTAATATAAAAAAATACAATCGATCATATGATTGATTTGAATCGTAAGTCTATGGCAAACCATGTACTAAAGAGTTACTATTGATCGTAAGATTGATTGTATCTCTTTATGTCACAGGGCTCTGGGGAGCGTTTCATGAAAGGACTTGTCGGATGTTTTATCCGACAATTGCCATAGTAACAATGCTTCTCAGCCAATCAAAATCAAGGAAAGATGTCAGATCTGACAACTTGTCAGACAACAAATGTTGATGAAACGCTCCCATGTATCTAGGGCTAATTCGTCATCAAACTATGTAACATCACAGTTAAAGAGAGCAAAGGATCAAATGAGTTTTAGTGTAACTTACTGATTTTTTATATAATTCTAATGTAGTGTATTTGGTACTTTGGAACATTACAGCTGATGTGTCACAGGCCAAGTCTTCATCAAACGACACAGCGTCACAGCTGCAGAAAGAAAAGGACCAAGCCCTTGAGGACCTGGCCTCAGTCGAGAGTGCCTTCAGTGACCTGCACAGGAGATACGAGAAATTAAAACAGACACTTGATGGCTACAAGAAGGTACAATTGTAATGCTGTATGTGTGTGAGGTTTTTTTTTTTTTTTTTTTTTTTTTTTTGGGGGGGGGGGGGAGGGGTTGCTTTTTTTTTTTTTTTTTTTTTTTTTGCGGGGGGGGGAGGGGTTGCTTGTGGAGTGAATTTGACAGAGTTCCAGATGTTTGTACAAGATGCTGATATAGTTGTAAGTAATGAATGGAGTTAGTGGAAATGTTGACATATTTCATTTCTAGTCACGTTAATTGATTTCTATTCAACATATAGGTTTGTGTGATTTCTTGAATATGTGAAGTAGATTGAATTGTGAGTCCCTCTGATAACATGTCAAATGGAAACTCTTTATGTAGCTGGGCCACAGGTCATACAGATTGAGAACCATTGGAGAGCAGTAACTTTTTTATGCCTCCGCCCACCGTAGGTGGTTGCCGGAAGCATTATGTTTTCGGGTCGTCCGTCCGTCCGTCCGTCCGTCCCGTTTTCGTTCTCGCGATAACTTAAGAACCGTTTGACAGATCAACTTCAAACTTGGCTCGTGTATGCATATGGGAGGGACAATGATCTGATTAGATTTTGGAGTCTCAAGGTCAAAGGTCAAGGTCATAGAGGTAATAAAACTCATAAAAATGGACCGTTCTCGCGATAACTTAAGAACCATTTGACAGATCAACCTCAAACTTGGCACAGGTATGCATATGGGAGGGACAATTATCTGATTAGATTTTGGGGTCTCAAGGTCAAAGGTCAAAGGTCATAGAGGTAATAAAACACATAAAAATGGCTCGTTCTTGCGATAACTTAAGAACTATTTGACAGATCAACCTCAAACTTGGCACAGGTATGCATATGGGAGGGACAATGATCTGAGTAGGTTTGGGGGTCACAAGGTCAATGGTCAAGGTCATAGAGTTAATAAAACACATAAAAATGGCTCGTTCTCGCGATAACTTAAGAACCATTTGACTGATCAACCTCAAACTTGGCACAGGTATGCATATGGGAGGGACAATGATCTGATTAGATTTTGGGGTCTCAAGGTCAAAGGTCAAAGGTCATAGAGGTACTAAAACACATAAAAATGGCTCGTTCTTGCGATAACTTAAGAACTATTTGACAGATCAACCTCAAACTTGGCACAGGTATGCATATGGGAGGGACAATGATCTGAGTAGATTTGGGGGTCACAAGGTCAAAGGTCAAGGTCATAGAGTTAATAAAACACATAAAAATGGCTTGTTCTCGCGATAACTTAAGAACCATTTGACCGATCAACCTCAAACTTGGCACAGGTATGCATATGGGAGGGACAATGATCTGATTAGATTTTCGGGTCTCAAGGTCAAAGGTCAAAGGTCATAGAGGTCATTATGTTCATAGAAATAGTTCATTCTTGTGATAACTCAGTAATCATTTGACGGTTCAACAAACTTGGCTCATGTATGCATATGGAAAGGGCAATGCTCTCATTAGATTTGAGGGTCACAAGGTCAAAGGTCAAGGTCAGAGATGTCATTGTATAAATGAAAATAAATCAACATGAAGTGCCATTTATTTCTGATTTGGTAATGGCGGAGGCATAAAGTTCGACCACGCGTGGTCGAAGATTCATCTAGTTTTTGTAAATTCCCAAAATTTTAAAACTTGCTAAGCTTTACACTGGAATGCATTTTGGCAGATCCATGTACATGTGTGTCTACATAGTACCGTGTTGTTTGCAAACTCCATTTATTTCTAGCAGCAAGAACTTTAAACTATCTATACTACTTCCTACTTTCCCCAACTCTTCTTTGTTACAGAATGAGGAGACATTAAAGAAGCATGTAGCTGAATACCAAGGCAAGGTGAAGAAGCAGGAGCAAAGATATCAGACGCTTAAATCACATGCGGAGGAGAAGATTGAAAAGTGAGTACTCTTACTTCCTTTGATTATAGCATGAGATGTAAATACAAACTTCCCCAGATCTAGTTACACTTTCACAGCTTCACAAATCACTTAACCCATTCATGACAGAGGTCCACATTTTGTGGTTTGACCTAATAACTTTTGATGCAAAGCCTTAAAAATCATACCAAATACATGAGCAGAAAGAGCAAAAAATGCTACACAAACTGTGCCCCTTTTGGTTGCGTCAATATTCGTTGTTTGATGCTGAAAATTTTTTAAAGAAAAATAAGCATGAAAATCCTTAAATTGGCAATGTGATAGAAAGTCTAAAATCACCGTTTTCCCCTGCAAATTGGCAACTTTTTGACTTCTCATCATAATATCTTTCTATATTCATTTCAGATACATGATGTTTTATAAGAAAAATGTAGCACTAAAATAAAAGTGTTGGTGTTGCCAATTTGAAGATTAAAAGCTGATCAAATTAGGCTTTAAATAATTCCTGTCACGAATGGGTTAACAGGCAAGTCCAAGCTATTTCATCTGACAGCTGCCCAACCATGTCTGTATACTTTATGTTTCTGTGGAGTTGAAAGCTCCTTGAGCTTATGAGACCAGAATCTCAAGTGAAATTTCTTTCAGGGCCCAAACTCATAAATTTTGATTGATTACTAAAGAAACAGAAGTTGCAATTGATTTGAATCAATCTACACTTTTTAGAAGACAGGGCCCATGTTGCTCAGTGCTCATAATTCCCTAACACTTAAAGGCATTGGCTAACTTTGTGAGTAGCTGATTTAAAAAATTCTCAAACTAAGATGAAACATGTGTATGAGTACTTGTATTTGTACTCAAAAACCCTGAAGCCAACCATAATTTGGAATGAATAAGTGTAAGCTAGACGCAAACGGCGATTTTATTATCCTTCGTCTCACGAGACAATCACTAAGAGGACCACTTTGCTTGAATTTGAAAATGCCGTTATGTGCCTCCCGCCGCGTGATACGCCAATACACACAGTACGGTAAGGTGAGTCATACGCGCATGCGCACTCCTTATGTCTATTCTGTGCAACCGACCCTCATATATTTTCCAAACATTGGTTCACATTTTTGATATTTAAAAATACTTCCTGTGGATATTATACTTTGAAACTTTCAGACTGGTATTTTTACACTATAACCCTTATGTTTATCCCATTTTCAATTAACAAAACAAGATTTTTTAAAATCATAACAATGTTAACCAATGTCTTTAATAACATAGGAAACCAAATGACTTGATACCTTGAACTTGCTGAAGTACAATGCATTTATATAGCATCATGTATGTAACTCACCATTGCTGACCTGTACCCCAGTTGTAATCATATTTTTCTGATACGTCAGTGGCACGATCAAGGAATTTCTTCATACTGGTACCCTTTTACTTCGCCTAGCTGGGTCAAGTGATGCAAATGTAGATTAGGGGTCGTACTCTTGCCAGATGTTATTGTTGAATCAGGAATATATATCTTATGATAGTATTATTGTTTCTTGCACAGTGCTCATACTGTTTTTGTTGAAAGCATGTAACAAAGAATAATTTCAACAGCCACCAGATTCATCATAGCAGACCTGTATATACTGTGTATGTTACATTGCCACCCTATGGGAAGCATGTTAAAAAAACAACAACCACAACAACAACAAAAAACCTGTCTATAAAGACCACTCAAATGGAGAGACCCCCCCCCCCCCCAAAAAAAAAAAAGTCTTGAAAGGCAAATGGTTGTCATGCATGGGTTTCTGTCACATTTAATTCAATGAAGAAAGTAATTGTAAAGAGAAATGAAATGACATTTTAGAGACAGGTGGTCTTTCTGTAAAGGTTGCCACTTCAAGGATGTTTGACTTTATCTTTGTATATTTCCTTTTTTTACCAGAGCCAATGAACAAATTACCAAGGTCACAAAGAGTTACCAAGCAGAGATTGCTGGTCTCCAGGCAAGCTTGAAGAGAGAACAGATGAATGTAGAGGGTCTGGAGAAAACCATTCAACAAAAGGTAAGCTTCACCACAGATTTATTTGTGTGCAGGATGTTACATAAGGGAGCTTTAGATACGCGACGCAGCTCAGACGACGTGGAATCTTGTCAAAAATATTGTTGTGCGCATGCACGAGACAGCTCTTTTCCAGTCCATCCTGCATCGTCTGTTTTACACGACGGTTCTGGGGCCAGTTTACCGTCCTCCCCAATACGCGACGTGAGACCTTTGTTGGCCCTTTTTTATGCCGTAACAATGGTTCATATTTGAGCGTGCACGTTTTGTTTGATTAACTGCGTCCTCCCCAAATCTAAAGCCTCTTTGCAACGCGACGCGAGGAAAGAGGAGAATGGAAGTCAACTCAGCAAGATTCCGCGTCGTCTGAGCTGCGTCACGTATCTAAAGCTCCCTAATGTGGCCCTGTGTGAAGGAGAGTCACGACTCATACAGTTTAGGATATGCCCTTCTGATACTGTTCATTTGATCCTATGGTCGTACGTTGCTTAAGTTATTAATGTAAAATGAAAATCTGGCTACCAACCTTGAATAAGCAAATTGGATCAGCTCACCGGCAGTAGCGCAGCCAGCTATATAGCTAGCTAGCTCAGCCGCGCGCAGCTCACGGCCACAAGATACATAATATAGCACCGCTGTAACGTGAATCCTTTCATTGTGCGCTATCTCGAATCTTACGGTCTTTTTTTTCGTGGTACGAAAAAAGAAAGCTCTGATGAATTAGCGAAGATTATTTCCTTAAAACCGAATTTCACGCTTTGTCAATTCCAGGGATAGGTTATATAGCCTTTCTCTCTCAAATGATGACAGAGTCAGGGAACTTTCAGAATTAGGTCTGCAAAAGGGACGGGCTACCTTTAAGAACCCACTTCACTCTTTGTAAACAAGGAGCGAGAAAACCTTGATGTCATGGTGCACCTCCACATCCCTATCGGTCATACTGCGAGGAGAGACCCTAGGATCATAGTGGTTAATTTTGATTCTTCCCTCCCTAGCAAAATACATAGTAATTACAACAGTTTCAGTCTTCCACATCAGGGCAGGACACATACACAGGGGTCCAGGGGCAAAGTAACAATGACAATTGAACTATTCACTATTATTTCATCGAGGGGTCAATGGTGACCCCTTCTTTTCAGTGATTTCCTTCAGTGAATAGTTGATAGTGAATGTGAAATGCTGCATTAAGTAACTTCTCTGATCATGCACCCAATATGTAATTTCAATAAATCATTTGATATTTGCACATGTTGAGCCTTTTTTCTTTGTATCATAGGTAACTTTTCTTCGTTTTAGCTTATGTATCTGTTATGTTATATTTTTTCTATTTTTTGTGGAAATGTGGAAATAAACTTTGAACTTTGAACTTTATCACGAGTAAGAAAATATCAGTACTTTCAAACATATTTTCCTTTTATCTGGAGTTCATTTTACCAAACTTTATTGGTGCACTGTCTTTTTAAAAATTCTCTTTCAGACCAAACAAGTTGGAGAATTGACCAACATTTGTGATGAACTCATCTCCAAAATGGGAAGTGCTGGTCAGTGAGGACAATTTTAGTGCAAGAGCAGATCCTGATTCAGCTGTGAAAAAGCGAAGTTGGATCTGTTTTGGACACTTATTCTTATGGAACATAGTACTTGTGTAGAATTTGGAGGTCTGCTTCAGACTGGAATGGACTTGCATTTATCAGCTTTTCACCGATGAGTCGCGTGTTGCAGATCTATTACTACTTTATGTGAATAATGGAACAAATATGAACAACATTGTGAATATTTGGATATGCTGTGTCACCAAACTTTTCACTTTGTCTGAGAACTATTACACAATAGATGAAATTTACTACTTATCATAGTGTGAATTTTAATTTTTGCGGGTACTTTAACTGTATGACTGTTTGGCAGTCATACCGACTTAGTTAACACCTGTACACTCTATGTAATACTGTTTTGTTTTTGTTTTTCAAAAGAGGAAATCGTTCTTCATCAGAATAAAAATTAATAATTGCCAGACCTTGCACTTTAATATTAACATTGATTCTCATGTTGGAAAAGAGTAAAAAAGGTAGATAGAAGTTAAAAGTACAAATTAGATACAGAAATGTTAAAATTTGTATATTCTACTTTCTCAAATCATAGATTTATATCAGAGAAAATTCAGTGATTTCAAAATGAGCTTTTTGAAAGTTTGTGTTGCTTTTTGGCTTAATTTCTTTAATGGGTCAATCTGCTTGTAAACTAATGGTTGCATTATTGTATAGAGCTGAATGCAGATGGACATGAAAAGGAGTTAAATCGTATGTAGAATCGTTACTTGTGAATGATTTCTATGTGATTTGGGTTTTTGCCATCAAAAGTTTGATGAGTAATGAGGCTTTTGCAATCGCGGGTTGGCTTCTTGCAGCGCAGTAGATTTGGTAGTGATCTCTTTGTGAAATTTGTGAAAAATTTGATGGATTGGAATATGAGAAAGTTAGTTGAAAGATTTGAAAATATGGTGATCTTTTTTGGAAACTTTCATTTGGATTGTTTCCTTTCTCGTTCTCTTTTGATAATTTCCTCAATGATTTTCTTGATAATTGATTTTGTCTGTAATGAAATGTGTATCCTTTGTTGTAATTATATCATACATTCACAGTAATTTATTTTTACATAATCTGCACATACCTGTATAGACAAATAATAACAAGCTTATGAATGTACCGATAGTGTATCTTATGTGGAGCTTACGCACGATGTAACATTTTATTGTATTGACACCTGCTTTGCACATGTACAGTATATGTATGTGCTCTTTAATTCAGGGTAGTAAATTTGACAAGTGTGATTCAAGTACATTTATATCATGTGTGTCTGAAGTAGGTCCCTATTATAATAAATCTGAGGGCTATATACCCTCTTGCATTGGAACATGGAAAAACCTGGGGAGCGTTTCATGAAGAGTTTTGTCGGTGAAAATCACCGACAAATGTTATAAGCTACTGAAAATCCTCGCATCTGATTGGCTGAAAGCAAATTAGTCAGTGAAAATCACCGACAAAACTCTTCATGAAACGCTCCCCAGGTGAAGTCATGGAAGCCATGGGAATTGTTTGTGGGCATTGGCTGTGTGTGGCTGTGGATGTGAGGGGAGACAGAGGCCACCACAAACATGAAATAATCGCTGCTCGGTCATCGTACATGTACACCACTTGGATCCCACTACTCATACCAAAGTGCTACTTAGCTGTTCATGAGGCAAAATTGGGTTATGGAAAGTCATGGAATTTGGTTCTCAAATTTCTGAGGGAGCCCTGATACCCCTTTGTGTCAGATCTCGAGTAACATGATTATGGGCAAGGGACTCTTGTAACCTGTTCAGCACTTTCATACCTGATTTCTTTTCAAAATTTTTGAAAAACAAATAATCAGGAGAAGTAGACTTTGTTCAGTGGTTTGTGAGCATAGGGCCAATGTACCACATTTAGGCAAATCCTCTTCAAGATCCAGTTGCCTGAATGGGCAAGTTTTTTTTAAATTTTTTTTTACATCAAGTAATATTTTCAAGCAATCAAGTGATTTATAACATTCACAGTCTAGGCCTAACAGAATTCATTATGATAATGTGTCATTTTGGTAACCGGAAGTCCCCATGATTTTTTTTGTCAGATTTCTTTGAATGAAAGCAGGAAATGCTAAGATATCAAATTTCCAAACATCTTTATTTATGATTAATTTGAATAATTAGTGAAAATTGAACCTAATTTATGTGAGGGGCTATCGTCAACTTATATGTACTTCTTGTTTCATTCTTGATATAATCCCTTTCAAATCATTGTATATTAGATTTCATGCAAACAGCATTGTAGGCCTCTAGGTTTAGTGGAGTTGGACCCAATCGAGAAGGGTATATCTTCTGGTAGTAGGATCGGTGTGTGTCTTGCAGGCAAGAACTTGGATCATATTATTTTCCCAGTAGAATTCTGAAGTAGAATGTGGGCATGTAACCTGTCCTTTAGTATTTTGAGAGAATCAGTCAGTGTCTAGACTTTACCTCTGGTTTTCAGTGCAATGCTCACTCAGAGATGATCACATCCTGACCTACTGACCTACAGTAAACCATTGGAATATGTTTGATCGTGTAGTGCTTAAATAGTATTGTTCTTGTTCTGGTTTGAGAATATTCTGGTCCTCACAGCAGTGAAAAGTGCCCCGTTCTAGTTGATAAGCTGTGATTGTTATTGTCAAATAATGCTTTATTTTGCATGTACGGATAACAGTCATATGTTGGCTTGGAAATGGGTTTAATTGGTGTCAGCATATCAGTCCGTTAAGAACTAGGAGGGCATTGACTCTGTGTTACAATATTTGAGTTAATTCCCTTCTAGCTCTGCACAGACTTTATATTTCTTTCAAGTTTGATGTGGTGTTCACTGTAATATTGCAAAGTGCTTTTGTGATGGTATTACTGCTCCTGTTGCCTTCTTTTAAGTTTCATTAGAGAAATATCACTTTATTTTCAAATTTGTGTATTTCAGATGGAGTGAAATATTGTAGCAGAATTGTAATGTTGTCATTACCTCAAAGACATTTGAATAGTATTTTGCTGACTATCTATTTGATTCATATCTTTGGTAGAATGCTGGAGCCATGTACAAAGTGTTTTTTGTACTGATAAGATATATCATGAAAAGTACTCCAAGCACCTGTACCATTGTGGAGGTGATATCAATTTTGCTTTAATTTTTGTGTGATTAACTAAGATAGCTCTGTTGAATATAGATCAATTGAGAGTAGCACAGATACGTCTATAGGATTTATCGTTTTATAGACAATTCATAATCATTCATGTCTGTTGTGAACTTAAGAAATATAGAATGTGCACAAATAGATGAATGGCATGTATTTCTTGTCCAAATTTTTGCTTTTTCAGAACAAATTGCTCTTGGCTGAAAGGATCAAATGTAATTCTTCAAAGTTCATGACTTTGCCAGAATTTGTCATGGTTCATCCATGCCAGCCTCCCTCCCCGTAATTTCCAAGCAAAAAAATTATCCTTTGCCTTAATAAGAAAAAGCTTATGTTTCAAAAGTAGAAGAAAAAAAAATTTGTCATAAACAAGTCTAGAGAAAGATGTCCTTGGCAAGTCATGTCAACCGGGTTATCATCTAATATATAAATATAAATTTATGATCGGAACATGTGTATGATGGATGTTACATTGACATGTTTGTTTCAATGTCACATCAATCATTTATGAATCTATGAAAAAGGTGAAGAAGTCATAATGCAACATTTCATTAAGTAAAAACAGTTGGATTTTCTAGAACATGTTTGTCCAGAAATATGGGGGGTTTTTTTGCAAAGTGATTTATTGAAGTTACAAATTTTTATCGAGGTGAGGCTTTGAAGTTGCAAATTTATGGAATATGTCATGATTTGGGTTATGGTGTCAGGAGTTTGATATCACACTCTTGCTTATCAACACACGAAATCTGGAGGCCCCGTAAAGGAATATTGGAATGAAACTTTACTCTTGTGTGCAAGATATGGTTTAGCACCATCAATGTGAAATCTGTACAGTTTGGAGCAGCCTTATTTTATTTTGATTTGCTTGTATATATATAGCATGTACATTGACCATTTTGACACAGAGCGTGATTGCCATGAATGTACTAATGTTTTTGTTCATAAATGGAATATAATAATAACTATCTCATCTGCATCAATCTATGCTAGACTCTGTCCTGTGTATAATTCCTTCTTATTCCCCCTCCCCCATTTTTTTTTTCATTGATGACTATTTTGAGCTTCCGTTGAGATTTATGTTACAAAGTTTTCTTTGTAAGATTCATGACAAAGACAACTTGTCTATTAAATTTATTGTTGAAAATCTTCACTCCTCGGTGGTGTTTGTCATTCATTTTGTCATCAAATTCAAAGGTTGGAAATGCTGAAGGAAATGTGGAAAGAAGTGTACCTTACCTGTGTATAACCGTCTAACTCGGAACCAGTGAATGTTTTTATTTGTCGCAAGATTCAGACAGATTCTTGAAGGTAGCATGTACCTTATGTAGGGGTGGTATTCTGAAAATTATGTTATCTTCTATGTTAAGGAAAATGATGCTAAGTGTCATACAACATACCAAAATTGCATGGAATAGGAGTCCCTTTGAAGTCTATTTGAACCCAACAAGCTTTGTGCAAAAGTTAACCAAGACTTGCCCTAATTTTAATTTGCTATGACAATGAACATTGTTTTTACTAACATAAAATGTAAGTTTGTTTTCAGAATACTATCCCAGTGGTTGGAAATAGCTAAATTGAAAACTCTATTTGATCAAAGGAGCAAAAAAAAAAAAAAAAAAAAAAAAAAGGCTCTAATTGCTTACAAAAGCACATCTGTACTTTTCACCAGAGAAGTATTATCAAACTAATTGGGATGGTGATAATGGTGATGATGATAATGATGATTTTGATGGAAATAATGATGGTGCTAATGATTAAGATGGTGATAATGATTGTGATGATGATGATGATGATAACGATGCTGCTGTTGCTGATGATGAAGGTAATCGGGAGTATAACATTCTAATATGCATGAAAATTGCTAGACTGTAATCAGAAAGATCGAATATGTTTAGTATTGTCAGAAAATAATGGATTGGTATGAGCAAGATAATGCGCATGGATGTTGATTTGTATTTGCGGTATTTGCGGTTGGGGGATGATTGGTAGGAATATCATTGACCAAGCAGGGGGAAGGGTGTGGGAGGGGGTACCCCCCCCCCTTTCCCATGGTAGGGATTTTCAAAATAACCCTTGGTAAAAGGCACATTTCAGAGCATTTGAGAGGGTTTTAAATCCTGTTCACCATAGTGAAAATGGTACACCAGTTCCTGGAAGGAACAGGTCATATATCTCTAAAGATAAGCAGCATGAAAATGGAAAAAAAAAAAAAAAAAAAAAAAATGATGAGGATGTCAATGGTAATCATACGAATAATAATCATCACTGTCATTGTCGTCGTCATCCTCCTCCTCCTCCTCTTCATCATCATTCATCATTTTATCATGTCATTTTTTGACAGTGAATTACCGGGGGATGATAATACAGGCCATCCTCCCCTGAAATATTGGGGGAATATATATATATATATCCCTGGATCGACACCCATGGTGAGAACCTTTTTTTTTATAGCCCTTTTTTGCAATCTGAATACTGGTAATCTAGTCACTGAACAGAAAGATCATTAGTGATATTTTTGGTGGAAATATTGTAGTCTGTTTTCTATGCCTGTGTTCTTAGAATGATGAGGATGACTACTACTTAAATCTGATAGTTACCCCATTTACAAGGATGTGCATAATTTAATTCTTTAAAAAAAGATTTATGGTCTTTTAAGAAGGGAATTCATCACGTAGGTACTATTGATTAAAGAGAGCAAAATTTTTCCTAAATCTCCTTTGGCTGAAACATTTATTTCTATGGTCAATTTCATTTGTTTTCTTTTTGTTTATATTTAGTTAGTTTGCTTGCAAGTTGTGAGTCACAAAAAGAACTTTAAGCCATATTCTTTTTTTATGTTTTAGGCTTCATGCATTTTTAAAAACCTACAGTATAATACAAGCTTATCAATGGTTTGATCAAACAGAGTGAATACAACAATAATCCATATCACATACATTAAACAAGAAGCAGAAAGCTGGGGCAGAAAGTTCCAGCCGTTGATATTAGTAAACTTGCAGATTCGGCCGATTGGAGATGAGGTGATGCGCGCCCGCTCTCGATCTCAAGCAAGGCATCCTTGCACAATATCGGCGCATGCATTTGCAGCTAGTTAGTATAATATCTCGAGCTAGCTCGATCTGATTTAACCTGCTGGCTGTGATCCCTGATTCCAAGGCGAACCAGATTTGATAATTTTTCTGTCCTACTTCTACGTCAGGTAAGCTAAAATGAAACCAGCATTCTTCTTTCTTCAAAGGCAATATTGATCTTTATTTGGCAAACTAATATCACTGTTTTCCTAGCATAAATCATTCAATCACAGCATTAAAAATGCAGCTCGCATCTGACACCATGATGATGATAATCAAAACTCGCGCCCCTCCTCCGGCGGCAGCACGGCAGCGATTCCCATTAAATATGTTTATGCATGAGATCCATGGTTTGTGTGATTGTGTCTCTTCTGTAATGTATGCAACTTCTAGTTTGTTTCAAACAGTTAAATTGTAATATTGCAGGAAATCCAGAGGAGGAATCCTTCATTTCCATAGTGATGTGATTAGAAAGCTCATACTTGTGAGTTTCCCTTTCTGATCTGATGTCGAGCAGGATTGCTGATTGCTCACTTAAAATTAGACTAAACAAAGATAACGTTAATATGAAATTTTCATTTGATCAAGGATGGTGATTGAGATCCATTGGAAGGAATGGTATGGAAATATAGACATTTTTATAATCTTACAGTGCAATGCAATGCAGGTGAGACCAGTCAGGTTAGATGAAGAGGTACTACAACTGTACTATAAAATTAGAAGGATAGAGTCTTGTAGATGTACATGTATGTTGTTTTTTCACTTACGCTGAATACGTGTATGGAAGTGTATACTCTTACCGAACACTTTTCATAGAACCAGTCATGTCAAATACAATATTATCTAAATATTTATCAGACATGTGAATACTCGAATACCTACAGAAAATGAAGATGTAAAAAATTTTCAAAAACAAGTAGTCCTTGATCTGATATCACCTTCCGATCGCATCCCCTCTCCACATAGCGGCGTTTTAGCGACCTGAAAATGGAATTGTATTTACCGAACGTGCATTTCCTATGGGAAAAAGTTGGACAATGTACCAAATTGACAATCGGGTAGTTTGACCATTTTTTTGCTTTTTGAGAAAACAGTGATATAACAAATGTGTTTTTGCCTTGTTTTTGTTATCTTCCTTTTGAAATTTCCTGTGGGAGAATGTTGCTTAGTTCTAAGCGTAGGAAATTAATTTTGGATGCGTAAATGCGCGCGTTCGGTAATACAATCACTGACTATACATGTACATGTACATGTAGAAAATGCTGCTTTTGGTTGCTCATGATGCAGGAAACAATGTAGTGTACATGTACATTTTGATTATGATGAAATTCGTTGGGAAATATGCTATTGCCGTGCATTTTCTTGAAAGAGTAATTTTGTTTTGCAAGAAAGAAAGGCCAAGTGTTGCTTAAATGTAATGCATGTCCACAGGAAGTCTCATGATTACACTCTAGATCTATGACCCTATTACTAATGATGCATCAAAACTCCCAATACCTGGTTTCTTTTCATTCAAACTATTTTGTCCATTTTAATCACACCAATCCTAACTCAAGGCTGGAACCATATAAATACAGAAGTGCAAACTGAGTAGGCGGAAGGTTCCATTTTGTATAGAGGTGTTTTATAGCAGACGCTGGAGGCTCTTTTGTGCTTGCAAGAGGCGATGGAAGAGGGTGAAGCAAACAAATGTTGACAGTGTGAAATAAGGTAAATTTTTGGCAAATCAAAAGTTGTTTGTGGAAGTGGAACCCAGATTTTTTTTTTTTTCAGAGGAGGTTTATGGTTAAAGGATTGTTATTTAGAATCTCATTTCATGGAGGGACTTAAGAATTTATGTGCTATTTCTGTTTAATTTGTGCATAGATTTCCTCCAAGGCTGCTCAGTATTTTGGCTCTTGGTCTAAAGGCCGGCTTTATCTTCCAAATTTCAGTTCCAGTCTGTCTTTGGTTGTCATATCTCTCTGTGTCTGGGAAGGTTTCAGCAAGGAAGAAATACCTGTACATGTATACATGTGACCAAAGCCTAAAGTGTATGCATATAAATCCCTACAAGCATAAACAAGGAAAATGCACCATAAATCAATATCTGTCAAAGGGTCAAAAAGGCATGAAATTGCTTTTATTGACTTGCAGCTTGTAGTCCGTACAAAGAAAAGGGGATTTTTTTTATTAACACAGTTTAATGTAGCTCATTCCAGTTTTGCCCAAAATTTCTTTCCCAAATAGTATTCAAATATGATTATAATTTTAACCTGCCCAAACTGAATGTATGGAAAAAAAAATCCAATAAAAACCTGTAGATTTCTGTATGATTTAAAAATTTAAAGTTTTGCTAATTTGATATGGATAATGTTTCTGTAAGTATTAATTATTAATTCACCGAATCATACAGTATTTCTGTATGGCAATGCATTTTTGTCTTTAAAGGGAAAGTCCATCCTAGAAGTTTTACTGTTTCAATAAAAGGAGATAAATTTGAACAGCATTTTAAAAAAGAAATAAGCAAAATCGGTCAAAGAATAAGAAATTACACTCATTTACATTTAAATTACTCTCGGCTCTGCAAATTTGCAACACTGATGACATCATATGCGAGCAGGTCTCCATTCACTTTGTACATGAAATTTCACATTTTCTCAATTTTCTTGGAAGTTACACATTTTCTTACCACATAGTCAAAGTATGTTATGTAAAAAACCATTCTCCTGAACATAAAATTTGAAATTTCATGTACAAAGTGAATGGAGACCTACTCACATATGTCATCAGTGTTGCCAATTTGTAGAGCCGAGAGTAGTTTACTAGAAAATGTAAATGAGTGTAATTTTCTTATTCTTTGACCGATTTTGCTCATTTCTTTTTTAAAATGCTGTTCAAATTTACATGTATCTCCTTTGATTGAAACAGTGAAACTTCTAGGGTGGACTTACCCTTTAATTTATCTGTCATGGAGAGAGAAAATGAGAGAGAGAGAGAGAGAGAGAGAGAGCAGGGGGGAGGGGGGAGGGGGGGGGGAGGGAGAAGCAGGCTTTAGTATTGCAAATGCCAGTCTCCTAGAATTAGTTATAATTTCTAAAGTCTGAGAGGGGGATAAACATCTCCAGACAAAGTTTGCCTTGGCTAAAGTTAATTCATGTTATTGTGATTTTATCTCCTCAAATAATGCATTTCATAATATCCATAGACCATGTCCTTTGGCTAAGCATTGATATTTACCAATGACCTAAGAAAAAAATTGTACAGCTAGTAAGTATGAAATAATCTCCCCTAAACTTTATGTGGCATTCTAAGAGTTAATGGTAAAGGAGTTTGAAGAAAAACACAGAACTGAAGGACTGTTCGGTTCCGTTAAATAAATGCTCTAATTCATGGACGCTCGTATGCGTACATTGGCTAGGGTACACAACCAGCCATGTTTTATGTCTATCGAGGGAATATTAGTATTTCAGTGCCGGATCCGGAATTTGTCAAAATGGGTGGCGGTTCGGCTTTTTCGGGTGTCTGTTTTACCTAAAAAAATTGCTGCACCCCCCCCCCCAAAAAAAGGTCCTTGACTTTAAAAGGAGGGGGCACGGCCAATTCAGACCCCCCCCCCATTCACCCCTGGTATTTGAACTCTGAACTCTTGTTATCTCTTTATAGAAACAATATTTCAAGCTTATGTTTTGAATACAGTATAGTTACATAAAACCCAAAACAAACAGAGGAAAATGCCTTTTAATGATTGGTACACTTTAATGTCATTCACGAGTGCCGTTGATGTGTGCAAGACCATTTTCATTGGCACACATAATCTCGGCCAGCCATTGAAATCCATCCATGGGAAAATTCATCCGTAACCTGAAGTACAATGGACCCTTTTCATAAGGCTCTCTACAAACTTGATGATGTTGTTCTCGTTCATGAATAGATCAGTTACAAGAAATCAAATTCCCGACATCATTGCAATTTATCCTGGCATTGTGTTCATGAGGAATAGAATTCTCCAGTAAAAGGTTATTTCATAAGAATATTTCTCAATAGTGAAATAACTGTAATTTGATGGTATTTTATTGTCTCATTTTGTCTGTTGGGACCTGTCTCTGTGTGGTTACAATTACATCTTTTTCTTTTCTTTCTGGACATTTTTTAATCCACTACCCTACTTACCTGATGGTTGTTTTTTTTTAGTTCTTGAATGATCTTTTTTTCCATTGCTCTTAGACATTGCAATTTATTGTCTGTTTGTTGTGTACAGTTCCCTGTCTCTTTAATAGTTTGGTGCACATTTTGTAGGAATATAGAGCCTGCAATGCACTGATTGTGATGACATTTTACAGAAAGTTATCCAACTAAAAACTAGAGTTTTTAGGAGGTGAATCATAATTTGTGAACTTTTTACTCTGTACATGTACCTGTAGATATGTGTGGAAGTATTGGATTCATAATAGGAATGTCCCTTTAAAAAAAGATTGCTCTCCATAAACCCTAATATTTGATGACAAGAAACAGCATCTGTGTTTGGCCTGAACATACAGTATGTATTCTCATACCCATTTCTATGTGCAATGTATGCACTTTTCAGCAAGAGTGAATTGATTTCTTATCATTTTGGTAGTTTAAAAACCTCAAAGTATACATGTACATAATTTTTTGTGGACTTAATCACCCTTTCCCATTCGCTTTTTGAAACTGTTTCTTTCACATTGTAATCACATGACTAGAACTAACTTCAGCTTTAAACTACTGTACACTTTGATGTGAATGGGTACCTCTTTTGGCTTTGACTCCTACTCATCAAATTAGTGAAAGTGATAATCATGCAATCAAGATTTCTTAGTATTTCCTTCTGGTTCTTGAATCATCAAAGCAATGAATACCGGTAGATGACTCATGGTGAAGTAAACAAAAGATCCGAAGCTCTCCATACCAAAATAACACGAAGGTGATGCTTTTTACAACCACATAGTATTTGCTCTGTCCAACTCACATTAATATGCAACCTACCCTTAAATGATCAATCAGCTAATTTACAGGGGATGAAGTGGATTGACTGCACCACTCATTTAGAAGCTGTTGGTCTTATCAATATTGTGGTGCTTTACTGGTCCATTTTTTCAATGTTGGGCAGGACGAACATGTTGGCAGTTTGTTGCATTGCCAAAATTCATTGCAGAACTTTGTAGTAAAAAATGTATGAACTTTAACTGCTGTAATTGTATTATTGCATTTAGATGGAAAGTACATGAAGATTCATTTTGCTATTTTACTTGTATTAAACAAACATTGTTATTGAGACCACGAAAATACAATAATGAAGTCCTTACATCCATGTAGCATAAAAAAAACTGCAATGCACCATCTTGTGTCTGCGTTTGTATTGTGCATGATATGTGCACTCTGTATGTTCTATGCTGGTTTTTATTATGAAAATGGAGCTTTATTTAGAAATTCCTCAAGGCAAAAGGCTCTTTTATCATAATTTTGCAGCTGACGAGTTGCGAGTCGTGAGTAGGAATATATTCACTCAGTGACACTGGCAATGACACACAAGGCTGGTATGTATTGTCCTACTGTGTGAGTAGTAGACTGATGGGTTTTCCGGGCTCATTCTTGCATTCAAATGAGTAGTATTGATTTGTGGACTAACAATCAGTGGGTGGTTGGTGTGAGTTGCAGCTGCTCTTGATGAAATCGTAATGAAGTCATTGACAGTGGCCAGTCAGTTTCCAAGAATTTGTGTATCGAGTGGACATGGTGTTTTGGCTTCATTATCAGCATCCTGCCTTTTGCATGTGCAATGTTTGAATTTGAGCTTGAGATATTTAGATTAATGATTTATTCAAATGGAAAAGGTCCAGTTGATTGATGTAGCCCCGTTTGTAATGTAAGTATTACTATAGCTTAATGTACATGTACATCTTCAAGAAATATGGTGATAAAAGGCTGAATACTTATACTAAATACTTTTACTAGATACTAAATCAATACTTTCATTTTGATTGATCTTTGAGAATGTAGGCGTAATGCATTATTATGCAATTCTTTCATGAATAGTTGTCTATATTTAGGCTATATCTATTATAATGCAAATATTGAGGTATAGGCCAAGCCTACTCTGTACTTTAATACATGTACATGTATTGTAAGCTGATATTGTGATAGTTATAGGCTTATGAAGGCTATAAGGTACCCAGAGTGAACTATCACAGGTCCCCTTTTGGGTTCATCTTTATTTCATGAACAGAAAGAAGTAATCCAGGGCTTGTGGTTAGGGGCTCGATCACAAAAACTCTTTAATTATGTATTAATGATACAGCCTTGAACTTTTTAGAAAAGCTTGGGTCTGTTAGGACTTTAATTATGTGTGCCACTGTGCCCTGAATATCAATCAGTTTGGATGAACAGTGGGCAGAGCTGGATCATTATAGATTTAGGCCAGATTCAATTCTAGATAAGCCAGTATTCCAAAGTGAGAAATTATTATGATATCATGTTGCTGGTTGGCCTATTTTTTGCACCGAAGGCTGGGGGAAATAGCGTTTTCAGTTTCGCTATTGAGCTACCTTCATGACTTTGTTGTTAAATTTATAACTATTGTTCTTGATGCTGTTGTTGTTGAATATGTTGTTTTTGTTGTAGTTTTAGTGGTAGTTGTACAGTGAAGGTTTTGTTATTTGAATGTGAGCTACATGCTCGCAGCTCCACTCAACAGAGTATTTACTGTATCTGGTGGAAAGTATTTGTAGTTGAAGCCCAAATTGTAAGGCGAATGAATTTATTGTTCAGATAATAACATTGCTCCCCAGCCCTGACAGTGACGCATTTTAATTTTTGTTTTCATGAAGGATTCAGGATGATAGTTTTAGTAGTAGAAAACAAATTGGTTACACTGATACAGTATGTTTTTGGCATACACTTTGTTATTCATGTCCTTGCACAAGTTTTTTTCAGAAGCGAGTGATTGATGAAAGGCTTGTAAGTTGTAATTTTCAAATTTCTCGGCCTACTGAGAGAGATGGGGACAGGCAGGTGATTTTCCCCATCATGATTTAATAGGTCACAGCCTCTACAAGTAGATATTCCTCTGCTGATGACTCAAGGATGCTCATTATTTATTGTCATAATCCTAAACCACCAGGGTGGTTTCTTTCTACCTCTTGGGGGAGGTTCCTTCGTGACTGGGATACCCATAAAGGGGAGAGCAAAGATTGAGGTCAAACTAGGAGCACAGGGGTTAAAGGGTCATCGGTCTGTAAAGCTAATTGCAGGATTTTTAGCAGCTGTTAGGTCAAAGGACAAAGATGGAAGAAATATGACAATATTTTAGCCCATTTTGATTTTGAAATATATTTGAAGCTTTTTTGAAAGAGAATAGATGTGTAGCATGAACTTTCTAGAGATAAAAGCAAGTAACCATGTATTCATGGAAATGTCTAAGTTCCATTTTTGGAGTTATTGTATTAAATTGTATTAAATGCTAATCATCAATTTTTGAACTCACTCTGTCTTTTGCTGAGTCCATTTTTATGCCTCCGCCCACCGTAGGTGGTTGCCGGAGGCATTATGTTTTCGGGTCGTCCGTCCGTCCGTCCGTCCGTCCGTCCGTCCGTACGTCCGTCCGTCCGTCCGTCCGTCCGTCCGTCCCGTTTTCGTTCTCGCGATAACTTGAGAACCGTTTGACGGATCAACTTCAAACTTGGCTCATGTATGCATATGGGAGGGACAATGATCTGATTAGATTTTGGAGTCTCAAGGTCAAAGGTCAAGGTCATAGAGGTAATAATACACATAAAAATGGCTCGTTCTCACGATAACTTAAGAACCATTTGACAGATTGGCTTCAAACTTGGCTCATGTATGCACATGGAAGGGACGATGATCTGATTAGATTTTGGGGTCACAAGGTCAAAGGTCAAAGGTCATAGAGGTCATTATGTACATAGAAATGGTTCATTTTCACCATAACTCAACAACCATTTGACTGATCAACCTCAAACTTGGCACAGGTATGCATATGGGAGGGACAATGATCTGATTAGATTTTGGAGTCTCAAGGTCAAAGGTCAAGGTCATAGAGGTAATAATACACATAAAAATGGCTCGTTCTCGCGATAACTTAAGAACCATTTGACCGATTGGCTTCAAACTTGGCTCATGTATGCACATGGAAGGGACAATGATCTGATTAGATTTGGGGATCACAAGGTCAAAGGTCAAAGGTCATAGAGGTCATTATGTACATAGAAATGGTTAGTTCTTATGATAACTCAATAACCATTTGACAGTTCAACAAACTTGGCTCATGTATGCATATGGAAAGGGCAATGCTCTCATTAGATTTGGGGGTCACAAGGTCAAAGGTCAAGGTCAAAGATGTCATTGTATAAATGAAAATAAAGCAGCATGAAGTGCCATTTATTTCTGATCTGGTAATGGCGGAGGCATAAAGTTCGACCACGCGTGGTCGAAGATTCATCTAGTTAGAAATGTTATTATTTTAGCCTTCTGATCTAGGTGTACGTGGAACTTTGGAAGGAGACCTACATGTACATGTACATGTATGTGGGACAGTTCAGCATTGGCCTATGGCCTAGGATATTGATAGGCATATTACAGTTCCGTAAAGTTCATTTGTGTCTTATTTATTGATTTCCACTTACAGAACCTGTCAGCACACACCAGTCTTTTAGATCAGGCTATTCAGTCTGCATTGTATTCTGATCGATGAAGAGACAATGATAAACCTGAATGCCAATCACATAGCATTCAATGACCTCTGTTGTTTACCTTTTCTTTGCTCTAAATACTCTTCTGTTGATGAGATTTGTCAATATTTAAGTGAATCAGTAGGCCTTTTCCTCTCCTTGCATTCCCCTTTTTCTTCTTCCTAAAAGATTCTTGCATGTTTTAAAGACTGGAAACGGACTCCACATAAGTACTTTCCAAGTCTAGATATAAACTTATAGGCCTATGTAGACTTGACACTCCATGCGTTCAGACTAGATCCCGTTTACCTGGGACAGTTTGAAGAGGTCTTTTACTTTTTACGACCGACCATCCACACTACCCTCAAAATCAAATGCCCCTGTTTTCCGGGGACAATCACGACTGAAGTGATTTCGGCTGTGTGTTATATCACAATGCAACCAAATTTCGCGCATGCGCTAATTTGATGAAAACAGCTGTGCGATATCAGTTATGAGCCAAGGTTGCTCCCCCCTCAAGATTTTGTCCCCGGACCCATCATGTTTAGGGGAACCACTGAGAGAAGTCCTGGCGTGTGTCCACACTATGGGATAAACAGGTCCTAGTCTGAATGCGGGTTGTACATGTAACAGCTACCCAGGACACTGAAGTGCTCAAAATCTGAGTCTGCCCCCATTGAAAATATTAACTCAGGGCTCTTGCACACATCCACCGAATTTAATCTGGACTGCCTATGAAACTTTATTTGGAACTCTCCCCATGTGATTGGAATCCATAATTCAAAATAATGGATTACACTTTAAAGGCATTGGCTAACATTGTTATGATTTAAAAAAAATCTCATTTTGTTACTTAAAAATGGAATAAACATTAGGGTTATAGTGTAAAAATACCAGTGTGAAAGTTTCAGAGCATAATATCCACGGGAAGTATTTTTAAATATTAGAAATGTGAACCAATGTTTGAAAAATATACGAGGGTCGGTTGCATAGACCCAACGTAAGGAGTGCGCATGCGCACATGACTGAACAGACCGCACTGTGTGTATTGACGTATCACGCGGCGGAAGGCAAGTAACGGTATTTTTGAATTCGCGCAAACGGTCCTCTTAGTCCAGTGTCTCTCGAGACGAAAGCTAATAAAATCGCGGTTTGCGTCTAACTTACAGCTTTTCCTTCCAAATTATGGTTGGTTTCAGGGTTTATGAGTATAAATACAAGTGCTCATACACATGTTTCATCTTAGTTTGAGAATTTTTTAAATCAGCTGCTCACAAAGTTAGCCAATGCCTTTAAGAGTTATTCACCCATTTCTCTAGAGTGAATTCTCCTGAGAGAGGATTCTACTCCAAAAGAAGTCCTAGATCTCTTTTTATCTGACATGACTCCTAAAACCAGTGAATTTCTCACCCTGTGCATATTTAAGAAAGCAAATTTCATCTTTACGTCAGAGGCCATCTGAAAGATATAAAAAAAGATTTTTTGATATTTCAAGGATTTTGAGTCAATCTAGATTTTGCCCTTGTCACCCGGTGGCAGCCATGCCCCACATGTCACTCTGAAATGATTATCTGCTTGGCCATGCACCAACTGAATTTCCCTATTTGTTCTGGTTAAGGTAAGCTGAAAATGGTTATTTTGGCAGCATACACAACACATGTACACTGTATAATCTGTATGCAAGTCAGATATTTTTTCCTGCACCTATGATGTCTGCACATCAGTATTTGGTATAGTTTAAAAATTCTGATTGCAGAATAGATTTAGATATGGACAATGCCCAAGACATGAAGAATAGAAAATATACATACTTTTCTCAGAATACCGGTTATAATTTTTCTTTAAGTAAACCAATGAAAGATGGTAATACTGATAATGAAATATAATGAGTCTTCTGCTTATGTGGAGAAGGTATGTTGCTCTCTGATTTGTGTGAAATACATTCAGTGCTGATTTTTTGAGATCCAACGACCTGATTCCTTGTATAAACTTCAGGAGATCGAATGACTTTATAGCTACATGAAGAGGCCGACATGCACAGAAAGCTATCAACATCATAATCTTTAGAATGTGGGACCCTTCGTAATGGTAACATGGTTAAAAATGCCACAATATGTAAGCAGGCACATGTATGTATTACTGTAGTGCTACATTTTCACCTGGTCTCACACACCTGGCACCTATAATATGCATAATATGTATGCAAAACTCGATTTTTCTCTCACATACCAGTAACTGGGGGGAGTCCAATATCCCAGTAGCCTTCACAGTCATACATTGGATATCCTACTGAAGGGCAAATAACCTCATTAATTTATGCGCAGTTTGCAAGTTTATGGATTTATATAGCCACAGGTACAGGTACACATGTTCATGAGCTGCCATACGTTGTTTCTATTATCCTAATAATTTTTCTTATGACTAATGTGTATGTTGTTTCTCTTTAATTGTCTTCCAGTGTAAAATTGTAGGCCTATACGAAACACATTTTCAGTTGCCCGAAGTTCTATGATGGAACTTGTATGCTTTCGATTCTAAGTAGCCTTTTAGGCCTAAATGTATTGTGCTCTGTATTGTTAGAGATGGGTCATATATGTTTTACTAGTATTGCTTGATGGTGGTGATTCTTCGTCTGACTGTACATGTATGTGCTGATTCCTGTAGCTGCATGTATAAGTATACACGAGCCTAGAATATTTATTACGGGGGGGGGGGGGGGGGTGACATTTTATAGGTTATTGTATGGCTTAGTGATTTGTAAGTCTTCACAAAAAGACCTTCCTTTTTCATTCTTTATGTGTCTTCTCGTCTCTTTCTTTATCTCTCTTCTGCCTTCTTGTAGTTTTTTTCTCTCGTTCTCTCTCTTTCACACTCTCTTCCTTCTTACCTGCTCATTCTCTCCTCTTTGCTATGTCATCCAGCCCTAGAAATGAAAATGAATTAAGATGCAATTCTGACTTTTCAGAGCCTTTTCTTTGCAAAAGATCAAAGGGGCTCGCCTGGGTATGTCTATGACTTCAAGTGGGACTTCAAAGAACCTTCAATTGTTTGTCAAGTGATTGCTACCATAGCTTACTAAATAAAAGGAATTAAAACCCCGAGTATTGAGGATCTAGTATTGCTATTGTTTGGTTTGGGGAGGGGATAGTTAGGGGGATATATCTTTTTAAGTCTTGGAGGCAGAGAGGGTGTGTGATTTATGCATTGTACTTTGCGGGTTTAAGTTGGATAGGAACCATGGTATCTGTGTGCGCAAACAAAAGCAAATTGTCACTTCAAGGGAAAATGGAGAGTTTGTATAGTCACATTTGTTTCTTTTATTAAAGTTGATGTCCTAAAAGCAAGGAGGAGTACTAATAGGCCTGTATGCGATTATGTCCATGTAAAATGCTTTGCATACAAAGTAGCAGTGCGGAATAGGCTGCAATGTCACTAGGAATTCTTATGTCACTCTATTGCATACATCAGGGACAATTAGTGAAATTACAGAGAGCTTCTCCCTGTCTTTCCTTTATATTAGAGCTAGATAAAATTGTTCTTTTTAGTTTCCTCTTGTAGATTTTGATTCAAGCACATTAATCCTTTGATTAAAGCAATGATTGTTGAAATGGTTAGGGGTTGCACTACTGCCAAACTAGTGAATTATATCATAAATGTGAGGATTAAGAACAGATAGCCTACATGTAGGACGTCTAGAAACACATAGTAGAGTGCTGGAAAATGAAAAATCATCTATACCCCTGTATAATCAGGGACACTCAAAGTGTGCTGATCATGATACAAAATTCATAATCATTACTCACTAGAAGCTGAATATAAATGGAAAAAAAAATAGTTGTTGAGCTTGGCAGATTGCCTGATATGGCAGACACAGAATAAATACCTTGATTCCAAAAGTTCTATTTTCATACTCCAGTGGAGGCTCCTGTTTTTTCCTGCAGGAAGATAAGAATGTAACCTATGCTTTGACTTGAAGTTTTGAATCGATCACATAAAAGCCCATCCATTCTTTACAAGGGTATTGCTAGACTCATTTGAATGGAGGAGGAAAGGCATGAGGGGTGGGCATATTGGACCCAATCGGCTGATAAAGAAGTTGAAAATTGACAACAACAACAACAACAAAATTTTGCAAATATTTTAGATCGTGTAGCAATACTCTGTAAATATGATCAACAGTGGTGCCACCTGTTCCTTCTTTTTTTCTTTTTTTTTTCTATTATGAGCTTATTTTTAGAGAAATACTACAGGTTTCAAGCAAAATCCTCTTTTTTCTTTCTAAACCTTGATTATTGTACAGTTCATTGGCTGTAAAGAAAGATATAGGCCCCACTATCTTTTCCACACATGCTTCTTTTCAGACATAAAGATACTGCAAAAATTGATAGAAGGTTGGCATCTCTGGTTTAATGGATTGCGGTGGGAGAGGGAGGGGAGGCTGGAGCATCTCTACTACACCACCAATACCCCTCTAGCAATGCTCCTGATCCTTGATCCCTGTGTACCATAGACAGTATACGAAAGAAATCAACTGTGAGGATTCAAGAATCCCACATTTCTTAAACAAATTTGAGAAATGTCGGGGGTGTACTGAAATTCCATAGAATTCCATCATCCCTAGAACTAATTTGAGTCGCTGATAGATGCCCTGTAAAGGGTCTCCTTAACGTAATAGGGATCAGCCACCAGACTTGTCTTCGATGAAACATGGCGGCCGGGGCGCGAGGGTCGACCTGGCAAATTGGAAGATTGGATGATGGGCTCCTCGCTTCCATTAGGAGAAATTGGATGAATTATAGGGGAGAATCAGAAGGAGAGCAAACATCGCTATATTACATGTGGGACCACATAATGCATGTAGGCCTATCTGTAGATGTAAAACACAGATGAGGCTGTAGCTCCCAATCCACACCTGTAGGACAAGCAGAAACTATTGCAATAAACATTCCTCTCTTTGCATTTCAAGAGATGTAGAACTAGAAGGTGTTATATTGTTCGTTCTTGTAAATATAAATAACAGAATTTAAATCTTGGCATTGGCAATTGCTTGTTGCTTGTAATAATACTGTTTCAATGATTGATTGATTGATCGATCATGAAGTTTACATTTATATTTGAAGATCAGTTTATAGACTGCAGCTAATTGCAACTGTAAGAAACCAAAAAAAAAAAAAATGCACTAAAGGAGTATATACATATACATGTATATAACATGTATGTAGTAATGGCCTTCATTTATGAGATTGCTTGGATATGCTATTTATGAAAATAGCTGAAACTATGTAGTTTACAAGTACAGAATTTCCACTATTTGCCTATTGGTCTGATTTTAGGTCATGCAACAACATATAAATGTATAGGGCAATTATGCTATATTATAGCAGTCCCATCAGTGGCTTATGAGCAATGCCATGATTTGTTCATGGACTGATTTGATCTGAAAGCCATAAACTGCTCTTCTTAATCTTTAGTATAGAAATACTGACAGAGGTCATAAGGAATGCTCATTTCCACAAAAGACCCCATTTGAGAATGCCTCTGCAGTCAAATTACAAATAATCACTAAAAGTTACAGAATGCATATGTCATAACATCAATAATTAAACCCTGGCCAACAATAAAAGGAATTGTAAGTGGCCTGGAAGACCTTGGAATGAAGAGAAGAATAAAAACCCTGTATATCTACCATCTCTCACCTGCCGCCAAAACCCACAAAATGTCATGAGCTGGTCATGCAAGCCTGCTTCTTTTATCAAAACCTACACCAGAGTGATGGGATGGGACAATGCGTATTGCTAACTGATTTCCGCTGAACCAAACAAATGTTATAGAGTCCAGGCAATACTTACTATGCTAAAGAAATTCGTAGAGGTAGAAGAAAGTGAGGTAATTTGCAGTTAAAATTGATTGAATTATCAATCATTTTTATTTGAAATTTCTTTCTTCATCTCAAAGTGAGAAATTCGTGTTTTCAAAGAGCATACAAGTACTTTTTGGGGGGTTGAATTTTATCTTCTTTCTGTTGAAATATATTTAGTCAGAATAACAAGAATAAGATGAAGATAAAAATCTCCTTTGCATTTCCTTCCTGAGAGTTTTCAGGTATTGTGCTAAGAAAAGTAAAGAAAATGGTTGTATCAAAAATCCTGAATATATGCTCATTCGTCAGTTGTCACAATCTCTAATAGACTGTATTGCTATTACTATTCTCAATTACATGTATGTGTGTAATTACATGTACTTTAAATAAACACTTTGATAGATAAAAACTGGGAATGAAATTGAATTCCCTCCACAGTGTAATTAACAGTTACGCTTTCATCGTCCTGTTTCATGCTCTGAAAGTTTTCAAGTATTGAATTGTGCTAGAAAGTAAAGAAATAAAATCATATTAAAAATCCTTAAAATGAGCTCATTCATCAGTCCATCATCACATGCCTAGGCTACTTACTTGAATCTCATTTTGTGCATTTTGCATAACTACATGTACTTCAATTAAACACTTGAATAGATACTTGAATTGAATTCCCTCCCCAGTGCAATTAACAAAATGTGCTTTCATTGTCCAGTTTCAGGCTCTGTGAACATGTATTTTGTGTGCTAATGTTAATATCAAAAGTATGAACAGTACTGTCATGATCATGCTCTGCAAGCACTCACTTGGAACTGGGGTATGTTGACATAAATGACTAAAGCAAATGTTTTGCTCGGAGCAGAATAAATTCAGTTCATTTGTCACCTCCTGTCGGTGGGTGGTTACAGGTACCCGAGCATAAAAATGGCGCGTAAATCTCCAAAAAGACTCACTTACACATTTATCTGCCTTCCCTTTTATTTTCAGACTTTTGTTCGTTAGTCTTGTAATCAGACACTGGCTTGATGCAGGAGGAATGAAGAACTTGTAATACAGTAAATTTTGTATGTTGTTGTTGTTAGTCTTCTTCTTCTTCTCATTATTAATTTATAGTATCAGACAGCTTCCAGTTTAATTTGTTTTAGTCCAGAGGGAATCGGGGGGGGGGGGGGGGGGGGGGAGAGGGGTTAGCTTGGGTTACAGCCATTATTGTTGATATACGCTGTAAGCAAGTATATCTGACAATGATATCAGTTGGTCAAATATTAGAGGTGCCAAGGCCCCCTTCCCATTTTTTGTAAACTAAACCCAACAGTTCAAAAGAGAATACACCAAGAAATCACCTGGATTTGAAGCAAAAGACATATTTTCTTGTGCACCCATTGTAGAAGACTTCATAAGAGAATTGGGTGGTCTCTCTGTATCGAATTGAAAGGAATTAAAAATTCATTAGACTCCCTTTACTTAATTACATCAATGAAATTCTTCATATTACTGTCCGCATAGGAAATGCAATTAAGTTGATTTCACATTCAGTAGGCAGTCCTCACTATGATATGATGAACGACTTGAGAAGTGTGTGTAAAGTAAGTTGAAAGAAACTGATGAGGGTAAAGTGTTTGGACTACCTGCTGTGCAGCTTGATGTATGCCATGTAGAAAGGAGTTGACAAATGAACAAGAGCAATCAATTAGAGAGCATTGGCTGTAGTAAGACTAGTCAACAGCAGTACAGCTCGGTACTATTTCGAATTTGTGATGAATAAGAAGGTGATTGTATCATATAAAGAGATTATTTCCCTTTCTTGAAGTTGGTGCAAAATCTCTTCTCTGACTTGCTTTTTGATGTGACTGCATGGATAAGAGGAAGGCATGTCGGGTTAAATAATCTTCATAAAGCTTCTTAGAGTATACATCTTACAGCAATGCCACCTCCTTCATGGATCCTTTACATTTCTCATCATATCTTTGGACACATGTCAAACTCTGAAGGTACATTGTAATCTCTCATATCTCTGTGTACATTCTCATAATATTGTTTTTGCTTTAAAGAGAATTGAATGCGGAGCTAGTCCAGTGCTACATGTTTTGTGTCTATAGACATACATGTAGAACTTTTTAGGCAGTGCCTGTTATTCATAAAGTTCTCTAATGCTATCCTTGCCATCCTAGTATTAAACATAAAGCACATCCATTGGGAAATATCACAAGCAGCACCAGGTTGTGCAGATGCCTTTTCTATTATTACTCAAAATTTACTTCAATGGGGGACTAGGTTCTAGACTCGACCTTCCTCTGGATCTGGGCTGATAAGGAGTCTGCCTCTACTGGTCAGAGTGCAAAGCAGAATTATGCTTAATAAATCTTTCGTGTAAAATGTAGCTTTTGAGTTTTTTACTCATGGGCTCTATCCTCTTCTACCCCAAATGGGGTAATGCTATGGGAGTACTGAACTGCAAGTGAGCTGGTGTAAAAGGAATATATAGATAAGCTATTGATGAATGGAAAAGATGTATGGGCTATAAAAGTAATAAAATTTCTAAATTGCTTCCTCTTTGTAAGGGCTCTTAGGGCAGTCGCTATTTCATGTGAAAGAAAGCAATTATTTCATAACATCAAGGCTGAGCATGCAATTTTTATAAAATTGACCATGATTGTCATCTCAATCAGAGGCAATCAGGATGAAGCTACTTCTTCCCATAACCTTTTCTTTTTTCCCCATTGCTGTTTAGGGGAACAATCAGAGAAATTGATTGTGGGCTTGTATTATTAATAGGAGACCTAAAATCACCTCCCCCAAATAGTGAACTAGTTAAACCAGCTTAAAGGGGAAAACTTGATGCTCTGTTATGACCTGCACTGAAAAAATTAAATTATGCTTGCTCAAATTTGAATATAGAATCTGTGGACTAGTCTACTCACCAATATGCAAAATGTAATAGCAGGTAACCTTTCAATATCTGTTTACACGCGTAATATCTGAATCTGAAGGCCTTTACTAAACACTCGGGTCGTGTCGCGCTGGAAAACACTCCGGTCGCGGCTCACTGGGTATGGGGCGCCAAGTGTTAACTAAGTTATTTGGTCCAAAACTGCACAATTTAGTGTCAAAAGTTCACTCAAAACTTTATTTATTTATATAATTCACGAACAGTGAACCCTTTCGTTACAAAATGAAATGCAACAGACGATTTTGCAACAAAAACCTCCCAACAGAATAAACAGACAGGATTTATAATCATGATCTCTCATTAAGCCTGCTACATGTATATTCACTTCGCCTGGGCATTGACTTTGTTTCGTTACAAACATTTTGTGCATAGCAGAGGGCAGGAGGATCAGATTACCAGAATATGCTTGTGGGCGTGGCTATGAGGGTTTTGGTTTTACTGTACACTGACTGTAGTTTTGGACCGAATAACCTAGTTAACACTTGGCGCACCATACCCAGCGAGCCACAACCCGAGGGGTTTTCCAGCACGATGCGACCCGAGTGTTCCGTAAAAGCCAATCTGAATGCCAGTATGAAATTCTAAGCATACAGAACAAAGGTTGTTGAGTTAGTCTTGTGTCCCCAAAGCAGTGTGAGTATGAAGTGATTGTCTATAAAATACCTTGATCAGGGGGGTGTTTCATAAAGCTGTTCGTAAGTCACGAACGACTTAACGCACAACTGGTGATACCTTCTTATGCTACATGTAAATGAATGAGAATCTGATTAGCACCCAAGAACATATTCCGGTCGTTCGTAAAGTCGTTCATAACTTACGAACAGCTTTATGAAACACCCCCCAGTTCCCTTAAATCTCAAATAGACCTGTATCTCTTTGTATCCTTATTTTCCTCCCCTTGTCACCTTTTCCCACTTGACAAATCTAGAACCCACCCTTTCCCCAGTGGTTCTTGAAAGGTACTTTTTATCACTTGAACTTTGAGGTGAAAGCTAGGGGTCATGGGAGGTCAACCAGCCCTATACTCTTGACAATGTGTAATGACAAACACATGTACCAACTCAAGTTTCGGTTTAAACTGTTCATGAATATAGTGGAGACCTGGGGCAAAATACTGCAGACTTCATATAAATAAATCCTTGTATAATTAAGGGGTAATAATGTGCATGACGCGAGACATGGCGACAGGGAGGTTCTCTGCATGTATTCCTCTCTGAATTGTGTATTTTGATAACTAAATCCAGTCTGTTTTGATTTGAATTTTTTTTCCCTAGGATGCATGCATTGCTTCCTCAAAAGAATTACAGTTGGTGATGTAGGTGCTACATTTACATGGTGGAAATGCAGGTTTTCACGGGTACATTGTGTATGTTGCCTGTCTTCATGAAGTTGTGTTGATAAGCCCTAGTTCATTTGCTAAAAAAAATCAGTGCTCAATAATTCAGGACCTGCTCACGCAGTAAAATCTAATCTTGACATCACCTTTAGCTGTGTGGGCTCTTGGAAGTGTTCTTTATACACTCATCAACCCGAGAAAATCCCCTTTTCTTTCCTGTGCCTCCTTTTGTTCAAAGTTACATTATAGCTTTCATGAGCATGCCTTTCAGACCTACCTTTGATTACTGTATCGCACCCCTTTGAATACCCATGTTCCCCTGTCCCATCTGTTTTCACACCTCTTCAATCATCCGCCTAAACCCCTGGGAAATCGTACCCCCAGAGCCCCCTTCATGACCCCTCCTAGAAAATGTACCCTTTGGAACTCCAGCAACAAACCTCTGCAGTCAGCAGCTTGACTCTATCGATGTAGGCAGCCACTCTGCAATCCAAAGTTGAGGGTGGACAGCCCCCCCCCCCCACCACCACCTCGAAACTTTACTCTGTTACACTCCACCTGTGACAAACCACTATTCAGCAGCTGACTCTATGAATGTCTGCAGAACACTTGCTGCCGCTTCAAAAGTCTGGTTGCTTCGCTACAAAACCGTATTCTATCAAGCCCTCTCCCATCACCACCCCCTCCTCAAAGCCCCGTACTCTTTCATACTCCAGCCAGGGAGTAGGGAAGACTTCCTGCTCCACCAGCAGTAGACCACTGTAACTATCAGTGTGTACAGCCCACTCACATAGCTAAGTTGTAAGTTGAGGCTGCTACACTTCAAGGAGGAAAGAAAAAAGCGGGCCATATTGCTCCCATGAGTGACACCTAAACACTGTAGCTTGAACTACGGGGCATTGTCTCCAAAACAGAGCGGGCCCTTGTTGTTAGATGATGCTGTCAGCCAGCCTCTCCTTTGGACTGAGGAAAAGTTTACTTTGGAACTTAACTCCCTTTTCCATTTCTATATGTCAATTCATTCTGGACTGACCACTTGAAAGGTCTTGATTCTTGCCCAATTGGACTGGCCGTGCCTGCGGTTTCTTCCACTTACTACATCCTTCACTGTTTATTAAATCCCAAGCCCATGTGTTGATTGCAAGGCTCACTTCAGCATTGTAAAACGAAGAAACAGTGTTTGTATTGGATAGGTGAGCGAACAAGATTTGACTTCTACAGTCACTGGAGCTGGACTGGATTACTGTGCTTTTGTAGACGTCTGGAACTACAGCGTGTACAAGTTACTATTTTGGAATTGCTTAAAGAATAGCTCCCTCGCAGTTACCTAAAGTTTGTTCAGGAGTGTGGACAAGGCTGCTATTTGTGAGTATTAGCAGTTGGCACATGTTCATGAATGAGCTATTAAAAGACAATTAATGAGTCATACCTAAATGTTACATAGCTGGGGCTGCATGATTTGCTGTCTTGGCTGGATTTCAGAATACCTTGCTCCTTTTCTCGTATGCAGTCTTTGTGGCCTCACATTTTCATATCCTTTTTTTTTATCTAACCACACTGCAGAAACACACCTGGCTTCTGGATATTGCATCATTTTGCTCATGCAGAAAGCATCAGATCTTGAGACTTTTGCACCCCAGCACATCACTGTTCTTGATCAGATGGTGAATGAACCAAATGAAGTAATTTATCAAGTGTGTCAATCATAAACGGTAAGAATATACACATGAGCGTTGAGAGTTACTGCTGTGTTTTTACATGGAAAATGTGTTTATTATCTGAAGCATTTTGTTGTACTGCTATGTCTCCTTGCAGTTTAAATGAACAGATTTTTTTTTTTCAAATTTCATCTTTTATTGATGATTGTTCTGATTTTGTTGCCTTATACTTCGATTCACAGTTTTTTTTTCACACTAATACCTTTTTAAAATATTTTTTTTCACATATACATGTATTGCTTTAATACTCCCACTTTCTTAATTAGTAGGCATATTAAATACATGTACTTGACATAACATGGTATTAATGTATGGTACATGTTTAAGTATGACTGTGCTAAAAAAAAAAAAAAATTGAAATAACAATGATGACCCAACATATTCACTGGCAGGCTTGTTCTATAATGCTATAAAAAGCAGTCACATTTTGTTGACTCATAGCTTGTAGCCCAGAAGGGGAATTTAATTGGTGTTTTATGCTTAGCAAATATGATAAAGTGAATTGCGGTTTCAATTATCATGTGTCTGTTGACTAAGATTTCATAATTACCGGTGTAAATATAATCAGGCATTAAACTGATGGATAATGCTTCAAAAAGTTTGATATTGTCTGCAATTCTTTCACCAAGCTTCTGCTTTTCCGTCCTTCCTGTCTCCCTTTTTTCTCTCTCTCTCCCTCTTCATCCCTGTCCCTTCTCTCTCACTCTCTCTCTCTCTCTCTCTCTCTCTCTCTCTCTCTTTGTATCTTCCCTCTCTCCGTTACTCCTACATTTAACTTGCACTGTCTTTTTCTTGATATAGTTGATGTTTTTTCTTTGTATTTTCATGTCATCTTTTATCTTCCTCTCCTATCCTCACTCTTTCTGTCTCTTCATATCTTCTCTCTCTTTCCCCCACATCTTTCACCAGATCTTCCTTTTAATTCTGGAACCATTGCCAGTGCCTCCTCTCAAAGCCAACATGACTGTAAATTACTCTACATAAGCATTGTTCCTTCTATCGAATAAGTAGTTAACCACACCAAAGTCCTTTTTTTCTCTTTAATTTTTTTTTTTTGAAAGTAATTTTTGTTGATAGGGACCTTTAATATACATATCATGCTATCATTGAAGGCGCCACTTTTATGACCTCATTTACTCTAAAGTCCAATCATAATCCAATTCTATTCATTAAAGACCAAATTACCTCCCTCCCTCCTCCCTCTTTAACCCCTGTGTACTTTTTAACAGGAAAATGTCTCTTTGTCCGCTCACAGGACATTCAGTGTTACCTCTCACCACATGCAGAAGACCCCTGTAGAACCAGGGTTACTTCGCTGAGACTGTTCAGATGAACTGGAAAGAAAATGCTTTTGAGAGTTGTCAGAGAAAGTTTTCGAAAATATTCAGTTTGATCAGGTCCAAAGTAGCCAGTTGTGAATCACTGCAGCCTGCCCCCACCCCAATGGAAAAAAAAAATCTCACTGAGCCAGAAACATGTTTCATTGCTAAAATCAGCCCTATGGAGGATATCTCACGTTCTAGCAAGGCACTACTATACTGTAATGTTACAAGATACTATTCTGCAATTTTCCATTCCATACCCTTGAGAGGAACAGTATCTCATGGGATACCCAAAGCCGACATAAGGGAGCTTTAGATATGCGACGCAGCTCAGACGACACAGTGTCTTGCTGAGTTGACTTACGTTCTCCTCTTTGCTCGCGTTGTGTTGCAAAGAGGCTTTAGATTTGGGGAAGACGCAGTACAATCAAACAAAGCGCGCTCTCAGGTGTGAACCTGATGACCTGTGAACCATTGTTACGTCATAAAGCAGGGTCTTGCGTCGCGTATGCGCGCAGAAATCAAACAAAGCGCACGCGCTCAAATATGAACCATTGTTACGTCATTAAAAAAGGGTCAACAAAGGTTTCGCGTCGTGTATTGGGGAGGACGGTAAACTGGCCCCAGAACTGTAGTGTAAAACAGACGACGCAGGATGGACTGGAAAAGAGCTGTCTCGCGCAGTACCTTGGCAACATTTTTGCCAAGGTACTGCGTCGTCTGAGCTGCGTCACATATCTAAAGCTCCTTATTATTGTTAAATTTTGACTGTATAGTACTGGTAAGAACACTCCGCAGGGAAATGAGATGGTGCACATATTTTGTGAACAGAACCTGCTGAGCGGGATGATATAGCTGACATTTGCTTAAAAATGATGTTTGTATCGAGCACTCTATGAATGCGGATTATAATCTACATATAATGTATAATGTAGACTAATGTTATTCCATCTGAACACATCTCACAGTGTTGGAAACTGTAACGTTGACTGAGTATGAACACAAATAGGGATCCTTACTCATGTTCTCCAGCAGTCTGTCTGAACACATCAGATACCTAAAGCGGTCTATTAAACGTTCATGTCTTGAGGGGCTTTTTCCATTTAGAGGAGGAGATGATTTGATTTGGCAGGTGCTCCTTATCCTGCATGGCGCGAAAAGGATTGATTATCATGATTTTCATTTTCTTCTGTCTCGCACAAGGTGTAAGAACTATCATCCTCGTAGTGTCTGTGAAAGATTCTATTCACTTGGGAGGTTGCCTCGTCTTGAAGATGTGTAGCATTTGTAATACAAATCTGACTTGCTAGTTCTGTGATTGTTCCTTTACTCTTTGTGATCAGTGTGATTAGTGTGATCCATACAAGAGGATCCAGAATAAGAGCTTCTAAATTCTAGTCAACCAAGACAGCCTAGGCTTCTTTGGACTATCTTAGGTAATGTAATGCTTGTTTGGTATTATCGTGACATAAGAACTGTACTCACGTCCAGCCTGCTTACTTACGTGTACTTCATAGGACCAAATTAATTCATGGAGAGGTCCCACATGATTATGACAGTGTTGTGACATGTTAGACCCACATTCATGCTTTGTTCATGCTGGCCTCTCTTACATGTGTGCCTCACAAGACACCTCCATCGACTAAGCATGGACGGTCCCTACTTGTACAAAGCAAGAAGATGCGAGGCTTCTCTGATTTTGTCCAACTGACATCTAGCATTCAAATCATGCATAAGATTTAACATTTTCATCAAATGGGCCTGTAAGTTAAAGGGAAAGTCCACCCTAGAAGTTTCACTGTTTCAATAAAAGGAGATAAATTTGAACAGCATTTAAAAAAAGAAATGAGCAAAATAGGCCAAAGAATAAGAAAATTACACTCATTTACATTTCCTAGTAAATTACTCTTGGCTCTGCAAATTGGCAACACTGATGACATCATATGCGAGCAGGTCTCCATTCACTTTTATAAATGAAATTTCACATTTTCTCAATTTCCTCGGAAATTACACATTTTCTAACCCCCATAATCAATGTATCTTCAGAAGAATTGCTTTTTACATAACATACTTTGATGCGAAATTCATGACCCGTGGTGTGAACTTTGCATCCCAGCCATGAAATTCACGACCCATGGCGCGAAATTCATGACCTGGGATGCGAAGTTCAGGACCCGGGATGCGAAGTTCAGGACCCGGGATGTGAAATTCAGGACCTGGGATGCAAAATTCACGTCGCACATGACCTGTTGTCGAGCGTACTTCAGGGCCACCATAATTTATGCTTAGGTATTGCATTTCACTGACAAATCAGATTCTCTTGGTGAGCAATTCCATGAAGGTCATTTATCAAACAGATATTGTCATAAGAAACCTTACCAATAAAAATCAGGAATGTGGATTGAACATTTCTTAATACGCCTCTTGCATGCAGTGCAATAAGTTTCATTCACCCTCATAAACGAACGATGTATGACTACTCTCCTGTAATATGCCAACAAAAACTGACCCTGTTTTCACAAGAAACCATGGTCAAACCACTAGTTACCAGAGTAATTATGAAATAGAAAATATCCAGTGTTTACGTGCCAGCAGGGGTCATATAAACTCAGGGGTATAAAAGAGTCAGTATTGAGGTGAAAGGGTGCATTTTTCATTCACATTTTGATTTGATGCTTTGAAGCTGGTCGGAGGTCAAAAGGTTGCAGGCTTGTTGAAGGGAGTCAGGTAGACAGTGTTTATCCTAGGAAATGGACTGGGTTGTCCCCTCAAAAACCTAAGATCAAATTCAGGAAGGACAATATCAAAAGTATAACTTAACACCTTACTTGCCCAAAGGGGGATAAATATGCAGTGCTGAAGATTTTGCTTTCAAGGGAGAAAACAACACATTTTCTAACCCCCATAGTCAATGTATGTTCAGAAGAATTGCTTGTTATATAACATACTTTGACTATGGGGTGAGAAAATGTGTAACTTCCAAGAAAATTGAGAAAATGTGAAATTTCATGTACAAAGTGAATGGAGAGCTGCTCGCATATGATGTCATCAGTGTTGCCAATTTGCAGAGCCGAGAGTAATTTACTAGAAAATGTAAATAAGCATAATTTTCTTATTCTTTGACCAATTTTGCTCATTTCTTTTTTAAAATGCTGTTCAAATTCATCTCCTTTTACTGAAACAGTAATTTCTGGGGTGGACTTTGCCTTCAAGTTTCCTATATCCTTAGTAGGGCAAATATTCTATTGATTTTTGTGTTTGAAATATTCTGTCCTAATTTATACAAAGTTGCCTTGCATGTGAATATTTCACTCTGTATCAAGTTGTTTCAATTATACTTTTTGATATTTTCAAAATCTCTATACCGACGGGGTAATTGTCCTGTTGGTAGTTGTCCTAGGGGGGTAGTTTCCTATGGCTCTCCGGATGTTATCAGATACGCATTTGTAGCTGTGATGTCAGGGATGAATGAAGACACTTGTCTCTTTGTTTTTCCACCTGTCTTTTGCTTCTACCTTCTTCTCCCACTCCTATTCTTCCCCACCCAAGCATAAAGCTTCAAACTTCAGAAGGGAAAAAAAAACACCCATAGGAAATGATTGCTTTTATCAGTCAACACAGAGGAACAGATCTTACTTTGTTTTCTTTGATAGGTTATAGAGTATTCTTCTTCCCTTCTCAGAAAGGTGGACATTTAGGCTTATTGAAATTCTAGGTCATTTACCTTGATGTATACATGGAAGAGGTTCACCACAGAACATTAATTGTAGATAATTTGAGGTAAAAGATGTCTCTGGGGCGATGACTGAAGGCAAAGAATAAAAACTCATTTATACATGTAGTAGTCTTGGGCATTCTGCAATCATTTGAGGATAATAAACAAACTGTTGATCAAATGAAAAAAGAAGAAAAGAATGTCTCCGCAGAGACAGACCCATGTTTCCTCATTGAACATCCTTGGTGTTCAAATTTAGTCCTGATGAACCTTTCACAAGTTTGTTTCATAATTAGGGGGACATTTTTCAACTGAATGTGCTGTTTTGTTGTTACAGAGGTCAAGACATCATGTAGGCCACCATGTACATGTAGCATTGCTTTTGCAATCGCATACCTTTCCTTTCAAAGTTTTACATGTAAGTAGGTCTGAAAAAGCTGAAGCTTTTAAGTGATTTTCCAGCACTATCTTGATGAAGCAGGAAATCATTGCTTGTAGGATGCTGTGGACATCGATTGCATTGTTTGATAGCACTGATAATTGACCTTTACTGTAAACAGAATAACACAATGCTGCTATCACAAAAAGAAGGCCTGGCCAATGTAAATATGCTAGTTCAGCAGGACCTGCTGAATTTCTAAAGGGCTGTGTTTCACCTTAGCTTGTTTCACCTTGGCATTAAAGCTATCATTTTGTGAAGAGAAAAGGGAGGCCTGTTAAATTGTCCTTGCCTTTTGTCAGTTTATATTTTGGCTTTTGATTTCTATTTTCCAATCATTGTAGTGGGTGCAGAACTGAAGATGGACAAGACAAAGAACAGTTCATTTCCCTGCTGTGGTAGGTTATAGCTCTAACTACAATGTATAGGCCTATTGTTGTTGTTTTGGTTTAATGGCGCTCGTCTTCAATATTGAATATTTACGCCAGTTTAGAAAAAAAAAAAAATTGTTTGAGATTTGAATTTGCATTAGAATTATATAAATACCGATAGTTTATTTTTTAATTTTGAGCAATTTTATGGGAGATTCATGACGGATGATCATCGCAGATCATGTGTCTGTTTTTATCATATTTTCTGGCCAGCCTGGTTCGGTACATGGAACAGGCTTCTCAGCTGATTACGCGCGCATGCCAGCCTAGCTAGGCCTCTCCAATACCAGACACGACCGTGTGAGACCTGTCAGTTTAGAATTCTCCGACCGCCCGAAATATATATAAACAGCATTTCCAGATTGATAGCCTACTTACAAGAATATCTCCTGTGCTGTAATTGATTTTGCATATAAATCCATTATGAAGGAGTGTGATACCACTATAGGCCTATGTATTTAATGCGACCCTTATTTTGCCAAGGTCCATGTAAGGCTTAGACCCTACTGATTTTGTATTTTCTTTTATTATCGTATGATCTCATGAAGAATTATGGTTCATGAAATGATGACTGATTCATATTTTACACACAACAAAACTAGTAGGCTCAGAGTTTAGTATCATATAAAGCAATGTTCATCCAATTCTAAATAATAAACCCCCCTTTAGCAGATCATGTGTGATAGTATATTAAAGCCTTGGAGACTTCTTTAGAAATACCCATAATCTAGTGACTTTTCACGCATATTACTCTCTTTAAAAAAAAAAAAAAAAGAAGGAAGTTCTTTCGTTTTGATATCAGATTCAACGAACCGCATCTTGACAATACTTCTTTTTGTGTGTGTGTACAGGAGGTCCAGATTGACATTTTTGGTTTGCTTCATGCATACATGTATGGGTCTCTACGACAGATTTGAAATTGAAGGGACCAAGAGTGAGAAATTTGGGGCTAACATGTAGACCTACCAGAGACTTGTTAGTATCAAGCTCTTTATGTAGGTCGACGTGAATTGAATTTTCTTGAGACTATGGCCCAGGCCCGGTTTACACTCCATATGGTGGTCATGTCATCTGCTGACTTATGTAGGGATTGTGGCTTGATCACTAAGTGACATGTCAGTAATGTAAATCTGAATTGTCACCCTTGATTGGCAGTGCATTGAAGTGTAAGGTAGAGAGCCTGGTGTGGTCGAAACTAAAGCCAGTGTATTATAGTCAGCTCATGTTTACATTTCGCATGACTGTATCCCAACTTCTACAAGGAATGGGCACACATACAGGGTGTTCAGATGCAAAAAATTTTATACCAAAACGGTATAGCTATACGATGAATTAATATGACTGAACAATGACTAATGAAATGACATATAACGAAACAACATATAACAAAACGACTTATAACGAAACGACAGTCAGAGCATTGTTTCGAACTAGAACTCGATAACAATCACCTTTCCATGTACGTCTGAATGTATGGCGATCATAGAACGGTATAACTGGGCGGGGCTTAATGTGAGCGTGTGTGGAGAGGAAGGCCAGGCAGGGGCTAGCGCTGACGTCATGACCATAACAACATGCGCAGTTGGAAACTGTGCATCTATACCATGTTTTCCAGAAGGGCCGAGATTATGCGTCTGAACGGTCTGTCAGCTATATGATAATTATTTATACGTCGTTTCTTTATCGAGTTTTAGTATAAACTGGTTTGTGTCAAGTTGTCCATAAAGTCATGGGCAAAAATATCTCTGTTTCTTCTTCCAGATGATTTGTCAGTGCTTGGACCATTAAGCTACCTATAAACAAAAATTATATAGTGGAGTAGATCAGACTATTAGGATTACCTTGATTTGTTGTGATAGACTTGTCTTGAATTTTACTAAATATATATTGATTTTTCTTCAAACAGCTCTTAGTGATGAATATATCCGTTTCGTATGAGAGTGAAAATATGCTTTGACTTTACCTTCAAAGCCTGTAAATTATATGTTGCTATGCTGGGCAAGCTTATAAACAACAGATGGACAAATTGTATGCACTTACATCCAAGACTGAATAAAATATTTAAAGAAGGATCAAATATTTTTCCATTTTTCTTAGAAGATGTAAGATGTATACTTTATATCATCCTGTTGTGTAAAACTTGCATTTTTCCATTATTACAGATCATAACTTGCATCCAATATTCCATCACCTCAGGCCAATTAAGATGAACTTGAGCAATAACTGGGTTTAGTCACCTCTGGTTCTGTTTACTTTGCACCTGATAATGTTATTGACCAAGGTCATTGAAACCACAGTCTTTCTTTGGAGCTTGCTTGGCAATTGAAAGGCAGGCTTGCAAGACAGATTTTATTTATTTAGAGAGATAAAGTGCCTGGTTACTGTCTTTGTTTTCTGAAGTTGATGTAATTTCCAAATAGATCCCTTGCCCTGACTCATAGGATTTGGAAGGGGATTGTGGATTGGAAGGGGGGGGGGGCTGGGGGTTGGGATAGGGAAAGGGGTGAAATGTATAACCAGAATTATTTTGTGTACATGTATGTAGAACATTTGGAATTTACCAGGTGGGCCAGGCTTTTTACAGTTCCATGCCATGAAATTTTTTGTTTGTTTGGAATCGCTCAAATTTCAAGTAGTTTGATTTCCTCTGAAGGTTTTATGTCATGAAGTGTATGTAGCTGGGCACAACTGGAAAAGCACTGAATCTACTTGATTCCCTGAAGTGTCTTTTTGCTGCCAAATTGTCTGTCTTAAACAAGAACTGCAGTTTCTAAAACAATATTGTGCTAGTGATTAGGCCTAGATGCCTTTAAACTGTAAGAAAGGAAAATGCAAATTCGGAGAAATTGGGGAAATTAAATCATGAAATCACTGTCAGCATTTGTGGCATTTGTGGTATACATTTATATGTACTCCGATTTTATTCATAAAATTGATATTTCTGTAACACAGAGGTGCAATTCTCTTGACTAAAGGTTAATTCGGCCTGTAAATTACAAATTGCAAAATCACCAAATTCCTTCTTTTTTCCTAAACAAATCATTTCTTTCTTTTCTTTTTACAAAAAGGATTATAAAGAGCACCATTGAGCTCTGATTTTAAGATGCTTTGCCGGAGGCATTCTTGAGCAGTCACCTTCCAGTTAGGAGTTTGAAAGCTCCAAAAGTTAATCTTGCATGAAATCCTTTCTTTTGAAGCCAAATGAATAAGTTCCTTGTGGCATTCACACAAGGGAGCCGTGATTGGAAACATGCCACACACAAGGTTAAAGTTGTTACCATTCCTCCTTATTATTTTCACATCGAAGTTTGGAGGTATGGTTTCCCATTATTACTAGGTACAAAAATGAATTGTGTTTGAATTGTAATAATAGGAAATGAATGAAAAAAAATGTGATAAATGGCATACCTTGAAGAGGTAATATGCTTTATTAGGAATCTTTGTTCAGATCAGAAATCACAAAAATGTGTGATGTGTGCAAGCTGCATTTATTTCCAGTCAAGTGGAGTCATGAATATTCTTTATTACATTTGCAAAAGTGCATGAAATTAAATGCGTTTTTGTTGATATCAAAGAAAAGTCAATATCCCAGCAGTTTAAATCATTGAGACAATATGTTAAAGTAGCATAAAGAATAGCCAGCACTCATGCTTTTATTATGTGTAGAATTATATTTGATAATATTCACTTTATACATGCACATAATGTAATAAGCTGTGCATTCACTTGGCAATATCTTGCAAGGACTTAAATATGGGCGGTCTCATCTGACATTTGCATGAACTTAATGGTAATTTGGGATACAAATTTACTCTTTAATCTTCATTTTTCCCCCCAATACCTCATCTCATTTCCTACTGAAGGACTTGTAATTCCAATGTGACTAGAATAATTGTATCAAGGCCAATAGCACATTATGATTAATGATTGATTTCTGAGTTCTCAAGGCTTAGTGATCCACAAAGGAAATATAATTGCTCCTGTAAGTCATAATTGCTCTATTAAGTACTCAGCTATTCATTTGAAGACATAGTATGGAACATTAAAGTTTGGAAATAACTTTTTTCCTTAGTCATGAGTGATGAAGAGTTGAAGATGTATTTTTAAGGGAACTTGATCATGGTGTGTTTTACCTCCAAAGTGTTTTTGTTTTGTCTCAAATGTGCACTTGATTAGATTGCCAGGAATTTTCATAATATATTTTGCTAAAAAAGCAAAAACATACAAACATGAAATGAAACAAAATAACATGAAAACAATGATTAAACTGACATTAAAACAACAACAAGAGCAGTGGATCAAATTTTACTGAAATAGTTTGCAGTCTTTAGAATTTTAAGCTTGGCAATAAAACTGACAGGAGTTTGAATCTACTATTCAACTTAAGTCTATTCATTGAAGCAGGAGCCTGAAGTCAATCCCTCAGGAAGGTCCTAGCAATCTCAGGTCTTCCTTTATCTGAAGAAACAGTTACTTCACACCTATTCTTCTATAAACTCAAGGCGCAAAGTGCACTTTATCAAGGTTGAAAAGAACAGCACATATCCAACAGGTTTTTAGAAAAAAAAAGTTAATCCATTCCCATTGTCCCATCATCCACAGGACTGATTACCACCCCCTCTTGTTCATCTTCGAACAACAGAATGACTCACAGTGTCGTTAGAGGTGTCCATCAAGCAAATATAACCCCCACTTCCCTCTCTTTTTCTCCGCCCATTCAAGGATCACAATTGGGGTATTATGAAGGGGTCAGAATTGGTCCTTACTAGATGCTGAATAAATCTCGGGCTGGGGTGAAAGGGACCAGCAATTGGCTGCTGAAAGCTTGTGAATTTTGGCGTGTTTGCTTAGCAGCCGACTTGTGCGGAACACTTCAGTTGCAGCACTGATTCCTTGTTACTGTGCATGCACATATCGGTGGTTTCTTCGCATGGAAACTTCATATTGGCATTGTATGGTATTGGAATATTCACAGTGGAGGTGATGTTACTAATACTAGAGACCTCAAGGAACACATGCTTGCTTCGTACTCTTTAGATTTGGAGCTACTAAGGAGGGTACTTTTCTGTCATTTTTTTGGTGTTGGAAAGTGGCAATTGCATCCTCCACTGGATAGTGGAATCATCCAGGATTAGATATAGAGGCTGTAAGTAACTGTCATGACTGTTAATACTTTGAGAACACATTCAGCAAAGCACTGTCAGTTGTCCTATTTTTTTTTTTCTGTGATTCCACTTTTAAACAAGATACTTAGAAACTTCTCTGTTTATCTACGGAGATCCTCCCTGGTTTATCATTTTCTTTTGCCAATACATACTACTTGGTTTTACTTTAAAACTTCAATTCAAATTGCAAAAGAACAAATTACTGGTGGCACTGCTAGTAAGTAATACATTTCGGTACTGACAATCTCCATTTTGTGAAAAGATATGGGGGTTTTGAGGGTTCTCAGGGCGATTGCAATTTTTGTGTGGGTGGACTTGGGTTATAAATTCAGTAAAGTGATGGCTAGGGCAAAGTTTTCCCAGATCATAGAAACTAAAACATAGAATTTCTTTGGAATGACTCAGTATCACTTGAGACTTACCTCTGGCAAAAATCAACAACTCATCAATTTCTCACCCAATATGCAAACCTGGTCTGCTGTAGTAGACTTTGAATTGAATTCCTTGACCCCGCCTTTTACTCAACCTAACTGATTTCTGTAAACTGCCTTTCTCTCTTCCTTAAAGTGCACCAATCACCAAAAGACATGTTGCTCTGTATGTATGGGATTCGATGCCACCATGCAATATGAGCTTCAAATATTACTTCTATAAAAGTATGTTGCACGGTCACACTCTTGATTAACTTAAAATGACGACGGTAATGAGTAGACCAGTAGAGGTGTGCTTGAATAAAATTGTTTACGAAATAAAACTGCCAGTCAATTCTTTGCAGTGTAGTCTTATGTTATCCTTTAACTGTTCCCTGGAATGTGTGTGTGTGTGTGTGTGGGGGGGGGGGGGTTATGCCACACATTCTTGCTGTACACAAACATTTTTTTTTCCATTCCATCCAACCTGTATTTTAAACCTTTCAGTGAGCTCAAGATTTGGGGCAGAATGATAGGTAGCCATAAAACTTTTTGATACTTGCTTTCAGAAACTGAAATGGGAGAAAACAAGTGTTTACATTCCATCCCAAGATATATGTTTCCCTGGAGAATGATCATCATAGTTGGGGTAATGGAAGGGCTGTTGAAATATGCCTTGGAGCATATCTAATACCCTTTACATATTGGGGTAGAGGAGTGGATATGGACCAAGTCCAGACTTGTCCTGCTAAGGCCAATATGAATGCAATCAGTATCAACCTCAGCATCACTTGATCTGCACCTAGTGCAGACTGAAGCATAGTTTTCACGGGCACGCAAATGTCTTGCGAAGGATGCGAAAGTAAAAAAAATGGCAGAATCCAACATTCATATTTTATGCACGAAAGTTTGCCAAACATACGCGGCGGTTTGGTAGCATCGTCAATTGTTTACGGAATGAAGGAAACGTTTGCAAGAAATGTCAAACTTTAACAATTCTGCCAAACGAAGAACTAACAATTGGCGACTCTTTTGAACTCCCGCACAAGTGTGGCGAACTTTTGGAGTATAAAATGGGAATTTTACACTCTGCCATTTCTTCGACATTCGCATCCTTCCCAAATCGTTTGTGTGCCTGTGAAAACTATACATTAGTGGATTCCTTGCATGAAAACTTTGCCAAACTTATGTGGACATTCGGAAGCATGGTCAATTGTTCACAGAATGCAGGAAAAGTTTGCAAGAAATATCAAACTTTTAAAAAATTCTGCCAAACGAAACTTCTGAACTCGCGCGCAAGTTTGGCGAACTTTTGGAGCATTAAGTGTGAATTTTGGACTTTGCCATTCTTTTGACATTCGCATCCTTCACATAACGTTGGTGTCCCTATGAAAACTATGCTTATGTGGATTCTTTGTGATGTCAATGTTAAATCCACACAACTTGACATGGATTATTCTCTCCGTGGACTGGCTGTATGTCTTACAAGGTGGTGGGGAGATCAGACAACATTGGATTGGAAGCTACCTTGGAAACCTATCTCGGGGCACCCTTGGAGATGCCCTGAGATGGATTATTCTGATGAAACAGGGGTCATAGAGTTCTGCTAAAAGAATCTTTCGGACATGTCCTCCATATGAGTATATCTATGATATTGGTCTATGAGGGAATAGACTCCTGGTGCGAAAATGTCTATTTGTGCCTAACGCCTAATAGCGTGCAGTTTAGTCACTGCAAGATAGTACATGTAGCAAAAAGGCCTGCCAAGGTCAGTACCTCTTAGTGTGTGTTGAATTGTCATAACAGATGTAAACAAGCTGTAATTATCCAACCGCTGAAAAAGATATCAAAACTGTGCTCATATTTCATATTTGGTCATATGTGTCTAATAGGTGTATAAATATTTGCCATGTAAAACAATTGATGGAATGTTGTTTTGTAAGCCTGATTGTTAGAGGAGATCATTTTTTTTTGGGGGGGGGGTAGTGTCTTAAACCTCATTTACCAAGTTTATTTTGGTAGACCTACATGTATATGATGTGATTGGTTTTGAAAACTGTGGTCCTAAACTATGCTGGAGTGATCCGTTAGCAATGCTGGCAAATTCCTGAATAATATTATACAAATAATGCACAGATGTGAGTGTGTTAGTGGCGATGCAGCGCACTCAAGGGTATTTACAATGTGCGACTAGCACAAGGTGCTTGCGCCGAGTGCTTTTGCATAATATTGTAAATGCCCGAGATGCCTGCATCGCCATTAACATCACGAATTTAAATCTGTGCATTATTTGTTTTATAAAACGGGTTGGCATTATGATTATGTAGTGGAAACTTTGTTAAAACCGCTCCAAAATTCCTCAGATCGACAAGGAGGCAACATCTGCTCATGACATCACAAGCGTAGCCAGTGTGATGCGCCCCTGAGTAAGCGCATCAAATCTTGTTAGACTTCTATAAAGAACGCGTATTTCAAGGTGCGCGTCTCAGTTTTTACGCGCTAGAGGTAAAGTGATGGATCCAAAATGCACAGTGCTGCACCAAAAATACACAGTGCTGCACAAAAAATGCACGGCTGGAAGGTTGCGTAGAATTAAAGCATGAACACGTGACATGCATACGCACTCGCTATTGGCTACATCCTTGAACCCGTTTTATAAATTCAATTGAACAATTTTCATAGTCTGAACATTTACGTATGACAGTACATGTAAATGTAGGTTGTATAGCAAAACTTATGTTCAAGCATCATTTTGCAAAACTCAATAAAGAATCAGCTCCTCCTTGTAGTCTGAACATAGTGTCATACAAACATAGTACATGTATAACTGGTGGGGTTTAAAAACCAATGTGCATGCTGCCATATGACAAATCAGCTTTACTGTTGTATGCTGTGGGCTTGACCCAATATGAAACATGTGTCAGTTGACACCCCCCCCCCCCCCCCCCCCCCAATGTTTCTTTATGATACAGTATGCTTTTACATACATATATGTGTGTTCCCCTTCAACTAGATGATAATTCCTTATCATGCAATGGCTATTTATATGAGTTTTGTATAGCTTTTGTTATCTGAACAGGCTATAAGATTATGGATTCGGAGGGAGGGGCGGTTTTGATTAGGGAGGAGGGCTGGAATACTACTTGAACTTGAGTTGTGCTTTCCATGTGAAGTCATTGATTCTGTATTTTCACTTCAATTTATAGCAGGGAATCATTATTATCTACAATGTGTAATTGAGAGCTACAGAGTAGATTTTGAAATCTGTGATTTATGCGGATATCCATTTTGTTATATGAACTAGGGCCCCATGAGCATACCTTAAAGGGAAAGTCCACCCCTGAAGTTTCACGGTTTCAATAAGATAAGTTACATTTGAAAAGCATTTAAAAAAAAGAAATGAGCAGAATCAATCAAAGAATAAGAAAATTATACTCATTTACATTTTCAAGTTAATTACTCTCGGCTCTTCAAATTGGCAACACTGATGACATCATATGCGAGCAGCGCTCCATTCACTTTGTACATGAAATTTCACATTTTCTCAATTTTCTTGGAAGTTACACATTTTCTAACCTCCATAGTCAATGTATGTTCAGAAGAATTGCTTTTTACATGTACATAACATACTTTGACTATGATTTGAGAAAATGTGTAACTTCCAAGAAAATTGAGAAAAAGTGAAATTTCATGTACAAAGTGAATGGAGAGCTGCTTGCATATGTCATCAGTGTTGCCATTTTGCAGAGCCGAGAGTAATTTACTAGAAAATGTAAATGAGTGTAATTTTCTTATTCTTTGACTGATTTTGCTCATTTCTTTTTAAAAATGCTGTTCAAATTTAACTCCTTTTATTGAAACAGTGAAACTTCTGGGGTGGACTTTGCCTTTAAAAGCATGCATCATACCAATTATGTATGACCAGACTTCCATAATCATCTGCATGTTAATACAGCTCGACCCTCTTCATGGGCTCCAATGCATCACCCAGTGGTCATTGTCATTGCACTGTGTCAATAGCAACCTTTTTTCTCTCTCTCTTTCTCTTCCTCTTTGCTGAATATAATGATGTTTACCAAGTTCTGACTGACCAGGTAGCTACATGTAGCTGACAGTTGGAAAATTTAAAGGTACTATAGAATTATAATTCTAATAAAGCCTTTTCCTCATAGTTGAGTCAGGCTTGAATTTACTTTAAATCTCGAACATCAGGGAGATAAAAAGCCTTTGGTTTTAATCTTCAAGAAAACCATTTTTATGTTGAAGATTTCATAAGGATATATATACGCCTTTTTTGTTTGTTGTAAAGATTTCTTGATTGTTTGCAAAAATTAAAAAGAAAAAATGGCAGACAACTTGCTATAAAATATTCAACTTCTTTCCTAGAAAATTTTTCCATAATTGTATTGCCTATGAACTTAAATATAGTGTCCATGTGGCAGGAGTATCAAGGATGTGCAACACATACCAAATTCTTACCCCAATCCTAAACCTAACCTAAATCTCTATTGCAAGCCTGACCTCATTTATGTGTCTGACAAAATAAAGCCCTAAATAATTGTCACTGGAGCATTACATTGGGTCATGGTGTCAAGAGGTATAGGCAAGAGTGCTATGCCACCATTATTATTTTATTCCGTGCCTCTGCATTCACTATTATATCTTGAAAGTCAGATATTTCTTCTAATTTGATTGCTTTCTAGAGAGGAGTATGCATCTCATTTTTAGTATTGAATGGATAGCAATCATTTAGTTATTGCATAAATTGAGGTTTCTTTTGTAAATTCCTTACATAGTTTTTTTATCTTGACTGATTACTTTTGTTTAAAGATTTCTGTTTATCGCTCAAGATAAGAACCTTTTTAGGATTATATGCACATGAGACAAATTAAAGGCCTGATTATAAGGTTTCATTACCGGTAAATTATGGAAATATCAAATAAGGTTCATGTAGGCTCACAACTCGGAATGGCTTTAGTTTAGCCAATAGATATTTATATTGCGGAGGGTCTTTTAACCTGTAAGGTAATTTCAAAGATTTGAAACAAAAGTGTGAACGTAAAAAGTGCATTAAAAAGGAAGAAGACACATGCCTACAATGAATGTATTTGACAGATTGAGTCCCATTGTTTTATGTTGTAATCCTAACTGATAAATATTTGTTTATTTATTAATATTACATGTTTTTAATATCATTGAGCTTTCATAAATTTTCAGATTTTTTTATACATACCTTTAATAGTGCTTAACACTAACCATGCATATCCGGGAAACTTAGGCAGTCTTCCAAACCCAAAATTTTGAAATTAGGGCTTTAACCCAGACTCCTTATGAAAAAAGTTAGTGTGGAATCCTGCCTTTAACCTGGCATATTACAGTATTCTAATCTGATATATTAATCTCACAACACCTGGCTCTTTGTAAGCTGTTTTCTCAGGCCCAAGATTGTACTTGCACAAGATATTATTACAGTTTGCACTATTCAAAGCGTGGTAACAAATGTATATCCTACAGCGTATAATGCTATGGATCATACACTTGCTGGGCAGTGCCTTGTTTGTTGGTAGGAAAAGAAGTCAAACACACACTTGTCTATTTTGTTTTTAGTGATCATGTACATATGAATAAAGTTCATCAGTAAAATTCTCTCATTTCTTGACAAAATGACAATTAAAATCTCACATTTTCCTCTCTGATTATGGTTCTATTTTTGATAGTATGTATTTTTTCTATTCTCTGTTTTCTTGCTCGTCTTCACATACTGCAGTTAGTTTCATCATCCCCCTGTCTTTCCCCCTTCCCTCTTCTGTTTCCATCCATTTCTCTTTATCTCCCTTTCACTAACACTCATTTTTGTCTTTCTCTTCTCGCTCCCTCCATTCCTCTCTTATAACCTCCCTCTCATTTATTCTCTTTCTATCTCTCTTCCACTCTTTTCCACTCTCTTCTGCTCTCTCTTCCCTCTCTTCTCTCTCTCTCTCTCTCTCTCTCTCTCTCTCTCTCTCTCTCTCTCTACGCTACATGCATCTTTCAAAGCACCATCTCTCTTTTCACTCTGACTTTACTATTACCCGAGACTGCACTTTAAAACCGAATCTCTTATACCCTCTACTCTGCTGCCGCATTTGCCTGTTGAAGATAAAAGCTCATTAGCATTTAATGAACCTACTCTTCATTAAATATTGGAAAGGGAGGATGGGGAGTAATTAATTAGCTTCAGGGTATTAGTTATGCCTTCTTGATTGCTCCCACATTGCCTTAGGGCTTCTGGTGATTGGCTTTTATCTAATGCTGGGTAGAAAATGATTTTCTCGTTTTCCCTTTAGCAGTCCCTGTTTTATTTCTTCTTTTTTTCCTTGCACTTTTTTTCGTAAAAAAATAGATCTATAACCTGTTAAAATTTCAAAAGTATACTGATAAGCATTAAAGAGAAAAATCACAAACCAGCCCAATTCATAACAAGAAGTAAGATACCAAGGAAGCAAGCATATTTTCTTTTAAAAGTACAATCTGGTCAATTTTGGGAATGCTTCTAGCCTTATTTATTATCCGATTTAAGACAAATGCTTTTATATTTGTCGTTCAGTTAAAAAGAAAAATTCACTTCTGTAGTATAATTATGCTTTAAATTCTGTAATAAATTTCACCTAAACATTGTGAGAGCGATTTCCTGTTTTGTACAAGTTTTAGCCCTGAGGAAAAAAAAATCTGAAAGGCAACTCATACAATTACCACTCGTTCAGTGGAGTCTCTGCAAGTCTCAACATGATTTACTACCGGTATTTGCTTTTCATTTCTAGATTTTATTCGAATGAAAAAGGTGATTGCTGTTAAATGATATTACTAGAAGTTTACTCTTGTGAGTTTTGGCAGTTTTTTTATGCCTCCGTCCACCGTAGGTGGGTGCTGGAGGCATTATGTTCTTGGGTCGTCCGTCCATCTGTCAGTACATTTACGTCTGTCCGTCAGTCCGTCCCGTTTTCGTTCTCACGATAACTTAAGAACCGTTTGACGGATCAACTTCAAGCTTGGCTCGTGTATGCATATGGGAGGGGCAATGATCTGATTAGATTTGGGGGTCTCAAGGTCAAAGGTCAAAGGTCATAGAGGTCCTTATGTACATAGAAATGGGTCGTTCTCGCAATAACTCAACGTTTGATGGATCAACTTCAAACTTTACTCATGTATGCATATTGGAGGGACAATGATCTGATTAGATTTTGGGGTCTCAAGGTCAAAGGTCTAAGTCAGAGGTCATTTTGTACATAGAAATGGATCGTTCTTGTAATAACTCATTAACCATTTGATGGATCAACTTTAAACTTGGCTCATGATGCATATTGGAGGGACAGTGATCTGATCAGATTTTGGGTTTCATGGGCAAAGGTCAAAGGTCATAGAGGTCATTTTGTACATAGAAAATGTTGGTTCTTGTGATAACTCAGTAACCATTTGACGGATCAACTTCAAACTTGGTTCATGTATGCATATGGGAAGGACAGTGATCTGATTAGATTTTGGGGTCTCAAGGTCAAAGGTCAAAGGTCATATAGGTCATTATATACATGAAACTTCTTGTTCTTGTGATAAGTCAACAACTCTGTGACGGTTCAACTTCAAACTTGGCTCATGTATGCATATATGGAAAAGGCAATGGTCTGATTAGATTTGGGGGTCACAAGGTCAGATTTCAAGGTCAAAAATGTCATTGCTTACTTACTTACTTACTTACTTCCAGGATACTGCCCAACTCCCCTAAAAGGGGTCAAACGGGCAGAGTTACGGGCATTGTATAAATGAAAGTAAATCAACATGAAGTGCCATATATTTCTGATCTGGTAATGGCGGAGGCATAAAGTTTGACCACGCGTGGTCGAGGATTTATCTAGTTTTTTTTTTTTTTTTTTTAAATTTTTTATATTTTTTTTGCATTAAGAATAGACATAATAGTCCTGCTTATGTCAACTTTTTATTAGCTGAAGAGTCACACGTATCATGGGTCTTATTTTTTGGTGGATGTTTTTTAATATATATAAAAGCCTGGCAGAATTTCTATGTAAAATAGTTGTCTTTGAAATACACACCTCATAGCTTTAAAAACAGCAGCTCCTTCACTATGAGTTTGTGTATTTTCTTCCTTTTAACATGCATTTCCTGTAGTATTGATAAGTTGAAAAACAACAGCACAAATCAATCATTTCCATCTAAACATTTATGATGTGCGATTATTAATTTCAGTCTGATACATCAATTTTCTCTTTCATTAAATTTTATTTTCATCTACCAGCTTAGCTTGTAAAAGTTGGATTCATTCCAGTCGTAATCACTTTATATTGGTGATACAGAATCTGCCATTATATCATATGAATTTCTACACTTTTTACCACCTATGTATTTCATTTCAGGTTGTTTTCTCCTAATCACCGTGACCCAGTTCTAACATGAGCATGCATTACTGAGGCATTTGCGTATTAATAACTTTGGCATACAGGGTGTAATTACATTGTAATGAAGACACACACAGGGAAGGGAACATTTCAACGCTAGTGCTATTTTAACATAGCTCTGACTGTTCGGTGTTGGTTAGCTAGTAATGAGCATGACCTTTTCTCATCCAGTGCCTGGATCATTGTTTTATTATTGTAAAGAAATGCCAATTGCCAGGATGCGGCAGTGACTTCTAGTATTGAATAGATAAAGCAATACTACTTTAAGGCCTGAAAATTAATTAAATTGGCTTAAAACCACCTCAACACTAAAGTCGGACCCTAGGCTGTTTTGGTTGTTCTGACATAGTATGTTCTTGTTCTTTTGTGTCATTCAACTTAATTGTAAATATGGGATTATTAGATTACAGTATCATGTAACTTAGTGGTACAAGCATATGAAAATATGTATATTATTATTATTTGAAAGCTGAAGTATTTTATTGCTATTGATATTGTCATACAGGGCGTGATTACATTGTAATGAAGATGCACAGAGGGACGGGATAATATCAATGGTAATGCCATTATAACGTAGCAGTGACTGTTCAGTGTTGGTTAGCTGGTAATGAGCATGACCTTTTCTCATCCAGTACCTGGGTGATTGTTTTTATTAAACTGTAAAGAAATGCTAATATTGCCAGGATGTGGCATTGACTTCTGCTAGTACTGAATGGATAATGCAAGTCTACGTACATAAACTCTGTTTAAGTTACATCTGTATATTACAATCTTCCTTGCTGATTGCTGAAGATAAATTGAATCTTTTCTATATAAAACAAGGTTTTTAAATATAAATATAAAATATATAATTTGTTCTATAACAAGGGAGACTCCACGGTGATTCTGTAAATGATTTATAAACGACCTAGTAAAGGTTTCCATTGAGGTATTTTAGACTTGATATGTGTTAATTAACATTCTTGGTTATTAACAACCAATAGGCCTCTCACAACAAAACATCAAATTTTGTAGATGTTGTCCCCAGACTCCCTTGCTCTTTGTTATATCGCATTTGCCTCTCCCAGCCCAGGTGAATGCCCTTCTGGCTCCCAATAGGCCAATTTTTTGTTTTACAAAGCCCTACCTAAAGTCTAATTTTACAGACTATTTATGATGTGACTATATAATGAGTGGCTTGGGAAAGCTAATGACTTTGTTTTTGAGTTGTCAGGTCACTGCACTTTTCTTGAACTTTTATGGTGACATTTGATATGGTGTTATTCATTTTGTAATGTGATTAATTTCTATGTATACATCATTTCAAGGTGAGAAATATGATTATTTCTGATTAAACAATTAGGAGTCCTTATTCTGAAGTTTTATTAAGGTTTTTTTTTTTTTATATACACTGTATATGGCAGTTTCTGCCTGTGTGTTTTCTGCCTCAGTTTGTAACTGAAATAAATCATAAACGGGAACAGCACTAACTGGGGTGGGGTGGGGGGGGGGGCTATCATCCCTATGATTTTCAAGTGATAAAAAAGGAGAAAAAGGAGGAAGAAGAAGAAAGAAGAGTATTGGGAAAGAGTGTTGGGTCATACAACTATATTTACCCCTATTCTTTAATTTAAAATGTAAATAAACTCACTTATGAGTCATCTTGCCACCTGCCCCCCCCCCATCAAGATGCCCTGATGCCGCCCCTGATTGTACATTAAAAAAAAAAACACCGGTGGATTTCTAATGGTACATTTCATTGTGAAATTCTCTTTGAACTGAAAGTGATCTACACTATGTGCTTCTTTTATCATACCTTCTAGAATTGTACATTACGTACATGCTTCCCACATAAATATCAATATTACAATCAATATTTGGAAGAACATCCTCTAGTGGTTTAATCTACATACATGTACCTCCCCCTACTTTCTTCCTTTTTCCCACAGCAGATGAAAAAAAAAATGTACATGTTTCATTTCTTCTTTTGACCCTAATTCAAGGTATAGACTTGTATACGATTTGTCACTACTTTCACAAAAGGACATGCATACATAGATTTGAGTACAGGGGATACATCGATTTTCAAAAAGAGAGCTGCTTTTGCTGTAATTTGTACTTTACTTTATAAAAGCCAAAATATTACTTTGATGTGCTTATCAAGTAAAAAAAAAAAAAGAAACGAAAAAAAAAGTAGTAGTCGGGATGTTTTGCTAATGTGTGTCTTCTCTTGCCCTTCAACAGATTTTGTAGCCTCTGCTTTTGACATGTACTTGTTGAATTTTAACAAGGTCAAGAGCACTTCTAAGGTGACCCCATGGACCTGTGAATAACTCTAGACCCTAGACTGATTGAGTCATAAACCAAACAGGCTTGAGTCCCTGATTACAGTCTTGAGTTTCAAACTTTGTTTCCTTTCCACCTCCTTTCCCTTTTAAATACTTGTAATGGTTTATATGCATTTAACCAGCAATAGAAATAAGTAGTGTAATTAGTAGTAAAATTGTCATGCTAAAGAGTAGTTGCAGTAATTGTCATCATAGTAGTTGTAGTAGTAGTAGTCGTAGTAGTAGTCGTATTAGTAGTAGCAGCAGCAGCAGTAGTAGAATTGGTATCCGTTGTATTGTTATTTTGAGGCTTCTTTCTATTCATTTTTTTTCTTTGTTGGAGCTTCATTTTGAAAACATTTTCTTCATCCATGCAGAGTTGTGTTTGTTCATTCTCCATTACCTATTTGCCTTTTACATTGTAGCATAAAATATGTGAGGAAATTTGGAATGACAAATCAAACATAACGTAATTTGGAATAAATTTTATTACAATCTTCATCAATTTTATTGTCATCATCACTAGCATCACGATTAATATCATTGCCATTGCAGTCAAAATCATCATCATCATCATCACCATTTCTTTTCAGTAATTGATGCGTTGTATTTACTGTCACTGTCTTCAAGCTTTGAAGTTAATTTGTTCTTGGCAAAACAAAGCAGTGAAAAGCTGTGAGCAATTTGACACTGAAAGACTTCAGAGGAACTCTGGGAAATTGTTTTGAAAAGCTGTACATGTATGTAAACCCGAAGTCCTGGATGGAAATTCTGAATTTAGTGCTCTTTAAGTAAAAATTCACTGCATCCAAAAAGGGCACTTTTGAACAAGTAACATGATTTTTGCATCATCACAAAGTTCACACTCCTGTCAGTTTGCCTGAACAGAAAGACTAATCCAGTAACATGCAGAGGAGTGTTTGATCAACAAACACTTGAAAGAAATGATATTTGCTCGGATACAGAATCAAATTTGGAGGGAAAATGATGGAATTTCATTTTTCTTATTGAATATGTCAAGTTGGCTACAACTTGAAAGTTGAAGTGGTGATAAAGATCGCAGGCAAACAGTTTTTTTTAGACTCAGCTCTGATTCTCTGTCTCACCAAATGACCTGAACACTTATGTTGGCATTTTTATTTAGATAGATATTAAAGGAATTAATGGAGATTTATTTCTTAGAAAATGAGAGAAAAGCTTCTTTGTTTCACTGTTGAGTGTGATAATTTACAAATTCTGATGATTATTTTTTGTGGAATATCTGACACCTGCCTTAGATTGCAAAAGTGAAAGTGAAGATAGTGAACCCCTTTGTTTTTGCTGCCTCTTTTTTTTTTTGACAAACTGCTGTGATTGCATTGTACTCTTGCTGATTCTAAAATGTAGACTGCAAATAAGCAAATATCCATATTTCTAAAGGAGAATAGAATGTCGCCAGCCCATTGAAATGTAAAGTAATAATGCACAAATAAAATACCGTTTGATATCAGTCACCGTAGTCGTTCCAATTTGCTGACTCTGTGATCTGAATGATTCAACAATACTTCAAGGAAAGCCCCTGATTATGATGTTCAGAAATATATTTAGAAGCCGATAAACACACCTCAGCCGTAGCAAATAATGACTAAATAAAAGGGCTGAATCGGATCAAAAGCTTATTGCAAGGATTGTCCAAGGTACCTGTAAACCACAAAAAGAAAGAAAAAAAAAATCCCATCTATAATTGGTTGCGGTATGAAAGGACAGATTTTGTGATCACATTTAAGCGGTTTTACCAAAGCTATTGACACGTACAATGTACATTATGACAGTATCACTGACTAATAGACCGTGATAGTCACGAAAAATGAAAGAACTGTGGTTTTGCAGTTAGGGATTGAAATCCATATTGGACTTGAATTGCCTGAATAAATATGATTAGAGGTTATGATTTTTTCGGAACATCAGCATTTGGAAATTGGCGCCTTCAGGTGATTTTCAGTTGAGTAGATACAGTGTTCATGAATGTACAAAGTAATCATTGCAGCATGTTACATGTATCCTTGATTCAATTTTTTCTAATTTTTGTGTGAAACAAACATTGTATGTTTGAGATTGCTAGCATGGTGATCACAATCAATAGTGATGTTCATGAAAAAATAAATATTTGTGCAGATTGAAATTTGATCAGTACTCAGGAGTGGGCGTGAGGCCTACTCTTAAATGAAAATTCATTTGATGTTACATCATCCATAGTGCTCGTTGAAAAAAATAATATGAAGGAATCAATTGAATTTTTGATGGCTTACATTGCTCAGTAAGAATATATATGAGATTGAAATCAGTCATTCCATTTTTGCTTGGATTTGCAACATCTGGTTGTTTTGTGACTGGTACATTTGATTTTTAGATGTGAAAAGTCATGATAGAGCATGTAGGCTCCACTCTGTCCTCCATGCTCCATGTAATTAAAAGCAAAAACAACAACTAAAACCTTAGCAACTTTCAAAGAAACCATGCCCCATATAGAGTTACGGTCACTTCTAGGTCCATTCATGTACATGAATACTTTTAAATATAGGCCTACACTTCTACAGACATATTGATCACCATGCACATTACCCAGTAAGGGAAATATATGGTGGCCCTGAAGTACGCTCGACAACAGGTCATGTGCGACATGAATTTCGCAGCCGACTTTGCGTCCCAGTCGCGAAATTCGTGACCCGTGACGCGAACTTTACTTCCCAGTTGTGAAATTCACGACCTGGGATGCGAAATTCATGACCTGGGACCAGAAATTCATGACCCGGGATGCGAAGTCCATGACCTGGGACGCAAAATTCATGAACTACATGACCTGTTGTCAGCGTACTTCAGGGCCACGATAGAAATAAGATGTACATTCATGTATTCCTTGATGGACTGTAAATCCTATCCTCAAACAGGTGTATCTACAAAGTCTTTATGAGACGACCATTCATCATGACATGACAAAGAACCTGTATTCTTGATAAGTGGTGCCTCCCAAAGGACTTAAGACTGGTTTTGATACCTTTTAAATCCCCCCTTTGGCACTCTAATCCATTTCGCCCGGCTTGAGAGCATTATGAGAGAAGACATTTTTAGCATCTTCTCTCAGACTACATGTATGCATCTTCTGTTATCTTCTGAAAAAGCCTGCACTGCTGGGAAGATCGTTAGGCCTTTGCGGCAACATGATAGGAATAAACAACACATGGGATGCTTCATGGTTACAAATCATTTACAAAAGCCCCCTCACAGGTTTAAATTAAGATATATGGCATGACAGGGGGGGGGGGGGGGGGATGACATTCTGATTCTTTGTATTGGCATTGGTTCAAGACAAGAGTTTCTTGCCCAACCTTATCCCATGAAACATTACAGTGGAAACTCGTTATAAAGAGATCTGATATACATGTAACAATATTCCTGATATAACAAGGCAATATTCCAGTCCCAGCTCTTTGTATTTTATTGTTATTTTACCCTGATATAACGAGGTTCCTGCTATAACAAGGTAATTTTGATGGTCCCAAGGACCTTGTTATATTGAATTTCCACTGTATTTCTCACTTTCATTTGTTGATGTTTGTAGGAAAGGGCATGTCCAACCTGTACTCAGCATCGCTGTTGTAGTATACTGGATAGAGTTTATTGAGCTGATAGCCCTGTTATTAAGGGTCAGGCCAAATATCAAGAAAAAATGTACTTTCATAGTAAAATACTATTTTTTTCTAATATTAAATTTGGTGATGCATATATGGACATCAAATACTAGTATTGAAGTAAACTTGGAAATGTGCAAAACATTTTCAGATGTGCCCCTTGTGAATAAACTGCCAGTCATAAGAAGCTGTGGCATATCCCTAATGTCATAATGAGAGGGGACTCTGACTCGGGCATGAGGGGGAAACAACGCTTTGATGACTTGTCCCACCTCTCAGACTTAATATTCATAATAAGATATTCCTCTTTTTTTTCCCAGTGGGCATATGCATAATTTGTAGTGACATAAATTGATGGGAATCTAAGGATCAATTCCTGACTTTGTCACCTTGCTTTGTTTACAGTTCATGGCTTTATGATCTATCATGCCTGGCAAAGCTTGCCCATCAAATTATGTAAACACTGTTCCACCAACAAAGCATGCTTAAAAACATGTATGTGTAAACAATAGAGGACTGTCACTTCATTGAGAATTTTCAACATAATTATTTGCCTGCTTCCCATTGTTTAGCTGACAAAGCGTGCATAAAGCTCTGTATGAGTAGTGTAAACAGTCAAGAGCTGTCACTTCTTCATGAAGAATTCCATAAACATATTTTGCATGCTTGTTGTTTAGCTTGTCGAGGAGTTGCTAGGCAAGCTTGCCTAGGAACAGGATTTGCAAACAAAAGAGAACTGTCACTTTATTAAATAATTCCCCCCAAAATATTTTGCTTGCTTGTCATTATTTACCTGTTAAACAAAGCTTGCATGAAAATATGCATGTGTAAAGAATAGAGAACTGTCACTTTTTTTTAAATGTGAACAAAATATTTTGCTTGCTTGTCAGTAAATTTTGGGTGCGACTGTTGGAAAATGGAAAGTATTTCACTATTTCAGACCTATTGGAAATATCAATCTAGTATTTTGAAGTGATTCTGTTTACTGATGCCAATTTAGCTGTGTCTAATATTTACTCTGTGTCTAACATCTTTTGAAAATTGTAAGCAAACTTATTTCATGTTTTGTGTTCTAATGAAGTATTAGCAGCAATGAATGAATTATTATTCATTTTAAATAGCATGTAATAAAGAAACTATTTCCCATTTTCTTGCCATTTCAGAGATACCATTAAAGCAGAGTGTTGAGTATGGCAGCCTTGATGTGGTCACACTTTCTTTAACTATGTCATTGTACGTTCTCCACCAAGCATCTCCCATCCATGTCTTTTCATTATCAGCTGATGACCAATCCTAAATTAAATCATTGACAAACTATTCTCCATTTTTTGTCCTTTCAGAGGCACCATTAATCGATGGCTGAGGTGAGCATTGAGCATGGCAGCCTGTGATATGGTCACATCCTCCTCCACCTCTTCATACGTTCTCCACCAAGCTTCTCTCGTTCACATCCCTCCATCCTTGGCTCACGACCAATCACCGACCACCGTCCTCAGCAATGGCACCATGGGTAGCACCAGCAGTCTTCTGGCAGACAGCGGTTACCGTGGCTATAGTGACACCACCACCAACAGCAACAGTTCCGTCTTTGAGGAGCCTCCCTGCGCCCCCATTGATGATGACACAGAGTCGATAGGTCCCCCCAAGCTCACCCCAATTAGCGGCAAGCTAGAAAAGGTGAAAGAGCTTCTCTATTGACAGCTGTGCAATCATGTTCTCACTTGTTGATATCATCAATAAAGTAATCTTCTGGAAGTAGAATACAGTTATGATGGACACTTTGTGCGAAGATTCTTGAAAAGAAATTCATGTGAATGACCCAAATATTTCAATAGCTTTTGGAAAAGAAAAAATATGAATTGATTATTGTTATTGATAGCTTTGTGGTTATATTTTCATTTTCCTGGAACTTCACTAGAATAATGGTGTGGAAAAGATTCTGTTGGAGGGGGAGGGTCCAGGAGAAGAAATTGATTTCATAATGATATACATGAACATGTTATTGAATATGAGAAGCATATCTCTGGGAAATATGAATTGAATACATTTGCTAAATTTGGCATCCTCAAATACAAATGCATATTTTAAAATTATTTATTCACCAAAAAATGCGAAGGTAGCTTAAACCATATACTGTCTAGCTGATTTGGATCAATAAAATTCCTTGACATCACACTTTTCAGAATTCAAAAGATTAACTAGGCCATTTATTGATAGATTTAAGTCAGTAAAGAGATCCTTGTTCTATTTAGGGTTGCCACGTACAGCTGTTGTCTTTGAACAAGGTCATACTTGCATGTAGTACGACTTGTGCCTCCTCTTACAGAGCTTTATCAAAACTCCCATTTCATAAACACTTTCAGGAATTTTTTTTTTCCCCCAATAGTACTGAAAAATTCAAAGTCTTTTTACCTGTAGGAAATGCAAGGACACAAATGAATTAAAGAGCTTTTACTGAAAGATATGAAATGGTTAACACCATGTCCATTGAAAGTTTACAGTGGCCATAAAGATGATTGAGCAAGTAAACAAACATTCAAATTTTCTTCAATTTTGGTTGGGACATGAATAAAAGTGATTATATATTATTCTGTTTCCTTTAATTTGAACTGTTTTTATTGAATAATGCTACCTCCGTTTTTGTTTCTTCTTATTCAGACAAAAGAAAAGAAGCTTATCAAACCCATTGCTGTTCGGTTTGCATCTCCAAACACGTCTCCCACAGAGACATATAAGCACAGCTCCTCCCAGTCGCCATCTCTGTCAGATACCATGGCGACGTACGCCCAACCTCCAGACATCCTCATGACCAACAACTCCCACAACCACGGGTTCTCTGCCGGGAAGCACTTCGGGAAGCCACCGACCAAGGCCATGTCTCTTCAGGACATTACGCCAGCGCAGCAGCCTTACCGAATGAATGGACACCACAGTACCAACGGCCACCACCAGTCAACACTCCCCCACAGCAGGGAAGCCTCCCAGCGCTCTGCCCTGCACCAGAAACTTCAACAGGCACAGTCACTGAACTTCCTGAATCGGGGAGGCTGGGGTAGCATTCACCACGGCGGGACGGTGCCAGGGAAGATCGGGAATGGAGGGCGCCATCGAAGCCATAGCCAGTCCACGTACCCTGTTGATGGACACCGCCCTCTACAGGCCTCACATGGACAGGATACCAAGCAGCACAGCCATCCTAACTTGGCATCACCAAGAACAAATGGGGAGGATCATGTCTATGCTCCTGTATCAGTTTCATCTGTACCTGAGGAGTCTGATCTTGCAGAGGAGAACAGGATCTTGAGGAATAAAGTCCAGGTAAAGTTTCAATAGAACCAAAGCTTATACTTGTCAAGTAAGTGATCTCTTCTTAGTGGAGAATGCTTCATCCATGTTATGTATTATACACCTGTTTAAGATTTTTAGGCCAACCAGGGTATCTTGTAGCTAGTGCACAAAATTTTCAGTTTTGCAGTTACTTAACAAACCCATAGTTGTTTTATTTTGTCTTGTTTCCTATTTCCATTCTCGTTTTTGTTGTTCCCTTTTTTTTCTCCCTCTTCTCTGTAGCTTCCAAGCATTATAACATGTTGGCTATTTTATAACGGAAATTAACTATCAAGAGTTAGAAAACAAAGGAGCAACTCCTTAGTGGAAATTAGTAAATATTTCATTCGCACGCTCGTTTTCAAATTTAGATAGAAGATAATGAAAAGAGTAAGCCCTTTTCTACATGTACTTCATTTTCTCTCCTCTCCTTTATTGCAACATCTATCCCATAGAAATTATAATTGTATGCCTTTGATATATTTAGTGATGAAAATAAAGGAATTTAAATAAAAACAGCCATTGCCCCTTGTCCCTTATCAAGTATTGATAAGATATGATAAACACTTGAAGTGTTACAAATGAAAAGGAAAAAAATAATCCTGCTGTCATTTGTACAGTTATCCTTACGACAGTCATACTATCATTCAGTCATCACTTATCACTGCAACAAGCCGATATGAGAACACATGTTCACAGCCTTTGCCCCTTTCTTAGTATCTGTGAGGGAAACCTTATATCCCACTCAATGCAGATCACCATTATGTATCATATTGTACATCAGACCTTCACCCGCCATTATGCAATCCTGGGACAATCAAATGATCCCTGTTCATCTGATTGGAGAGAGAAAGAGAGAGTCAGTTGTATATTCATCACAACATGACTAATAGGACTCGAAGAGGACATACTTAAATGTCTCAAATGGTCTTTTGTGGAAGATTTCATAGACAGGAAGCAGAGGCCCACATTTCTGAAAGCGAAAAACAATTAAAAGATTCATTTGTGGTTGACTGTTGGCGAAAACAAGGTTACTGCTTCTGAGGAGGAAAACAAGTTTACCAACTGCTTGTGAGAATTTGGCAATTTTTACTCTTTGCTTGCTCTGGAAATTATTTGAATTATTGTGAAGAGTGCAATCATCATGTTGCCAGTGGAGGAAGAAAAGGTGAATTTGTAAATTCATTATTTGACTTGACACATTTCTCTCTGCTAAAGCAGTATGAATCATTTTCATATCATCAAATTTTCTTATAGAAAAACGACAGATCCCATGAAACAGGTCAATATTTTTGATGAATTTCATGTTTAGTGGGATCAAATTACATGCATGAAGTAAACATCAGCCAAAAGCCATACAATGCAACCTGTAGAGTAGTGCTTATGGTTTTGGCACGTACAGTCTACTTAGTTTTATGAGAGTAGATGGAATCATTATTATACTAATTTTCTTTTTATTTATTTTTGTCTATTGATTTTCTGTAGAGCAAGCATGATCAGGTTAGTTAAATGAATATTCATATTTTTATGCTCTTGCTGTTAAAGACTGCTGCACCATCACATTCATATTTTGATTTATTTCACCATATTTAGCTCCTTTTCACTGTTTTTCTACATTTAAGTGCACATCACAAAATATGTACCTGTGTGGGGATTCCATATTCATTGCTTTGCTTCATGGCAAGCTTTTCCTATACATACGTGATTATTTTAATAGTTTTAAGGTAAAGTTGAGAGGAACACTTAATTAGAGTCCTACATGTATTTTCATATATTATCAGCCATATCGAGTATTGCTGGAGAGAGAAAATGAAAAATGGTTGCAAAATCAAAAGAAAATTCAGTGAATGTTCCAAGGTACATGTATACATTAAAATGATATCCTTTATCTTCTATCTTCTAAATGTACATTGTATCTTCATTTGTGATAGAATATTTGTAGCTGATTGCTTCATACATGATCAGGGCTTAAATTAATGGCCATGGATGCCCTTTTGATTGGCCTCAATGCCCCCCTCATTGGCCTTGGAGATTTTTTGTGCCCTTTCGAACTCTTCCTATTTATGCTGTAATATAGGAATGTGGCCTACAAAAAAGTGGCCTTGCCCTAAAATTATGGAAATTTAAGGCCTGTACATGTAGCAAGGTAAGATGGAGGAGACGAAGTTATCACCTCCATCGTGGTCTGACATGCTCATGTACTCAGATCAGTGCTGTTTCAGCAATCTTTAGATTTTTTTAGAAACAGGATGGTTTTGTTCAGCTGCAATTTTGTGTATGTGTGTGTTTAATTTTCACTTTTCCACTGTTAATTATCTGTTTCTTTAAAACAACAACAAAAAACACCACTACCAACATTAAAAAAAGCCTTGCAAATGCAATTTAGTGGGCAGTAAATATGTGTTGTATCATGATAAAGTTCTGAAATTCTGCCCAGTAGTTATTAAAAACTCATTCTTTGCAAAAATTTGTCTTAAACACAAACACAAATCACTCGCTCACTTCTTTGTATAAGAAAGACATGAGACTTTGAAATGTTTTTTGATGCATATCTCGCTTTTTCTGCACAATTGGGTTTGCAAAAGAAATTAGGGGAAATTTTGCTTGTCGTTTTGCACATGGGGTATTATAGCTTGCACTGGTTTTACATGTGTTGCAGTGTTTGTCCAGACAAATATGTATTAGTCACTCCTAATTCTGGAAACCCACCACAAAATTTGAAATCTTTTTGCTTCTATCCATGCACAGTTTGGTTTTGAAAACCTTTTTTGATACTTCTTATTTTTTCTCTCATTCGTTGCCTCTAGCATAGAGGACCTCAAGTTCTATGCCTGAATATTTTCTACTGTCTGGTTCCTTTTTGTGATTTTAGGAATTTGGAAGACTCTTTTCTGTGGTGTTGTGATGGTTTTTTGCCCTGCTGTGTGTGTTCTCAAAAACTATTGCAATGTCTTCAATCGAATTTGCACCCATATTTCTTTCTTTAGAAAAATAATCTTATGTCATACCTTGAAAAGAATGCCAAATAAAAAGACATTTCATGTGTTGCTTTAAAATGCAGTTTGGAAAATAAATTTCTTTGTTGGCCTTTTCTCATAATTTGTGCCATGCTGAAACAAAATGTGCAGATTGGTGAACAATTTGTTATAACTACTAGTAAATCCTTTGAAATTCAATTTTTAAAAAATGACAAAGGTAGTTAGCATCATTTTAAAGTTAATCCCATTGAATTTCAAGCCTAGGGAAATGAATGTGCAATCAAACTTTAAAATTTTATACATATAAGTTAATTTATGACAATTGTTCACTAACTTTGTGGCACCAAAGGGTTAATATTGCAGAAGTGAGGTGCCAAAGTACCGATCTACATGTATCTAGGGGTTAATGATCAAAAAGGCTTCCATTTATCATCAGCCCTCACCATGACGTGTTGCATCATGATAAAAATTAATACGTGCCATGTTGGTGCTGTGATGACAGCTGTCTTGGTATTATCACTTCATGTAACGCTGCTGCTGCTGCTGCTGCCCCTCCTCCTCTGCAAGAACATTACACCAGCAAGCTCTGAGATTCGAGAAGCATCATGAAGCAGCGCAAGTCTGTACGCTTTCTTTAGTTTTACCAATTGCAGCTCTGGCTGTGGTGGTGGTGCAGTAATCGGGAGTTTTCCATGCATTGTGCAGTGTGTTCTTGCAGTATTTTGTACCTTGTGCAGTGTAGAAGTGGGGAAGGTTTCAGATTTAATGTACCGTTGGATTGCGATATTGGTAAGTGATAACTTTGGTTTTGAATATGCTAAGTGGTATTTTAGGTAAGTGCTTGTGATTACTGAATATTTTTCTTTTTTTTGCCTTTATTTCTTTCCATTCAACCACCTGATACTCCATCCCCATCTCTTCTTCTTTACAAATATCTTGGCTTCTTATCCCACATCCTCCCTCTTTTTGTTGCTTTTACTGTCTATACCGGTTTTCCGCTTTTCCTCATTCCTATTTTTCTCCCATCTCCCTGTATCTCTGCTAATTCCTTGTTTGTTTGTTTTTTCTTCTCTTCTGTTATCTCTACCATTTGTCTCACTTCTCTTCTCCCTTCTACTTTCTTTCCATTTCTCACACTCTTATCTTTCCCGTCTTAATACTGTTTTGTTATTTGACTTTTTTCCTTTTCCTTTCTTTCTCTTTGTCTCTTTTTCCCTCTCCCCATCTCCCCCCCCCCCCTCCTTCCTACTACCACCCACCTACAGGACATGAAGCACCAGCTGGTAACAATGCGGGACACCATGGAGGTTAACGAGCAGACCATCTTCCAGGTCCAGGACGAGAAGCGACGGGACTATGAGGGCCGCATCACCAGGCTCCAGGCCCAGCTGCAGCAGGAGAAGGAGTCCTCGCTCTCCCAGCAGAGGTCCCAACAACAAGAGGTGAGGGAAAATGAAAAGTACGATACAGTAAAACCTTTCTGTAGAGGCCACCCATGGCAAAGAGAAAAAGTGGCCTTTGTAGGTAGATAGCTTTTCTGGACAGGTTCTACATGTCACAGTGAGGGGACGACAATATTTAAGTGAATTCTAGAGACAGGTAAACTTTATAGAGAGGTGTCTATTTACAGTCTTGACATTTTAAATCAGAATTGGGTATGCGATAGTGTAAATACATGTAAAACATTTTTCTCTGATTGTGAGATCAATTAATATATTTTTTGTGTAAAATGTTCCTTGTTTTTTTCAAGGAATTAAACAGGATTAAAGTCACTGTCTTCTCGATATGACTTTTTTTTCAATCGCACATAAGGACTTTTTTCCTAGGATATCAGATGCAAATTCAGGATCAAAGTTCTGCAGCATTTGTATTTCACTACAAAGAGTGATTTTCAGCTGAGTAACATCGAATTACATAAAAAGTTCAATCAAACACACAACCTAATAAAACTATAGTCTGAAAGACTCCGCTATTCACATGGCTGCATAATTGATAAGCTTTGTGTAATTTTCACATTAGGAACCCTATGACCCTCTTCCTTATTGGTGATTAAGCCCAATATCCGTCAAAATTGCATTATCCAATATATGCCCAAAGTATGTCGCTTCATTCCCGTTTTAAAACTTGTGTACATGTCTATAAGTGTTCGTGAAAAAGTCAAGTTATGTTTTCCACAGACGTTATCCTTTTCAGTGTTGAATGTGGTGATATTAGGCCAGATTTTGATGACCAATTTGTAGTATATAACATTTAGGATAAAGAAAGATTTGTCTTTCTGTTTTCTGTCTGTTTGAAATCCAAGATGGTTTGTGTAGTTAGTTTTGAAGAAATAAGGTTTCCATCAAGATGAAATCTGAAAAGTTCCTTGATTATAGAAAACTCTCCTCTAGACATAAAAACATGTGGGTTTATTATACAAATTTGATGGCTCTCTTTACTCCAGTTCCCTATATCCCTCTTTTTACTCCAGGAAAATAAAAATTGCATGTGAAAATATAAATAGGCTCGTCATTTTATGTGTTAATAAATTAATTTGGAATGATAACATATCTTACAGGAAAGTGCTAGGCAAAACTGAAATCTGTACCAAAAATTACCCAAAAGAGAAAGACTGCCTTGTTATGTTACTTTGTCTCTCTTAGACCTACCCATAGTACTCCCTTCATAAATTTCTGTATACAATGTTCAAGTACTTTCAGATGATGAACAACTGTTACCGAACTGATTTTTGTGATGACAACGTATTAATCACTTGATACAAAGCATGCTTCCTAGCTTCATCGATCTCTTGAGCTAGGACCTGACATGTGGATTCCTAATTAGTTGTTCTAGCTTCCTGTTACTGTAGGAAATAGGGGTAGTGGATTGCATAAGGTGCAACATGGGCAGGAAATACCATTAATGCTCTAATTAGGTTCGGAGGGTGAGAGAACCCGCAGTGTCATATTAGGTTTGACCTGAAGGTTTGAGGACTTGATTGAGAAAAGGTCAGGGAGAGTTTGTAATGGTAGTGTCTTTTACTTGAACACATCTTTCGATTCTCTTTAAAGGTACTACATGTTTTGATAAAAAAAAAAAGAATTGGACCCATTTTTTATGCCTGATAATGTAAATGCACGTAAAAATGAAGAAATGATAATAATCTTTTAAGGTACTAAATGATGATTGTTTTCCTTGAAATTAAGAACATGTCAATTTATATACATGTGAATGAAATCTTCAGAGAGGGCTTTGTTACAAGCAAGAAATAAGTGATTGTGCATATAAAAACTAGAACCATGAGCTAAACATTTGGAAATTGTAAATGATGGTTCTTTTTCGAAAATGATGGTTTACCTGCAATAAAATCTGTTGTACATCACTTATTTCTGTGGGAATGAACTCCATTGGGGATATGATGACTATCACAAATGGGCAATTCCAGCGTAACGGACATGACAAGTAGACAGATTTTTGCGCTTTCAGAGTATTACTGTTTAGAATGTGCAGTATCCAAACAGTTCTTGCAGAGTTTAACAGATGCATAAAACTATCAGTTACATACATGATGAATTTCACAAAATTTCATGGAACGGATGTTGAGAAAATGCACTTCTTAACTCCGTAACGGACATGACAGGGCTCGTGTCATGCCCGTTATGCTCAAATTCTATAAAATTTTGTGAAATTCATCATGTATATAACTGATAGTTTTATGCGTCTGTTAAACTCAGCAAGAACTGTTTGGATACTGCACGTTCTAAACGGTAATACTCTGAAAGCACAAAAATCTGTCTCCTTGTCATGCCCGTTACGCTGGAATTGCCCAAATGTTAAATGAATGCTACCTCTCTAGCACTTAACCCATTGGCTACTGGAACCGGGTGGCCCCTAGATTAAGTCTATGAGAAATAGAGAATTCAGTGTTCAGCAGGTTAAGCTGGACCAAACTCCGGTCTCGTAATTAATGCACCCTCTCTCTCTTCATTCTCATTTTTAAATGAAACCCATTATTTTCATACATATTATATATTTCATCTTGAACAGATTTACCGACTGGAGCAGGATAGGAAACACCTGAAGGTGAGACTTGAGGAGATGCAGAAGGAGATATCAAGACTCAAAGACAGTGGCAAGAAGGTGGAGGAACAACAATCAGTATTAGCTGAAAGTCAGCAAGAAATCACAAACAAACGATATGAGATCAAGCGTCTCGAGGAAAGCGTGAAACGCTCCAAAGAAGAACTCCAGTATGAGAAAGAAAACGTGAAGCGATTACAAATTGAACTGGACAAGACAAGGTTGCAAGCAACAAAGAGGAACAATGGAAACCACCAGCAGTTGTTGAGTAAGAAGGATTCTGAGTTAGCGCAGGCAAAGTCGGACACTAAAAAAACAATGGACCAAAGGGACAGCTTAATGCTGAGGGTGAAGAATCAGGGCGAGGAGATTGACAGGTTGGGGGCGCTTGTCAAAACGAAAGAGCAGGAGCTGGCCCAGGAGAGGTGCGAGGTGGCTTATTTGAAAGAGGTCAATGAGCGAATGACCTCTGCGCTGAAAGTGAAGGAAGGGGAGAAGGTAGAAAAAACAAAAGGAAGCATAGAGGGGAGTTCACAGAATTCTAGAAAGTTGGATGTGATTGAGTTAGAACTTGGTAGAACTGTAGAAAAACTGAATCAGCTGCAGACGGAGAAGGACATGGAGTCCACTCGGCTGCAGAAGAGAGTCTCGGAGAAAGACGCGGAGATTAAGAGACTTCAAGGGAGGTTACGTGAGCGGGTGAAAGTCAGTGAGCGAAATAATAATGATCAGAAGACTAACCCTGCCCAGAGGCGGCTGGAACAGGATAGGTTGGAATTGCAAGCAAAATTAGCAAAGCGAGAGCAGGAGCTTAAGCAAGCGAGACAGCAGCTATTGACACTGCAGACACAGGAGCGTCATACAGGTCCAGCACTGTCGAACTCCATCCTTCAAAAGAAGGAAGCAGAGCTGAAAGCATGCCAGGAAAAGCTCCACCAACGAAATGCTGAGATCACCTACATCAGGGATAAATTGCATGAGCGTGATGCAGAAATGACTGCCTTGAAAGTGAAACTGGACAGGGTGCATAGACAAAACCCTGAGAATGGGAGAAGGTCGGGCTCCTTAGACAGAGAACTCTCTGGGACACGAGCGGCCAAACAGCAGCTTGAGTCACAGGTGAAGTCCCTGCAGGAGGAGAATGCCCGCCTCAGGGACAAACTAAGTCGAGTGGCCGTTGGGGTGAAAACACTCTCTGAAAGCCACATGAACCTTGCAAAACTCTCCATGGTACCTTCCGTTCCAGATAAACCAAAGTTTGAGCGTACAGACCCTAAGGCTGTTGGTCAGCTCCAAAAGGAGGTTGGGAACCTGAAGCAGGAGATCTCGCGTTTGAAGGACGACAAGGAGAAGCAGACTGCAGAGTTCCGCAGGGAGCATGGCATCTGGCAGGAGGAGAAGCACCGAGTCATCGCCTACCAGAAGCAGCTGCAGCTCAACTATGTGCAGATGTGCCAGAAGAATAAAAAGCTTGAGCAAGAAGTCCAGCAACTTACCAAAGAACTGGACAATGAGGAGGTTATACAATGTTGATGACCTCCTTTCCTCTAATCTTGGAGTCAGTGTGAGGACAGTTGGGTGTATAACGGAGACATGCCTGGATCATAATTTCATAACGATTGTTGAAAGGTCATACAATGTTGATGAACTTTTCCCTCTTAATTGGGGTCAGTCCCAGTAGATGATTGGTGACGTAAATGAGACATGCCTAATGTAAAATGTTTGAACTGTTTGAAGGTCATACAGTGCTGATGGAACGAATCCTCCTTGCTTGTAAGGTAGGCTGAAGAATTGAAAGCCTCTGAGTAGAAAATTAATATGAAAATGTCTGCACTGAGCTGTAAGGACATGTTTCCTTGTAAGTAGAGTAAATCCTTCATACTGTCAGCAGGCAAAACTCTATGTGAAGGTAGCTTTAGGTTACACACTCTTGCTTTTGTATGAAAGAGTTGAGTGATATTTTTCTCTGGGGATTGACATTTTGGTGGACTTTATCATAGATAGTCTGTACACTGCCAAGAATAAAATCATGCCTTTGAGACAATTCTATGATTTTTTGGTAGCCTCAAGACATTCACTGCCAGGTTTTAAGACTTCAGTTTTACAAATTGTTTTTTTATTCTGTTGGCATTGAGGTATTGTATTATTGACTGCACAACTCAGCGCTGAAATAAGTACTTTTTAACATAAACTCCCACAAATTCTGTGAAGGCCAGTGATGAACATAGGTCTTCTTTTCAAAATGGAGCTGTTTTAACAGTAATCTGTGGTTTTGGCGATTTTATGTATTTTTTCACATTTTTACATGAGATCAAATTATTTCTGAATGGCATTCATTTATCTTTTAAAATAAATAAAGAAGTGCCAATGACGAATTTAAAAAGAAAAAGGAAGCTTGTCTATCAGATTTGAAAAGAAATGAATGACTCAGAAAAGTTTATATAATGATACAGACATGAATATTGCTAGGAAAAGCATTCTGTGATTATTCCTTAATACTGCAAGTTAGCAATGCTAGCTGCTAAAAGAAAAGGAAATGAATAAATTTGATATTGCAATTTCATTTGAAGTTGATGTAGATGAGATGAATTGAATATATGCAAGTTTCGGGTTACAAAGTCTTCATGGTTAAGATTCTTCAAATGCAACTCATTAAGTAGACAACTGCAAGAATTTCATGTACTGTATAAAGTACCATGTGTATGCAAGCTCTATTTCAGTATAACTCAACTATTTTTGAAGCGCAGATTTCTAAACTCATATTTGATTTTGCACTTACATTTTTTTCTTTGTAGTAGTATAGTAATATATTAAAAATGCAATGGGTATCTAACTTTTTGTCTTCCATGACAGCTCATTGGGTGTTTATTCAGGCTGATGAAATTTGTGAATTACACAGTAGTCCACTGCATATAAATGTGAGCACCACATCGTATGAAATATGCATTCATTTTTACTGGCAGTATTGGAAGAGAAATCACTGCATGCTGTTATGATTTTGTGTTACCTTTTTTTTCAAAATCATTGGACAAAATTAAATTGTATGGACAGTTCTGTGATTCTTGAATGGAATTTAAATGTCAATAGTCATTGGAAATAATATGTACCAATCACCAAAATACATTTAGCTCTGAATGTTAGGAAGTTCATTGTCACTATACTATATTCAAGATATGAGCTTCAAATGTAACTTGGATAAAATTGTCCTCGTTTTTACGAACCGGTGAATCCGTGCGCGATGTGCAGAGACGTGAATTGAGGAAAGTGCAAATATAGATTTAGGTGTTCTTGAATAATGGACTTTGCTTTCTTTGCATGATTTCATGCATTGATCTTTTCATTAAAAGAATAAGGAAGCACTGGCAAAACAAACATGATTTGTTTTGTCCAAGGCACGCTGATTCGTTGCTTCGTGAAAACGATGATGAAATGATATTGTTTGAGTTCAGATATACCCTAAAAGTGACTAGTGAGAATACTAGTTGACATACGCATGCGCATGAATCAGAGCGTTTACAAAATCGAACCACCATTCCATTCTGCATGCTGTGGTCTTACAAGTATGTTTTCCTTTATTTTCTTCAAACTCTTTAACTGTTAACCCATAGAATTTCAAGGTAAAGTTGATTGGGGGGGGGGGGGGGCTTATTTCACATACTAGAAGTACACTTTTTTCAGGTGATTGGTACTGAACACTTTTGAACCACTGAAAGTTTAAGAATTTCCTTCAATTTGTGACATACCTGGTAATTATCAACATTTCTGCTTTTATAGTGACAGTTTAGACGATGAATTATGTGGTGGCATGTGACATTCCGACATTCAGAAAGAGAACTCTCAAAAAGTATTTATATGTATTTTTTACATTATACATTTTTTTAAAATTCGAATATATGGGCTACCATGTGTCATGGTAGTAATAATGACCATGTTTGCCGGGAGCCAGGCGAAAGGGCGTTAACTTTGCTAATTGTAGTGTCAGTCTCATGTTTGATATTGTATCAGTGTATTGATAAGCATATGGATGGGATCATGGAAGGATAGAAATGGTTTATACAGTTTATATTTTTTTCAAATGTACAACAACGGTGCTTATATAGATGAACAAGAGTTGTTCATGTTTTATATTTTTATCAGCAAAAAATCTGCTGAAGAAGTAAGGAAATGATCAGAAGATGATGAGGATATTTTGAAAAATGAACACAATTGGCGATAAGAAATGCTTGATGGAATGAAGGATAAAGGTTACAACTTCTTTTCATTTGGTACATGTAGTCTAAATTATCATCTTCTCTTTTTTATTTTCTTTTTAGTCCTTCATATTCTCTGTCTATCTAAATGCATTTCGACTTTATTTCTTTGTTCCACATTTGTCTTTTCCCACATGTATCATTGGCCAGAATACACGAGAGGATAAACCCATGGGGTGGTTGAAACCCCCACCTGGTTTTTTCAAGCGTGCATGCGCAAAGAATCCGGTCCAATGATCTGTTTTCTTTTAGCATGCTCATGGCCAATATATGCCTATTTATGTCTACATTTAGTACACTTAGAGAGCCAGGGAGGTTTAAATCACCCCATGATTGAAACTCTTTTGTGAATTCCGGCCTTTATGTCTGTTTCGGTCTCTGTCCCAGTACCCCATTCCTTTCTTTACATGTCAAGTTTTTGTTTTTTTGTCTTCATCTCTGTCCTGTTACATTCTTGGTATTCTTTCTCTCCAATTTTCCTTTGTCTCTTTCTCTCTCCTCCCCTCCCTCTCTCTCTCTATCTCTCTCTCTCTAATCAATAATAATAAATGTAATAATAATAATAGCCCTTATTTACCCAGGGTAACCACTTTAGCTATCAGCTAATCTTCCAGCGGGCCCTGCATAACATAATTGTTATTATTACCCTTCTCCATTCTTATATGCCGAGCGCCTGGCTAGAAGGCAGAAGGTCCCATATTTGTAAGTCTTTGGTATGACTCGGCCGGGGATCGAACCTACAACCTCCCCGTTCATGAGGTGGACGCTCTATCAATTGAGCCAACATGCCCGGTCTCTCTCCCTCCCTCCCTCCCTCCCTCCCTCCCTCCCTCTTCCTTTTCCCTTCTCTTTCCACCCCCCCTCTCTCTCTCTCTTAAGCTCTCTCTTCTAATTCTCCCTGTCTTATTTTATTTTTATTTACTTAGAACCCTTAATCTTCCTATTTCATAGACTATTATAAGTTATATGTTTGTATTTTTTTTTCTTATGCAAATCAAATTTTGAACATTGATTGCTTTCTTTCTTTCTTTCTCTTGAACACCCACAAGTATTCATTCTTATTTTATTCTAATAAGTATGTCTTTGTTTCTGTAGTGGGATTATTTTTTTTATTCCAGATTGTATATACAGTAACAGGAACATTAGGCTTTGAACCCTGTGATGGAGTTGAGTCTTTTATTATTCTACAACATTGTTGTATATTATTATGTATGAAAGAGATGTACTATATTTCATTTGCTAGCAATGTGTAGCAATAACAAGGGGCTTCGCAACCTGCATGCTTTATGTGAAGCTGCAAGTAGTTGATGATATTCTGAAGGGGGTCTCATAAGTATTAAGTAAAAAAATGTTTCTTATCAAGCATTTAAAACTTAAAGGTTAAAGATAGGTTTGTTCTTGAATGTCCTTTTTTTATGTGTAAATTATTATGAGGGTACAACATTAATGGGGAAAAACCCTCAGAATTCATTTCCTATTACAATATTTTTTCAGTTTACAAAGCACCATGAATTTCAGTTTTGAAAATTCTTTTATCCCTGTATTTACTATCTCAATAAGCATGTAAATGGGTATAGATTACAGACTAGTATTCTTTTCTAGTATCTGCTGTTAAATTTTTTGAATACATGTAGATATTGGGGAAAGACCCCAAGTTTATTCATTATTATTGGAACTTGTGGTTCTCATTTAAATTAAGATATGCCATGATCTTTAACTTTCTTTTTCATAGAAACTAAACAGAACTTTATTCTTTATTTGTAGCATTATGCATTACAACTTCCAAGTCTTTTCACAAATCGTTTTGTGTATTATTAGACTGTGTATTATTTTCCTTGTAGATGTTTTATCATTTTGTTTTAACAAAATATTATGAAAGACACTGTTGTCAACCAATGTACAGCCTTTTATTTATCACCATGTATTATGTTAGTTTCCTTCATATTTTTGAGGCCCCACACCTTTTGACATGACTTTGACTGGATTTTGAAAGAAACTTAAGTAGGATTTGATTTGAAAATCAAGATATGTACATATCAATTCTTCTTGACTGAGGTATGTATAGAATGGTTTGGAAGTAGAGATACACATCCACATGTATCAAACCTGTTTGGTACTTTACAGTGGACCAATCACCAAAAGACATTTCTCTGAATGTTACAGGTTCCACATCACTATACTTTATTCAAAATATGGGTCATAAATATTGCATGTACTTCTAAAAAATGATACTGCAAGCTCGAAATACTCTCAATTGGCATAAAAGAGGCAAGTGAGTGGACTAGTCTCATTTGCGCATAAATGAATTAGGGCATTGGTGGAACTTATTCCACTTTGATTCCACGTGACATCTTATTTTATCCTGTATTTTCTCTAAACTCCTTAACCGTTCACCACTAGAATGCTGGGTAAAGTTTTGAGGGGTTATTTGACTTATTTCACATGTACTAGCTACAGACAAATTAATTTTCAGGTGATTGCTACACTTCAAATATTTCAGTTTAAGATATATTCAATGTCTTAATATTCATTTGGTGGGCATGTGACTGACATGGCATCGCTACAACCGAGCTGGTCAGGCCTTTTCTCTAAAAATAGGAAGACTCCCTCACTGTTAGTATCCAACAATTTCAGTAAGTGTTCAGTATGGGCACTAATCAGAAAATAATCACATTTGAAATTACTACATCATACTTCATTTTCTTTAAAAATCCAGTTGCAGCCATATTGTTGTGTGTGTGAAATGGCCTTTGTGGACCCTTGACCTATTTTTGTTCCTTCAACTTTGACCTCTGCCATCCATGTTTCATTAAAATGTTGAAACAGTGATACATCCATGATCCTTGTATGTGTATGAATTTTTTTCCCCCAATGATTTGATTTATGCTAGGATATTCGATGTATGAAAGATTGAGCGAGTGCTGATGAGAACAGGCTGATGTATCCATGTGCATGTATTTGCTTGCAAGATTATCATAGGTTTTCAAACAATACCACCTCAAAAACTTCCATCATTAATCCTCGTTTGATAATACTTCATTACATATTTACACCCTGATGTTTTTGGCAAGTGAAAAAAAAAGTTTGGATGTTTTATGGAAGTTATAAATACGAGATTACAAAATTTGAAGGAAACACTGGGGGGGGGGGGGGGGGGGTTCCAAAATAGAGGAAGAATAGGTTTCTGTAGGAGGATATCACTTTTTTTCCACTTAGCATGTGAACATGTTACTTGAAAGCAAGGATACCAGTAGATGTTCTTTTCCATCACATCAAGATGTCTTACATAAAATTTCATATGACATCCAATGAAATTCAAGCACGAGAGTTAGGAAAAATTATGACATAAACACAACACTGGTGAATAAAACTCTTAATACTGCATGCTTCCTCTGGCTCAATTTTTCATTTTTTTTTTTTTATTGCATTCATGTGTTCATACAAAAAGTGTATATATTAAAACATGATTTAACATGCTTATAAATAATTCCCAGTTTCTCTTTCTATTTGTGTTCTTTCTTGCACAAAATACACCTTTTCTTTTCCAGGAAACATTGCATATTGATACAAAAGATAGTTCACACACATTGCTACATTCCTGAAGTAGAATAGAATACTCTACTTATTTTTAAGACCTTCCTCTTAAAAGCTACATTACTCTAAGCCATGTTTAGATCTATACCATAAGACCATTGCAGCTCCAATAATCTTGGTCCTCCTATTTTAAGACATTGTTCAATGAAGCTTCCTACATACATGTACATGTAAAATCTGTAGTGTTTTCCTGCTGAGGTCCATTTTCAATACCTAATGAGTAACCAGTGCCCAATATACCATGCTAGTAAGGTAGATCTGGGCACCATTTCATGAAAGTTGTCGGTCTCTTGACAATTTCAGTAAATCCTTGGTTTTGATTGGCCGAGAAGCACTGGTCACTGACTGTTACTATGGTAATTGTCAGAGAATGACAACTTGTCAGTGCTGACAACTTTCATGAAACGGTGCCCAAGGTAGTCTGTACCTTCATATAGGTGATGGCAGTTAGATTTGATATGTGGAGCAGGCAAGAAAACATCTTGTGATTTCAGGGGTCATCTAAGGTGACTGTACATGTACATAATATCTATTGCAATATTGGAATACCGGGATAACAGCAGATAAATATCGGGAACTGAAAAATCATACAGCAGAAAATGTGACATCCAGCCCTCCTATGTGAGTGAATCAGCATCCAATTCACCCATTTGCTGCAATTGCTAAAGCAACAAAACAAACTTTAACAGGGTTCATCAGAAGGGGATCCGTTTTCCTACCAAATCCAAAAAATTCCTAGGCTGAATCCTCAAATTCATGACTCTTCATCATCCTGTCCATTGAAGACTGGTACCCTGGAGAGAAGAGCTTGTTCTGCAAAGTCTTGTATGATTTTGATAGGTCCATCTCCATAGCATATAAGCTTTTCAAAAGGGCAGATCTCTTTGCCAGCAAAATCCAAAAACTTCCCTGAATACTCAATTCAAATTCTCTGTCAGTTCCCACACTGTCTCAACTGAGTGAGTACTCTTATCAAAGTTTAGACTTAGTAAGAGCAACGTTCTTGTTGTGTGTCCTTGATAAGTTAGTGTCGATGGTGTGTCCAAGGTTCATCAGAAGGGGATTTCTTTTCCAGCAAAATCAAAGAACTTCCCTGAATCCTCAACTTTAAGATTCTCGATCACTTTCATCATCCTCTCGACCGAATATTCCGGTGTGAAGAGCTTGTCCACTGGGACATTCTTGTGGTATGGCCGTGATAAGTCGGTGTTCACTGTCCCAGGGTGTAGACTGATGCAGATCACCTTTTGCTTTCCCCTCGACAGCTCGATGCTCAGGTTCTTGGTGGCCATGTTGAGGGCGCTCTTTGACATACGGTAGCTGTACCATCCACCATACCCTATGAAAGGGGGATCAAGACAAGTAAAACCGAATATATTCTCATACAACAGCTGTAATTTTGAATGCTCAGTTTAAACTCTATCATCTGGATGATCACTTAGTTTTCCTTTCCACCATTACCAACACTTGAACTCATGAGGATTGAGTTTCTTTGAAACTGCAGTGAATGTATTTCTCATAGATCTTATAGATGCAGTGGCACAAAAACATGTGTCTGGAAAATGGAATGCACGCTGCTGTTCGCACTATTACGGATGTGTTTTTGTATGCTACTCTGTTTCAGCTATCTTAACTCGAGTCTTCCAATAATACCTTCATTTGCAGAAGGGGGGGGGGGGGGGCAGTCACAGAATTGAATGCAAGCAATGCCTGACTAGAAAATAGTGGCCTGTAAATGGAGAGATATCATGGATTACTTGTTTTCGTGTCTATAATTCTACAAGATCACTATCAGATGCAAAGTTTGCATTTAACTTATCAATATCATCTTGGCTTTCTTAAAGTGGTCTAGAGGGTTTTTTTTTAGACTACCATTCTTCATACTGATGGTAAAACCAGTTGTGCAGAGTCTGTGTTAAAAGCACTATGAACAAAAAAAAGAAAAATGAAAAGAAAATAAAACCTGATAAAAAGCAGCCTTCCTCACCATTGTCTGATATTGAGCCCACCCTGGCAGACATGTTGACCAGTACTCCTGAGTGACCACTTGATGAAGACTGTCTGAATTCTCCACTTCCTTTGTTCAGATGCTCTCCAAAGTATTTGGCCATCAGTAGCGGACCAAAAGCATTGGTGGAAAACGTTGTTGCCAGACCCTGTACACAAAGAAATATTAGACATATGCATTTTCCAATATTCAGGTGTCAAAGTATAAAAAGTTAAGTACAAAATTTCCAGTGACATCATCTTTCTGATACATGTAAAAAAAAGTGAAGAAAAGAGAGAAGTGATATCAACTAAAGGCTGGAAAACAATCTTCTGTTACATGTGTGACCAGATTTTGAAGATGCATTAAATGTTGGAAATCTCTGAATTATCTTTAAAGTCACTTAGAGCCAAAATCATGTGATTCGCAGCTTTAAAACCAATAATTTGCCGGAACTTCTCTTTCTCTCTCTCTCTCTCTCTCTTTCTCCTTCATTTTCAGAAGCATGAGATCCTAACATGTCCTATAATGAAGTTACAATTAAGTTTACCTCTAGTGATACAGCTCTTAGACTGGTCTCCCCTCTTCCTGATGGATGCAACATCCCAGCACAGTTGATAAGCAGGTCCAATCCTCCGTTAGACTTTCCGTTGCCATGGAGATGCTGCTTGACTTCCTGAGCAGCAGATGCAATCTGCTCCTCATTGGAGACATCCAACTGCACAATCTGTTTTTTTTTTAAAACAAGAGATTCAGATTATTTTTCATTTAATTTCAATCATGCAAACTATGGAATACATGTACATTTACCCACCTATAATCCATTTACAGAAATCCTTGAAATCCATACTCTGCAGAGACAAAATACAATCCCCAGCTGATAAAAGTATTTGTTAGCATAAATAATATGCTGGTCAGTTTTGTAATTCTGAACAAACATAAGTTGAATATAAAACAAACAAAAAACAAAAAAAAAAGAGGAATGGATCATAATAATCTTTAGAAATAGTGGAGAATATGGGAGCAGCAGTGTAGTGACAGCAGAAACCTGAGCCTAGGACAAGTCTATATGACTTTCATCTGGCGTAAATATTCAATATTGAATGACAAGCGCCGTTAAATTAAAAACAACAACAGATGTTTTTGGTACAGCTTACAGGTTCTGTACCAGGTCTGCCAAATCAATACAATGGTGTACCGTACTTTATAAGAAGAAGAAGAATGTCCTTTCAGCTCTCAGATTACCGGTTATTTTATGAAAATAATTTTGATTTTGGCCAGAAATGTCAATCGCAAATGCTTCCCTACAAATCATCTGCACATTATCCCTGCTGCTGCTGCCACTGGGAAATATATTTTTGCTTGCACACAAATGGATACAGTACACGTTTCTGGTCCCCCTATTCTCCGGTTTTGCTATGACTTGATTCGGCATAATCGTGTTTCAGGCCCCACTCAATTAATGCATGGTGAGTGGGGCTGATGCCCACATACATCATGATCGATTATCTCTCCTGACCTAACTTAGACCACAGCTATCTAGGACAGAAATGGAAGACGACGGGCTTTCAAAATTTTTTAAAAAGAATGTGTTGATCGATCATCACGTTTAATCATCATTATCTTCTTTTAAAACTCTCTCTTATATATACTCGTGTTAACGGCCCCACCAAACGCGATTCAAATATGATTAATACAGCATCGGGGCTGATGAGCACAGTATATATACTCGTGTTTGCGGCCCCACCAAACGGGATCCAAACGTGATTAACACAGCAACGGGGCTGATGACCATCAGCCCCACTGCCGTGATAATCAATTCATAATCCCGTTTGGTGGGGCCGTAAACACGAGTATATATTAGGGAGTGGTCAATCGAGTAATGTTAAAAATGTGAAAATGTAAAAATGAGTTTCATGATCGATCAACTATTGAACGAATAATAAAATGTAGACCGTATACTTCGTGGGGAATCAGCCCCACATTCAAACTATATTAGAGGTGGGGCCTGAAACACGATATTGCCCTTGATTCAAAGCGAAGATAATTCTGTGACAAATTAAAACTGGATTTTGCACTGACATACCACAGACAGACAGACGGTAATGCCCTTACACTGAGCCTGAAGCGGCGGGCTAGGGAACCTACCTGAAGTCTGCTCGGGTGTTCATCCCGCAGTTCTCGCAGCTCCGCTGCGCCGTCCGGCTGTCTGCAGGTTGCAATCACAAGTTCCGCAGGCCGTTTATTCAGCAAATGTCGACAGAATTGTAATCCTATCCCTCTGCTTGCTCCTTGCACCAACGCAGAACCCATCATAGTCCTTACAATGTATTTCTTTCTTGTAAATACGCGATTTTCTGTTCAAAATTTGCACGGGTCAAGCACAGTAGCAGCAGTAGACACAATCTTGCGTAATTATGCATCTGAATTATGCTAGAATTCGAATGTCTTACGTAAAGGATTAATTTCGCGTTACCAACCTAAAGCTCTTTAGCGATCCAACTAAAACGGCACGGTTTGGGGAATCTTCCAGGGCTTTCAGTGACAATAAAAGCAATTTACTGGGTCATTTCTTCAAGTCTTTATTTTTCGAGAAAAAAAAAATCTACAGCTTAAGAACTATTCCCGAACCCCGGTCCCAAACCCTTGTACTGTCCATCAAGGTCATAAAAATTAATAGAATTAGACGTTCGATACAGGGGAAGGCCATGAGCCAATTCGAAACGAATGCCAAGCCCAAGGTGAAACAAAATCCGTCTGGTATGGGGAATTTTAAAATAAAAGTGCCATTTGCCTTCTTTCCCCATGAAGCAGGCATGTTATGCACGGGGGGGGGGGGGGGGGGGGGGGGGGGGGGGGGGGGG
>CM057159.1:21745067-21787936 GCA_029962745.1 Echinometra lucunter
AAAAAATTTCTGCGTATGGCCCTGTCTACATTAAATGTATTCCATTTTTACTATATTTCACTTCCTGAGTACACATAAATTACGTTTTACTCATAAAATGAATTCATAAAGCCATGCAGAAACCATGCCAGGTTTATATCCACTTGGTTCTACCAGCAGATGGTCTAATTACCTGAATTGTCTAATACCACGTTGGCTAAACCCATTTGATATACTATCAATTTGGTCTAATACATACTTGGTCTAATTCTCATTTGGTGTAATTGTAATAACCACTTGGCCTAATTGCCAATTCGTCTAATAACCAAACTGTCTAATTGCATTGGTATTAGACTAAATGGTTAGAATCAAGTAGACATTAGACGCAATGGGCATTAGACAAAATGAGAATTAGACAAAATGGTAAATAGGCGAAAGTGGCAATTAGACCAAAAGGTCATTAGACGAACTGTTCTAGACAAAATGGAATTAGACCATGTGGGACGAGACCAAACGGACAGTAGTCAAAGTGGGAGTAGACCGACCGGCCGTTTACCAAAAGTATCACTACATTATCGCATAAAGAAGTTTGCAGTATTGTCAACAAGGTCAAGGCAACAAGAAAGGCTGCATGGTACACCACGTATTACCCAAGGAAATGATGGTTGAATTGGCATGGGAGGAACATATGTTAAAAATACAATTTTTCAAAGAAGAGCATGCTCTAAACATAGATATTTTCTGTATGTACACCTAAATAAACAGAAATAGTATATCAAAATTTTATTATATGAAACTTGTAGGTAATACATGTAGCTGTATATATGAGTGTTCTGAAATTAATACATATTCATATTTTTGTATAATTGCATACAGTGATGTGTTGCTGACTTGTTATTTTCTAAGGTTTTAAGCACTATTTGATTCATATATGAACTACGTTACATATGCCTATCAAATTTATTAATCATTCATGACTCATATTCTGACAATTTGAACATAATATTTTAGAAGACAATTTGCCAGATTCAATAAGAAATTGACAATTTACTGTGATAAGAATGTTCATTAACACATACACACTGAACTATAATTTGTTTTGAGAACTTGTAAAAAGGAAATATCATTATCTACTTTTTAATAATGACTGCAAGAGTAAGACAGTGTGCAGCTCATCTAGATATATGAATTCAGGATAGCCTTAAATAAGATTCTACTATATAATTTCAATCATTTTTTATTCAAAATATTTATTCAAATAATTTTTTTAAACTGTTTTCATTTTTAAATTATGATTATGAACCAAAATTTTCAATAGAAATCAGATTATGATATACTGCAATTCCAATCCAATCTAATTGATGTATTTGTAGGGCACCAATATCTAGCTGCCTAATCAAAAGCACTTATGAGACTAATTCATATTGCAAAGGAAAATATGTAACTAAAGACAAACCTTGTCATAACAAACTTCTCCGCAACGGGGGGGGGGGGGGGGGGGGGGGGGGGGGGGGGGGGGCTCCAAGTACAAAAGAGGGTGTGTTTGTGTGTGTATCATTATTTTTTGGCCAACCAAGTGGTGGAAGGGGGCATGTGAAAAGAAAAAAAATCATGAAATGGGGCATCGACTGCTTTGCATATTAGGGACATATCACGCGAAACATCTGGGCACACCCCCCCCCCCCCCCCTTGCTTAAGGTTAAGGATAATTACAGATGATTATCAAAAAACTTATTCACATTCCACTATCTCCATATAGCCAGTTTGCCACCTGGCACCATATGCCCTTGCCTCTTCAGTTCTTTCAGTTAATTCTGATCCATGAATTTGATACAAGTCCAATTAATAGCACCTACATGCCACCTATGACACCTGGAAATCCGCAATACTCATAGGATCACTGATGGGTAGATTCGATCTCTTCTTTCGTACTTGGAAACTGCATGAATTCTCTCTTCCTGCTTGCGATAGCTTTGGAACCTCTCTGATGTCTCTCCAAACAGATGGTTGTGATATTGATGCCTCATCAGTCATCACCATGCATCCTATGGAATGATCCTGTAATTACATATCAACAGATACCAGGTTGAAAATATTTTCTAAGAAATATTGGCCTTTAAATTTAAAAAATATATATATATGGAGAAAAAAAAAATAAAACAACAGAACTATGCATCATTAATTTGACATTTAAGAAGAAAAAAAAATTGAAAAAAAGTAATCAATTTGTGATTTAATATTAGCATAACAAACTTACAGAAATTATGCCTTCTTTTCATAACATACTTGCTAATACTGCATGAACAATTTTACAAGCAGAGCAAGTCATTTTTAGATGGTGAGAATTGAATGGTGCTCAACTTTTCACTCCTTATAGTAAAAAATATGGAAAAATGAAGTTTGGAATTACATGTATTGTGATATTCTCTCTAAAAATGACATTTTTAAATGATTAAAATATCAAGATGACTTATCAGCATGTTAAAGACCAAGATTTGCTTCCGCAAAAGGATTACACTGTTAAAATAAGTTTAGTGCCTTGCTCAAAAAATTCCATGTAATTAACAATGCCATACATTAAAGAACCTACACATTTAAATTGATTTTCAAATCTCAAAGCACTAACTTCTTCTCATATGCCCCTCTTCTCTTCAATATTATTTGAGGATAAAAAAGAATTAACTTCTCTTAAATATAAAGCAAAAGCAAGTCCAGCTTATAATTGAAAGATTCCACCCCCCACCAACCCCCCCCCCAAAAAAAGAGAGAGAGAGAGAGAGAGAGAGAGAGAGAGAGAGAGAAATGATAAACAATAAAAGCACACATTCAGGGAGAACAACAAACTAATATTTAAAAAAAAAAAAAATAGAGCAGTCAATACCTGCAAGATCACAGGTAGCTATGGTGGATCATTTCGTTCAAGCATGCTGATGAGGCAGAGTGCATTCAAATGGATTCCTCTGGTCCAAGGGACCTTGTTGTTTTCTGTCAGCTCTCTGTATGTAAAATAACGTTGGAATTAGACGCAAAATTAAATACTGAAGGCAAGAATTATTGGAAATGAGTGTACATACAATACTACATGTACTGTACATCAACAATTTTTAGGGTCGTTCTCAATCTGCTGTATGCTTCTTATTAATGTGATTGAGAATTCGAGATTCAGTCTCAAGTCAAGGCGTTAATCCACTTTCGTATCCATGCATATATTTCCAATTGTAATGAACAAGTCTGCATTCAGTAAATTTAACATAATGATCAGCAACATGTATTCAATTTTTCAACTGCATTGGAATAAAATTGGACCAAGGAAACCTCGATTTACACAGCTTCGGCCTCCGATTTTGTTGCTCAGTACGATCCTCCGTAGACCAAAGTGTTCTGTCTCTAACAGTCGTCGTTAGCCTCGTATTTTGGTAGGGTCGGCACTCCTCCTTTATAGAGGGTTAGTACAACAGAGACTGTCATGTGTGGATTATGGTTAGGATTGGGATTAGGATTAGGATTAGGGTTAAGGATAGGGTTAGGATTAGGATTAGGATTAGGTAGAGGGTTGGGGTTAGGGTTGGTGTCAGTCACTGTTTTCTATTTCTGTGGGTCAGCTGGGTTGTCAGGAAGAGGTGTGCTGAAGTTAGCGATCGAATGCAAGTGCAAATAATTTATACCCCTAAAACCCAGGATTACCCTTTATTCAATTTCAGGTTAAAAATTGTACAGATCTAGATTTTAGACTCGAATCTACATTAAAGTCTATCACAGTACACATGACATTGATACGTTGCTGACCATCCATGCTCTATGAAATTTGAAGCAGATTCATTCATTTCATTTTCAATTCAACTGGAAATAGACCTAGACTAGGCCTAAGTTAGATCTAGACCTAGATTAGACCGAAGTGTTCTGTCTCTAACAGTCGTCGTTAGCCTCGTATTCTGACAGGGTCGGCATTCCTCCTTTCTAAAAAGGAGTGCCGACCCTACCAAAATACGAGGCTAATGACGACTGTTAGTGTTAGATACAGAACACTTCGGTCTACGTCTAGATCGGTCTAGACTCTAGTCTAGATCCACTCAGGGAGCCATTGGTATGCTGAGCTGTGCAAATTTATGTGAAATGCTGCCCTCTATAGTTGGAGATAGAAATCACTAAAATAATCAACAAATTCTTGGAAAATGTTTGCTTTTTACACCCAGTATGATAACATATCCTATTTTCATTCCATTCCTTCAATTGGATCTAAATTATCTTCATCAAATGAATTTTGAGAAATCTTTTTCTGATCACTGCTCTTGTTCCTCTGTCCCAGAAATGTGACAGAGAACACTACTTTCCTATTGTCAGCAATTTCCACTGTACAGGCCTAATTCAGTGCAAGGTTATCTGATGATAACCTGGCATTCGTGCAAGTGGTCTAGATCGAACGAGTAACGTTAGGTCTACGTCATGTCGCGTGTGATATGACAGTGCATTATAGCACCCAAGTGAAATGTGCAATAATTGTTCATTATCATATAATGAAATTTTGATGAACATCCATTCATTAATGCAGGCTGGATATTATTAGCCGAGACACGAGTTCAAGTCTCACTCCAGCCTTACTCGATCTCGATCCAGTCTTCAACTCGTTGTGATGAAGGGACACAAAAATAAACACCTGGGACTGAAAAATTAACCTGCTTGCGATTATGCTCCACTGAGCTCCACACTGGCGCTCTGCTCCAAACAGCATGCTTTTATATCATCATATTTACTCTTCTGTACAACAAAATACGTACAAATATAATGAAAAGAGAATTTCTAATTAGAAATCTCTAGGAATTGATAAATTACTCACGATTTCATTCTAGCTAGGGCTCGGGAAAAAAGGCTTGGCTCCTCAAGTCTTGCTGCCCAAAAAATTCTTTCCGCTACGCTGACCGCCGGTGGCTGTCTGCTGCACAAAATGCTGCACTCTGATTGGTTAAAACGAGGGTAAAACCATGGTTTCATCTGAAACCACAGTTTCAGACCACCCCAAACAGTTGACTCAAAATGATGACGTAAAAGCAGGAGATGAAACCGTGGTTTCACTTGAAACCACCTTTGTGAATCGCAATTTTGAAACCGTGGTCTGAACCGTGGTTTGAAACCATGGTTTAGACCACGGTTTCAAATGAAACCACCTTTGTGAATTCAGGCCATTAAGAGCAACGTTTTTGTTGTGTGTCCTTGATAAGTTAGTGTCAATGGTGTGTCCAAGGTTCATCAGAAGGGGATTTCTTTTCCAGCAAAATCAAAGAACTTCCCTGAATCCTCAACTTTAAGATTCTCGATCACTTTCATCATCCTCTCGACCGAATATTCCGGTGTGAAGAGCTTGTCCACTGGGACATTCTTGTGGTATGGCCGTGATAAGTCGGTGTTCACTGTCCCAGGGTGTAGACTGATACAGATCACCTTTTGCTTTCCCCTCGACAGCTCGATGCTCAGGTTCTTGGTGGCCATGTTGAGGGCACTCTTTGACATACGGTAGCTGTACCATCCACCATACCCTACGAAAGGGGATCAAGACAAATAAAACTGAATATATTCTCATACAACAGCTGTAATTTTGAATGTTCAGTTTAAACTCTATCATCTGGATGATCACTTGGTTTTCCTTTCCACCATTACCAACACTTGAAATCATGAGGATTGAGTTTCTTTGAAACTGCAGTGAATGTATTTCTTATAGATCTTATAGATGCAGTGGCACAAAAACGTGTCTTTGGAAAACGGAATGCACGCTGCTGTTCGCACTATTACGGACATGTTTTTTAATGCTACTCTGTTTCAGCTAACTTAACTTGAGTCTTCCAATAACACCTTCATTTGCAGAAGCGAGTGGGGGCAGTCACAGCATTGAATGCAAGCAATGCCTGACTACAAAATAGTGGCCTGTAAATGTAGAGATATCACGTATTACTTGTTTTTGTGTGTATAATTCTACAAGATCACTATCAGATGCAAAGTTTGCATTTAACATATCAATACAGTGGAAACTCGGTATAAAGAGATCTGATATAACAATATTCCTGATATAACAAGGTAATATTCCGGTCCCAGTTCTTTATATTTTATTGTTTTTCAACCCTGGTATAACGAGATTTCTGCTATAACAAAGTAATTTTGCTGGTCCCAAGGACCTCGTTATACTGAGTTTCCACTGTATCATCTTGGCTTTCTTAAAGTGGTCTAGAGGTTTTTTTTTCTTAGACTACCATTCTTCATACTGATGGTAAAAACCAGTTGTGCAGAGTCTGTGTTAAAAGCACTATGAACAAAGAAAAAAGAAAATGAAAAGAAAATAAAACCTGATAAAAAGCAGTCTTCCTCACCATTGTCTGATATTGAGCCCACTCTGGCAGACATGTTGACCAGTACTCCTGAGTGACCATTTGATGAAGACTGTCCGAATTCTCCACTTCCTTTGTTCAGATGCTCTCCAAAGTATTTGGCCATCAGTAGCGGACCAAAAGCATTGGTGGAAAACGTTGTTGCCAGACCCTGTACACAAAGAAATATTACACATATGCATTTTCCAATATTCAGATGTCAAAAGTATAAAAAGTACAAAATTTCCAGTGACATCATCTTTCTGATACATGTAAAAAAAAAAAATGAATAAAGGAGAGAAGTGATACCAACTAAAGTCTGGAAAACAATCTTCTGTTACATGAGAGTTAGGGCTGGCTTGTATCGTGTCTTTGTTTGGAGTATTTTGTGGTTTGTTCACGTCTAAACTATTATGGTGAATTCTTTGTGAAATGGGATCAGTGAACTTAGGAGGTGCACATGAATACCAAAGCTTTTCATAGAATCCCCTTTTTTCTTTATCTCAAATATTTCAAATTTTGTTTTTAGTCATACAATATAAACGTATCTTCATTGCACAGAGCCTGCACTGTTTCAAGAATCTTTCATATGCAATTTTTTAAATTTTTATCTGTGAATGGGATAGAATTGGTTGTGTTTGATATCAAGCCGAGTCAGCCCTGACTTTTTTCCCCTCTTGCCAGACTTTCGTTCGGCTGTAGCTGTGCTTCTGTCCTCGGGGTATCTCAATTCTATTTTGTAATGTTATGTATTTTGTAATGTTATGTTTGTTTGTTTGTTTGTGTTTTTTTTTTTTGCCACCTTTTCCAATAATGGTTTATTCTCATTTTGTCTGCTTTTCCTTGTTCATTTTATGTTTTATACATTTATGTATTTTATTTTTATATTGAATCCTGTCAATCATGTAAATATTTGATTCAGTTGATTTACTTTAATAAAACATACACGAAAAAAAAAAAATCTTCTCTTACATGTATGACCATATTTTGAAGATGCATTAAATGTTGGAAATCTCTGAATTATTTTTAAAGTCACTTTTAAAACCAATAATTTGCCGGAACTGCCTAATCTCCACCTTTAATGTTAATGTTTAATCTCCTCCTATAATGAAGTTACAATTAAGTTTACCTCCAATGATACAGCTCTTAGACTGGTCTCCCCTCTACCTGATGGATGCAACATCCCTGCACAGTTGATAAGTAGGTCCAGTCCTCTGTTAGACTTTCCGTTGCAATGGAGATGCTGCTTGACTTCCTGAGCAGCAGATGCAATCTGCTCCTCATTGGAGACATCCAACTGCACTATCTGTTTTTTAAAAAACCAAAGAGATTCAGATTTTTTTTCATTTAATTTCAATCATGCAAACTATGGAATACATGTACATTTACCCACCTACATGTATAATCCATTTACAGAAATCCTTTAAATCCGTACTCTGCAGAGACAAAATACAATCCCCAGCTGATAAAAGTATTTGTTAGCATAAATAATATGCTGGTCAGTTTTGTAATTCTGAACAAACATAAGTTGAATATAAAAACCCCAAAACAAACAAAAAAGAGGAATGGATCATAATAATCTTTAGAAATAGTGGAGAATATGGGAGCAGCAGTGTAGTGACAGCAGAAACCTGAGCCTAGGACAAGTTTATATGACTTTCATCTGGTGTAAATATTCAATATTGAATGACAAGCGCCATTAAATCAAAACAACAACAACAACTGGGGAGTGTTTCATCAACATTTGTTGTCTGACAAATTGTCAGATCTGACATCTTTCCTTGATTTTGATTGGCTGAGAAGCATTGTTACTATGGCAATTGTCGGATAAAACAAACATTGTTGGATAAATCATCCGACAAGTCCTTTCATGAAACGCTCCCCAGATGTTTTTGGTACAGCCTACAGGTTCTGTACCAGGTCTGCCAAATCAATACAATGGTGTACCGTACTTTATAAGAAGAAGAAGAATGTCCTTTCAGCTCTCAGATTACCAGTTATTTTATGAAAATAATTTTGATTTTGGCCAGAAATGTCAAAATCGCAAGTGTTTCACTACATACAAATCATCTGCACATTATCCCTGCTGCTGCTGCCACTGGGAAATATATTTTTGCTTGCACACAAATGGATACAGTACACGTGTCTGGTCCCCCTATTCTCCGGGTTTGCTATGACTTGATTCAAAGTGAAGATAATTCTGTGACAAATTAAAACTGGATTTTGCACTGACATACCACAGACGGTAATACCCTTACACTGAGCCTGAAGCGGCGGGCTAGGGAACCTACCTGAAGTCTGCTCGGGTGTTCATCCCGCAGTCCTCGCAGCTCCGCTGCGGCGTCCGGCTGTCTGCAGGTTGCAATCACAAGTTCCGCAGGCCGTTTACTCAGCAAATGTCGACAGAATTGTAATCCTATCCCTCTGCTTGCTCCTTGCACCAACGCAGAACCCATCATAGTCCTTACAATGTATTTCTTTCTTGTAAAAACACGACTTTCTGTTCAAAATTTGCACGGGTCAAGCACAGTACTTAGCACTAGCAGTAGACACAATCTTGTGTAATGCATCTGAATTATGCTAGAATTCGAATGTCTTACGTAAAGGATTAATTTCGCGTTACCAACTTAAAGCTCTTTAGCGATCCAACTAAAACGGCACGGTTTGGGGAATCTTCCCGTGCTTTCAGTGACAATAAAAGCAATTTACTGGGTCATTTCTTCAAGTCTTTATTTTTCGAAAAAAAAAATCTACAGCTTAAGAACTATTCCCGAACCCCGGTCCCAAACCCTTGTACTGTAAATCAAGGTCATAAAAATTAATAGAATTAGACGTTCGATACAGGGGAAGGCCATGAGCCAATTCGAAACGAATGCCAAGCCCAAGGTGGAACAAAATCCGTCTGGTATGGGGAATTTTAAAATAAAAATGCCATTTGCCTTCCTTCCCCATGAAGCAGGCATGTAGTGCACGGGGGGGGGGGGGGGGGGGGCGGAGAGGTGCGTGTCCCCCTCCCCCACCAAATCAAATCCAGTCTTTGTGGCTGCATCACCCATAGCCACGGTGGCGGTGGGGGCGGTCACCCCCAACCCCCAACCCCCCCAAAAAAAGAAAAGAAAAGAAAAAGAAAAAAGAAAAGAAAAGAAAAAGAAAAAAGAAAAAAAAGGGGGAAGCGCGAGCGAGAAAAGAAAAAGGTAAGAGAGCGCAGGAAGAGCGGAAGCAGAAAAGGAACAATGACAAAGAATCGTCGGTGAAACTCCCCCTCCCTGACTACCCCCCCCCCCCTCCGGGAGGGCGCTCAATATGTAATTCACACACGGCTTCGCATGTTCATTACCGCCTCCCTAAAATTGAAATCCTAGCTACGCCACTGGGCTGTATGGTGCCACTGGTGGAAATGTCTCTTTTTATGTCAAGCTGGGATTTTCCCCTTTTGATTTGATATGCACTCAGTCTCCAATAGATACAAAGATTTCTAGGCCGCTCATCTCTCATAGCGTTGTGCATTATAATAATAATAATAATATACTAATTTATATAGCGCAGAAACTATGTGCATATATTCTACTGCGCTGCAATTTAGAGCTGGTGAAATGCTCTATTATAGGCGCCGAAGCGGGGGGGGGGCAGGAGGGGTGGTCGACCCCCCCCCCCCCCCAGTAAAAAGGGGGAAATGGTGAGAGAACTTCGGAAGAAGAACAGACAAGGAACGATGAAAAAGAAGGTCAAAGCTTCCCTTCGCGCGGGAGGGGGTAACCCCCCCCCCCCCCCGCTCGCTGCACCCTTCCCCCATGCCGGAGTGCGTAAACACTGCCGCCCCTAAAATGAAATCATGCCACTGCTGGTGCTTGCAGGTGTCAGGTGTTTTTTTTATTAGACATGTTAGAGAAATCATATTTTGAATAAGAGGCCAGTATGTACGAAATCGTGTTGAGTGTATTGGTGCGTCTGTATATATTTTTGTGAGTGTGTGAATGAGCGTTTGTGTTTTATTTATTTTAGATTTTTAAAAAACATAAAGCTCCTAATAGGGTGAGCCCCTGGGCTGTTCCCCCTCCCCCCCCCCCCCGATTCAAAACTCCTTCCGGCGCGCCTGTCGTACAAACTGGCAAGTCGGTTTATAATTAGGAGCTATACAACTAGTTTGAAAGGTGTGTTTCTGCTCATAATTATCAACAAGTGAATGTGGCCAATCCATGACACTGATCACAAACTGATAAAGAAATCATAAACGCAATCAACAAAGTGCATTTATTACAATGCCCAAGGATATCCGTCAATCGAATGGATATTGTCAAAAATAGTGAATGTTCGAAAATCTCCACTCGCGGGTCTCGACAATGCTCGACTTTGCTTTAAAAAACACCCGCTGATCCTTGTCTGAACTTGTTTTGCACTTTTTATGTTCGTTATTCCGAAGGTTCGTTATTCCGAAGGTTCGCAATTCCGAAGGTTCGTTATTCCGAAGGTTCGCAATTCCGAAGGTTCGTTATTTCGAAAATGAAATAAGGTTCGTTATTCCGAAGGTTCGTTAGTCCGAATAAGGTTCGTTATTCCGAAGGTTCGTGAGTCCGAAAATGAAAAAGGTTCGTTATTTCGAAGGTTCGTTAATCCGAAAATGAATAAGGTTCGTTAGTCCGAAAATGAAATAAGGTTCGTTAGTCCGAAAATGAAATGAGGTTCGTTAGTCCGAAAATGAAATAAGATTCGTTTTTCCGAAAATTAATTAAACTTCTTAAGTAACAAATCCGGTGTTTTAATTTAAAAAATGATAGGATATTACGCAATAAGAATATTGGTATCGTCTCAGCGGAGGATGATACATTTGTATATTTTTCGGCAGAGCATATGTTGCATCAAAAAGTGGCGTAGATCAAGAATTTTGATTTTGATTTTATCTGAGCAATTGCCGCCTGAGCGAATGGATTTAGAGTGTGTGTTTTTTTTGTGTGTGTTGGGGGCTGTTTGTTGGTCTCGTAACTTACCTCCACGCAAGAGGGATTTTTTTTTGGGGGGGGGGTTGACGGGGTGTGGTTTATTCTGGGGGGGGGGGGTTTCGAGGGGGGTCATTATTTATTTTAACAGCTTCTGCTGCTAATAATAATGATAATAACCATAACATTGATGATATTAGTAATAATAACGGTGATAAAACAAAAACATAAATATGAATAAGAATGATAATGATGGCAGTAATGGTGATAATACTATTAATCATGGTAAAGATGATAAAATCAATTATAATTATTGTTTTTATTTCATTATCATTATCATATGGGATTTGAAGAGGTATTGTATTCCAGTTCGTTTCCCCGGAACAGCATTGTGTGCGGGTGTGTGTGTTGTGTGTACCGTGGAGGTGCCGTGGTCGAGTGGTCTAAGGCGCTTGACTGGAGACGCGAAAGTCGGGAGTTCGATTCCCGGCACGGCACTTATGCCCTTGAGCAAGGCATTTCATCTACATTGCTCTTTTATCGTATACATCAAATGAAAATGCTACAAGCATTATTGATACCAAAGTGTGTATGTGTATGTAGAGGTGTCGTATGGTTTAAGGCGCTTGACTGTAGACGCGAAGATCCGGGGTTCGAACCCAGGCACGGCACTTATGCCCTTGAACAAGGCATTTCATCTACATTGCTATTTTATCGTATTTCAAATATAGTGATGTGCTATATGCATATTGATACCAACGTGTGCATATTTTGTTACAAAAAACAAATGTGTGTGCTGAGGCGATGGGGCTAGGTTTGTACATAGAACCCCTGAAATCCTTGTTTCGATGCATGCCAATCTCACCCCCCCCCCTTCCCAAGGGGAAAAAAAAAGTTTGAGCTCATTTCGTTACAATGGTGAGGTACTAGGCAAAGCAATAATATCAATAGTTTTAGATAATTAAAGCTATTCCATACATGATACTGACTCTTCGAGCCATTGACATTAGCCTATAGTCAGAGGGGGACGGGGAGGGGGGGGGGGGTATATATACATACAGAAGACAAAAGTGACATTGATAAATAGTGAAAGTTATGCTTAAATGCTCCTCCAGATCCTAATTACTAACAGATGAATAAAAAGTAGTTGCAATAGAAAATAATACTACTACTCTCCATGAGAACCTGATTCACAAGCTTTAGGTTTCCTCCACATACACAGTGAGCATTGTTTATTTTATACTTGCGAAATTAGTGTGTATTCCCCCCCCCCTATTCCAAAAAGTTGGCCACGCTAGCTACGAATGGCTGTTCCCCCCCCCCCATCAAAAAAGGGGGGATCGACGCCCCTGTTTGGGGTGTTAAACACTCCATCTATTCTGGTCCAAACAAGCCCCCTCCGGCCCCCGCAGAGCGACATTTTTAAGGTTTACAAGTGGTAAACATCTAATCGAGAATGGATCTTCGAACATGGACAAAACAATGAAAAAATGCATGACCCCCCCCCCCCCCCCCCCCCCCGACATCAGCAGGACTGGCGAAGAGGGGTAAACATAACATCGATTCTTGCATGGATTCAGGATTGAAAATGAACTAGTCCCATAAGCCTATGATCACCCCTTTGAAAGAATCCTGCGGACGTATACGCCCCTGGTCACGATAGATCAGCCCCTCCCCCCATAACTATTGAACAGAAAGGGTGATTCTCCCAACGTCCGTCCCACCCGGCTTTCCCGACTTCGCCACAGATTACTGTATTTTCGGACTAACGAACCTTATTTCATTTTCGGATTAACGAACCTTATTTCATTTTCGGACTTACGAACCTTATTTCATTTTCGGAATAACGAACCTTATTTCATTTTCGGATTAACGAACTTTATTTCATTTTCGGATTAACGAACCTTAAATCATTTTCGGACTAACGAACCGTATTTCATTTTCGGACTATCGAACCTTCGGAATAACGAACCTTATTTTATTTTCGGATAAACGAACCTTCGGAATAACGAACCTTATTTCATTTTCGGATTTACGAACTTTCGGAATAACGAACCTTATTTCATTTTCGGATTAACGAACCTTCGGAATAACGAACTTTATTTCATTTTCGGACGAAAAAACCTTCGGACTAACGAACCTTCGGAATAACTCCACAAATGTTCGGATTAACGAACCCTTTTTCATTTTCGGACTAACGAACATCTAGGTATACGCAATTTGCGTGTTTCGGAATAACGAACCTTCGGAATAACAAACCTTCGGAATAACGAACCTTCGGAATAACGAGCTGTAACCTTTTATTTGGCTATCACAGAATTGTGTGTAGAAGCTGTAAAACAAAAAAGAAATTCACAGAGCTTACAACAATGATTTCAGGAAACACCTATATAGTATTCTTTTGTTACCCAGGCATGCATAGATCGTCACCCAGGTGACAATACATGCGCAAATCATCATTATTAACATTTTCATCAATAAAAATAAGCAATCTAATCTATTAAAATGCTTTATACCGTGTGTCCCAAAAAAACTTAACACTTTTGAAATGGCTGCCAAATAAAAAAATATGTGAATCTGGTGGAAAAGGTTTATATTTATGGATAGCTCATGGACTCAACTTTCATATGAGACCAAAAAAGGCTGAAAATAATTCATGCTTGGGTGAGCACTGCTCACTTTTGTAAAGGGTATGAAAATTAGGTTGCGCAGGAATTGCACCTTTCAATTTGTGAGAGATGAGTCCTTTGGAGGTTATTGAGGGTGATATGACGAATTCATGATCAGTTGCAATCAGTTTAGGTTTGCTGAGTGAAATTTATGGTTTATTAAATCAAAATTTTACGCATGCGTGAACGGGAATTGCATTCATTATTGTAGCATTGTACCTTTCCCTGGTAGACTCAGTGGTGTGTTCATAGGATTCAGGACTGGGTTATGGTACATGTTGCAGGGGAGGTGAGATAGGGTAAGACTTTGTTGGCTAGATGGGATAAGGGTCAAGAAGACAGTATGCCCCCCCCTCTCTCTCTCTCTCTCTCTCTCTCTCTCTCTCTCTTGCTTCCTGTGTGCTGGTGCATATCTTGACAATTTACATTCTTTGGTCTCCACTCCAAAATATCCAAACCACCTTCCCTTATCCGTTATGAAGAGAGCAAGAACGTGCATCGAAGGAGGAGGTGGACATGTGGACCATTTAAAATGAAATCATGCCACTGCTGGTGCTTGCAGGTGTCAGGTGTTTTTTTATTAGACAAGTTAGAGAAATCATATTTTGAATTAGAGGCCAGTATGTACGAAATTGTGTTGAGTGTATTGGTGCGTCTGTATATATTTTTTTGAGTGTGTGAATGAGCGTTTGTGTTTTTATTTATTTTAGATTTAAAAAAACATAAAGCTCCTAATAGGGTGAGCCCCTGGGCTGTTCCCCCCCCCCCCCCCCCCCGATACAAAACTCCTTCCGGCGCGCCTGTCGTACAAACTGGCAAGTCGGTTTATAATTAGGAGCTATACAACTAGTTTGAAAGGTGTGTTTCTGCTCATAATTATCAACAAGTGAATGTGGCCAATCCATGACACTGATCACAAACTGATAAAGAAATCATAAACGCAATCAACAAAGTGCATTTATTACAATGCCCAAGGATATCCGTCAATCGAATGGATATTGTCAAAAATAGTGAATGTTCGAAAATCTCCACTCGCGGGTCTCGACAATGCTCGACTTTGCTTTAAAAAACACCCGCTGATCCTTGTCTGAACTTGTTTTGCACTTTTTTATTTGGCTATCACAGAATTGTGTGTAGAAGTTGTAAAACAAAAAAGATATTCACAGAGCTTACAACAATGATTTCAGGAAACACCTTTATAATATTCTTTTGTTACCCGGGCATGCATAGATCGTCACCCAGGTGACAATACATGATGTACTAACGTGTATACGCAAATCATCATTATTAACATTTTCATCAATAAAAATAAGCAATCTAATCTATTAAAATGCTTTATAGAATGAGAATGACGGACCTGAGCCCCGTTTCATAAAACTTGTTATCAGTAACAACGGCCACATTTGTATGATAAATTTGCTCTCAGCCAATCAGATGTAAGGATTTCAGTAGAGTATAACAGTTATTGCAACTTGTTATTGATAACAAGTTTTATGAAACGGGGCCCAGGCCAGCAGTATCCATTATAGATTACCAGAATACAGTTAACTTTGTACGCATAGGTGTCACTCTACTCGAATATACGTATATACACCGGGGTGCACCGTGAATTCAGTACTTTATTTATTTATTTATTTATTTTGCCTGTATTTTATTCATTCTTTTTTCCTTTTTTTTTGAGTGTCACATTTGAAATAAGCAAACGAGATTTGCATCTTCAAAACAAATTGATAACTACATTTTCTCACTTTGCATTTAGGAAGTATTTAAATGTAGGCCTATTATTCATGAAAGAGGTGAGTGGATATACATTCTGTCTCCCCTCCTTCGATCCATGATTGTCAGACTGTATAAGATAACGCCTCTTGACAACAGAACTAAATGAATTCATAACTTATACCCAACAATATACCTGAAGTCGTCAAAACTGCAGCTGCAGGGGAATTTCATGATGCATGGTCACGTGGTGGTCACTCAGAAGACCCAATTACTTTATTTTTCGGTTGATTTATCATGTGGAAATAAACTAATGGTCTATGACTTGAAATCTAAATTAGAAGATAAACTAAAAAAATGTCATTTTATTATATATTTTCATATCATATTACATTAACCATAGCCGATTCCCCTTTAAGTCCACTTTTAGACGACAATAATGATAAAATTATTCTAAGGATTTAGCACCCTTTCATGGAGAAATAATAAATAAATACTCATGTAAGTTAGGAATCAACATGCCGTAGATGACGCTATTGCACTCCTAAACAGCTTGCTGTACAAAACGTTATAGAGGGAAGGTTACCTTTTATCCCTAATGTCAGATTCCCCTTAAGTCGCAGTTAAACTTATGATAGTAATAATGATAATCCTGCCTGTAAGCCTAGCGCATATCACTAAGGCTATAACGTCTCATTGTGCTTCCAAAGGACTTTGGATAACCGAAGTAATGATTTCGGTATGTGATAACAAAACAAAACAAAAAAGTTTGCTCAAGAATAATTCATCAAGGCTGTACTGACTTCCTTTGGGTTTCCTCTGTGATTTTTAAAAAATCTCATTGCTTGATTGCTAAAAATGTCTTTGTAAATGGAAACTATCTCGTTCAACACTTTAGTTTATCAAGTTGACATTATGGTTTACTTAATAATTTCCCAATTGAATTTATCTCACATTCTACATACAGAAAAGAAACTTATTAAATAATGATATACATTCGTATAAAAATTAATACATTATCAAAAAAGAAACTTATAAAATTATGTATAATACTAATAATCGGTCGTTTAACTTCATTGTTTCTTTATAAGGCTGAGGCGTGTCTTGGCTGAAGAATTTATCATTCTATTGTATTACGTTTTTGCGGAGATTATTTTGTTTCATGTGAAATAAGTGAATGTCTGCCACTTGTTACATAAATTGTTTCTCAGGTTGAAACGTTCTGGGTTGATACTCGACGACAGCGAAGGATGTTCTTGAAGGCCTCCTGAAAGTTGGGATGCTTGAGTCCATATACTATTGGATTCACTACACTGTTCATATTCAAGATCAAGTAGGCATAGACGATGAAGACGCCGAAATAGGACCTGATGAAAATTACGGTGAGTGGTAGGAAACAGGCAAATGAAACACAGACAACCGTAAAGAGATTCTTGGTGATCTCCACTTCCCTTTTGTTGATGGCCCTGATCATGGGCGCAGGACGAGAAGATACGGACGAATCAAGGTTAAGATCTCCCTGCGTTTGGTTTGAGCTGGTATCTTTATCAAGGGCATACTTCTCTCGGAACCGATTATTGTGTTGCCAAACATGGCGCAAAATCAGGCCGTAAAATGTCAGGATCAGCAGCAGGAATACCGCCTGTAAAGTTCCATGGAGTATTAGCAAATGCATATTACGAGGGTCTGTATCTACAAGAAAACATACGCCGAAGTTTTGGGAATACCCGAGTGTCCCGAATCCTAGAGCTGGGGATACCACCATGACTGCGACTGACTGGATCCAGATAATTACCACCACTGCACCAATTTTCTTCGGAGTGTGAATGCCGCCGCGACCACGGATAGATCTGGTGATGACAAACCAACGGATGAAGGCGATAGCGACTAGAGACGACAAACTACACCACGCACAAGTGGCATGCACTCCAGCTACCGTTGCGCAGACGATCTCATGAAGAGGGTAGCTTCCGCTTCGATTGAAAAGACCCGCGCTAAGAAACGGAAACATTGAACATGACACGCAATCAACGAAAGCCAGATTCATCACCAAAATGTTGGTGAGCGTACGAAGCTTTTTAGTGACGACGATGGCGATGATGACCATGGCGTTACCAAGGAGACCGATTAAAGCCAATACAATCAAGCTTGATGCAACGATAGCTCGATGATGGAAAGCTATTTTAAGGCTCGAATTATTCGGTGACTCCATCGTCGCTATAATCTTAACAAAGTTTTTTTTGTGTGGTAGTTTCTCTGATATTTTTGTGGCTATATGGCACCATCGGTGGAGATGTCTCTATTATGAGTTGGGATGTTTCCTTTAAATTCGCATATGCACATCAGTCTCCGATGCCATTTATCTCTCTCATAACATATTACAGACCAGCAATTTTAGAAAGTACGGTATTGATTATAGGCTATACAAATTATGATTGTGCTTATCGTCCAACCTGTGAATGTGAAAAATCCATGACAATGATCTTAAACTGACAAAATCATAAACGCGTTTAACAAATCAATCAAGCAATCAAGTCGGGTAGTATTCCCGAGATCCATGGACAAGTTCTCTCCAACTGTTCCCGAACTTCCCGTCCTTTGTTAGATTGATAATTTCTTGCGTTTCATGGAGACCGATGTCTATTCGTAGTAAGTCGATATGTTCTCCTGGGTCTCTCCCTTTTTGCCTTTCCATGGAGGGGCTCTCACAATAGAACTGAGTGAAGTGTCAACTCAGGATGCCGTTGTGCATGTCCTGCAACAACAAAGTGCGTATTATGTCCAAGGATCCAAGGATCCGTAGTTCGAATGAATGTTCGAAAGTCTCCACTGGCGGGTGTCGACTTTGCTTTAAAACACATTTGATCCTTGTCCGAACATTAACGACGTTCACAGGGCGTACAACAATGATTTTAGTAGACACCTATATAAAATTCTTTTGTTACTAGGGCATGCGTAGATCGTCACCACAGTGACAATATGCTAGTATCAACGTGTATCATCATCATCATCAAAATTTTCATTCATTTTACTCAGCCAATGAATAAAGTATCTATGGCATTGAGGGATTGGGAAAAAGCCACTTTACTTAGTTGTGAGTATATTTCCTCATTTGGTCACTAAGGTATGCAAATACTCATCCAATAGCTATTTTGTATGTACTTCAGGGAGTAAAATAGACTCACCGAGCTAAATTATTATGTGATATACCCTTTTAAATACGCATAAGATGTGTCGATTTCTTCATAGCATAAGAAATACATAGATACACGAGTAGAAATATATCTTCTGAATAAAATCACTCAACTTGATGAATATGACACGATTTTACTCGCATTCTCATTTTTTTGTGTGTATACAACCTCAGGTATATATTCATTAATAATAACAATGATAACAATGATGATAATGATAATAACGACGACATTGATAATAATACTAATAATAATGATAATAATATACTTTTTAATAGCTCATATGATATTACGATATAACTTTTCTTTGCTCTTCCAAAGGACTTTGGATGACTGCAGCAACCGTCGTGCTTCTAGTGCATCAAATTTCCCAACAAATAATCCAACTTGAAATTGTGTGTGTGTGGGGGGGGGGGGCACTTAACGGAAGAAGTTTTAAAGGTGCCAGTTATGGTTTGACGTGTTTTGTTCCTGGACCCTATATAACTCCGATCTGTCTGTGTTGAACGAATTGAATTAGCAACATCCCTAACATTTCCACTTGGCATTTGAGGTGAATGATTCTTCTGAGCTATAGTGAGCGGAATGTATTGCATTTCCAAACCAGAAACCACGTTGTGGCCATATCTTGGACGTATTCGTGATTTTTTTCCTCATTTGGAGCAAAATGGTTCAATATTAGTTACATGCGTTTTTTCTGCATCATGTATAGGTACCAAACCAATGTTTGCCCTCACTTCAAACATATTTTCAGTGCCCAGGGAAGGTCATTAGGAGGGAAATAAAAATTATAATAAAAAATCGTATTAAAAAACGTTGTCATTGTTGTTGTTCGGTTATTTGGCGTACGATGCGGACCGACTATCGACGCCACAACCTACGTGCTAGATTCAATATCTTAAAAATATTTTTTCAAAACATAAGTTTAAAACACAGAGTGTACAAAACTTTTGACCAGCGCTATAATTTTTTTTTTCCGGTTAGTTTTCTTTAAGTTTATGGTACACATTTTACTGTATTTTACACGACTATAATTTTCTTTTTCATTTTGTTTAATAATATTCTAATACATGCAAATAAAAGCCTAAATCATGAATATAATGGGGAAAAAAATCCCATTTGCATCGGTCGCTACGTTTTAGTGTCACGTCCTCCGATCATGAAACAAAGTCACGGCCCCTCCTCCCTCTTGCTTGGGGCAACTTGGCCTCATTGAAACAGAAAGACGTCTTTCTAGTTCAGTGCTTGGCCTCCACTCTTTTTAAAACGTTTTTTTTTTTTTTTTTTTTTTTTTTTTGGTGTGATTTAGTCATAAATTTCATTTAAAATCAGGCATCGAATCCAATTTATTCATCCACCTAGATATGGAAATCGATCATTTTTATAATTTTTTTTTTTTATCCATACCTTCTCTTTCATTTATTTTTATCTACTTATTTTATTTATTTTTTATGAGAAAACATATAGTTTTCTAATGTTTAAACATATGGTAGAGGGTCTACTTGAAACCAGTCCGAGATAAAATAATTGAAAAATGTGCTTCAATCATACATTTAAAAATTCACACAGGTAGCATCATTGCTAGCAGAGCATTGTTAAGAAGAACTGCAAAATAAAATAGGTGATGATACCAAAGATCTCTAAAACTTTAAAAGACTCTTATTAGCAACAGCAGAATTTTGTCGTCGGTGTTTCTTTTCCTGAGTAAAGGCTTTGGCCAATGAAAAATTGCGATGCATGCTATGAAGGACCTGAAACATTTCATTTGACCAATCACAATCATCAATATGAAGCTTCGCCTGGCCGGTTTGTTTGAAATGTTTTGTGCAAGCTCGTCTCGCAGATCAAAAACAACGCTTCGACATCACTGCTTTTCTTGTGTAAGTGCTGTAATTATGTGTAGAATCTTGTCATTCATCAATTAATCAATGTATTCCTTGTATTTGGTCTTGATAATAATGTCAGGTTTCTCTAGATAGGATCTATGTAATATTGTCGATCGCGATCCCGACTCAGTCACGCAATACTCGGTCAAACGTCATACAGAGACCCTAGGCCTACTCATATAAGTCAGTAGTTGATTGTTGTAGTCCCAAGCATTATAATCTGTGTTGGGGAAATCGCACAAACAGTTACAACATGACTTAATTCATTGCTTGTCATGCTTCTCCGGATTTGCCCATTTGTTCATTTTTTGTTGTTGTTAGTTTATTGGCCATTTTCCATTGAATTGGTTGATTTTCGCCAGGCAATGTGTGAGAGGGCATTGTTTTCTTCTCATCCTCGTAGTCATACTCATAGTCATAGCCCACGATCATGTCGATGAAGCCAGGGCTGCGTTTCAAGAAACCGTCATAGCTAACATATAACTAAGTCTAACTTCTCGGACATCCCATTGAAATGCGTGTTGTAGAATTAACACACGTTTAAATGGGATGTCCATGAATTCAGACTTATGACGGTTTCGTGAAACGCAGCCCAGATCTCAGTAGGATGGGGGGTTGGGTGTCCGGACACGTAACAAAAATGAAGTCTTCTTTTTTGTCTTTGGATTAAACAAAAACTGTGCATTGATTTGTGCTTATCATCATCAGTATTTGTTCTCTATAATATTGTCTAATATTTTGTGCTAAACATTTAAGAGATTTGCTTGTGAACTTTTTCAATTGGCTGTTTAAAATCGACTGTCCGGATACACAACCTGTCCGGACACCCAACAACTGGGTATATCACCTGACTCCTGAGTATCTGGGCTGCGTTTCACAAAACCGTCATAAGTCTAATTTCTTGGATATCCCATTGAAACGTGTGTTGTAGAATTAACACGCGTTTCAATGGGATGTCCATGAACTTGGACTTATGACGGTTTCGTGAAACTCAGCCCGGCTGCAGTGCTCTGTTGGATCGACTCAACGTCGTCGTCGACATTGGCATTACTTAGGCTTAACGTCCATACGCAATGAGTCTCCACCCGACGGCATTAAACTTCCTCTACTATAAAAACAAACTTAATTCTTGCCATAATCATGATTTGATATGAAAACATGAATAAAATCGGTAATATATCATGAAAGCATAAATTTGAAAAATGCGCCGTTTCAAAGAAAATGACGTCAGTACTTACGTGAGTCACCACCACACACACTCGATATGTCTTGACAGTTCTGCGCTTGCGCGCATACACGATCTTCGTACTGTAGTGATATTACTATTGTAAAGGTCTGAAGACAAGACTATCACTTCAGAGTGTGCCTAGTCAAGACATGTCGTCATCGTCATCGCGTCAATTCATCCTCCTAATAAATGGCCAAGTTAAGCCTCCATAGTTATAAAAGACCTGTTTCATGAGTATTATATTTGCATCGGCCTACCAATAAACCGATATATGGTGTCAGGATCATCGAATCCAGTGGTAAGGAAGAATAGGAGGATAATTTTAAGGTACGGACCGGGAGAAGTCGATGACGTCGTATCAATTCAGCGTACGTGATAGATTGCGCAATAGTGAATTGAGTGTGAATTGCATGCATACTGTGTGTGTACTAACGTGAACGTGAAGTGACTAAACAGCTGATTGTTGTGATCAATGCAATGCAGTTGTGATTGCCTCGGTGAAGGAACTGTGAATGCTGGTTACGCTATGATCTAAAGGATATAGGTAACTCGAGCATTGCATAGTTGCCTAAATAAACTGAACTAAATAGTGTAAATAAGTGCTATAAGCCACTAGGGCAGCAACTAAACTAGTGATTAGTTTAATTGTAGGGATCAGCTCTAACATTGATACACTAATAACCCCTCACCATACATAATATCTGTACACATATCCGTCATGGCTACTAGTCTTAGTCAACCAGCACCGCTAGAGTTGTTGACCGGAAATATCGCAGAAAATTGGAAAAAGTTCCGACAGCGATTTGAGTTGTACAATGTAGCCAGTGGAATGGCTGAGAAAGAGGATAAGTCCCAATGCTCATTATTCTTGCATTGCATAGGTGATGCAGCCTTGCAAGTGTATAACACATTTGTCTTTGCAAATGATGATGACAAGATGAAGTTGAAAGTTGTCATGAAGAAATTTGAAGAATATTGCATGCCCAAAAGAAATGTCACATATGAAAGACACAAGTTCTTCACACGCTCACAAAACACACATGAAACAATTGATCAGTATGCGACAGATTTGAGAAACAAGGCACAGTCGTGTGAATTTGGAGAGCTAACTGAGAGTTTGATACAAGATCGCATTATCTGTGGAATGACTGATAATAGCGTGAGAGAGAGATTGTTGAGACAAGAAGACTTGAATGTTCAAAAGACTTTGCAGTTGTGTCGTGCTGCTGAAACTACACGAGCTCAGGCCAAAGAGCTGTGTTCCCAGGATGAGAATTTGTCAGTAGATGCTCTCGGTAGTAAGAAAAAATCCTTTCCAGGTACAAAACACAAACAAAATTCCAGACAAACTCAAGGTACTAGTCAAAATGTGAGACCGAAACAGGGTCAAGGTCAGAAATCCACTCAGAAATCCAGGAATGCCTGTACCAGGTGTGGTAATTTCCATGGTAAGAGTAATTGTCCGGCTCAAGGTCAGATTTGTCGAAAGTGCGGACTACGTAATCACTTTGCCAAGTGTTGTAAGACACCAATACACAAAGCAGTCAATGAATTGCGAGAAGATACGGGATTTGTTACCAAAACCCCTACTGAATTCCTTGTTGATGCTATCGATAGAGATGGGTCAAAGGACGAGTGGAAAGCTGAGATTGAGGTCAATGAGACTCTAGTAAACTTTAAGCTTGATACAGGAGCGCAAACAAGTACAATTTCTGAATTAGTCTACCAGAAATTGAAACCGAAACCAAAGTTGCATTCGGTGACAACACAGTTGTCAGGATATGGCGGAACGCGTATTCCTGCAAAAGGTCGTTGCTATACGCAAGTCCGATACAAGGGTATTTCCCACAACATGGCATTTTTCGTAGTGCCTGGCAATAGTCAACCACTACTTGGCTTACAAGATTGCGAAAGACTGAAACTTGTGAAGCGCGTCCATGTTGTTGAAAAGAACTCGGACAATGAAATTGTTGATGAATACTCAGATGTGTTTGAAGGCCTAGGATGTTTGCCAGGAAAGCATCATATTGTGTTGGTAGAAAACGCACAGCCAGTAAAACATGCATGTCGCAAAGTTCCATTTCCAATTCGTGACAAACTAAAGCAAGAATTAGACAAAATGGAGCGCATGAATGTCATTCAATCAGTGGATGAGCCAACAGATTGGGTCTCATCATTAGTTGTCGTGACTAAAAAGAATGGAAAGCTTAGGGTATGCTTAGACCCGCGAGACCTAAACAAAGTGATCAAACGAGAACACTATCAGTTACCATCACGTGATGAAATCACAGCAGAATTTGCCAATGCAAAGTACTTCAGCAAACTAGATGCTTCCAGTGGATTTTGGCAAATTGAGTTGGATGAACAAAGTTCAAAACTATGTACGTTCATAACACCCTTTGGTAGATATAGATTTCTCAGGTTACCATTTGGTATTTGTAGTGCACCAGAAGTATTTCACAAGATAATACACAACATGTTTGTACATGTACCAGGTGTCAATACTATGATGGATGATATTGTGGTATATGGAAGCACTCAGGACGAACATGATGATCGTCTGAGGCAAGTCTTAGACATTGCACGCAAATCAAACCTAAAACTCAATCGAGACAAGTGTGAGTTCAGTGTGAACCAGTTAACCTTCATTGGTGACATGATCAGTCAAAATGGAATCAGTCCAGATCCAAAAAAGGTTACAGCCATCAGAAACATGGCTAGACCAGCCTGCAAACAAGATGTACAACGTTTCTTGGGTATGATAAATTACCAAAGCAAGTTCATTCCAAACCTATCTACAAGGTCAGCTCCCCTCAGAGTCCTATTGGACAAGAATACAGAGTGGATGTGGGAAGATGAACAAGAAAAGGCATGGCACGAGTTGAAAGAAACTCTGATGAAGCAGCCAGTGCTACACTTCTATGATTCCACAAAGCCCACGAAGATATCAGCTGACGCTTCCAAGAATGGCCTAGGAGCAGTTCTCCTACAGCAATATGAACAGAATTGGCATCCGATAGCGTATGCATCTAGAGCTATGACTGATGCAGAGACACGTTACGCTCAGATAGAAAAAGAATTGCTAGCTATCACATACGGTTGTGAAAGATTCCACCAGTATATCTACGGTCAAGTGATAGAAGTAGAGACAGATCATAAGCCACTCATTCCATTGTTTACCAAGCCACTGAGTGACTGTCCACTAAGGATCCAACGTCTTCTGATCAGGGTGCAGAGATACGACTTGAAAGTCTCCTACACGCCTGGCAAATTCATGTATACTGCAGATGCATTGTCAAGAGCAGTAGATCCTGAAGCTGAACAGAATCAAGAACGAGAAGAAGACATCAAAGTCTATGTAGATGCTATCATCGAAACACTACCTGTGACTACAAACAGAAAGACACAATTTGTTGAAGAGACAAAGAAAGATGAAACACTGCAGCAGCTCAGTCAAGTCATCAACACAGGATGGCCAGCTGCAAAACACCAATGTCCAATGACTCTTAGACCGTACTGGAATGTCAAAAATGAGCTTTCAGAAGCCAATGGCTTAATCCTAAAAGGTAGCAGAATTGTAGTTCCAGTATCAATGAGAAAGCAAATGCTCAACAAGATACATGAAGGACATTTGGGAATAGAGAAGTGCAAGAGAAGAGCACGTGAAGTTCTCTTTTGGCCGCAGATGAACCATGATATCACTGAAATGGTTCAAAATTGTACAGCATGTATGATGTACAAACCCCAGCAACAGCAAGAAAGTCTGCAACATCACCAGACTCCAGAGAGACCATGGCAAAAAGTCGCATCCGACTTGTTCACATTCAATGGTAAAGATTACTTAGTTGTCGTAGACTACTACTCCCAGTTCATCGAGCTACGTACTATGACAACAACAAGCAGCCAAGCCGTGATCACACAGTTGAAGGAGATATTCTCTAGACACGGTACACCTTGTGAACTAGTATCAGACAATGGTCCTCAATACGCAAGTCGTGAGTTCAAAGCCTTTGCAACTGACTGGGATTTTGTCCACACAACAACCAGTCCTTACTATCCCCAGTCCAATGGTCGAGCAGAGGGAGCAGTCAAGATAGCCAAAAATCTACTGCGCAAGTGCCAGCAGAGTGGTCAAGACATCTACCGAGCTCTTCAAATCTACAGAAGCTCACCACTCGACTGTGGCAAATCCCCTGCAGAACTCCTCTACAATCGCCGCTTGAGATCTAACCTGCCTATGATGGACAATCTTCTTAATCCACAGAACATTGATCCTCATCAGTTGAAGGAAAGGACGGAAAGGCAGAAGGCGAAACAGAAACAACGCTATGACCAACATGCTCGTGATCTTCCAAAGCTTCACATCGGTCAGCATGTCAGACTCCTTGATACGCAAACCAACAGATGGTCACAGCAAGGCGTTGTCAAGGCCGAACTACCAAATCGGTCTTATCTGATAGAAACTAAATATGGTGTGACACGTCGAAGGAACCACCGTCACATCAGGCCAGCCCCACATACAGACCAGTATCCGTCGCATGATATCGACGACGATGATGCACATCCAAGAGATGATGATGCTAGCCCCCCAGCAGTAGATGCACCATCAACATCTGCGCCATCAACTGCTACATATACAACCAGGAGTGGACGCAACGTGAAGCCACCAGCTCGCTTAATTGAACAGTGAATTGAAGGAACGCTAACTTGAAAGAAACTCTAAACCTTCAAGAAATCAAAATCAAAGTTGAACTGAACTTATGATTTCACAGGATTTGGAAACATTTATTATCAACGAAATTGCCGAGGACTGAAGAATGATTATTTTGAAACGACTCTAATTACAAGGACTCTCTCTCAGAAGTTTTCGGGCAACATATTTATTTCAGCACCACATGATTATGCACATTGTATGTTTATCATATTGAAGGCTGTTTACAGAAACCAAGGTTAAACAGGCTTCAAAGAAAATATTATCATGTCTTTAAATGTAAAGGCACAAGATGAAAAATACTTGTGCTTGTCTAAAACAAAAAGTAAAAACAAGTTCTTTTTTAAAGAAAGGGAGGTGTAGTGATATTACTATTGTAAAGGTCTGAAGACAAGACTATCACTTCAGAGTGTGCCTAGTCAAGACATGTCGTCATCGTCATCGCGTCAATTCATCCTCCTAATAAATGGCCAAGTTAAGCCTCCATAGTTATAAAAGACCTGTTTCATGAGTATTATATTTGCATCGGCCTACCAATAAACCGATATACGTACATAGACACAACACGTGCGCCAGATCTTTGCTGACTCGCCTTCTGCATGTAGAACTTTCTCCGTTGAGAAGCCACCCCCTTCTGTTTTTTTAAATCACACCACCCCTACTTTTAAAATGGTATGAGCTTGATCTGCATACATGTATGTTATACTTCATTTTGACTGCAAAGTTTAGCAACATGCGTCATCGGATCGAGAGACAACGACTGCTTAGTAGGGATGTGTTGTGTTCGTCGCCCGAACTCCATGCACGTACTATTTCAGTTACTTTCAGGAGTGTGTGTGGAAGTCGAACTTTGATCGCGCTCAACTCTTATTTTAGTGTCGGACCTTACGAGAGACTTTGCAAGGGCAAAAGGAAAAATTTGGATCAATTCAAGCCACATTTAAGTCTGCAGCGATGGAGATAATTTTCAGAGGATGACTAAAGACAAGAGGTGAAGTTTTATGACTGGTGAGTGGCGCGTCGATGTCCGTGGCGACTCATTGCCCGCAGATGTTAGCCTTGAGTTGTGCGGTTGAGGATTAACAAATGTCAGTAAAGTTTTAAATTAGTTGTTACTTTTCCATATTTTAATTGTGCATGTTATTATGGAGAAAACTGTAAATGCAGAAATATTTCCGGTTTAATTTTCACAGATTTCACGCTATTTTTGGCAAGTGCAAATTCTAGGATTTCATATGCATTGAAATATCAAATAAAATCTTGCACTTTTGCGAGTGATTAACTGTACAGCGTGAATATGTTCTTGGGTGGCTCAGCACAAAATATTATTCGTGCCAAAATAGCAGCGTTTACAGTAATGGGCCTAATCATGATTATAAGTCCCCCCTCATTCAGTATGTATGCAAGCACACACTCACATTTAAAAGTCTATGAGGTGGAAAGAAGTCCCCACAGTGTGACAATAGACACTGACGCAATAAACCACTACCGTGCAAAGTGAATGAGGGGGGACTTGGATCATGATTTTGCCGAATAATGTGGGAAAGATGGAAAGATGAATATTAGTTGCTTTCAGTTCGTTGTGTTTAAAGACATTGGTTAACATTGTTATGATCTATGGGATAAACATAAGAGTTATAATGTAAAAATACCAGTCTGAAAGTTTCAAAGTATAATATCCAAAGGAAGTATTTTTAAATATAAAAAATTTTAACCAATGTTTGAAAAATATACGAGGGTCGGTTGCACAGAATAGACATAAAGAGTGCGCATGCGCGTATGACTCACCTTACCGTACTGTGTGTATTGGCGTATCACGCGGCGGGAGGCACATAACAGCATTTCAAATTCAAGCAAAGTGGTCCTCTTAGTGATTGTCTCTTGAGACGAAGGATAATAAAAAAACGTCGTTTGCGTCTCACTTACACTTTTTCGTTCCAAATTATGGTTGGTTTCCGGGTTTTTGAGTACAAATACAAGTACTCATACACATGTTTCATCTTAGTTTGAGAATTTTTTAAATCAGCTACTCACAAAGTTAGCCAATGCCTTTAAACTTTAAAGGTTAGATTAAAGCCTCTCTTCGTCATTAAATCTAAAGGTAAATCGGCAGTATAGTAAAAAAATATGTAATGTATAACTCAGCATTGGTTGCAGCCTCAGATCCACCTGTCACATTCTCTTTCTTTAAAGGAGAATACAAACTTGACATCAGTGTGCTTCCAGTGAGTGGAGAAGAACAAGAAGAGTAAACAGTGAAAATTTGAGCAAAATCGGACAATCTGTTCAAGAGTTATGAATTTTGAAAGTTTGAGTTAATCCTTATTATAGGATCCTTAAATTGGTAACTTTGCCAGCTTAGTTTGAGAATTTTTTAAATCAGCTACTCACAAAGTTAGCCAATGCCTTTAAACTTTGAAGGTTAGATTAAAGCCTCTCTTCGTCATTAAATCTAAAGGTAAATCGGCAGTATGGTAAAAAAATATGTAATGTATAACTCAGCATTGGTTGCAGCCTCAGATCCACCTGTCACATTCTCTTTCTTTAAAGGAGAATACAAACTTGACATCAGTGTGCTTCCAGTGAGTGGAGAAGAACAAGAAGAGTAAACAGTGAAAATTTGAGCAAAATCGGACAATCTGTTCAAGAGTTATGAATTTTGAAAGTTTGAGTTAATCCTTATTATAGGATCCTTAAATTGGTAACTTTGCCAGCATCTGTGATGTCATCGTGGACAACTCTCCATTCATTTTGTACACAGAATTCAAAATTTTCTTTATTTTCAAGAGAAATAAAAATTCTTTTGATTTATTGTTTGAGTATGACATGGCTATATCAATTCTGCAAGCATATTGGGAAGAATTATATTGATTCCTGACCTGAAATTTCATATAAATCAATTTTTTTGAAAAATTATGTACAAAATGAATTGAGAGTTGTCCGCAATGACATCACAGATGCTGGCAAAGTTGCCAACTCGAGGATCCTCATAATAGGGAATTAGGGATTTACTGAAACTTTCAAAATTCATAACTCTTGAACCGAATGTCCTATTTTGCTCAAACTTTCACTGTTTACTCTTCTTGGTCATCTTTATTCACTGAGAGCACACTGATGCTTGGGTTGCATTCTCCTTTAACCTGTATGTAACAACCTGAAAATTATCTTAATATCATAGAGTATAATGCTACAAAATAGATATGACTAGATCTACATATCTAGTACAATTCTGGTAAAACAAAAAACTGAAGTGCTCTTTGAGCATCACAGTTCGCTGTACCTTTCACTTCCTTCTATAAAAGCTACAACTTTTCCTATATATTCCTCATTTCCTAGTAGTTCACATTGATTAGGATTTTTCGTCTTGAGACTTGAGTGCTCTGTACCAAAGATCATAGAGTACACAGAGTACACTAAAATGAAATATTCGCTCGATTTCACACACAAAAGCATCTAGTATGCCAAGGAGCGCAAGGGTCGCCATTTTAGGAAGCCCAAATGCTGGATCCACTGCGCTTACATTACAGAACCCAATGGAGTGAATTCTCTGTCCCGTTCATTTTCTCTGTTTTGGGGGCATGGGGGGGGGGGTAACTTAGGACCTCATTATTTTTTATACAGAAGCATCATGCCTGATATATTCCTGCCTTAGCATGAAATAAAGTTGAAGAAATGCCCATTATTTTCAATTTTTTTTCTTCAAAATTCAAGCTAAATGACCATACGTATACCTCAACCATGTACAAAACTTTTTTATCTGGATGTCTAGCCAAACATCAAGTTGATAAGAATAATGAAGTGAAACTAAACAAGTAAAACAGTACAAATTTCATCAAAATCAGATGTAAAATAAGAAAGTTATGGCATTTTGAAATTTTGCATTGTTACTTGAAACAATAAAAGCATGGGAGCTGATGACCAGTGCTGCAGTGGAGTCCATCCCATCTGAGTCCGAGTCCCTGGAGTCCGAGTCCTGGACATCAGAGTTTGGAGTCCGAGCCCCATTCCCAGTCCGAGTCCCACTAGGAACATCTTTAATTGCAATTTTTTACATCACATTATTTACGTTATGATAAATGCCTCACTTTGAACTCTACAACAAAAATAGTTGTCTGGCTCATTGAAAACTTCCATGTCAAAGAATTTGATTTATTGTAACTTTTCTTCCTATGAATGTGGACAACTATAAAGGCTTGCTCACAAGTGAGTGATTTGTTGCCATTACATGGTTTACTGGTGGAATTTCAGAAGTTTTATTGACCAAAATACTAAACAAGTGAACACATCGGTACATTAACAAACAGCTCATATGTGAACAAGCCTTATCCAGGTACATGTATCAAGCCAAGTATTTTGCTTCTATCCACCCCGCTTACATTACAGGACCCTATAGAGTGAATTTTCTCTCCCTTTCATTATCTCCGTTTTGGGGGCATTCAGGAGGCACAGGGGAATTGGGACCTCATTATTTTATACAGGAGCAGCATGCTTGATATATTCCTCCCTATGCATGAAATAAAATTGAAGAAATGCCCATTATTTTCAGGTCTTTTTCTTCAAAATTCAATTTTCTCATTCAACAGTGGAGACAGTACTGTTTAGCCAGAGGACTTTACTTTTACATAACTTAAGATCTGGCTTGAATAGCCTGAACTTACTTGATGCTATGAGTGGCCATCACAGTGGTTGCATAACTGACAAAAAGAAAATAATTGAATTGAATGAAAGTAACATGTACATGTAAGAGGTGCAAAGCCGAAATGGCAGGTAATTTCCTATTTGTGAGAAATTGTGGATTATAAATCATTGTTATCTTCAACTGAATTTAGCTTTGCAATGCTGGGTCACAACACATGCATCCAACTCTCAGGCCCAGTCCTAGTCTTGCCTGTGGCCATAGTGGGCTACTAAGGCTAAGCCAAATCTATTGTAGTAAATCCGTCAAATACAACTTAACATGTATGGAGGAACAGGTGAAGCAAAATTTGGGAAACCCTTTGCTGAAAATTTAAGCAAATAATGACAGAGTGAAGTTAGTAAATGGAAGGCTTTCTCGCCTGCGGGTGACCAAGAATATAGAAATTTGAGTGTAATGTCTGATTTCATTCATACTCACAGAAGCCAACACAGAACAGCAGGTAATATGGCCTTTGATGGTCGAGTGGTGAGGACCTATGGGCGCCTCAGGCAGAAGACAATAAAACGAGACAACTGGATCTCACCAAATCCCTTGGCAGGACGCAAAATATCCAATGTTTTTAGCTCACCCGACAATGACTCTAATGTTTCCTCTGATGCCTCTGCAATAAAGTAAGTTATGTATTCAATTGTTAAATTACATGTATGTTATTTGGCTACAAATCTGATTACTTTTCTAGCTGAAGCAGCCAAATGGAGCTATGAGCCAACCAGCTACACTGCCTTTTTTGCAGAGTTCAGGGCAATTCATGCAAATTATTTGAAACTATACAGTTCTGTAGGTTTTGGTACTAGTGGTTTTATATATTCCCCCCCCCCTCCCCCCCCCCTCCCCCCCCCCCCCTCAATTGGCAGGTTGATTTGCGCTATTCCTGACAATTTACATCTTAATGATTTTAAAGTTACCAGTAGAATCTCATAGACAAGTGGAATTAGCACTACAGAGAAACTGACTGGAATTTTTTTCACTGTTTTGTCTGTATTGAGGACTTGAGGTTGTAGGTTGTAAGAAAGAAGGAAGGTTTGTAAATTGAGTATGAATACACTTTTTTGCAGCACATCTGAAAAAGAAAACCTTGTACCTGCAGACATCAATGAAGACAAGAAGCCTCAGAGGAAGGCAGCCAAGAAAGCCAGTGCTGTACTTGAGGTAAGATACTGGAAGAACAGGAAAGAAAATCTGAAAGGTCATTGGTATGGCTGTGGCATTGTGTAAATGGGTTAGAAAGTTTTCTTTTCATGATAACTGAGTTAAACCTACACCATTTCAAACTCTTATCTCCTCAATATGTTTAATTTGCCAATCTGTAGCAGAAACATTAAATTTTTTTGAGTCCTCAAGACTCCTCAGTTAAAGCTACAATTGAAGAGGAGACACTTCATAACCTAAAATCATTTTGAAAATGATGCAGTAATATATCAAAACTTTTTGAGTTATGCTTCTCAATTGTAAATATAGCCATTCGCCTTAATTGTACTTTTGTTTTTGTTTTGTTTTGTTTTTTCTTTACTTTTAATGATAAATAGTTGACTGCTCACATCCCTAATATTCTCTATGTATTGAAAAAGAAGTTGAAAAATATAATATTGATACAACTTTCCAAAAAGGAGAAGACTTATGACAAAATGTAGTTGAGAATGCAGAGCCATTTTTCCACTTAATTAAACTCTGAATGGTTTCCAAACTTTCTATTTACTCTCCAGGAATATGCCCTGAATAATGAAGGAAAAATAGATTCCTCCAAAGGACAAAAGACGAGACAAAACAAAACTGGAAAGGACAGACAGTTCTCCAAACTCAGCAGACAGTATAAGAAACTTGGCGGAAAAGACAAAGAAGAGATATTGAAAGAGGAGGAGGAGGAGGATAGTGACGTTCATCAAATTGCAAAGGGTAAAAGCAGAATGTTAAGAGGAAAAGCAGCACCAAAGCCGTCTGATTTGTCTTTTGACTTGATCTATAACATTGCAAAGCAGAAGAAAACAACCAAATCATCAAGTAGCAGTGATAGTGTAGTCAGCCCCATGTTAAGTGATGAGATAGTGGATGCAGTAGTGGAGACTAGTACGCCTTATGAAGAGCGTCAACGTAGCCTTGGTCAGTCTCTTGATAATAGAGGTTGCATTACGAGAAGAGCAAAGCGAGGTGCCGCTTTCTCGCCAGGTGGACACGGACGTAGGCGCATAAAACGTCAGAGGGTGATAGTTCCACCCATCTTGAGCTTTAGTGAGGATGATTCCTTTCTTGTTGCCCCTAGAAGGTTGAGGACTAGGCAACGGGATATTGTGTCAGATGTAGCATCTCGGCTGTCTGCCATTCACCTTGAGGAATCTTCAGCACTGTGTGATGATTCTCATGGGGATGATGAGGAGAGTAGGACTCACAAATGCAGTGTCAGACTCAGCAGGTTATCCCACAGTTCAATTGAGGAACTTGGTCATGGTTCCATGGACCTGTTTGAGGACCAAGACCAGGATCTGGAACAAGATCAGGACCATGGTCTAGACATAGCGAACAAAACCAGACTCCGTTCATGTCATGTTCCTGTGCACAGATTATCACTAAGCTCCGGGATTATATCTGATGCGACTGATGAACATGAATCTTTGTGCCAGTCTAAGGACAATCATCGACCCTTTCTTAGGCAGAGGACAGATGCAACATCTGATGAGTTTAACGCGAGGACACCATTAGTCAATAAGAGTATCGGCAGACTTGCTATTGATAGTTTCAAGGTATGACTTCATATATCACAACATATCTTTATTTCCAAGGACTGGCGAATTGCAACAAATCTTCAAATTAATGTTGTATGTATCAGAATTGGGAAAATGCCTCTTATGAAAATAAACAAATAAAGTGTTGGAAATGGTTTTCTTTAATTTGGGGTGTAACATAAAAATGTTGAATATACATGTACGTATACAATGAAGAGAAAGAAGCTAGAAAATCAACACTTAGTGGATACACCTCAACATTTTGTTGGAGTGACTAAAGTTTCAAGCTGCTTTGTCAATTTGTTCCCCAGAAATAGGCAGAATCCAATTTAAACCAATTAAATTGTTTATTTTAAGCTTTCCATTATGAATTTTCTAATAATTCAGAAAAGATTTGTTTAATTTTGTAACACAAGAGGACTTTGAAAAACATGTTAGTAGCTGAACTTCTACATATTTTTTCTTTTTAAATCACTATGTACATTAATAGCACCTCCAATTGAAAAATCACCTTTCTGCCCTCCACCACTTGAATGGTCTTATAAACAAGTTTTATTATACCATGCAGTATATTCCGTGTATGTCATTGCTTAGGTTGCCCTTACACCTACCAAGAGTAAAAAAACAGGCAAGCTGCTCTCTCCAAAGTGTAAGGTGCTTGGCCAATGTGACCAGGAAGACTTCATCACTTTCTCTGCTTGCTTGCCATCGGCCATGATGAAGAAGTGTGTCAAGATTGGTGAAGGGGTCTATGGTGAGGTCTTCAGGACGGCCAACAGCAGGAAATCTGCTGTTGCCATCAAGGTAAGTTTTGGATTTTGACTTTATGACATTATGATACAATTAGGGATGGTAATGGTATGGTATTGCAAGGAGTAACATTGGTGAAGGGATCTATGGCAAGATCTTTAGGACAACCAACAGCAGGAAATCTCTACTGTTGCCATCAAGGTCAGTTTAGGATTTTGTCTTTATGATATAATTGGGGATGGTATTGTAAAGAGTAAGATTGGTGAAGGGGTCTATGGTGAGGTCTTCAGGATGGCCAACAGCGGGAAATCTGCTGTTGCCATCAAGGTAAGTTTGGGATTTTGACTTTATGACATTATGATACAATTAGGGATGGTAGTGGTATGGTATTGCAAGGAGTAACATTGGTGAAGGGATCTATGGCAAGATCTCTAGGACGACCAACAGCAGGAAATCTCTACTTTTGTCATCAAGGTCAGTTTAGGATTTTGACTTTATGATATAATTGGGGATGGTATTGTAAAAAGTAAGATTGGTGAAGGGGTCTATGGTGAGGTCTTCAGGACGACCAACAGCAGGAAATCTGCTGTTGCCATCAAGGTAAGTTTGGGATTTTGACTTTGGATATAATAAGGGATGGTACTATATGGAGTAAGATTGATAAAGGAGTCTATGGCGAGGTCTTCAGGACGGCCAACAGCAGGAAATCTGCCGTTGACATCAAGGTAAGTTTAGGATTTTGAATTTATGATATAATGATATAATGAGGGATGGTAATGGTAACATGGTACAATAAGAACTAATATTGGTGAAGGGGTCTATGGCCAGGTCTTGAGGACTATCAACAGCAGGAAGTTAGCCATTGCCATCAAGGTAAGTTTAAGATTTAGGGATTTTTCTATAAGGAGTTAGATGGGTGAAGGGGTTACTGTGCAGTCTTCAGGTTGACCAACAGCATCAAGGAATCTACAACCTCCCAGGTGTATTTGTTATGATAAAGTCAGATATGGTAAAATATTAAAATAGTAATATCGGGTGTAAGGATCTTCACTGATAGGCCTCTTGTGTAAAGGATGTTTGTGTTTCAATCAAACTGAATCTGATCTCTAACCAATTGGGATATTGTCTATATTGGAGTGGTATTTAAATTTCTGAAGTTGCTTTCATAATCAACTTTTTATTAAAGAGACCTTATTTTAACTTGAAGCAATTAGTCATCAGTGGTTCTTATCGCAACATCGTCATCATCCATGTAGAATGTTGATACACTTTGAAGGGTACATAGCTCTACATTGTGGAAATTCACATTAAGATTACATCAGTAGATACAGAATTCACTCTTTAGGGAGAGAAATATTTGTTTCATCCATTTTTTTTTTATAGATAATACCTGTGGAAGGGGATTTCCCGGTGAACGAAGAAAGCCAGAAGCCATTTGAAGAGATTCTTCCGGAAATTGTAATTTCCAGGTTAGTAGCAAAAACCACCTTCTAGTGGGTATCCATTTATGAAGGGCCAACTTTTATTATGTAGAAGGAAATTCATTGTAGCTGGAAAGAGGAATTTGTAAAGTTTAAAAGTAGCCATTTTGTTTTGTTAATTAGTGATATCAAAACTTGTCAATGTGGTGCTGCTTTTAAGGTTATAATGCTTCCATTTCTTCTTACAACTTGGGGTATAAATCCAGAAAGTTTTGCCCATTCTTAACATTTATCTGGTATATTTTTAGAAGTCTGAATCATAAGTTATAGTGCTGCACCTCAAGCTGTGGACTCTTGTCAAAATGTGTTTAGTGAGTATATTAGTAACTCAAAAAAAAGAAAAAGGTGAAGAAATATTGCTATTTGAGTTACCATTTTCCACTGATCCACAGAGAGCTGAGTATGCTTCGGGAAGGTGAGGACACAATGACAACAAACTTCATTGAGGTCAACGGTGTTTCCTGTGTCCAGGGCTCATACCCCAAGAAGCTTCTAGATGAATGGGACAAGTATGACAGCAGAAAGATGTCAGAGAACGACCGACCTGGTAGGAGTATTTCTTTCCTTGTTCCATTACATTATTGTGAGAGTTGGTTTTACTTTAGGTACCTTTCCAAGTGTCTGCACACACACACACACACCCCCAACCCCTCTGGATAATCTTCACTGTACATGTAGCAAAAGGCAAAGTTTGTGAAATTTTGCAATCTTATAGCAGTACGTGTATGTGGATTCTTCGCTGTCCAGTTCATTTTAAAAGCAAGGTGAAAAAAGAACTCCCAACATATAATCAGGGGCCAAGCTTGTGCCTTTTCCTAGACTGTTAAATGTGCAAGTACATGTAAAGTATAATCTTGCAAAATTGGAAGGAGCATGCCTTCCTGAAGATAGTAGGCGGTTGTGTCCATCCCTTTCTTTGTCATTCTCTCTTTCTTTCTCTTCTTCTTCTTTCTCTCCTTCGTTCTCTCTTCATTCTTTTGGTATTTTCTTTACTGCAGATATATTTCCTAGCGATCAGCTCTTCATCATCTTTGAGTTTGCAGATGGAGGAAGAGACCTGGAAAGCTTTGAGGTATGATTAAAATCTTGAATACCTTCTTAAATGAAGGAAAATGGAGACATGAGAAAGTGAAGATACCAGAGTGACAAAATGAATCAGATGGTTCAAGGCAATCTGTAGACTTTGCAGATCAGTGCCCCCCCCCTATTTTTTTTTTTTTTTTTTTGCACTGACCCATAATATCTGCTGGAATATACTAAGGTGCTTAATCTTTGTGAATTAAAATCAATGTTTTGTATTCAGTTAAATGGAAGAATGAATCATTTTGCATTTTAACAAAAATAGCATTGCTAATGTACCCTTTCTTCTGCCAGTTTGAAAACATCCATCAGGCGGTCAGTGTGATACGACAGGTGACCGGTGCGCTGGCTGTAGCTGAGCAAGAGTTGGACTTCGAGCATCGTGATCTTCACTGGGGCAATGTCCTGGTTGGAGGTACCAAGGACAATCAGGTGACCTTCAAGCTGGATGGTCAGATGATTGCCGTAGACTCCCAGGGGTTACATATCAGCATCATTGATTTTACACTGTCAAGGCTACAGAAAGGCAAGTCAATCACTCATTTATACTATTTTTGTTTTAGTGTATGGTCCTTCATATTGTCCTAACCTTCTCTACACTACTTTGACAAAAGGAAGCAAGTGACAAAGGTGACATTTTTTGTAAAAGAGCAAAATGTGTCCGTCATTTGTACTGACGTCAGTGGAACATTGTCATGTGTTACCTAACGTATCTCTCTGCAAGAAGAGTGTTTGTGCTTAAAATTTGACCTTGGAGAAGAGCATGTTAGATAAAATATGGAACATTAATAACTCAGATTTAGTTGTAATGTCACTTGCTTCCTTTTGTCTGTACAGAAGTTTATGACGATAGAAGGACCATACACTAACACAGAATTTGCTTGAAAATACTTATGAAATATATGCTTCATCATAATTCATTTATTTGTTGTATTCATTGACATTCTGTATGGCATTTGTGGTACGGTTTTTATGAACAGTTTCTACAGAAGAGAGATAGATTATTGCTTGGGAACAAAAAGTAACCTGCTTTTTGTGTTTCCTTATGTGTTTAGATTTTAAAGTGTTTATATCTCATGCATTCACTCTTGATTTTAGCATTCTATTTTTAACTGATATTTTACATTCATAATAATTTCTAACCATCTGTAAATGATTTAGATTAGTCATAATTCATTACTAAGCACAAATAGTTGAGGAATGGAAATATATAATTTGGTATTCATTTTTTTGCCTCAGATGACTGCACCGTGTTCTGTGATCTAGCAGAAGATCCAACTCTCTTTACTGGAGAGGGCGACAAACAATTTGATGTCTACCGATTAATGAAAGAACACAACAAGTAGGTCCTTCTACTTCCTTTTAACAATTTTGTTTATTTGGTGTCTATTTGCAAAGTTTTAGAGTAAAGATATTCCTGATTTTTCCTTACGATAAGAAGTCATACTGACAGTATCCAGCACAGTTATCACCAAATTATGTACGAATGAATTGCATCTGTCATATGATTTTTGCAAGAAATTCTGCAATTTGTGAATACTTTTGATTAGCAAAATGCACTAGGCATTTTTAAATATGAAATATCAGGACTTAAGTTTAGGCCACGTACATTGTTAACCTGCAACATGGTCCTATATATACATATTCATGTTGCTGTTATTTCTTTAAATTTTGTAAAAACTTCTGTTGCCCTACAATATACATGGACAGATAACTCATGCAAGAAGAACAATACACAATTATTTGTAGAATTCTTTTTTGTTGTTGTTGTTGTTGTTGTTAATTTAACTTCTCTGCACATATTCAGCTTTGCTTTTAAAGTTATAGGAGACACACTCTAAAAGCTGTATTAGACATTTAAGCAATTCTCATTTTTAAATCTTACCCTTAATCTTATAGCAATCAGTGGGAGAGCTTCCAACCAAAGACCAACGTCTTCTGGATCGAATACCTCCTTGATAAGATCATCTGGGAGAAGAAATACCCCACAGACCGAAGCCAGAGGAAAGTCCTGGGCCAACTCAAGACCCTTGTTAGGGAGATCCAGCAGTATTCCAGTGCTGAGGATGTATTTAGGAATAGTGAACTGCTGAGTATAGGGTGAGGATTGTCAGTAGACCAAGGACATACCTGTTCTGGTCTAGAAAATTATAAGGGAGTGCCTGGTCTAAAAATTTAGGGAGATCTGCATTCAGACCCTGTCAGGGAGATCTAGCAATAAATGCTGAGGAATACAAGGAGGCTATTTTGCCAAGAATTGTGCGACCGTTATCATTAGACCAGGGTCCAGTAACATAAACAAAACAAAAAAATCAATCTGATTGATTTGAATCTTAAGTCTATGGCAAACCATGTACTGAAGAGTTACAATTGATCGTAAGATTGATTGTATCTCTTTATGTTACAGGCCCCAGACCTGATCTAGTCTGGACATTATGGAGATATTAGTATTACAGTACAAAGGATCAGCGGACTCTTGAGTAGAAATTGATCATATTTGACCAGGTCCCAAGTCTAGACCCTGGTAAAGAAGATCCAGTACTGTTCCGGTGCTGAAGATGTGCTACAGAACAGTAAATTACTTTGACTATTAGCATCTTTCTGTGCTTGTGACATAGTGTAAAGAACAATTCTTTACAAGGCTACAAGCCTATCCTTGCATTTTAGATCTTAATTTCATTTAATCTCTGTATTGACTTGTACTGTTATGGCACTATGTTATGTCTTCCGTGATATAGATTTTTTCTAATTTAAAGAGAAGCTTGATTTCTGGAAAAATTTAATAATTATTTAGGAGATTTCTCATTCTTTTTCATGTGACTTTTGTAGGAAGAATATCGCAGTAAAATTTTCACACTCAACACCTGTTTTTATGTACAGCTAATCTACCTTTCCTAGCTGCTCTAAGACAATTTCTTTCACACTGTAACTGCTTGACCAGAGCCCCATTTCATAAAACTTGATATCAGTAACGACTGCCTCATTTCTGACAAATTTGCTCTCAGCCAAACAGATGCAAGGATTTCAGTAGCTTATAACAGTTATTGCAACTTGTTATTGATAGCGAGTTTTATGAAACAGTCCAGAACTCATCTTTCATTTCACTATTTAAATACCTGAAAGTGTACAGTAAAGTACAGTACCTTGGAAGTTAAACAAATGAAAATGGTAATTGTTAATTTGTCCTTAAATCATTCTTATCTGTGTAATACTTCCAGACTAAGAATCTTTTATTATGAAAACATAAATAAAACAGAAAGATTTATAGAATGAAATGCTTATGTCTGTTTTAGGTGTAATGGATTTTACATAAATAATCATGACACAATAGGTATCAGTAACATTTTTAAAATTGCATCAAGTTAAATGATTCTTGATCTCATGGTCAGACAAAATTTTACAGTATTTTACTTTTTTTAAATACCTGTATAGGACTATATGTATTATATGCATGTAAATTAGTCACTATTGAGTGATTGTATCTATGAAAAGAGTGTACATTTTATACCATTTTAAAGCAATAGGAGTTATAAACCTTACATGATGTATTGCAATACAGTTTTGTCTGTGTTTCATTGGTTTTGATGATATTGTTTGTTGATGATTATGAAGATGTCAGTGATGGAGATGGTGATGATGAGGAGGAGGATGGGGGGGTGGGGGGGTAATGCTGGTTGGTGATTATGCTTAAATGTATAATGATTAAGGAATATGATGAGGAGGAGGAGGAAGAGGAGGAAGAATGATGATGAAAAGGAGGAAGATGATGGTGAGAATAATGCTGATAATGATGATGATTATGATGACGAGGACAATGATGATGATGATGTCAATATTTGATGATGATATAGAGTGTATGTGATGATGCAGGTTGTAATTTAAAAAAAGGAGTTGGTGAGACTCGTAATGCTGATAAGGAGGATGAGGATGAGAATGAGACTGCTGATGAGGATGATGAGGACGATGATATGATGAGGAGGAGGAGGAGAATAAGAATGATGTTGATGACGATGAAGAGGATGATGATGTGAATATTTGTTGATTATCATAATGATGCAGATATGTATGTGATGATGCAGGTTGCAAGTAAAAGAGATTGGTGAGACTCGTAATGCTGATAATGATATTATATGCCATGTTGCTTGTGACACTGATGCTGTCCCTGTGGATGGTATGAGGGGAGGTCTGGATAATGGTGATAATGACAGGTGTCGTAGTGCTGGTGGTAGTGAACTGGAATACTCTGAGCTTAGAGTGATTTGCATGTACCTGTGGAAAGCTTTTAGAACGCTGTTTTGAAATATGTGAAGATTGTGAAGAAATATACAAAAGCATTAATCTTGAGAATATTAGAAATGACGGCTTTTAGAAGTTGTGATGATGGTACTGGTGGAAATTATCATTAAAGTGGTGGTTGTGGTAGAAGATGTGGTAGCGGTATTATGATGATAATGGTTATGATCACTGTAATGTTTATTGAAAGTCATGATGATGATAGCTGCATGGGTGTTGTCAAGAAGTAACTTCAGAATGGCAAAGATGATTAAAATACTGAAAATGGAAAATAGCAATAAAGGATGATTACAGATGGGAATCAGTGAACACCATGCTGATATTATTCTTGTGTGCTAGCTGGCAAACAAATTCAGATAATGTGAAATTGCTATGCCAAGGAGTATAATGATAAAAAAGACTGACTTATTCTAATTTTTGTTGTTGTTTTTGTTAGCAGCAAGATATGTGGGGTTTAAAAAATTATTATTTTTTTTATTATAAAAGGACATTGTTCAAAGTAGAAGGCATATCTTCCAAGAAAAGGGGGGGGGGGGGAATAGGAGGGGTGAGGCGACGCAGTATATGCTTAATTGTTTGTCTGTGTTATCTATTTTATTTCAGTAATCATTATGTGATTCTATGTACAGATGTAGTGTATTTTCGCATAATTTTTTTCAAAATCATTATTTATACATATGATATGAAAAGATATGCCTTCAATCACGGAACTACTAAAAAAATTATGAGATTCATACGGGTTTAATTAGATTTATCAATATAAAGTAGACCTAATCTTTTGTGTGTTTTTCTATTATCATTTTTTTCGTTATCTTTAGATTATTATGACGATGAAAAATTAGCATGCTTTTTCTGATTTTTTTTGTGCTTTTTTTTCTGAGATGTTGAAAGTGGAAAATAATGCGAAAAGGAAAAACGTGGATATCTGCGTCAGCGTCAAAAGTGTCGTAGCGCACTCTATGGTAGATATCAAACAGTCAGCATTATATCCTGCGACCTTTCTGCAACCATGGTAACCACTCGAGACTGCATGGTGCTTGAGATATTCCTGTAACTGTCTGTATTGTAATTCTTGATCTTATGGAATATGATAGCATCAGCGAGTATTGCCTTATTTGCATTTCCAGTTTACAGGGAAATGTATATAGACCAAGAGCATGAAGAGGTAAAAAAAAAAAA
>CM057159.1:21788436-21830225 GCA_029962745.1 Echinometra lucunter
TCTCTGGCCTTGAAAACAGTACATGATTCATATGAAAGGCATAGATCTAGTACTGCTGTTGATTGCGGATTCATAGCAGCTTCATATGGGCAGGAGTCTTGTTGATCCACATTGTACATAAGATCAATGCAGAACAAGTGAGAGAAAGAAAGAGAGGAAGAGAGAGAAAGAGATGTTTCAATAAACAACTTTTAGTGAGTACAGTGATTACATGTACTTGATTATTTGAATAAAACAAAACAAAACAAAACAAGCAAACAAACAACACACATTCATATAGAAGTTTTTTTCCTACATACATGTACATGTATGTATTTTGGACCCTGGCAGCTAGAATTTTCTCATGCTAACCATACCAAGTTGAAGCAGTGCAAGGGTATTATTGATCTGATTTCAGATGCCCTGCTTCTCTGACCTTGAGATCAACACTCAGATTGAATGATTTAGTTAAAGGCGTAGATATACTGAGCACTGGTAATTATGGATGCATAACTTGGCAAAGTTCGGGGAGGCTAGGGGCATGTGACCCCTCATTGAAGGAAAAAGGGGAGGGGGTAGAGAACAAATGAGAAGAGAAGAGGAGAGGAGAGAAGAATAAGAAGTAAAAATGGAGGAGAAGAAAGAGAGAGAGAAAGAGAGAAAAAGAGAGAGAATTAGATATTAAACTGAGATTTATAGGATGTTGCAGCCCCATTTGAAATCTTCCTCTCACTGGCTCTGCTTATGGGTTAAGAGCCGGGGGGGGGGGGGGGGGGGGGGGTTCTGATATATTGCTGTACACACGCACACCAGGAAAAACATGAATAGGGTAGTTTTTACTGTTTAAAGTGTGTGACATCTTTAGAGTGCCAAAAAAGGCCAAAGAGGCCAAAAAATCAGGAAAAAATGTTTGTTCACTTAAGAGTTTAGAGTATCCTTTTCCCCATCTTATAGTCTGGACTTATTCGTATGTGTTCATGGTATCATCAAGAAGAAAGGTACATGCATGTACGTAGACATGTGGATACAGATAGATAGATCAATTGACAGAAAAGAGAGAGTGAGAGTGAGAGAGAAAGAATGAGACAGGAAGAAAAGTTAAGGAGCTCAGTTAAGAGAGAGAAGTATTAATGAGCTTATATGACATTAATATCTTTAGTTTAACCATAACTTTCTAGATTTCTCTGGGAATATGTTCATAATATTTATAAATATACAGTGAATCACAAATACTTATGCAGTCCTATAAACTCTGATGATTTTAATGTGATAATATTAATGCAATGACAATGGAGGAATGAACTAAATGTATTTGTCCATTTTTATTAAGCCTCTATTGCCTGTAGTAAGATGCAAAGGAAATTTAGCTGTAGAGGTGTTGTGGATCAGTGGATAAGTCTCCGGACTTTGAACCACAGGGTCCAGGGTTCAAATCCCACCGCAGCACTCACGTCCTTTGGCAAGACGTTTATCTACATTTGCCACTCTTCACCCAGGTGTAGTAAATGGGTACCCGGTAGGAAGAAATTCCTTGAATGCTCGAGCGCCTCATCAGGGCAGCCGTGCTAAAGCCGGGGTAATGACATGCAGCGCTTAGAAACATTTGTATTAAGCGCTATATAAATGTTGCATATTATTATTATTATTATTTGACATTGAATTGACCAGGGGTTATTATTTGAAAACCTATCCATATCACTCCATCAAGACCCACTGTCCAGCCTAATACAAACAAAAGTCCTGACAAGATATTATGATAAAGTGATCTATGAGCCCAATTAAAGTTAAAGATATCAGTTTTTGTTTGCCCCAAATGCCATGTCCATGGCTTTAGGTTTATTGGTGGCATCAGTCACTTGCAGTGGTTCTGATTACTTTTAAAATTTAGGTATAGTGGCAGATCCTAGATCTGTCCATTGTCCTGTATTTTAGGTTAGAAAGTTACGAGATTATGTTCCTGAATAAGAATTGGACAAACATAGGTTTGATAGTGGAGTGATAGTGGAGTGACAATGTTCTCGATTCTCATTTTTCATCAGTATTAGGTGTACAGTCAAAGACAGAGTGGGCAAACAAATTATAAAAATAGCAGTAAGTTCTTATCAAAAAAATATCACAAATAAATTGAATTATGTTGTATTTGATGATCATCACATTTTGAAGAGCTGTAATCATAGCCTCTGATTGATATGCTTTCTGTTTACTCAAGACTGTGCTTGTTCAAAGGTTGCCACTATTTTAATGCATTAGTGAATGAATGAGCATTCCTACCTTTGCAGGGTAAAATATTAAAAGATGTGTTTGTAGAGCTGCAGATGTAAAATCTCATTGAACGCGTTGTACGGATGGCGTCTTTTTGTAGCATGGAGCAGTATGGGATAAATTCATGCGATGCTCATGGCATGAGGTAATTACAGGCTCTAACAAAGCATGCTGGGTATCTTGAGGAGAAAACACAATCTATGAAAACATTTCTGAGAGGAGAGAAAAAGAGAAATTGTAATGACAACCCAGTCGGATATCAAGGTCAAGTCTCAGCCCATTGAAATATGTAAGTAGATGGTATCCTAAATGCTAATGCACTGAATCAAAGGTGAAGTAAAACAACTTGAAATATGTGCTGAAGAAAAATGAAATCACTAGAAATAGGTATGTACTTCCCCAGCTTATATTAAAGCACGAGATGACTTTTATTTGAGTCCACTGACTTTGGTCCTAGTGTGCGTAAGCACTTTGGTCAGCTCCTTTTAATTGGTAATATTAAGGCACTTCAACAAGAAGAAAAAGAAGAAGAAAAGAAGGAGGAAGAGGAGGAGGAGGAGGAGGAGGAGAAAGAGGAGGAGGAAGAGAAGCAGAGGAAAGGGGAGGGGGAGGGGGAGGCATAATCAATACAGTGTATCAATTGCGGGATTGGGAGACTGAGTGTACATATATGATAATTCCTCCCACGTTTAGCAGACTGCAACTTTAAAGGCATTGGCTAACATTGTTATGATTTAAAAAAAATCTCATTTTGTTACTTAAAAATGGGATAAACATTAGGGTTATAGTGTAAAAATACCGGTGTGAAAGTTTCAGAGCATAATATCCACGGGAAGTATTTTTAAATATTAGAAATGTGAACCAATGTTTGAAAAATATACGAGGGTCGGTTGCATAGACCCAACGTAAGGAGTGCGCATGCGCACATGACTCAACGGACCGCACTGTGTGTATTGACGTATCACGCGGCGGAAGGCAAGTAACGGTATTTTTGAATTCGCGCAAACGGTCCTCTTAGTTCAGTGTCTCTCGAGACGAAAGCTAATGAAATCGCGGTTTGCGTCTAACTTACAGCTTTTCCTTCCAAATTATGGTTGGTTTCAGGGTTTTTGAGTATAAATACAAGTACTCATACACATGTTTCATCTTGGTTTGAGAATTTTTAAAATCAGGTGCTCACAAAGTTAGCCAATGCCTTTAATTTAGCTGATGAGAAATAATAAATGAAGGGATACCATGTTGTCATGGTAATGAATGAGGCTGTTGACATTAAGTTCAATCAACCTTATTGCATGAGAGGTAGCGAGGAGTAGAGTTGGTCATTATTAATGGTTCAACAAACAATTGCCTATACTCACAATATGGCCATCATTCCATAAGTGTTCAGTGTGCATCTTGTTATTTTTTTGTAGTGAAATGGAGAATTGCTTGATGGTTTGTAGATGGACGTATGCATCCTTGGGGTAAATATGGCTATCACTCTGTAAATGTACCTTAAATGTATGTATTTTGCAGATATTTTCTTGGTATTAATGCAGTCATTCATTACTGGATGGTTTGTAGATGGTTGCAGGCATCTTTCGCATCAATATTCTTTAGAATCCCTCCAGTTTTAAAGAGATTTTATTGTCAGCTGAAGGACGTTAGCTTGATGGCAGAATGTTATGTAGGTTAATACCCTTCTGGCTCTCAATGCAAGTTATGGTATACTCTAAAGATCGTCCTCTTTCACCTGTTGCAGGTTGCTGCTAAAATAACTGCAACCATCATGATATGTGCAATGGCATTTAATGAGCCAAATATATTGGAGGGGGGGGGGGGGGCTGCGCTATAAAAAATTGACATTAAGAGGGGTCCAGCAGCTGACAAGCAAAAAAAAAAAAGAAAAGAAAAGAAAATAAAAACCTCATGGAATAATGATAATAAATTATAGTAATAATAATTTCTTATATAGCACATAATACTGAAAATAGTCTCTATGCACTTTACATAAATAAAACTTAAAGACATTGGTTAACATTGTTATGATTTGAAAAAATCTTGTTTTGTTACTTGAAAATGGGATAAACATAAGGGTTATAGTGTAAAAATACCAGTCTGAAAGTTTCAAAGTATAATATCCACAGGAAGTATTTTTGAATATAAAAAATGTGAACCAATGTTTGAAAAATATACGAGGGTTGGTTGCACAGAATAGACATAAGGAGTGTGCATGTGCGTATAACTCACCTTACCGCACTGTGTGTATTGGCGTATCACGCGGCGGGAGGCACGTAACGGCATTTTCAAATTCAAGCAAAGTGGTCCTCTTAGTGATTGTCTCGTTAGACGAAGGATAATAAAATCGTTGTTTGCGTCTAACTTACACTTTTTCATTCCAAATTATTGTTGGTTTCAGGGTTTTTGAGTACAAATACAGGTACTCATACACATGTTTCATCTTAGTTTGAGAATTTTTTAAATCAGCTACTCACAAAGTTAGCCAGTGCCTTTAATCTACAAAACAATATTACAACAGTATAATGATGAATGTTTGAATTATACAGTAGAATTCAAGCATCATTAACACAAGCATAATTAACAGTGGAAAGGTACAAGCATAATTAACAATGTATATTATATTCATTTACATGTAATCGTATTAATCACATTATACTAAAGACGCTATTTATATTACATTATACTACATTACATCATGAACAAGCAGTTAAGGGTGTTTTCGTGAGTAAAAAGAATAGCAGAATGAGAGAGGTTCCAATTGGCTAGATAGTCAAGAAAATTTGATGCAGTGACAATGTTGAAGAGATACAAAACCTGTGGTCATTATTTTTTTTTGGGGGGGGGGGCAGCAGCCCCCAACTCCCAAGTACACCAGTGGATGTGTGTTAGACCTGTAATTCCAGAAAATTCTTGTACAAAACAAGAATGAGGCCAACAATGCAAGTCATTTTGTTGTCATGAATTCTTGCCAACTGCTTTGGCATGATAGTTTACAGAAAGCTTGTTAGTATGATTTCAGGGATAACATGAAGTCATGCATATTCTTAAAGACATTGCATATTGCTTAGTCACATCACAAGGTTTTAATGTAGAATATGTAATATGAGATTGTATTTTATATGTCATGCACAACATATAGGGAAATTGTCTCAAGATAAGACATTTCTTTTTTACATTTTTGTGTTTTATTAAGGAATCAAAACATAATACAATCTTCACAGGCAGATTGAATATAAGACTATGATAATGTGAGTCTTCTATTTTGTTATAAATTGCAGCAAAATGCCTTTGCAAGTTGGCATGGAGAATGTTTGTCCTGAGGATGATTTTAGAGATAATTTCAGAAGATTTCAACAGTATCAGCTTTTATGTTAAAGCTGAACAATAAGAAAATTCAATGCTAATGTTCTCATGCTCAGTATGCACAGGAATGTATTGAAGATTATAATGTTCTATGTACTTTCATGAATGTCATTATATTGTGGCAAGTCATTGTATTTGTATTTAACTTATTTAATCATGGGTTAAAAAAATTTGCCATCAGCTAGAAGCTGCTTTTCAGCAAGGCCGTGAAAAGTCATGTTATTCTCTAACAACAAAGTCATGTTCTTAGAGAATAATATTTAAATCATATCTGAATTAAAACAAGTGGAAAGTTATATTCAGAATATGAAATTGTCTCAGATTGTAAAGTAGGTGTTTCAAGAATTTTGAAAATGTATGACATTGCACATTTTTTTCCCATAATGCTGCATGAACCATCAGAAGTTTTGCGCTGGATATCTGTAGCACATGACTGCGGTCGTGAAGCGAGGCGTCTTTCTGTGGCTTGCATGTGAGTCAGGGGAGGAAGACGATTAATGGTTGCCACAGCAACTTGTAGCACGAGGGAGGAAACTCTCCCTTGTCTGCTACAACTCTGTCAGAATACATTCACAGAGCTCTCCCTGTGCGTATCGCTTTCTGCTAGTGTGCTGCATGTGGGCCTTCACTTTAATGTGCCTACATGTATCAGTTTCAGCTTGAAATTTATAAATAGCACCTGATGAAAAACATACAGGGAGCAGGTACCATGTTCAATTTGAAATGCCAAAGCTATGGATTACAAGTTTTAGTTTAGGCCAATTCAAGAATTTTTTTGGGGGGTTTTCGATATTTGTGTACACTGATGAAAATCGCATATACAAGCCATTAAAGTTTATGCTGAGAAAGGGTATGCCTTACACTCAAATTCATTAGACTAGAAATTAATCTAAGTCGAGTGTAATTAGGAACAAATCCAAAATTAGATTGATTCAATAAGATTGATTTCTAGAATTGTTATGTTAAGATTTTTACTAAAATTTTGGATATGCCCTTGATTCAATCCTTAAGAAATTTAGGGGGCAAGTCACAGTCAATTTCATGTTATTGTAATGACATATCATCTGTTCAGAGCCAGAAGGGCCTTAACTCATATGATTATGTACAGACTTAATGCCCTTCTGGCTCCAAGCAGACAATATTTTCTCAAATTACTCCTTTACATATTCTGGATATTGCTTTCCCGAAGTATCGTTTTAAAATCAAAACATATACCCATTTGTTGTTGAAATTTCACATCATGGATATAGTACATTGTAGGCCTATTTAAGGGATGTTTGAGGAAAAATAATACGATGATTTAAGGGCAGTTAAAAATGAAAAACCAAACAATAGTAATTACCCCTTCTTATCCAAAGAAATAAAGAAAATAAAGAAAGAAAGAAAAAAAAACTGTCAAGAGTCTCCTTGCTAATATGATGATAATAAAAAACAGACAAAAAACAAAAAACGAAATAAAACCCCCCTTAAAACAAACAACAAAACTATCAGAGTCTCCTCTTTGCTAATAATTCCAAAATCTTGTTACAGAGTACATTTTGATGGAAAAACGCAGATTCTAAACATTCAAGCAACAGGGTATGGATTAGGAAAGATTTTCCTTGAAATAACATGTCTGTGCAGGAAGTAATTCATATTCTCAAATTTGGTCAGGAAGTTCAGTTTTGAAGAAAAGTGATTTATTATCTCTTCTAGAATGAGTTTGCAAAGAGCAAGTTTGAGAAAGTGGGTATACATCTATCAACAAATTTGTAAGAGTAATTACAATCTTTTGACTAGTGTTGCTTGGCAGGAATAGTATACAGTGTTAATTGGAATAACTCCAAAAACATTGCTATTTCATCCAATCATATGGAAATTACGTTCTGTATCAATTATGTTTCTTCACCAAATATTCCAGAATGTATCCTGTATCCTCTCCAAGTTTTTAATTCAATCTTGGCTTTGCTGATGATATTTGCTCTTTATATTTACCATATTGTCGGAAGCTCAATATGTGTTGCGTGGCTGCAGGGCAGGAAGCGGTGCTGGCATATTGACCATTCGCCATTGCAGAGTGTATGTTTACCGAGAGCAATTGATATTTGTACCATGCCCATCCTATGCAAATGTTAAAGAGCCTGAGCTGGACGGATGACCGTCCTAGTAGATAAGGTGTCAGTTTCTTATATCGTATTTCCTTCAGTTAATTTAAAGGGGTTTAAAGGGAATTAATTTAAACATATTCACACAATTAAACAACTTAATAATTTTCACACAATGAAATGAGAAGAATTGTGTCATAAATTTAAAGAAAATTTGGTTATTCAATGAATTTAGCTGACTTTGACAAGTTTACCTGAAGGCTTTTTTTTAATTATGAATTTAAAAATTTAAAAATTTAAAAATTTAAAAAAGAAATGCGAATAGAAAAGGACTCATATAGTGAAAACTCAGTGTAACAAGGTCCTTGGGATGGGACCATCAAAATTACCTTGTTATAGCAGGAGTCCCGTTATATTAGGTTTACAAAACATTAGTATATAAAGAGTTGGGACCGGAATATTACCTTGTTACATCAGGAATATTGTTATATCAGATCTCTTTATACCTAGTTTTCACTGTATGAAGTATTCAGAAAGATATATGAGGAATTCATAGAGTTTTTTCTTCGGGAGAGAGAAAGAGAGAGGGGGGGGGGGGGGGGGAGGAGGTAAATCATTCATAAAATTGTCAATATTTCCTAACACATTTTTAAAGATTTAATGGTTTAAGTCAAAACTGGATCTGAATCAAAAGTCTAATTTTACTCTGTTTTGTTAAAAGTAAAAGAGAGGAACAGTCCCTTGATGATGAAGGAAAATTTTCAAAGTCACAAGCACTGGTGCATCACCCCCATATAGTACACAGGGTAACATAATACAGGAAGATACACATTATTATGTTGGACAACATGAGCACGTATTAAATTCACTATCTCATCTCATTAACAGGTATATGCTATTGTACAACGCCTACTCAGCTTCTTGTATGCAAGTCTATATGTGAGCCAAACGCGCGACATTCGTATCATTGCACTTGTACCATCCAAAATGTACCATTGCACGGTTAGCGTGGTGTCACAGTAGATTGCCGCAAATTACTTCTTTTGCTTCTTTTGTGATGACACAAGTAGCTTGCGCAGTAGACCCTATATGCGTATTTATTGTTGCATGCTCAGGCTATGCCAGCAAGTCTCGTTCGCGCACTGCTACAGATACACGCACAGCTTAGCCATGGCGCCAGGCATTTTGCAGTAGGAACTTCTTTCCATGCTTTATAAACCTTGATTTCTTAACCAAAATGTTTCTATTTTTTCTTGATTTTCATCAATTTCTCAGACTTCTGAGGCATTGTACAATACAAATAGCGAATATTCTAATTCATGCAATGGTATGAGATTTCGTATTCGGTGAAAGATCGCGAGTAACTTCTGTTCAACGAGGCAAAGCCTCGTTGAATAGAAGGTCGCTCTTTCACCTCATGCGAAATCTTGTATCATTGCACTCATGTCTATTCGCTATTTGTATACTTGAAATATAACCTAAATCCTAGATTTACTTATGTAAAAATGAAAATTAAACACTGTCAAAAGGTCCCTCTAGCTCTGTAATAACTCTGCACAGTATACAGCAATAGAGGAAGATAGATCATTCTGTTCCACAACATGAGCACTTGCTAAGTTCATGATCCCATAGGCTTGCACAGGTGTATGCTACAATGTACTTGAAATGCAACCTAAACACTGGATTAATTTACAACAACAACAAAAAAAAGGGGGGAAGAAAGAAAGAAACTATATATCATAAAAGTATCACTCGCTCTATATAACAATTTTAGTAAGTACCACATCAGTACAGGGAGATAATTTCAGTTGCACTACATGAGCACATGTTAACTCCATTATCTCATTGGCTTTTACAGATCCATGCTACTTGGCAGGTAACTTAAACCCTGGATTTATGTATGTCAGTCATTACTATCCTTGGCCGTGATGTCATGTGCCCTATAACTCAAGATATTGCATGACTCCTATTAGTGCTGTAACATCACGGTTATTTTCAATTCCGTTTAACGGGGAGTCAAAACCGAACGGTTTTCGGATAAACGAAAACATCACACCTTTGCCAAAGTTGCCGCCTATTGAAAGTAGTGCTGTCAGCCGGTCTGGGATCGGGATTAAATCCCGGCAGCCTCAGGCCCCGAGACGGTTCCAGTATCAATCGATTGAGATCGTACCCCGGCAGAAAAAATAAATAAACAACTTATTTATTTCGGTTGTAAACTTTAGTAATTGTACTTACAAAATACTGTGCGAGAGAGCTCATGTATAGATCTATTTGGCTTTCACTGTGATTGTAATGCGCAATAATTCGCTGCGCCATATTTGTGTGCGTTTTCTACACATAGCTGAAGACACCAGCGAACGTACATGGTGTAACGGTCAACGAACGTTTTTCTAGTGCTGTGGGAACGGCACTACGAAATTGCTGCTTATTTCAGTTTTCAGTGAATAGTTGCAAAGATGAAATCCCATAGACTAGTACAGCATTTTCTCTCGCGGAGCTATTCTTTTATACATGCTGAAGGTATCGATCATTTTTAATTCTCAATTTAAAGAGTATGTACTTTTGCTGCACATCGAAATTACATGTACCGATAGGACATATCAATGATTAATGAGGCGATCTCTATGGGCGATTCCCGATCTTCAAATTGGCTTCGAAAGCTCTGCTCATGGTACTTTTTGCGGAATGCGCACATATTTTCGTGTTGGAGGGCGATCGCGAGCCAGTAAACAAGTGCGCGTTACGTTAGTGACATCTGAGTGTATCGCTTGTGCAGCTAGCGCAGGGGCATTGAGAGGCGCGCATACGTGTTTGAAATACAGTACGGAGGTGCTGCATCACCCCCGTGCGCACCACGACGTACGAGTGACGTGAGGGACCAATCTTTCGGTGAGCTTATCAATGGTTAGCTGACGCAGTTTAAGAACTTTGCGTTAAGAAAGATCACGAGTAAAGACAAAGCGGACACAGCATCGTAAGTCTTGGAGTTGATTTATGATGACAATTAAGTCAGAAAATCTTGAAATATTACAAGTAGCTACACAAACAATGTGTAATCCCTGGCTGACAGTAAATCTCCGTTTATCCGAAACCGTCGAATTGAAAACGGTTAGTGGCATGGGCGGTCGTTTACCGGACGGATAAACGTTTGACTACAGCACTAACTCCTATCTCCTACATGCAGTGGCATACAGTAGCTGCAGAGGTCATTGGGCACGGGGACATAGGGATACATAATGTATTCCCAGTGAAGTAATGATAATGATAAGAAGAAATTATAGAAGGAAACAAGGAAATGGAGAGAAAAGGAAAGATAGGGAGAGGAAAACAGAAAAGAGGGTTAAAAGGAGTGTGATAAGAAGATGATAGACCCCCCTTTGACATCCTCATTCTACAGCTACAATAGAGCACAGGGGCTCTTCATTACTATTCAGAAATCAAAAAGTAAACAAAAAGAAAAGAGAGGAAAAGAGGGCGAGGGAAGAGAATGGGAGGTTAGGGGAGTGTGAAAAGAAGATACCTCCTTTTCCTCACCCCTACCCTTTTGGCCATGCAACCTTGCATTTCATCCACCTACTGAAACTGGTACCCCATGATGCCTTTGTCCCCTCCATGTCTGGACCCACACTATGCCTCTACCTACACGTTACTCTGATGGTGACTGCCCATTGTAGTCATCTCCTGTGACAGTACATGAGATATACCTGTAGCTAGTGCACGGAGCCGCGTGATGGATGTCGTGTGCGGACGTTATTCCTGGCTCCTTCAAATTGAATATTCATCATGATTATTGGCCCTCTCATCGTATCCGCAGGTATTAAGGTTAAAGGTGCCATCTTGTCTTGAAAGCAGAGTAGTTGTTAATAAGTCTTACTGAGAATATATATGAAAAGGGCACTTTTGAAGTAAAAAAGAAAATTAAAATTGCTTCACAAACAGAAAATATTCAATTTTATTTAATTGTAAGTAGGAATACTTCTAATCTATTTCTACTGTGGTAAGGAAACCATGAAATATTGGAGATCATAATTATTCAAAGAATTCAAAGAATTCAAAGAAGAAATGAAAGAGTATTTTCCATTGTCATGTTACATTAAATCTGATTAACAAAGGGGTCTACCAAGTTTTAAAGATACTCTGACCATCCTTGCTCTGTCCTCAAGTATTTTTCAGACTTAACTGTACAAGATGAAATATTGTGCAGATTATAAGGGGATCATATTATACAAAGGAAATAACGGACAGAATGTACATGTTGTTGTAAATACATAAAGCAAATAACAAAAATCAAAGCATTGGCATTTTTCCATGTCTGGAGCCATGTTTACTTTTCATCTTATCTCAGAGTGATCAAATTTTCCAGATTAGATGTTCTAGATTATAGTCAAATTATGTATGTAATGCAGTGTTGGTCTTATTCATGTTCACTCATTTTTTTTTAAAATATATTTTTTTGGTATATATATATATATATATGATAATAACGGTTTCCTGCTTCGATATCTGTATTTCATGGTCATTCTTGTCTTTCTTCAAAGCACCTTACAAAACAAAATGCCATGATCCATCTTGCTAAAAAAGGTTATAAGAAACCCTAACCTTAACGCTAACCCAATAACAGTATTGGGATTTGTAGCATTTTTTCGGAGAATATTAATAGATAAATGGAAAGAAGTTTAAGAAGATTTCTATTCTGAACATTCATCTATTTATTTCCTTCCCCCTCTTGTTCCTTCTCTCCATCTCTCTTTCTCTCCCCCCTCTCTCCCCCTCTCTCTTGTAGAGTTCATGACACTAGAGTACAGCCAGATAAAATAGCCGCAGGGTCGTGGAGTGGGATGGTTGCTCGTCAAGACGTGACACTTTCATATATCTCCAAATTCACCGCCATGTGTTTAGGGTCTTGGAGTTCATTACTCAACAGTAACGATGACCCAGATTGCATGTGCTGCTGTTATATCATCTGTTGAAAACTAGGAGGGTGTTAACCCTATGTTAAATATACAAACCAATATAGCCTTTATGGCTCTGAGCAATGAACATCATTATGTACATACCATCCACTCATTTATTGAATGACTGGATGCAATGAATTCATTTATCATTTATTAACTTTCCACCATCTACCATAAATACTTGATTCTGTATGCACGTGTATGTGATCTCCTACAATTTCTCCACCTGTCCCCTTCATTGGATGTTTATAAGAAAAATCTGAAAACTGTTCTATTCAATCTTGATCATTAACTTTCTTTTTATGCTTATTGTTTCAACTTTGTATTAAAGTGCTGTGAAGCCAGTCGTGTGTAGGAGTTGTGCATCAGGATAACTCCCCTGGGGACTGGGGGAGTTGTCCGTGGGGAGTTGTCATCCGGGTAAGGTGTCCTCCGGGGAGAGTTGCCCTCGGGGGAGCTGTCCTCCAGGGGAGCTGTGCTCCAGGGGGAGTTGTCAGGTGGGAATCGTATCAGGGGAGTTGTCCTAGAACCGTAAGAGTGCTATATAAATGAACTCATTGTATTGTATTATATTGTATATAATTATATACAGAACATGGAAATTAGGCAGAAAATATGAAGTTTATGTTTTATGGGAAATACCTGAAGGGAAATGAGGATAAGGTACTTACTTCCTTATTGCTTTGAGCAGGGGATATCATCATGTAGGTTATATCCCATACTTGGTTGCAATATTTTCTTTTCTACCATGTCCCATATTCATGTTTTTGAAGATCTTGTCTGTGCACACATGGAAATTTCGTAGGCAGTGGATTTAGGGTTAACCTTTGAATTTTCTTACGATTGACAACTATTATGTATTTTTTCGTCTAACTGCAGGTGTATACATGTATGTAGGCTCTCTTGCTCATGATACTTATGAATATTTCCACTTGGCACCACTTATTTGTCACACCTTCCCTCTGTTTCGGATATCTGTCGATTACAGGTATAATTTTGTTTGTGCTGTAAAGTGCTGTTACTAGAAATAGGTCTGCTGTAGACTAAACACTCATTTTCTATCTGTGTTTAACCCAAGGTGTGGATTATTGACATTTATTGTCTTCTAGAGTTACATGTTTACTGTTAATTCCAGATATACACTCTAAAGTTGAACTGAATATCTCATCTACTAGGCCTACATTGAAATCAAGATTTTTTATCCCTCTCTCTTTCTCTCCATATTCTCTAACCCTCTCTCTTCCTCTCCCTTTATCTCCTCTCTCCCTCCATCTCTCTCTCCATCTTATTTTCTCTTCCTTCCTTTCTTTCTTTCTTTCTGTCTCTTATTCTTCCTTCCTTAATATCTGCTTTTGCCTGTCTCTCCACCTGTTAAAAGCCTATACATCTCTCCATTTTTCCACTTGGTTTTGGGAATATTTTTGGTTTTCATGGTGAGTGACTTGTCACCATATCTTTTTTTCCCCTCATATACTTCGTAAAACATGGTATCATGGACTGTAGTGTACATGTACCTCCATGATTTCCAATACCCTTTTCAGACTAGAAGAGGAGTAAGTCCTGACTGAGTCTTGGATTTATTCTTCCTCTGAACGTTATCAGCATTAGCATCACTCAGTCTGATCTTACTTAGTGCGGACTTCTTGACCCACTTTGAGAGATGGGTTAAGTCGGGCCGTAGTCATGACCGGAAGTGGATTCCTCGCTATCTGCACAACTTGAGTTGGATAATTAAAGAGATACTCTCTGTGGGCGGGCTGTGCATTTTACAAGATGGTAGTGGCGGAAAAAGATCAGACAGCATGTGATTTTTAAGCATGCCATGAGCACAATCATAGACAAATGACCATGCATAGCAGGTGTTTTAGACTGTACAAGTGGCTACTGAAATTATGAAAGGTAGCATGATTTTAGGTGCAGATCGGTTGGTAGCTATAGATTTGGACTAAGTCCGGACTTAATACTCTTTAGCAGTGAATATAAAATTGGTATGATTCTCTTCTATATCTCTTCCTGTATTATCATGCACTCTATACCCACCCCTAATAAACCCCATTTGCTGGAGGGTCTTCATGATTCCACCACTCGAGAAGGATTAATGTCCCTCCATCTCCCTCCAACCGCCCCGAGTGGTCCTCAGGCGTGGGAGTGGGACGGATTCCATCTTCCCGTTTCTTAATTTGATTCCAGACCTAGCCCTACAGCCAAAGGTCTTGACCCTTTCTCTCCATCATTATCTCTTCACTATTGAATTTGTCTCAAATGTCCTAAAGAAAACTGGCACACCCTAGCCAGTGGAGTATTGTCCCAAGACCCCAGATAACTAGGAAGAAAGTACATGTAGGTCTCCACAGTGCATTCATGCCTTCAAAAGGACATTTCAGAATCATGAGTTTGTACTCTGAAATTGAATACATTTCATTTTCGTGGTCAGATGATTCTTTGGTTTAAAGTGAATCTGTTATTTTCCTTCACTATTGAATTTGTATCAAATGTCCTACAGAAAACTGACTTGCCCTAACTAGGTCATATGTACATTAATAGCTATATACATTTAGAGGAGTATTGTCATGAGGTTGGTAAACCCAAGAAAGTAGGCCCACATCTCTTTTAACCGGTTGACTACTGAATTCTTTCAGTCCCATAGACTTAATACAGGGGCCACCCAGTTGCAGTAGCCAATGGATTAAAACTACCCTCCTGATTGTACAGTCTTACTTTCATAAGCACAGTCCATGTGAAAAATATCAGTTTAAAGGGCAAGTCCACCCTAGAAGTTTCACTGTTTCAATAAAAGGAGATAAATTTGAACAACATTTTAAAAAAGAACTGAGCAGAATTTTGCTCATTTCTTTTTTAAAATGCTGATCAAATTTTACTCCTTTTATTGAAATAGTGAAACTTCTGGGGAGCATTTCATGAAAGGACTTGTCGGATGTTTTATCCGACAGTTGCCATAGTAACGATGCTTCTCAGCCAATCAAAATCAGGGAAAGATGTCAGATCTGACAACTTGTCAGACAACAAATGTTGATGAAACGCTCCCCTGGGGTGGACTTTGCCTTTAAGGCATTAGTAGGGGACCTTTTCAGTTCATGATATATTACATCGTATAGATGATTTTTTATTTCAGAATAATTTCATTTTTCTAAATTATAAATCTGTCTTGAATGCCACAAGTAAATTGGTGCACCCTATCTAGTGGAATGCTGTCCATAGAAGAACAAAGATAAATAGGAGGAAAGTGCATACGTTTTTTTTACATAATAGAGAACCGAGTGCATCATTCCAGATCTCAAACAGATAAGAGGTTTAAACTGCAAATCCATCATGTTCAGCACATTAGTGCAACATCATCTACTCAAATGATGTCGTGATGAAGGATAAGTTGGCGACATGCCTTATTTCATACACTGTAATTACAGACGAGGTATAAGATATGGATGCCGTATACTATTCGTCTTCATCTGCAATGAGAGCTACATGTATGTTGTATAGAAGGCCATTGCCTAGCATCATTTTCCAACGAGAAAAATTCTCTTATAACTCTTAAAGGCATTGGTTAACATTGTTATAATAAAAAAAAACTCATTTTGCTATATGGGATAAACATAAGGGTTATAATGTAAAAATACCAGTCTGAAAGTTTCAAAGAATATTATCCACCGAAGTATTTTTAAATATTAGAAATGTGAACCAATGTTTGAAAAATATATAAGGGTCGGTTGCTCAGACTAGACGTAAGGAGTGTGCATGCGCACATGGCTCACCGGACCATACTGTGTACATACGCTGAGGGAGGCAGATAACGTTTTTTTTTTAACTCGAGCAAAACGGTCCTCTTATTTATTGTCTCTGAGACCAAAAATGATAAATTCGCGGTTTGTGTCTTACTAACAGTTTTTCATTCCAAAATATGGTTGGTTTCAGGGTTTTGGAGTACAAATACAAGTACTCAAATACATGTTTCATCTTAGTTTGATAATTTTTTTAATCGGCTGCTCACAAACTCTTAGCAGACAAATTAATGTGATTATATTGTTCTTCCTTTTCAAAAGACTTCTCTCTTCCCCCTTTCCTTTATCTCTTTCACTATAGCTCTCTGTCTCTCATTTTCTCTTTCCTTTTCCTCCTCTCCTTTTTCCTGAATACATGTATATATCTTGTATTTCCATTTATACAGTCATGCTTTTATAAGCACTTTATACATGTAGCTTGTCTTGGAACTCTGCCTCCCTAATTTTTTGCACTTCATGATCCATTGGTTATATGTCATTTTAAAGCTAATAGAAAAGCGACCATGTTTCAAAAAAGATTATTGAACTACTAGTAGTGATAATTCATTTTCAGTACTAATAATTCATGTGTTACATATGAGATACAAGCCTTAAAAAGGGCAAACTTGCATGTTGCTAACTTGAATTACATGTACCGATGTTTGTTTCTTACAATTTGCTTGAAAAGTAAAATATTGACAAAAGCCCTTGCCCCATACAGAATGAATTAAATGGAATCTTTTGTGAACAAGGGAGTTTTATTTGCTATTAGTCACAATGATATGTGTGTTGTGCACACTTTGTGTTCATGTAAAGTTAATATGTGTGAATGATCTTCAAATTTGAGAGAAAGAACCTGACATCAGGCAGAGATTTGGGGATAAAGATAGAAAAACAAAGAGACTGGCTGGCTGGTGGAGAGAGAGAGAGAGGGAGAAAGAGAGTGGGAGAGAGAGAGAGAGAGAGAGAGAGATATCTATGGAACAGGAGAAAGGAGAAGAGGGCATGGAGAGAGATATAGAAACGGAATAGGAAAGTGAGATATTATAGATAGAGTAGGAAAGAAATGGATGGAGAGGGGGAGAGTGAGAGTGAGATAGAGATAAATGAAACAAGAGAAAGAAACAGGGAAGAGAGAGAGAGATATAGATAGATAGAGAGGGGGAGAGATTGAAAAGGGATAGCAAGGGAGCAAAGGAAGAATTCAGGAACATAATTATTGTCTGTTCAGAGGCAGGAGGACGTTGTCAAACATGATGATACAATGGTGTCTGCAGAAAATGTTGAGAAATAGAGCTATGGAGGGAGAGAGAACTTGAAGCAGACAGAAAAATAAACAATTAGATCCATGCTACACTAGGCACTTTCCTTCTATGATTTTGAAAAACAATGAAAAGCCTACTTGATTAATTTGATTGGAAGCATCATTAATGTAAAACCCTTTGTATGACAAAATACCATCAATCACTAGCAGACAATTGAGAAGTGAAACGATCATTACTTGAGGAATGATTGCATTTCTGTTCCTTCAGCCATGAATGGGAAATTAAAAACAGAAGAAATTCACTTCGTTTCATGATGAAGATGATCTTTCATGGCTGAGGTGGTGGGACCTCTGTGTTCGTTGGAGCGAGCAATCGATGTGATGAAATCCCGGCAGGGGAGCTAGCTGTGAGAGTGGTTGTTACTGGTTATGTGAATGGATGAAATGTATGAGTCATGCACAACTTATAAGGGCAAGGTGATGCTATTTCACAGCCTGAACAAAAGGTGATTATGAAATATGTTATAGATGAGGAGATACATAGTAGATAACCATAGATAGTAGATCCCAGGGGGGCCAGTCAATATACTCTATGTCCTGTACACATTTCCAAAACCACCCTAAACAATTTTTACCCAATGGTCAAAATCACCCCCTTTTCGTTTTTTTGTTTTGTTTGGAGCCTCTTCTAGAAAACTTATCCCTAAAACAAGTTCAACCTCCTCAAACATACCCTAACCAAATACAATGCTACGGGAAGTCCGGACTAAAGATGGGGTGAAGGATGCCCAAAACACATGCTAACATAACAAAAAACATAATCCTTTTCCCTAATTTTTGGTCTTTTTGTCATCCTAAACATGTCAAGCACATGCATAACGCACCTTATAACCTGCAAAAACTACCCTTACCACATGCTTTTCTGGCTGCGCATGTATGGGTACAGCAATATATTTGACTGCCACCTCTCCCTTGGGTAGTAGAAAGCAAAAAAGATATATGAATTGTTAGTTACATTAGATAAAAAGTTATACAATGTATATGTAGGTAAGAAGGCATGGAGGGAGGGAGGAAGAATAGGGTGAGTGAGTGAGTGAGTGAATGAATGTGAGAGAGTGAGTGATAAAAAAGCAAGATAGGTAAGTTGTTGGGAATGGCCAGATATATGGAGGGAGCAAGGCCAGATCCAGAATTGTGAGAAGAGGGGGGGGGGGGGGGGGGGGGGTGTAAGCAAAGGAGTGAAGAAGGAGAAGGGGAAGAGGGAGAAATAAATAGAGTGAGAAAGAGAGAGGGAGGAGAGAAAGAGAGACACAGATTGCAAAATGCAATGGTGAGGGAGTATCTGAACAACTTGTATGCATCCTATTATTTAGCACAAGATTTTGTGAATTCTTGACTTGCAAGAACTTTGCAGAAAGCCTGATGGCATCTGTATATTTGAAAGTACAAAGTTCATTCAATTCAGAGAGAGACAAGACAGCAAAAAGGAAAACAAGCCGTCATAATTTGTACTGCACTGACTGCCTCAATCTCTTTTCCAAGCTTTGTGAAATGGAAAATTCTATTCCATGTTCAGTCACCCTGAAATCATGTATGATGCATGATTGGTTTTCCTCGTTATAATAATGCAATATATCTTTTAAGACATACATGCATTTATATCATGGAAGGACATTACTTTGAGACGTATTGTTTGAATTCTATGATTTTTCCACATGTAGAATAATCTAATTTCAGATTATTGAATATGTCCTGAAATTTGTGTGTGTTCTTGTGTGTGTTTTAAGGAGTTCTCGGGTGGGGGGGGGGCCTCTTGTGTGGACATGTATTGATGTTTTCCGAATGAAATCTTTCATAAAAAAATTTATGGAAAACAAAAATGAATTAAAGGGAATATGGCTTTTAGAAATGTATAAACTCTCTGCCACTATCCCTTCACATCCCACCTTCTGTCAAGATAGACCTGAATCAGATTCAAAATGAAGGAAATGTGAAAGGATGCATAAATTTAACTCATCATGGATATACCACACTTTTCTGTGTCAAAGCAAAGAGTCCATTTTATATTGCACTAAATATTCACATTTGAAGCAAGTTTTGAGCTAAAAATATAACTATCCATTATAACATGATTTTATCTAAATGCCAGATCAACAACTTGAGGAGTAAACTGACAAAAGTCCTCCACTCCGCTGTCCATTCTTTCACAATTTCTGTCAAGAGTTCTGATCAAAACGACGTATGGGAGCACATCACCTGCCGTTCTGTGGGCAGTTAAATTCATTAAAGTGTTGGTGTGACTGTGGCTATGAATGGACTTTCTCCATTCCTATTTTACAGAGTGCAGTTTCAAAGGGTACAGAAATTTGCAACCAAAGGCAGATCTCCAATGTAGTAAACAGGTGAAAGGAGCAAGTTTTAGGAAATCAAAATGTTCCTACTTTTTTGAATCCAGAAACATGGTTCCAGAAACATGGTTCCGAAACTGTTTTATTTTGAATTACTTTCAAAATTAAATATGTTTTCACCTCTACTTATTTCATGTTTGAGATTTTGGATGCCTAACTGAAAACGAAAAAGAAGACACCCTTCAATAAATATTGATCACTAACTTCATTCTATTGGATCAAAATATCTGAACGGAGCTGTGCAAGGATTGAATACGAGTGACTGGTGGTTAATTTGACATGAAATAAATAATTTTTAGGAAAATACATGAAGACAGCACAGGACAGACTTGGGAATAGGTTTCTGACACTTATTTTAACATTTTTTTGTGATTTGATATCGTTAAATTTGGTATTAGTTTCTGGTGCAAAAGCACACTACCCCCCTTTGAAACAAATCAGATTTTCTGAATTGAAATCATGGCAAAATACATTCACTCTTCTTACCAATCTCTCATTTCTGTCAAGATTTCTCACTTCCTCCACCAAAGGGAGCATATCACCTGATGTTCTGTGGGCAGGTAAATTCATTAACATGTTTAACTACGGCTATGAAAGGACTTTCCATATTCCTGTTTCATGGAGTACACTTGAAAAAGTATGATAGTTTGAACCTTAAAAAATGAGGCTACATTCAATGCTTTTTTTTAAAGGAAAGAGTGATGGTGTTGAAACATATTTAGTTGAAATCAGTTTTGTTCATGGTATCTTTTGCTGGCCTCGAGTGTAAACATTTAGGGTCACCAAGTAAAAACCTGTATTTGAAACCCGTTTTTACCAAATTATTGTTTTGTGGAATTTTGGAATGCAGCTGTCATGAACTCTAGTATATATGTAGCCATGATATGACCAGTAAACCTATGGTCTTACCAACTACAAAACAGAAACACATTTTGTTGTGTTGAAAGTTTCTGTTAAAACACTAGGTTGCCTTGCAGAGAGCCATTTAACTCTCAGTTTCTTAGAAAAAAATGATAGTAACAGTGCTCTTTATATTTTCTCATGTAGGTGAAATTTGGTGGTTTGTTTTAAGAACATGCACTATATGTTTTGTGTGAATCTAGAAGGAAACACAGTTTATAAAGGAAGAAAACAAAGATCCATTAATCAGATTACTCTAAGCTCTGCTGCTACAGATAAAATCAAATTAAGTTTAAAAATAGACCCATTCAGTTAGATCTTGTTTTTGGAAGGCAGTGTAGTCTGAAAACACAGACACTTTTTGAAAGATTTCTTTCCTGAACCAAGTTTTAATCGGTAAAGGTTGTGTGAAGCATTAATTCGGAAGCAGATATAGTGTGGGGGGGGGGGGGCATTGTCTTTGCTATTGCTACATGTAAACTGTACCCCCTTTAACCCGTTGCCTGTACTGGAATTGGGTCATCCCTGTACTAAGCCTATGGAAAACAGAGAATTGAGCAGTCAGCAGGTTAGATACCAATCTAGCTTATTTTGAGAACAAAAAGTCCCCCTTACTTGTCCTTTAGCACTCTTTCACTTTTTAGACCCCTCCCCCGTTGAAAATTTGATAATTGAAAAGAATAGTCTAGATCTGTAGACTACCCTTTCTCACCCATTCACACTAAATGTACCAAACCAATTTCAGGTTGATTCCAAACTGACAATTTTTTCCCATTCAGTGTGATGTAATATATTTTCTTAAATGTGTTGTACTTGTGTCATCCTCTATGGTGTGATTGTGGTATTGTGGTAGACTTGGTTTTTATGTGCCTACACAGAGGTATGAAGTTGCGTGTGCACGCGCAAGTAACTGTTTACAGTTCATAGTGACTCCTTGGTGTGTGTGACTAGTGGAGCATGAAGATCCTGAGATTGTGGGAGAGGTGTGAAAGGAGCATCATTAGGAACTCTACTTAACAACATCATGTAATCCTCTTTGATAAACAAGTCTGTGTCCTCAGTTTAAGGTCATGGTTGGTCTGCAGTCGGTAGTTTGATATTGAACACTGATTTGAAGTTTGTGTTTAACATTGAGAACTTGTTGTGAAAATTTTGAAATTTAGTTAGATATGAAATACATGTAAATTGTCTTCAACAACTTGTGTCTGTGTTTGCATGGGGTGAGAGGGAGAGAGAGAGAGAGAGTGAAAGAGAGAGACAGAGAGAGAGAGAGAGAGAGAGAGAGAGAGAGAGAGAGAAAAGGATAATATTCCTTAAGAGTTTTGCATTTGTAGTTGAAGCTTGAATCCTGGGTGTGTATGAATAGGGAGAGGTGTTAGAAAGAGTATCATTAAGCACTTGACTTAATGCCTTCATGTAATCCTCTTTGATAAACAAGCCTGTGTGTCCTCAGTTAAGGTCATGGCATTCTGTGTAGACAGTAGTTTGATAGGCCTTTCTAACACTGATTTAACATTTAGACTTTGTTGTCAAGTTTAAAATATAATTAGATATTAAATAAATTCCTTTCAGCTAAGAGAGAGAAAGGGAGTGAGAGAGAGAGAGAGAGAGAGAGAGAGAGAGAGAGAAACAAAACACCTTTTAAAGTTTATCACAAAAGCTTACATCCTAAGATTGTGTGAATATATATAAAAGGAGCATCATTAAGTGCTCCAGTTAACACCGCCATATAACCATATATGATAAGGAAGTCTGATGTCCTCAGTTAAGGTCATACTGTGGTATTTTCTGTAGGTAGTAGTTTGATATCTAACACTAATTTGAAATAATAAAATTTAGACTTTGTTCTTAAGTTTGAAAATATAATTAGATATTGAATAAATTCCTTCCAACTAAGAAAGAGAGAATGGAAGAGAGAAATAGAGAGAGAGCGAGAACACCTTTTGAAGTTTGTCACAAAAGCTTGCACCCTGAGATTGTGTCAATAGGGAGAGATGTTAAAAAGAGCATCGTTAAGTGCTCCAGTTAACACCATCATGTAATCCTATTTAATATCGAAGTCTGTGTCTTCAGTCAAGGTCATACTATGGTATTTTCTGTAGGCATTGTAGTTTAAAATCTAACACTGATTTGAATGATAAAATTTAGACTTTGTTGTTAAGTTTGAAAATATAATTAGATATCGAATAAATTCCTTTCAACTGAGAAAGAGAGCAAGGAAGAGAGAGATAAGGAAAGAGAGAGAGAGATAGAGATAACAACTTTTGAAGTTCATAAGCTTGCATTCTGAGATTGTGTATATGAATAGGAAGAAGTGTGAAAAAGATCATTATTAAGCACTCCACTTAGCACTTTAATGTAATCCTATTTTATAAACAAGTCTGTATCCTTAAAATTGAGGTCATGGTACTGTTGATACTGTAGTAGTTTGATATCTAACGTAGATTTAAAGTTACTTTACTTCGCCACAAAAATATTTAATGTGAAAGATAGAGACAGATGGAGCAAGAGAACATGCCTTAAAGTTTTAAGTTTGTAACAAAAGCTTTAATCCTGATATTGTTTGTGTGAATAGAAATACATGTAGGCGTAAAACAAGGATCATTAAGCACTCCAGTTAAACCTTCATCTAATCCTCTTTGGTAAGGAAGTCTGTGTCCTGAGTTAAGGTCATAGTATGCCTGCTACTTTGTAGTCAGGAAGTTGATATCTAATACTTATTTAAAGGTAGGTACTTTAACTTGGACTTAGAAGTTTATAATGTTTTAAAAGGGACCATTATGTAACAAAGAATACACTTAAAATGTTTGTGCACCAGAATAAAAAATAGGACTTTATCTGAAATTCCTAAAAACAGGGAAGGGTAAGAAAATGTGATCTTTAAGTGGATTCTGTTTTTACATTGCATACATGTATATTGAGCCTTGTAAATGATGGCTCCCAATCAAATGCATTGTGACAGTGCATACATTTCAGTCTACACCAGTGTTGTTATTGATTCAGCAACCACTGGACTTTTCTTCGCATTGTCTTTGCTTGCCAACTGTTTGTTGTACAATTGAATTGAATTATCGGTGTATATATACATGTAGATTGCAATTGAATTGCATTGTAATATCATATTGTTCAAAATATATGCTTATTTTTTTAATCATAGCTCTATCCAACAATGAATGTATAGTGTGGTCATGGATACGTAGAGTGAGATTTGTTAATATTGAAATTCTTAACCATGGTAGGTTTATGCTAAAGCAGTCTTCAAAAAAGTCTTGATATTGAGAGTTGTGTCCTATGTTTGCGATGGGTGCAGACTCTTGTTTTATAGACCTTCAGATAATGAAAAGTAAAAATGTTGGTTTGGTTTTTCCCCTTACTGTATGAAAAGGATTTAGTCAACTTAAATAGGAAAGCAGAAATTAGATCAGAGAAGAATAAGAGATATAGCTGGATAAGATATTAAGTAATCCTTTAATTTAGATAAGAGTGAACAATCACTGCGAATTTAATTAAACAGAAAAAGGAGGAATGCTTCTGAAGATTTTAATTTCTGAACCTGTTCACTATGAGGTCAAGGTGGTTATCAATTAAAACAGTTTACAATCATTCTGTGGCTCATTGCACAAAAACTGACCATTGTCCGAAATTCATTTGCAGTTGATTGAGTTGGCAACCTGGCAGTTCTTTAAAAACTTCTAATATAAATTATCTTAAACACAACCAAACAGTTCCCATGAAATTGATAACCAAAAGTGGATTTTTGTCTTACATAATTATTTATGCATCCCAGGGAGTCTAAAGATTAGATGTATAACTTACGTATATTATGCATCAAAAGTAGTCTAAGAGTAGATGAGCAAATATTTTTAATGAAGAAATACCCCAAAAGAAGGCATTTGGTGAATTACATGTATGTGAATGACTGTTTATTGAACTCATGAATACTGTACTGGGCATGTATCTGCAAATCTGTGCATCCAATTAGCTCATTTACTCCCACTACTATTGAAGGACATTGGCATTGTACATTGCATTAAAGTTGACAGGCTTAAATTGCCTAATTTCTCATTGCAGTTATTACAGTACCGTTGCTCCTCATTAGCCATCCCTTCATCTGATCTGTCATGGTTAGTGTCATCATGTCAGTCAGAGTAGGAATATTACCATTAGCCCAAAAAGGCTCAAACTTGGATACAAGACCAATCAGTGCTGCTTAAGAGTTTAAAGTTTGTCATCACTATTAGCCTGAGTTGAGCCATACCTGCCTGGTCCAAGAATTAGCTTGAACTTCAGAGCATATTTTCTGTATGTTTTTTATTTGTTTGTTTTTTGTTGTTGTTGTTGTTGTTTTTTTTTTTGGGAGGGGGGATATTAGCTCACTGAATGGTCAAATGCTGTGCTGTTCCATGAACAAGCCATAGTTTGCTCAGAATAATGCATGCGTGCAGTTGAAGTCGATGTCCTAAGCTTGCCTGTTACACTATACCAGAATACATCCGAGTGGATGGTGGCCTGTACCTTTTTGTATTTTTATGCTTCCGCCCACCGTAGGTGGTTGCCAGAGGCATGTTTTCAGGGGTCGTCCGTCCGTCCGTCCCGTTTTCGTTCTCGCGATAACTTAAGAACCATTTGACGGATCAATCTCAAACTTGGCTGATGTATGCATATGGGAGGGACAATGATCTGTTTAGATTTTGGGGTCTCAAGGTTAAAGGTCAAAGGTCATAGAGGTCATGTGCATAGAAATGGTTCGTTCTCGCAATAACTCAACAACCATTTGACGGATTAACTTCAAACTTGGTTCATATGGGAGGCACAATGATCAAATTAGATTTTGGGATCTCAAGTTCAAAGGTCAAAGGTCATAGAGGTCATTATATACATAGAAATGGTTCGTTTTCACGATAACTCAACAACCATTTGACGGAGCAGCTTCAAACTTGGCACATGTATGCATATGGAAGTCTCATAATGATCCCATTAGATTTGGGGGTCACAAGGTCAAAGATGTCATTTTATGCATGAAAATAAAAATATCAACATGAATGTGCCATATATTTCTGATCTGGCAATGGCGGAGGCATAAATTTCCACCGTGCACGGTCAAAGATTATCTAGTTTATACAGTGCGATTGCGAACAATAGCCACTTTTGGTATCAACAGATAACCGTCGACAGCTGGCCATACCAGCAGTGCCTGCCAGGAGAATCCTGAATAGACCAATCGAAGTGGTTAACTGCAGCTCAGATGATAATAAAAATCACTTTATCTATTCCTATACAAAAACATTTCCAACTTCTAATAACAAAAACTTGTACAGCACACAATGTAGGAGGGTTCAAGTGAATTCCTGGAAAGAAAAAGGCGACATCTCATGGCAAAAGCAACTAAGTTATATCTGAAACCATGATGAGGAAACAGCACCAGGGACCTGTTTCATAAAACTTGTTATCATTAACAACTGCCACATTTTTATAATAATTTGCTCTCAGCCAGTCAGATGCAAGGATTTCAGTAGCTTATAACAGTTATTGCAACTTCTTATCGATAACAAGTTTTATGAAATGGGGCCCAGGTATTTCTCATAGTGAAGAAGCAGCAACAGTCTGCTGTTTCTCTGTATCAAAGCACCTTGCGCTAGCTGTAATTGGGTGAATTTTGCATGGATCAGAATTAGCACGTTCTTGAAAAAAATTTGGGCTAATGAAAACAAGCGCAGAGTGTAAGTGCACTATATGATCAGTATGCGTGCCTCCAACCAGGGCGAAGAATTTCCATCAAGTCCTTTACCTCCCAGCATAAGATACCATCCGTGCTCTTAATCTCTTAATCTCTCACCCCTCTTACCCCTTATTAGATCTAATAAGGGGTAAGAGGTGGGATCGAGTGACATACAAACTTGGAGAATCTTGACTGGCGTCCAGATAGATTGCAAAACTGGTTTCAAATTTTTGTGGAGATGGTTATCTTCTCTCTCTCTCTCTCTCTCTTCCCCCTCTCTCTGTCTTTTTCTGTTAGTCTTTATCTCTGTTTTTTCACTTTCTCTCTTTCCTTTTTCTCTCCCTTTCTCTCTGTCTCTGCTTGTATGATGGAAAGCCCCATCGTTTCCTGAAAGTCTTCGAAATCTTCGTCAAAACGGATCAGGAGGCATTTCGAAAGTGATTTTATCCGATTTAAAGACTGATATGAATTCTGACTCTTCACCCTATTTTTTATTGAATTTCCAGATATTGCACTTTTTCTCTGGGGGTGTTTATGTCTGATGCGATGTGATATATACGATACATCACTCCCTCTGACAAGAAGACAGGACTAAGTGATATTTAATTGTGTTTTTTCTTGATGGAACAGTAGATAACTGACTTGGATCTCAGCACAGATCTGATGTTGATTTTGAGGGTGATGTTGCCTTTCAGCATATCTCTCATTTGATCCTAAGCATAGAGTTTGCTAGGTGCTTTTGAATATAGATTTGTGTAAACATTGTAACTGACAGCCTTATGATAAGGTCATTGTAATTGATAATGTATACGATGATTTTAAAAAGATAATATTTATGGATTTATCAAACAAAAGTGCAAAATTATGTCTATATGCATGTGTATAGTAAGAAAATTTGTGCCCGACAGTCCTAAGAGTAAGAAGTTATTTCTGTTGAATGAGTATGATCTTGTGATATTGAAATCTTGAAAATATTTCTCAATTCAGACTATTAGAACATCAGCATATCAATGTATATGCTTGGCATATTTTAGTACTTTTATTTCATATGTTTTTCTTATTTTGATGTAAAACAGAGTGCCCACCTTCCTAGTGACTGTTAAACAAACAGAGAAATCTTCTGAACAAATGCATGTGGATAAATGATACAGAGAAACAAGTAGAAATAACAGCTTTTGGGCAAATGACTGAAACAAAATACTACCACCCTCAGACATGAATGTGAGATAGAAGAAGAAGTTTGCATTCAGATGTGTGGAAAGAACCATCTGAATTTTAGTTCAAACCTCTGAAATTACATGATAGTTGATTGACTTTATTTTGCAAGATATCATATAAAAAAGTATCTTACTTTAAACAGTATTTTGGGTATCATACATAATAATAATTCCATGAGGTGTGTGGATGTCATATAGTATGGTAAAAGTATACAATTGCATGCTTCTCCTAAATGAGTTTTTCACTGCTGGTTTGCAGTGTATGCATTTTGTGTGTAGGACCATTCAGAATATTTGGTTAATTGTCTTTGTTATATACATGTACTTGATACGGATCTTTCTTGATTTGATAATTCTCCCTTGTGCAGAAAGACAGGTATTGTCTAGTAAGTGTACATCTGTGCATACCTCTAGATTACTCTTCAGATCATGAATTTCCACAGAAATGCACTGCTTACATTGAATGAAAGCACTTGCAACCATCTCCCTAACCTTAAGCAAGTACGCCATGCACCCGTAATTCAGCAAATTCCTCAAACTCATGAATTATTGATTGGGAGCGATCCAAATTTAGTCACGAGGCTTAACCTCTGCTCTACCTCCGACTCTAAACACTATCGATGCAGAAACCGAACTCTGAGCATTTCCAGGACAGTGTGAGAGAAGGAGAAGAGAGAAGAGATGAGAGATCCCAAATCCTCAAATGATGCATTCCACAAGATGCTCATTGCATCATCATCATCATCGTCGTAGTGAGGCAAAGTGGAGAGGCGATGTTGACTTTACGGCCAAAGACAACACCTTAGAACTGTATGCAGGGCAGGAAATATTGTCGACCCAATAGCCAGAAGGGCATTTACTCATATCACTTCAAAGAGTTAACGGCCTTCTGTCTCTCAGCTGACAATGTGATAAAGAAACAGAGCAGGTCCTCTTGCACTAGCAAGGTGTTAAACCAATATAGAAGTGATAGCATGAATACCATAATGAATTATGTATGATTATGATGACTATTACACAAAAGATGCTCAATTTCAATTTATTTCATTTATTCATATTGATTATCAACTGCCATAGTATAGCCATGATGCACCAGTGTAGCCAGGGGTGGACGATGGGGATGGTCAACCCCCCCCCCCCAAAAAAAAAAACGCAAAGAAAAGCAAAGTAGAGCAAGAAGAGTAAAAGGTGAGAGAACATAGAAAGAGAAGGAGCAGACAAGGACCGACGACTTAGAAACATTGAATCTTTCGTGCAGGAAGCACGCTTCTCATGCTCACTACCGCCTGCCTAAAATGAAATCCTAGCTATGCCACTGCCATTATGGCCATGTGTGATTAGTGGCAGCAATGGCTTTATTGTGGGCTGATATATTTTGTCATTTATTTTATACACCATGTACAGTATTAGATGTAGTTGTTTGCAATGATTACTTGGGCAGGTGATTATTGATTTTTGGCTCTTGTAAGTCTTTCTGCAGAGTAAAATAGGATTCTTAGCATGGACCTTTGTATTAAAGAGAAAAGTCGAACCAGCTGCCTTCCTTTCACAAGGTCATTCACATCCCTGTGAATACACATGTTTTTGTTGATTGTAGAAAAATTCTGATTATTATATATATGGATGTCAATTATGTTAATCAGCTTTATATGTATGAGCACATGCAGTGAAATTCAATTACAATATCATGCAGGGGGATGGTATAAGTCAATAATAATAATAATAATAATAATAAATAACATTTATATAGTGCTTAATACATACTGTTTCTAAGTGCTTACATTGACAATCAAATTTTAAACAAACATGAAAAAGAAAGAAACATACAATGTGATTATAAAGTTGTTATTAAATAAGTGTGTAAAAATAAAATTATACTAACTACTGGAAAGAGGAACAAACTAAAACCTACAATGTATGTTTTACATATTAACAAAATCTAGAAAGTTACTGCATGAAAAGGTAAGTTTTTAATCTATTCTCAAAGTTGATATTGATTATGATTATTAAATTGATAATAATTCTTAGGAGTATCATAACTCCCAATTAAATTTGTTATAACATGTAAATAGTATAGTAAGTGTGGAAGGGAGATAATGAGAAATGTGCTTTTATTCAATTTCATTATATGCTGTTTATTCGTGAACCAATGAAAGTGCTTTAGTCTTTGTCCATAAGTTTGTTTGTGAAGCCAGTGGTGATTTTTGAAAGGGAAACCATGAAAATCAGTATGTACTATGTACCCTCATGACCATATTTTGAATGAAATAAATACATGCTTAATAACATAAATAATGCTGTATAGAACACAATTTTCTAAAACACCAGGGTAATAATAAATTTATGGATGGTGAAGGAAAGGAATTTTGATTTTAGAGGAACAAAAATACAGCAGAATCATTTATCTTACAATGACATGTTCTTTTTATTTTCATGAAGACTTAAAGGCATTGGCTAACTTTGTGAGTAGCTGATTTAAAAAATTCTCAAACTAAGATGAAACATGTGTATGAGTACTTGTATTTGTACTCAAAAACCCTGAAACCAACCATAATTTGGAATGAAAATGTGTAAGTTAGACGCAAATGGCGATTTTATTATCCTTCGTCTCACGAGACAATCACTAAGAGGACCACTTTGCTTGAATTTGAAAATGCTGTTATGTGCCTCCCGTCGCGTGATACGCCAATACACACAGTACGGTAAGGTGAGTCATACGAGCATGCGCACTCCTTATGTCTATTCTGTGCAACCGACCCTCGTATATTTTTCAAACATTGGTTCACATTTTTGATATTTAAAAATACTTCCTGTGGATATTATACTTTGAAACTTTCAGACTGGTATTTTACACTATAACCCTTATGTTTATCCCATTTTCAAGTAACAAAACAAGATTTTTTAAAAATCATAACAATGTTAACCAATGTCTTTAATATTTGATGTACATGTAACTTTCAGTTCATTTGACTAGGTAATCTTTCCAATCGCTTACAGTCCAGTCATTATTCAAAAGGAAATCAAAATGTGATGGGTATTTCCAGGAGAAGATACTAATAATGTAGTGAGGTAGTGGATGACCTAAGGGTGCAAGTCTAATTCTAATTTCAAGCTCACTCCTCTCCCACTCTAACCACAGTGGGGTCAATATTATTGGTGAAAAGCACATCCTCTTAGCTATCAGAGGTAGGGGAATGACTTCATGACAGAGTTCACACTCTATTATCATAAAATTTTAGGTGCTGTATAGAATGAAATCAAAACCTTATCTTCCTTGGGAGAAACATGTTGATTTACATTCATTGGAAAGTTTGATCAAATAAAAGAATATTCATGCTTCCTTTAAAAGATTGTGTACTGAAAGAGAGAAGTACTACATTGTTCAAACATTTTGTAACAGATCATTATATATGTGCATGGACAATTCCAAGGTATTGTGATGTCCTATTTCCTATACCTAAGAAAGTGTTATGGCATTACATTGACATCAGATGTATCATTTCACTATTTTTTTATAGAGTTCCCTGCTCTATTTTCTTAATGCGAACATAAGAAATAATAATTACATATATATATCTTCAATTAGGTATGTAACACATGGCACATAATAGCTTACATGGACTTGCTCATAATTATAGGCCAGTTTGAGGTAAGGCATTGAATCCACTGATCGTTCCATTTGATGCTGATTTTCAGCTTTAGGAAATAACACCTTTTGTTGTGAAATGTTGTTAATCTGTGAAGACCTCATAACCTTTATTTTTCAAAGGGTATATTAATAATTCAGTTAAATTGCATCAATGCCATGTGTCCTAGTTTACCTCTAGAGTATAGGAGTTTTAACTGCATGTATCATGATGATTCAACAAGTTGAATATAGAAAAATCACTTTGTGAAGTTCTCATGAAGAATATTAATTCTCTGTCATGACTGTAAACAAATTTTGAGAAATAAACCTAAGTATAGGGTTCTAACTACAAGTAATTTTTTTTCTCAAGAAAACAGAATTGTAATGATAAATCACCAAGTTGAGTATTAATCTGCAAAAAGTGGCTTTAAAGTTTACATAGAGAACATCTGGCCAAGTGTGAACAAGGTTTTTTACCTGGTCCTATTTATGGCAGTGGCATGGGTTGACTGCGTAATTGGAAACACGTTACTTAACGCGCTCCTGGGCATAGAGAGTGACTGATGCGTAGGGTACATTGTGAACATTCTCGCTCCTGTGACTTTCACTTCAAAGTGATGCCAATTTTAAAGAGATGAGGACTAGTAGGAAAAGGAAGAGAGGGAGGGAGGGGGAGGGAGGAGAGGGGAGAGAGCAAGAGAGATGGTGGGAGAGGGAGGGAGAAAGGAAAGAGGGGGAGAGAGAGAGAGATGAAGAAGGAGAGAGGTTGGGAGTTCAGTTGTGGGGTAGAGGGAGGGTTAGAGGAAGAGAGAGAGAGAGGAAGAGAGAGAGAGAGAGAGGAAGAGAGACAGAGAGAGAGGGGGCAGAGGGGGGGGGGAGTAATTTTTTTGTTTTAAATAAATAGATTTGTGTCATAATTTGAATGAAAAAGTAGATGGCTAGGATTGTCATGGGAAATTAAGAGAGTTATTCTGAGGAAAAGAATAAAAAGTTATCTTTTAAAAATAACTTAATGATGTCATTGATCACACTATACCAGTACAGATAAATTGTTGTTTTGCTTACTAACTATTCACATCACAGTCCAAATAATGGTTTACTTTATAAGCCGGAGCTATATAGACCTCTCCTGATGACAGATTCCTAATCAATTGAATCTTTCTCAAGAAAATAGGAAATTCATTGCAATAGGTCGAGTTCTGCTAAAACAAGACATATGGTATTGACACATAAAGGAATACATGAGGAAAGGGAGATGTTGATTATTTGAATTACATGTGTATTATAGATCAGATAACCTGTACTTTTTTGTTGAATGTAGAGGGTCAAATTCGTGCTAAGTTCAGAGATAAAAGATGAACTTTTGTTTGCATTCATTATCATTGCATGAATGCAAATTTAGTTTTCATTATTGATAACAAAGATCATATTTTCAACTCCAGCTGTGTGACCTAGGAAAAAAATGTAGGTAGACTCTATAGGCCTGTTTTGGATGTGTAGCTCTTCTTATAAATTCATGAAAATTATAATTCATCTGATCTTAGTTCAATTAAGCCAAAATTTCACGACAGGACCAAACCTCGACTCAGTCTCACTCTACTGCGTGACAATGATGGGTGTATTCCACCGAAACGCAGTGGGAAATTATCAACAGTCAATTTCATTTTTGGAATTATAATTTTGACTTCATTGTAGCTCATAATGTGTTATAAAAGCTTATTATGCAATATGAATGAGCGTAAAATAATTTGCCCCAGCAACTAAGTATTATTAATACAGTATATAGCGGAAGCAATTTTTTATATTTGGATGGCTGCTTTTTCTGACAAGGAAATCAATTCTTTGTATATTGACACACCTGTTTGACCTACATGTAGGTTGTGTTTTTCATATTTTGGAAAGTTCATTCAAATAATTGTACAGTTGATTTGGTTAAAATGAGGCTTTTTAATTAAAAGTGAAAAAGAGGACTGCACTATTTTGGTATATTATGGCAAGGAAAAACAATTTAACAATATTATTGAATGACTCCTCCTCCACCAACAAATAACAAAGAAAAAAACCCCAACATTTTCTAGACTGAAAATGTTGAACTTGATGAGCATTAAAAGCTTGCAAAATGTAAACTTTTCTTTCTTCTTTAAAGCAATTTAAGAAGTTTTGTATTTTGTGTTTTATGAATGGAGTTCAAACTAACCTCAAAAGCTTTCTTGATGGTGTACATATGCAGAAAATGGAATTACAGAATGTATATGTCTATTTCTGTAATAAGTAATCCTTCGTTTTTCTTTCCTTTCTTTCATGTTTTCACCTTGTCTCCATCTTCATTGGATCATAATAGGTAAGTCTTTCATGGTCATATTATGTTTACTATTTATCATCACCTAGTGAGAGCAGAAGAGTGGTAACTCTTTATTGAGGGATATTTGCTAACATCGTTGTGGCTCTCAGCATTGTTTAGATAGCATGTTTTCTTGGTTTTAAAGCTTTCCATTTTTTCAATCTAAGTGGATTTCAAAAATGAATTTATTCTAATTGATATTTTTATTATTCTAATTGTTGTTTTATATTGTGCATTGTTATGTCTGCTCTATGATTTTTTTTTTGTCTTCTGGCAGCCTAAATGCATCAGATCATTTTTTTTACATTTACAAGCAGTCATTTTTATATAATTAGATTCAACTTTATGCTTTGATGATTATTGATTATCCATAACTTTAATAACTGCAAACAGGCAAACAGTGTTCCACAGTGAAAGTTTATCACTTGAAGAATTAAACTGCAACCTGCTTGAGACCAGACTACTACTGAATTCATAAATAAATCATTTTGTTGTAATGGCTTTATCCTGAATTGAATGAACTTTTCTGATTTTTATCCAATTCCATCTGTCACAGATTTGGGTTGGATTATGAGGTTGAAGATTACAAGTATTCGTAAAATGATCATCTTTTTGAGGACTGACCGACTGATGTGATTTGATATGAATTTGTCTGACATTATTTTGATTCCATAAGATTTACAAGACTGATTGAATTTTGCTTTTTAGTCTTGGTCAATAATCCCCATAGGAAAGCTAAGGGGGCATTATGGTTTAATTGAGAACATGAAATTGGCAAGTTGCTTTCTGCTTTTGCATGTGCATACAAAGATTATTTCAGTGGCAAATTTTGTAAATTGTGTAATTTTCACACATTTCATATACACATTGCATTGATTTGATATGAAGAGAACATTGTTCTGTTAAAGGTACCAGTCTAGAAGTGAAATTAAAGAAATCAAGTCAATTCAAGTGGGCTGTATATTGATGAAAAAACAAAACAAAATGACAACAAAAACAACAAAAAGAAAAGAAACAAAACGAACAAGGAAATGAACAATAAAAACATTCATCGAGTGAGACATTTTTCATAAAATTAGATAGACAAATGCTATGCATTATCTAAAGTAAATGCTTGTATCATTTTATATGCAAAATAGGGGAGGGGAATTCCTATATCAACAAAGAGTAGTAAATATTCTATTGTAATTTTTCACATGCTGATATGATCATTTCAAACTTTCTGAATGGCCCTTTTTATTTAAAGAATTTGAAAAGGTCCCTTTTACGACCTAAATTTCATTCTGAAAAATGGTGCCATTGTACTTTTTCCTCAGAGAAACTCTACTCCTAATACCTAGCAAGGGAGGCTGTTCTTTTTGTGAAAACCCTACCATATTGTGGAAAAGGGAAATGTTTTTCAAGCTCAGCATTGAAAGTTAGAGGCTGTGGGCTACACCGTGCTTTCTTTGAAAACAGTCTTCAGGGAAATGCGATTGTAATCCAATTTCTGTCCCGGTTTTCAACAATAAAGTCAAAACCATTGTCACTACATAGTGGAGAAGTGAAGGGAGGAGAAAGTAAATTCTATTCATTGTGGAATGGAGATTGTTAAGAATTTAAGACATTCCCCCTTGAAATTTGCCCACTTTGTCTTAAAAGAGGATTTGATTTTTAAGATTTCTTAATTCTTCAGTATGCTGTCATACTTCATTCTTAGCCTTTAACCACTTAAGTGGTGAAATGAACTAAAATAGAATATAAAATGGCCTGATATCAATCAATGATTCATTGTATTGTGCTTGTGATATCCTTGCTTTCATTTCCCCACCTAATCTACATGTATTTGTGAATAGTTCAAGATGAAAAGTACAATTCATTGTTTTGTCTTGTTGATAGAATAATATCAGTAATTATATTGCATATTATATGCACTTTTTAATGTGTATTAAGACCTATATTGATAGTAACAGTACATGTATCTCTCATTCAGATTTTGTCAGTAGTGCGTATAAATGCTGTTTTGATATAGACCATGAAGTGCCATGCTTTACATGTATTCATCATTTTAATCATTGATAAAATGAAAAATGTATCAGTCATTTCAGCCACAGAATCTTATTCATGATTAATCTATGTCACTTTCCCCCATTTAATGTTATGGCATTTTGATTTAAATCATTTGATGTTGTTTTCATATTATCATTTGACCATCTGATTACCTGTCAAAGCCAAGTGTGAAATGTTTGCCATATTTCTGCCTGGCCTTTTCTTTTCGATATGTGACCAAGAGGGGTCACTTAGGAAATCAAATGAATTCTTGATGTAGAGATAGCCGCTATTCCTAATTCCCTTGTGATGATTGAATTCTTTTTTTGTTTAGTTAATGATTAGCAGCGAGATCCCTGACCAATCTCTTTCTTCATTTATTATTAATGCTATGCTGCACTCAGTGTGACTAAGATCATTATTTCGATATATTCTCAATTTCAGTCCCAGCTGTTAAAGATTTTGTAGTGTTGCGGCCTAATTTTCCCTGTAGAATCAAGTAAGCATAACAGTGTCATTATAAGAACATTATACTGAGTCATAGTTAAATTGGCATTTGCAGTGGCACTGAACTTAAAGCTTAAAGGCAGGTGCAACACCTATTTCTAGCTAACTTGGTCAAAGAAACAGAAGCACAAAATCAAAATACATGTATGTGACGATCCTAAAATATTATTGTATGTACTAAAATAACTCAAATGTATTAAACAAGTGCTATTAGAAATGTTAATTAGAATAGAAAAATAGATTTAAATGAACAACATGAATGGGTCACTTCCATTTTCTTCATCAGAATCCCCATCTTTGGCTAAAGTTATATTTGAAATTAAAAAAAGTATTTGTTAGAGGTAGGGCAGAGATATTGCTATATGAGCAATTGCAAGTAAAGAAGGAGAACATTATTCTTACTTGAGTTTTTTTTTGGTCAGATTGTAATGATTTTTATTGATCCAAATATGGAATTGTAAGATCGGATTTCTGCAGGTTTATAAAACATCTGTTCAATAATTCTTATACTTACAATGTAGATGCCCTATTAAATCTTCAAGATAATCATGCTTTTTCTTTACCAAGTAATCAGTAATTTCCAGAATTTCATAGTGAACGCTGTATGACCTCAACCATCCTTTTGATGGTCTATATGATAATTCATTTCCCGAAAGCTCTGCGATTTTATCTTGGTGGATTCTAAGATGAAAAAGCTTTATGAATAATTTATTTTGTGTGTGAGATGGGGTCCCACCAATAGAGTTGCTCTTCACAAGCAGATATTTAACAGGATACAGTAGACAGAAATGTCAACAGTTTATTCTGTCCAAGACATACATTCAGATTACTGTATGAGCTGAAATTTTCGCGAATTTCGTGAATCATTCACCTATTGCCGAATTTAAAAACACGCGAAAATATCTTCACGTTTGCTTCATCTCTCATCGTCATCAGCACATACTGTTGCCATTGACATACACGATGCGGAAAGTGCAGCAGTCCTCCATACCCTGTGTAGCATTATATCACAACACATAGAGAAATTGTCACTCACCACAAGTTAGTCCCCTCCAAAACCCCTATAAGAAGCCCGATTCTGCTACCAAAAATGCGGAATCGGTGCCATTTTTCCAAAGCATGCGGGGCTTTAGTGGGGTGGTAAGAAAGAGAAAACACGCTATAAATCAAGAAATCAGGGGTTTTATGATGGCTTTTTTTGTTTATTGCAAGCTACAAGTGTGATGGTATTGGCAAAAAATAATCAAAATACAAATCCTCCGGATCTGCCGGTATGGCTCTTTCATGTACAAATAAGTTTGCTGCAAGTCCTGCTCTTGCGCTCGCAAAATCAACAACTCACGAAAATGTCTATGAGCCTGTGATTCGCGAAAATATTGGCTTATACACTAGCTATAGTATTTTTCTTGATTTCTGATTACCACTTGTATGTCCAATATGCCTAATACAACATATTGCATTTGATACTGATTATCATACCTGCAGTGGGGAAAGAGCATGGTTCTTGTTTAATGTAATGTATGCACATGTAGCTTTCCATCTTTCAGTGTATCTCATCCCTTGGGATGTTGGTCCCTGGATGAAAATGTTCAGGGCCCCGTTTCATACAACTTGTTACCAGTAACAACTGCCACATTTCTATGACAAATTTGCTCTTTGCCAATCAGATGTAAGGATTTCAGTAGCTTATAACAGTTATTGCGACCTGTTATTGATAACAAGTTTTATGCAATGGGGCCCTGGAGTGGTAAAAGTCATCTGCTCCTGAGGTGATGCAAACAGAGTATTAATGTGAGTCATTCTGTATGGATAATACATGTTGTAAGAGAGGGATGTGATAGAAATTGGCTACTTGAAGGAGATAAATGTGAAAAGGAGGCAAGGGGAAAAGCTGGCAAAGAAGAGATTAAATGGGGACAAACACAATGTGAAATAGACTTTGCGGGTCAGGAAAGGAGATGTGAAAGTAAGATGCATTAGATGGGAAGCTTGACTTTTGGTGAAAACAAAATTGTATAAACTGTAAAAGAAAATAAGAGGATAGAAGTGGAGATTTGGGTATAAATATTTTACCATATAAAGACGGGTAGGCATAGAAAGCTGTACATATCATAAAGAAAGAATGAAAGAGCAAACTTTGTAGGAAGGAAAATTCATGTGCTAATGTAACAAATAATGGCAAATGAGACATGATTATATGTAGACTTTGATCACAATGGAGAGAGAGAGAGGAGAGAGAGAGAGAGAGAGAGAGAGAGAGAGAAAGTGAACAAGGAAAAGGAAAAATAAGAAGAAAACAAATATCGAGGGCTTCCTTGTAGTTCATGGTTCAGGAGAAACAGGAATGTGAAAATTACCGAGTCATTATTGCAACACTCACTTCTGAGACACCATAGTGTTACATCACAGCAGGCTAGCTGTGATGTCATCATTTGTCAACACCCTCAAAACAAACCTTAAAGCTGCACCCCTTGATTGCTCCAGTTCCCTGTAAATACACCCCCCCCCCCATACCAATGAGACAGATACTAGACAGAGAATATACTGAAAAAAAATTATGAGAAGTTCAAGCTCAGGTTTGATTCCATTACCCCCTCCTCCCCAAAATACACAAACAGAAAAAACAAAACAATACCCCCCTCCCCCAAAACACAACCAGACAGAAAAAACAAAACAAACAAAACAAAAAACACAGCAATAAAAACATAACTGATGAGTAATATGTATAAGTTTAAATTCATATATGTTTAATAAAAAAGGAATTAGATTTGGAGTTGAAATTCCATTAAGAGCCAAGGGTCTGTCAAGGGGCTGTTGCTCCCAATTGCCAAGAATTTGTTGGTTTTTTGTTTTAGAGTTGGTTGGCAGTTTGAGTTGCATAATATACAGCAAGAAAATGTCCCCTTCCCTCTCAACCATGAACGTGCACTTTCCATGAAACTGTTAAGGGGTGTTCAGATGTGGCACGACATTGTGGCACCACTTATGTTAATGAATGTGCATTAACGTGTCAACCCTCAAATAAAGAGGATTTTGTCAAAACCTGCGTAGACAATCTCATGACAACATATTTTGCACTAACTTTTTAGGATTTTCATTGGTGCACATTTTTTGTGGCCAGGCAGCAAAAAAAAAGTGTCCTGCCCTCTGGCGAACATATTTTTGTCGCCTCATACCACCCTAGACTTGTACAACTAAAATATTGAGCTACAATGTTGCCTCATATCTGAACACCCCTTAATGGTCTCTGAGATGTTCTAGTGGGATTGTTCCTGCAAGGTTGCCATTTCCTTACTACAAGTGCCAACTTCCTCTCCTAGTAAGCCCCTCTCCGTCCCACCCACGCCATCCCATTTTGCTTTGAGTCTTGAGCAGTAATGGACCTTGTTGAGCTTTCCACTTTGACATTAGATTGTCTGCATGCTGAGAGTCATAAGGGCATTAATGCATATATCTCATGTAGAGTTAATGACCATCTGCCTCTCAGGTGATGGTCGGGCATAGATAAGTGCCGTTCATGCAGATTGTGGAAATGTTGAGAAGAATGATTACAGGGTAATTTGTTTTTTTATGCTCCAGTAACAACTTGGTTATTGTGAATTGGATAACTGAAATGAGCAAAATGCCTCACTATTATACCGTGTTTACACAGTGACTCGGCTGAGTGTTGAATCCTCAAGCAGGGCCGAACACTACGAAGAAGGCAGCTGTGATCGTGTTTATACGGAAACAAAAAAGGCGAGTTCAACACGGCCCGCGGATCACGAACGGAAGAAGAATGTGAGACTTGCCGAGTTCGCCCAATGACCTAGGTCAGTGGGTTCGACACGGCTTTCTGTTTACACACGAAAAAAAAAGACGAGTCTGACTCGGCTCGCGGATTGAAACCTATGATTCTGGCAGATCAAAAAAGCAATGTTCAACATGGTCACGGGTCACACTGATCCCGTTTACATGACATAAAATTGCCGTGTTGAGCCCCGGGTCGCGTTGTCGAAACCCCCGAAGCCGAGTTTACTGTGTAAACACGGTCTGTGTTACTAGATCCTTTTATACAAAACTTCTGTTTATATGACAGGAATGCTTAATTCTTTATGTAGCCAATTTAATAAATCTGTGTTCTAGCTACTTTCAGGTGGTTGGCATAGTAAAAATTGGTTTAAAGATATTTTGTTTCTTTAAAGTTTTTTTTTGTAATATTTTCCCCAGTATTGATTATCCTTCTCTTATTGTATTCCTTCACCTGTTATTGGATTCAGTTAATAAATACGGCTGTGTATTTGTACTTACTGGTATAAGATTCCTTTTTATCCATTCAGTTTATTTTCAAACTTGTTGAAAACTACTTTTTCAAAGTTTTTCCTCACCAAACACTGTTAAGGAAACATAAGAAGACATCACACAGGAACTGTTAATACCTTCATCCTTTACCATTGTTTGGTAGAGGATGAAGCTTAAATCATTGGAAGTAGCTGTTTTAGGGTTTAGCCAAAGACCATTCTTTGAAATCGACAGAGTGGGACTAAGTGGGAACATCCCACCTTTCATCATATTATGTCTCTTAGATGTTTTGTAGCATTTTCTTGAAGGTTTACTGTGAGAGTCCAGAGTATGATTTTTGTATCCATTTTAAAATGTATTTTCTTACACCAATAAGAAGAAAAGTTACACAATAAATACCACAAAATACTTATAGATTGAGGAATAGAAAAATTATTTCTTTCTTCATAAAATGGTAGGTAATTGGTGAGAATGTCAAGTGCCAAATGTTCAGGAAATATCAAGTTTCTTGAAGCTTGTGGAATTATACCTCTCAGGACCAATGAAAACGGTTTTGTTTCTCTTTTTGTTCTCATTCAACTCTTCAGGTAATAAGTTTTAAGCAATTATTCTTGGACCAGTCGTTTAAGGTGGGACAGCAAGCTTTGCTGTATTTATTTCTTTATCAGTGTGCACTTGTCATCCTTATGTTCTTTCGACATCAGTTGTTTCTTTGACCCATCTGCCAAAGTAACTATAGAACTGATGTGGTTTACGGCCATTCTTAGTTTGAGGAGTAAACCTTGTCAGGAAATTGGTTGCCAAGTGAGAGGTGATGATGTTCATTTCCTGGAGGTTGACAGCACGTTGCCAAAATTTGTTTGCGAAGACACCATGCATAGGTAACATTCTTCTGAAATGAATTTTTGCAATGTGAACTGTTAAAATACTCTTTAACTGAAATTAAGGATACAGATGATTGATTACCTTTATATCATCTGGCAACATCTGCTAAGGGAATAAATAGCATTAACTGCTAATCTTAAAGTGTACTATGTTTGTACAGCTTATTATATGAAACACCCCCCCCCCCCC
>CM057159.1:21830725-22081985 GCA_029962745.1 Echinometra lucunter
TTAATCTGTGAAGACCTCATAACCTTTATTTTCAAAGGGTATATTAATAATTCAGTTAAATTGCATCAATGCCATGTGTCCTAGTTTACCTCTAGAGTATAGGAGTTTTAACTGCATGTATCATGATGATTCAACAAGTTGAATATAGAAAAATCACTTTGTGAAGTTCTCATGAAGAATATTAATTCTCTGTCATGACTGTAAACAAATTTTGAGAAATAAACCTAAGTATAGGGTTCTAACTACAAGTAATTTTTTTCTCAAGAAAACAGAATTTAATGATAAATCACCAAGTTGAGTATTAATCTGCAAAAAGTGGCTTAAAGTTTACATAGAGAACATCTGGCCAAGTGTGAACAAGGTTTTTTACCTGGTCCTATTTATGGCAGTGGCATGGTTGACTGCGTAATTGGAAACACGTTACTTAACGCGCTCCTGGGCATAGAGAGTGACTGATGCGTAGGGTACATTGTGAACATTCTCGCTCCTGTGACTTCACTTCAAAGTGATGCCAATTTTTTAAAGAGATGAGGACTAGTAGGAAAGGAAGAGAGGGAGGGAGGGGGATGGAGGGGGGAGGGAGAGGGGGAGAGAGCAAGAGAGATGGTGGGAGCGGGAGGGAGAAAGGAAAGAGGGGGAGAGAGAGAGAGATGAAGAAAGGTTTCAGTTTGGGGTAGCGGGAGGGTAGAGGAAGGGTTAAGAGGAAGAGAGAGAGAGAGGAAGAGAGAGAGAGAGAGGAAGAGAGACAGAGAGAGAGAGTGGGGCAGAGGGGGGGGGGGAGTGGAGTTTTTTTTAAATAAATAGATTTGTGTCATAATTTGAATGAAAAAGTAGATGGCTAGGATTGTCATGGGAAATTAAGAGAGTTATTCTGAGGAAAAGAATAAAAAGTTATCTTTTAAAAATAACTTAATGATGTCATTGATCACACTATACCAGTACAGATAAATTTTTGTTTTGCTTCCTAACTATTCACATCACAGTCCAAATAATGGTTTACTTTATAAGCTGGAGCTATATAGACCTCTCCTTCTGACAGATTCCTAATCAATTGAACCTTTCTCAAGAAAATAGGAAATTCATTGCAATAGGTGGAGTTCTTCTAAAACAAGACATATGGTATTGACACATAAAGGAATACATGAGAAAGGGAGATGTTGATATTTGAATTACATGTGTATTATAGATCAGATAACCTGTACTTTTTGTTGAATGTAGAGGGTCAAATTCGTGCTAAGTTCAGAGATAAAAGATGAACTTTGTTTGCATTCATTATCATTGCATGAATGCAAATTTAGTTTCATTATTGATAACAAAGATCATATTTTCAACTCCAGCTGTGTGACCTAGGGAAAAAATGTAGGTAGACTCTATAGGCCTGTTTTGGATGTGTAGCTCTTCTTATAAATTCATGAAAATTATAATTCATCTGATCTTAGTTCAATTAAGTCAAAATTTCACGACAGGACCAAACCTCGACGCAGTCTCACTCTACTGCGTGACAATGATGGGTGTATTCCACTGAAACGCAGTGGGAAATTATCAACAGTCAGTTTCATTTTTGGAATTATAATTTTGACTTCATTGTAGCTCATAATGTGTTATAAAAGCTTATTATGCAATATGAATGAGTAAAATAATTTGCCCCAGCAACTAAGTATTATTGATACAGTATATAGCAGAAGCAATTTTTTATATTTGGATGGCTGCTTTTTCTGACAAGGAAATCAATTCTTTGTATATTGACACACCTGTTTGACCTACAGTAGGTTTGTGTTTTCATATTTGGAAGTTCATTCAAATAATTGTACAGTTGATTTAGTTAAAGTGAGGCTTTTTAATTAAAAGTGAAAAAGATGACTGCACTATTTTGGTATATTATGGCAGGAAAAAACAATTAACAATATTATTGAATGACTCCTCCTCCACCAACAAATACCAAAGAAAAAACCCCCAACATTTCTAGACTGAAAATGTTGAACTTGATGAGCATTAAAAGCTTGCAAAATGTAAACTTTTCTTTTTCTTTAAAGCAATTTAAGAAGTTTGTATTTTGTGTTTTATGATGAAGTTCAAACTAACCTCAAAAGCTTTCTTGATGGTGTACATATGCAGAAACATGGAATTACAGAATGTATATGTCTATTTCTGTAATAAGTAATCCTTCGTTTTCTTTCCTTTCTTTCATGTTTTCACCTTGTCTCCATCTTCATTGGATCATAATAGGTAAGTCTTTCATGGTCATATTATGTTTACTATTTATCATCACCTAGTGAGAGCAGAAGAGTGGTAACTCTTTATTGAGGGATATTTGCTAACGTCGTTGTGGCTCTCAGCATTTTTTAGATAGCATATTTTCTTGGTTTTAAATCTTTCCATTTTTTCAATCTGAGTGGATTTCAAAAATGAATTTATTCTAATTGATATTTTTATTATTCTAATTGTTGTTTTATATTGTGCATTGTTATGTCTGCTCTATGATTTTTTTGTCTTCTGGCAGCCTAAATGCATCAGATCATTTTTTTTACATTTACAAGCAGTCATTTTTATATAATTAGATTCAATCTTATGCTTTGATGATTATTGATAATCCATAACTTTAATAACTGCAAACAGGCAAACAGTGTTCCACAGTGAAAGTTTATCACTTGAAGAATTAAACTGCAACCTGCTTGAGACCAGACTACTACTGAATTCATAAATAAATCATTTTGTTGTAATGGCTTTATCCTGAATTGAATGAACTTTTCTGATTTTTATCCAATTCCATCTGTCACAGATTTGGGTTGGATTATGAGGTTGAAGATTACAAGTATTCGTAAAATGATCATCTTTTTGAGGACTGACCGACTGATGTGATTTGATATGAATTTGTCTGACATTATTTTGATTCCATAAGATTTACAAGACTGATTGAATTTTGCTTTTTAGTCTTGGTCAATAATCCCCATGGAAAGCTAAGGGGGCATTATGGTTTATTGAGAACATGAAATTGGCAAGTTGCTTTCTGCTTTTGCATGTGCATACAAAGATTATTTCAGTGGCAAATTTTGTAAATTGTGTAATTTTCACACATTTAATATACACATTGCATTGATTTGATATGAAGAGAACATTGTTCTGTTAAAGGTACCAGTCTAGAAGTGAAATTAAAGAAATCAAGTCAATTCAGTGGGCTGTATATTGATGAAAAAACAAAACAAAATGACAACAAAAACAACAAAAAGAAAAGAAACAAAACGAACAAGGAAATGAACAATAAAAACATTCACCGAGTGAGACATTTTTCATAAAATTAGACAAATGCTATGCATTATCTAAAGTAAATGCTTGTATCATTTTATATGCAAAATAGGGGAGGGGAATTCTATATCAACAAAGAGTAGTAAATATTCTATTGTAATTTTTCACATGCTGATATGATCATTTCAAACTTTCTGAATGGCCTTTTTATTTAAAAGAAATTTGAAAAGGTCCCTTTTACGACCTAAATTTCATTCTGAAAAATGGTGCCATTGTACTTTTTCCTCGGAGAAACTCTACTCCTAATACCTAGCAAGGGAGGCTGTTCCTTTTGTGAAAACCCTACCATATTGTGGAAAAGGGAAATGTTTTTCAAGCTCAGCATTGAAAGTTAGAGGCTGTGGGCTACACCGTGCTTTCTTTGAAAACAGTCTTCAGGGAAATGCGATTGTAATCCAATTTCTGTCCTGGTTTTCAACAATAAAGTCAAAACCATTGTCACTACATAGTGGAGAAGTGAAGGGAGGAGAAAGTAAATTCTATTCATTGTGGAATGGAGATTGTTAAGAATTTAAGACCTTCCCCCTTGAAATTTGCCCACTTTGTCTTAAAAGAGGATTTGATTTTTAAGATTTCTTAATTCTTCAGTATGCTGTCATACTTCATTCTTAGCCTTTAACCACTTAAGTGGTGAATGAACTAAAATAGAATATAAAAATGGCCTGATATCAATCAGTGATTCATTGTATTGTGCTTGTGATATCCTTGCTTTCATTTCCCCACCTAATCTACATGTATTTGTGAATAGTTCAAGATGAAAAGTACAATTCATTGTTTTGTCTTGTTGATAGAATGATATCAGTAATTATATTGCATATTATATGCACTTTTTAATGTGTATTAAGACCTATATTGATAGTAACAGTACATGTATCTCTCATTCAGATTTTGTCAGTAGTGCGTATAAATGCTGTTTTGATATAGACCATGAAGTGCCATGCTTTACATGTATTCATCATTTTAATCATTGATAAAATGGAAAATATATCAGTCATTTCAGCCACAGAATCTTATTCATGATTAATCTATGTCACTTTCCCCCATTTAATGTTATGGCATTTTGATTTAAATCATTTGATGTTGTTTTCATATTATCATTTGACCATCTGATTACCTGTCAAAGCCAAGTGTGAAATGTTTGCCATATTTCTACCTGGCCTTTTCTTTTCGATATGTGACCAAGAGGGGTCACTTAGGAAATCAAATGAATTCTTGATGTAGAGATAGCCACTATTCCTAATTCCCTTGTGATGATTGAATTCTTTTTTTGTTTAGTTAATGATTAGCAGCGAGATCCCTGACCAATCTCTTTCTTAATTTATTATTAATGCTATGCTGCACTCAGTGTGACTAAGATCATTATTTCGATATATTCTCAATTTCAGTCCCAGCTGTTAAAGATTTTGTAGTGTTGCGGCCTAATTTTCCCTGTAGAATCAAGTAAGCATAACAATGTCATTATAAGAACATTATACTGAGTCATAGTTAAATTGGCATTTGCAGTGGCACTGAACTTAAAGCTTAAAGGCAGGTGCAACACCTATTTCTAGCAAACTCTGTCAAAGAAACAGAAGCACAAAATCAAAATACATGTATGTGACAAACCTAAAATATTATTGTATGTACTAAAATAACTCAAATGTATTAAACAAGTGCTATTAGAAATGTTAGTTAGAATAGAAAAATAGATTTAAATGAACAACATGAATGGGTCACTTCCATTTTCTTCATCAGAATCCCCATCTTTGGCTAAAGTTATATTTGAAATTAAAAAAAAGTATTTGTTAGAGGTAGGGCAGAGATATTGCTATATGAGCAATTGCAAGTAAAGAAGGAGAACATTATTCTTACTTGAGTTTTTTTGGGTCAGATTGTAATGATTTTTATTGATCCAAATATGGAATTGTAAGATCGGATTTCTGCAGGTTTATAAAACATCTGTTCAATAATTCTTATACTTACAATGTAGATGCCCTGTTAAATCTTCAAGATAATCATGCCTTTTCTTTACCAAGTAATCAGTAATTTCCAGAATTTCATAGTGAACGCTGTATGACCTCAACCATCCTTTTGATGGTCTATATGATAATTCATTTCCCGAAAGCTCTGCGATTTTATCTTGGTGGATTCTAAGATGGAAAAGCTTTATGAATAATTTATTTTGTGTGTGAGATGGGGTCCCACCAATAGAGTTGCTCTTCACAAGCAGGTATTTAACAGGATACAGTAGACAGAAATGTCAACAGTTTATTCTGTCCAAGACATACATTCAGATTACTGTATGAGCTGAAATTTTCGCGAATTTCATGAATCACTCACCTATCCCGAATTTAACAACACGCGAAAATATCTTCACGTTTGCTTCATCTCTCGTCGTCATCGGCACATACTGTTGCCATTGACATGCACGGTGCGGAAAGTGCAGCAGTCCTCCGTACCCTGTGTAGCATTATATCACAACACATAGAGAAATTGTCACTCACCACAAGTTAGTTCCGTACATAGTCCCCTCCAAAACCCCTATAAGAAGCCCAATTCTGCTACCAAAAATGCGGAATCGGTGCCATTTTTCAAAAGCATGCGGGGCTTTAGTGGGGTGGTAAGAAAGAGAAAACACGCTATAAATCAAGAAATCAGGGGTTTTATGATGGCTTTTTTGTTTATCGCAAGCTACAAGTGTGATGGTATTGGCAAAAAATAATCAAAATACAAATCCTCCAGATCTGCCGATATGGCTCTTTCATGTACAAATAAGTTTACTGCAAGTCCTGCTCTTGCGCTCGCAAAATCAACAACTCGCGAAAATGTCTGTGAGCCTGTGATTCGCGAAAATATCTGTACACGAAAATATTGGCTTATACACTAGCTATAGTATTTTTCTTGATTTCTGATTATCACTTGTATGTCCAATATGCCTAATACAACATATTGCATTTGATACTGATTATCATACCTGCAGTGGGGAAAGAGCATGGTTCTTGTTTAATGTAATGTATGCACATGTAGCTTTCCATCTTTCAGTGTATCTCATCCCTTGGGATGTTGGTCCCTGGATGAAAATGTTCAGGGCCCCCTTTCATACAACTTGTTACCAGTAACAACTGCCACATTTCTATGACAAATTTGCTCTTTGCCAATCAGATGTAAGGATTTCAGTAGCTTATAACAGTTATTGCGACCTGTTATTGATAACAAGTTTTATGAAACGGGGCCCTGGAGTGGTAAAAGTCATCTGCTCCTGAGGTAATGCAAACAGAGTATTAATGTGAGTCATTCTGTGTGGATAATACATGCTGTAAGAGAGGGATGTGATAGAAATTGGCTACTTGAAGGAGATAAATGTGAAAAGGAGGCAAGGGGAAAAGCTGGCAAAGAAGAGATTAAATGGGGACAAACACAATGTGAAATAGACTTTGCAGGTCAGGAAAGGAGATATGAAAGTAAGATGCATTAGATGGGAAGCTTGACTTTTGGTGAAAAATAAACTGTAAAAGAAAATAAGAAGGATAGAAGTGGAGATTTGGGTATAAATATTTTACCCAATAAAGACGGGTAGGCATAGAAAGCTGTACATATCATAAAGAAAGAATGAAAGAGCAAACTTTGTAGGAAGGAAAATTCATGTGCTAATGTTAACAAATAGTGGCAAATGAGACATGATTATATGTAGACTTTGATCACAATGGAGAGAGAGAGAGAGAGAGAGAGAGAGAGAGAGAGAGAGAGAGAGAGAGAAAGTGAACAAGGAAAAGGAAAAATAAGAAGAAAACAAATAATCGAGGGCTTCCTTGTAGTTCATGGTTCAGGAGAAACAGGAATGTGAAAATTACCGAGTCATTATTGCAAAACTCACTTCTGAGACACCATAGTGTTACATCACAGCAGGCTAGCTGTGATGTCATCATTTGTCAACACCCTCAAAAACAAACCTTAAAGCTGCACCCCTTGATTGCTCCAGTTCCTGTAAATACCCCCCCCCCCATACCAATAGACAGATACTAGATAGAGAATATACTGAAAAAAAAATTATGAGAAGTTCAAGCTCAGGTTTGATTCCATTACCCCCTCCTCCCAAAATACACAAACAGAAAAAACAAAACAATACCCTCCTCCCCCAAAACACAACCAAACAAAAACAAAACAAACAAAACAAAAAACACAGCAATAAAAACATAACTGATGAGTAATATGTATAAGTTTAAATTCATATATGTTTAATAAAAAAAGGAATTAGATTTGGAGTTGAAATTCCATTATAAAGAGCCAAGGGTCTGTCAAGGGGCCGTTGCTCCCAATTGCCAAGAATTTGTTGGTTTTTTGTTTTAGAGTTGGTTGGCAGTTTGAGTTGCATAATATACAGCAAGAAAATGTCCCCTTCCCTCTCAACCATGAACGTGCACTTTCCATGCAAACTGTTAAGGGGTGTTCAGATGTGGCACGACATTGTGGCACCACTTATGTTAATGAATGTGCATTAACGTGTCAACCCTCAAATAAAAGAGGATTTTGTCAAAACCTGCGCAGACAATCTCATGACAACATATTTTGCACTAACTTTTTAGGATTTTGATTGGTGCACATTTTTTGCGGCCAGGCAGCAAAAAAAAAGTGTCCTGCCTCGGCGACATATTTTTGTCGCCTCATACCCCCTAGACTTGTACAACTAAAATATTGAGCTACAATGTTGCCTCATATCTGAACGCCCCTTAATGGTCTCTGAGATGTTCTAGTGGGATTGTTCCTGCAAGGTTGCCATTTCCTTACTACAAGTGCCAACTTCCTCTCCTAATAAGCCCCCTCTCCGTCCCACCCACGCCATCCCATTTTGCTTTGAGTCTTGAGCAGTAATGACCTTGTTGAGCTTTCCACTTTGACATTAGATTGTCTGCATGCTGAGAGTCATAAGGGCATTAATGCATATATCTCATGTAGATTTAATGACCATCTGCCTCTCAGGTGATGGTCTCGGGCATAGATAAGTGCCGTTCATGCAGATTGTGGAAATGTTGAGAAGAATGATTACAGGGTAATTTGTTTTTATGCTCCAGTAACAACTTGGTTATTGTGAATTGGATAACTGAAATGAGCAAAATGACTCACTATTATACCGTGTTTACACAGTAACTCGGCTCGAGTGTTGAATCCTCAAGCAGGGCCGAACACTACGAAGAAGGCAGCTGTGATCGTGTTTATACGGAAACAAAAAAGGCGAGTTCAACACGGCCCGCGGATCACGAACGGAAGAAGAATTGTGATGACTTGCCGAGTTCGCCCAATGACCTAGGTCAGTGGGTTCGACACGGCTTTCTGTTTACACACGAAAAAAAAGACGAGTCTGACTCGGCTCGCGGATTGAAACCTATGATTCTGGCAGATCAAAAAAGCAATGTTCAACATGGCTCACGGGTCACACTGATCCCGTTTACATGACATAAAATTGCCGTGTTGAGCCCGGGTCGCGTGTCGAAACCCCCGAGCCGAGTCACTGTGTAAACACGGTATGTGTTACTAGATCCTTTTATACAAACTTCTGTTTATATGACAGGAATGCTTAATTCTTTATGTAGCCAATTTAATAAATCTGTGTTCTAGCTACTTTCAGGTGGTTGGCATAGTAAAAATTGGTTAAAGATATTTTGTTTTCTTTAAAGTTTTTTTGTAATATTTTCCCCAGTATTGATTATACTTCTCTTTATTGTATTCCTTCACCTGTTATTGGATTCAGTTAATAAATACGGCTGTGTATTTGTACTTACTGGTATAAGATTCCTTTTTATCCATTCAATTTATTTTCAAACTTGTTGAAAACTACTTTTTCAAAGTTTTTCCTCACCAAACACTTGTTAAGGAAACATAAGAATGACATCACACAGGAAACTGTTAATACCTTCATCCTTTACCATTGTTTGGTAGAGGATGAAGCTTAAATCATTGGAAGTAGCTGTTAGGGTTTAGCAAAGGACCATTCTTTGAAATCGACAGAGTGGGACTAAGTGGGAACATCCCACCTTTCATCATATTATGTCTCTTTAGATGTTTTGTAGCATTTTCTTGAAGGTTTACTGTGAGAGTCCAGAGTAGATTTTGTATCCATTTTTAAAATGTATTTTTCTTTACACCAATCAGAAGAAAAGTTACACAATAAATACCACAAAATACTTATAGATTGAGGAATAGTAAAAATTATTTCTTTCTTCATAAAATGTGTAGGTAATTTGGTGAGAATGTCAAGTGCCAAAATGTTCAGGAAATATCAAGTTTCTTGAAGCTTGTGGAATTATACCTCTCAGGACCAATGAAATAAGGTTTTGTTTTCTCTTTTTGTTTCTCATTTCAACTCTTCAGGTAATAAGTTTTAAGCAATTATTCTTGGACCAGTCTTTAAGGTGGACAGCAAGCTTTTGCTGTATTTCTTTATCAGTGTGCACTTGTCATCCTTATGTTCTTTCGACATCATTGTTTCTTTGACCCATCTGCCAAGTAACTATAGAACTGATGTGGTTTACGGCCATTCTTAGTTTGAGGAGTAAACCTTGTCAGGAAATTGGTTGCCAAGTGAGAGGTGATGATGTTCATTTCCTGGAGGTTGACAAGCACGTTGCCAAAATTTGTTTGCGAAGACACCATGCATAGGTAACATTCTTCTGAAATGAATTTTTGCAAGTGAACTGTTAAATACTCTTTAACTGAAATTAAGGATACAGATGATTGATTACCTTTATATCATCTGGCAACATCTGCTAAGGGAATAAATAGCATTAACTGCTAATCTTAAAGTGTACTATGTTTGTACAGCTATTATATGAAACACCCCCCCCCCCCCCCCCCCCCATCAAGAAAGAAGAAGAAGAAGAAGAAGAAGAAGAAGAAGAAGAAGAAGAAGAAGAAGAAGAAGAAGAAGAAGAAGAAGAAGAAGAAGAAGAAGAAGAAGAAGAAGAAGAAGAAGAAGAAGAAGAAGAAGAAGAAGAAGAAGAAGAAGAAGAAGAAGAAGAAGAAGAAGAAGAAGAAGAAGGAAGAAGAAAGAAGAAAGAAGAAAGAAGAAGAAGGAAGAAGAAGAAGAAGAAGAGAGAAAAAAAACTTCATCAAGCATTCTAAGGATTTTCAGTGGAAAATTGAATGGTAATTACATGTAGATTTCGTCAACTCTGCAAAAATGTCAAACTTACACGATCGGCGGTGGAACCCTTAATACAATGGGAATGTACAGAGATGCTGTTTTGCCTACTTGAGGCTCTAGAATTCTTGGGTTTTTCTCCCTTTTCAGAAATTTTATATGGATGAAACTTATGATATTGCAGGAAGTTGTAAGCATTCATTTAGATGGAAAAACACCATAGTTTGGGTTTCAATCTCCAAAATGGATTTATCTCTCTCATGGTATGGCAATGTATTTCGCAGTGACTGTATTTTTGGCATCTGTTAGTAAAATTTTAAAGAAATACCAGTAGGGAGTCAAGGTTCACTACATGAGTATCAGTAAATGCAAAGCAGTAGTAAGCCTACACTTTTTATCATAAACATGGCCACAGTATGAGGACTGGGCTCATGAAATACACATATGATGAAGGTAATTGTACTTTAAATTGTGTGGTTGAATACATCATCGTAAAAGCACTACAGGTTAGTGCTCTCAGTTTAGTATCATACAACCTTTTAGGAATTCCAGACAGTCACTTGTTTCACCAAGGTCAACCATCTGCTGTTTACAATCAGTAATAAATATGTGCAATTTCAGGCAATTTAGACTTAATCACAGTGTAGTAGATTCATTTCTTTTCATTATTAATATTGGCAGGTTTGGTTTGACTTCGGTTTGACACCATCATATGAATTTTAAAATGATACCACAAAAGTGATGATTAATCTGCAAGGATGTACATGTATGATGCAGGGGGAGGGGGGATGGGGGGGGGGGGGGCGGGGTGTCATAGTATAGTGGTTCATTACTTCACTCTCAATCAAAGGGTTGGGGGCTCGAGTCCCAGCCTAGGACAAATGTCCATTTGCAAGACATAATCTATCCATATTTGCCACTCTCCACCCAGGTGTAAATGGGTATCTGGTTTGCTAGAGCACTGTGGGGCTAAGCATTGACCGGGGTAATAATATTGGAGTGCCAAAAGCATCACAGCATGACGTGAGAGCTACAATGTATGCAAGAGCCCTTCCATCATCATCATTATTGTTATCATTATCGTTATCATTATTGTTATTATTATTATTACTGTTATTATTATTATTATTATTATTATTATTATTATTATTATTATTATTATTATATCTTAATTGTTATTACTATTGTTATCACAAGTATTACTGTCATTCTTGTAGTTCTTGTTCTTCTTGTTATTCTAAATATTATTATTTGGCCATGATAATGACAGCTCTTAATGGACAGGTGTGTGCAGTACAATTATCCTTGTGGCAGCGGAAAAAGATCATCACGCCTCGATAGGTACTGCACTACTGCTGAAGGGCAACATGAGCGAAAGTGTGAATCCACTCACATCGACAACATGCCGTACTTCATTGTTGTGTATTCCGCTTCACGCCTTTGTTTTCCTTGCACTTTTTTTTCTGTAGATTCATTATTCAGAATAATATAGTTTACAAAAACAAGAGGAAAAGAGATTGTGATTTGATATTGATTGTGATTAAAACATAAGGATTTGAGAGTTGATTTATTTCCTCATTGCTGTGATGTTTCGTGCTCTTTTTTCTGAAGATTCATCATGCAGATAATGTTTAGAGATAGTCTTTACAAAATATAAAGGAAAATAGCTTGCGATTTGATATTGATTATGACTAAAACATAAGGATGTGGGAGTAGATTCATTTCTTCATAGCTGTGGTGTTTCTTGCATTTTTCCCCCTGAAGATTCATTTTTACAGATGTTGTTTAGGGATGGTACTTTAGAAATAAAGCACAGAATAGACTGTGATTTAATAAAGATTGTGATTAAAAATGTATGGATTTGGAAGTTGATTTAAGAAAGTGTAGCATAACATCCTCTTAATATCTTTTGAAGCTGGATGCTGAAAAAATTTGAAAGTGAATAGAAGCACACTTTGATAAATTTTCCTCATTTTCTTTATATATATACTGTTATGTGTTATGCCCACTTTAAAAGAGGAATTTTCAGCCTATGTCAGTACTAATTTTGGTACTTCTTTTACATTCCTTTAAATCCATCATCAGTCTGTATTTTTTTCCCCATAATTTATTCTTGTATTGGTTACATGCATGCAGTACTAGAACAACAAAGAAAAATATCAAATAGCAGATATTTCACAGTATAGATGGAAATCATTCTAAATATAACTCAGTCTGTCGGAAATGGAAGGTTGAAGCATCAATAGCGAGTTTAGCTGAAATCCATTAGGACTGTGTCTGGAATGGATGTGAAATGCACTAAAATGCCCCAAATAAAGGCATTGTGAATTCTGTATATCTCCTCTAATATAGCTTTTTGCTTAACCAAGGCTTTCAAAGAATTTCTTTCTTGCTTTAAAGGGTACAGTATATTTTACATTAGAAATTAATTTTTCTAACGAGGGTATTGCTTTTATCTGAGTATATTATGGGACATGAAGGTAAATTTTGGAATCTTTTTTTGATATAAATTTTGATGATATTTTCATGTTTGGTTTTAAAGCTTTTCTAGAGTACATTGCAGATAGTGAATGGAAAATAATACCACTTTCCCCATGCATCATTGCTTGCAGTTACTTTGCATTGCAGTTTCATTTTAATGTTAAAAGTGCATTGGTTTTGTTTATGAAAATAATTGTGTTTGCCAATAGCCAGGAAAGGGATTAACTTTGTACTTTGACATGGAGTTGATACCTTTCTATCTCCCAGCATGGACTTCTTACATATCCATGCTTTCAGCAAGTGATAGCTTTGGTTGCTATCGGATCCTCCTCACTTGTGGCGATTGTTGTGTTAATTGTCTGGTCTGTGGACCGCGACTATAGCACTCAGAAGTAGCCTTTTCTTGCCACGTTTCAGTGGAAAGAAAATCAGATGTTGTCACCAGATGCTATTGTTTATCCTTCAGGTTGGAGCGAATCAATTAATATTGATGGACCTATTTGGATTATCGCCATGGTAACAGCCTTCTGTCCGTCTGTGTGATGATTATCGCCCTATCAGTTTCTCCTCAATTAGAGTTCTTGGAGCTTGTTCAGACTAAACTTTGGTTATACAGAACAGAATGAGTATAAATCATCATTGATTAAAATCTGTTCGGCTTAACATTTAGGGGGCACTATTCAGAATTACGAATGGGGTGATTCTTTCTGCTGCCATTTTGAAGCCTAAAAATTGTAAAAATGCTGAAATATCTGATGAAAATCAAGACTTAGTGACCCCTAAAATATCCCACAATGCATTGCGATACATGCCAGAATCACTGATCTCTATGAAAAGAATCTTTTCATACAGATCAGTGGCGAGATGGACTTCAGAAACATAGTTGCCATAATGAACCAAACAAAACTTTGGTTTACATCAGGAATCTTATGGCTTCTGGAAACATGGTAAATGCGTATATGCACCTCTAGACGTAGTACCGTAAAACTCAATGGGTAACACACCCACGTTCCATGTACTCCCAATTGCCAATTGGTAAACCTATTTGTGAATGTCAGCATTTTCGCTCTGATGACAGACTTTGTTAATGTCAGCATTTTGATCTGATGAGGGGTTACTGACTTTTGCATCATGACACGCTCTCCTTTCACTTCTTGTCTAGAGCATCCTCCTCATTTAGACCAACCTTACTGCTTATTTTCTTCACCATATCTTTCCATTAAATCTTCAGTCTTCCATTTTGTCTTGTGCCATCCACTTCCATATCCCAGTAAAAACAAAAAGAAACTTGTAAAGAATCACATAGCAAAAGCGTTACATACGCACCATAAAAATTATCATTTAACGAAACCAGTATCTTGGAAGTTAGCTGATACATTTTCATTTAATAAAATGTTCAACATGTGTCTCCCTGTTCAATAAATATGCAAAGTTTCTTTATATGGTGTTCAGACTAGAAAACAATTATTGCTCGTCACCTGTAGGTGTAGGTTTTTTAATAGCCATACAATCCATTTTGGTAGTCTAAATGGGGGCTCAGGGACACTAAGTACAAAGAAGATGAGAGAAAGGTTTGTCTCAAAGCGCTGAAAACTCCCCCGTACACACTCTAGAATTAATAGTAATGCACTGCTTGTCATGGACTATACATGGCAATTAGGAGTGTTATTTCTCTCCATTTGTGTGTTAATGCAGCAGGAGTTAAGTTGGGCACAGAAGTAGGGTGAAGGTTTTCTGTTACTTGATTTATTGGAGACTTACCTTACAGAGACAACATGTCTATTTTAAGAGTAACTGATCACCCCTTCTTCTAGAACATGACATAAAGATCATGAAGAAATTTAAACGTGTAAGCCAATTATAGATTTTACTCTTACTATGATTGAAAGATATTGCCCATCAATAATCTGAACATTGGATAACCAAAGTACATGATATGCATTTAGATTTTGTGGAAACATTGATAAGTGCTATATAAGTTTGACTTTGAAAAGTCTTATTCTTCATTCCTGTTATTCCTGTGATAATTCTTTTTCATTTGCTGTCAGTAGTACCTGCAAGACTCTTAATTATTCTTTTCATTAGTAATATCATCTGTTTTTTAAAAACATCACCCTATTAATCAAACTTGCACAACAAAGGAGAAAAAGGTAATAGCCCAGGACATAACCAAATAACTGGAAAATGTAGGGCATAAAAAGACATTTTACCTAAAGCAGAGTATTTAAATTAAATGATATATTCTAGGTATTCCTACTTATGGATGAAAATATTGAGTGAAATAACAACTGTTCATTTGATAACTAAATGTTACAACAAAATTAATAAGTGTACAGGAAATTTTATATGTCTCATGGATATCCCATAAAACATTTTGTTTATTAGTTATTTAACAAAGTAATGAATATAAATGTATGTTGCAATATATTTTGTTTCATCTTTGTTTCTTATTAAGGCCATAATCCATGATCTGAATACACCAGAGATTATTTTTACAGTGGAACTATATAACTTTCTTTATTCTTTATTCAAAAGCCGATATCCTCTTATGATCCCCTGATTGCTATGTGAGAGGACACTGTTATCCTCAAATCAAGTAGCAAGAAACTGCTTATACTCAAATATCACAATCAATTACCATTATCCTATTTCTTAATAAGATCAGGCCTGTATGCTGCAACACTTGGCAGTTTTTTCCTTCCTTGTAAGACATTTTCTTGGTCAAAGACTCTTTACTTTTGGAAGTTTGTTAAATAGATTGCTGAGCAACCTAGAATTTTTCATTGGGTATATTTGATGAAGGCCTGGAATGCATGGTGATGTGATTCATCAGTCAGAAGGTGCACATGGAGCAGGGGCTGGAGGAGGGGAGGGGGTTGATGTCGGGATGGAGCTGATGGTGTTGTTGGTGGGGTGGGGTTCCTTGCTGGACGATGACATAAATATGGTGTGCGTAGTGACAAGAATTTGTTGGATTGGGAGATTGACATTCAGGTATGGGGGGGGGGGGGGGGAGGGAATGATTAATGATGGAAAAGGGCTGAGTTCCCCTAACATGGTAAATGTAGAATGCTTGTACAAGTATTCATCAAGTGTGGGATGCACAATCAAAGTGGAGTGATGGGGTAGGGGTAATTTATTGGGCAGCATAGATGTGGAATATGTGGTGACTTGAGGAATTAATCATTTGGGAGATTCACATTTAGAGGTGGGATAGGAGGGGGGGGGGATGTACTTGAAATGATGAGATTTGCAGCTAGCTGATATGTCCCCTTCTCAATCAGCAGCCACTGTTGTGTCAATAACATTCATTTCAGCACCCATGTGGACACAGCAGATTCAGAAATTTTAAAGGATTGATTGGCCTTTGGGATTAGATGCCATCAGATCTTGCTGTCAGTGGATGAAGTACTCAGGATATACTGACTAGAGAATATCTTAGATTTAAGATGTCAGAAAAGACCAAAGGGGAACAAAAATATGAAAAAGTCTCTTGCAAAGAAACCTTTCTTCAACAGAAATTTTAATAAGACCTCTATGTACTTAAGAGTGAGGGTACATAATATATAACTTCCCAGCAGATATCGAGGCCTACTATCGTGACATATACAGTTATTTTTGGAATCAAATGACTAGATGCGGACAGTCATGTAGCAGTAGATTATATTTACTGCTGTAAATACTAGCACTATCACAAAAAGCATTTCTAGAATACCAATAACCATCAAATAAAGAAATACAAGCCTTGTCTGCTGGATATAGATTTTTAAAACAATAAATTTGAAATAAGAACATGGCAAAAAGGTAATATTTACATGTATATCATAATGTTTATTATGTTTAAAAGAATATATCTTGTTGACCCATTTAAGTTCATTCAGAAGCCAGAACTCTAATCCTGCACATGGTCGTGATTAAGTCCTGGGTTTCTGTACTGCAGAGGTGTATGGCATACAGCACAGTATATCAGCTGCACTGGAGAATTAAAGCATCCATCAATCAATAATTTGACATATACAGCCCAGCAATCATTAGGCGAGATTTTGGCCTGCTAAATCAATAAAGAAGCAGCAATGAGACAGCTGATAAAAAATACACCCTCATCCACCTCTTTTCCTCGTGCACATTTGCAAAGTACCAACAGTGCGTCATTATGAACGTGTAGGGATATAATACAAGGAGGGGGTATACTGTTACTGTGAAGTGTAATGGATATGCAAGTGCACTTGTAGCAGTATGCACTTGCATGTACTGGTACCACAAAAGATTACTGCTATTCAGAAGAGTTTTTCCCTTTTTTGTTCTTATGCATGGATAATAATCCAGTTCATGGAATATTAAACAGATATAAAATACGATTGATAGGAAATTGAAGAAAAGCAATGATTTCCTTCAAACTGTGAATTGACAAAGTCAGTGTAATATATATGAAATGTTGTAGAGTTGTCTATTTCATGGTATTATGGAATCTCCCATTGGTAATTGAATTTAGGATAACTTATTTTTTATTTTTATTTGCAGAAATTACTCCATTTTCATTAAACTTCCAGTTCATTTTTGTATTTCCAATTCTTTTTTTTCTCCATTACTGTTTATTTGAAGTAGATATGATGTGCTGTAAACAAATTGTATGGCAAGCCCATGACTTTGAATCGAACAGGATTTTAGAAGATGCATTGGTAGCTCTCCATGTTAAATGCCATGATGATATTGAGGTCAGTATACCATTCACTGGCATAATGGATAATAGTAATACCGTATACCTTGGTTTGGATATTTATAAGACAGTACACTTGCTGCATGTGTACTGAATCATGTACCAAGTGTATTTTACCATGTACAGTGTACCTCTTATCCAGCGAAGTGAGTCAGGAGGTTCTTAACTTGAATTTAACATTAATGATTCTTTAAAAAAAACTTTCTTTGAGATAGATTTTGTTTCATTCATTGTCTGCAAGCATGGAGCCCTGTTGGGTTCTGAAGATACATGTACATGTACATCACAATAAGATATCTTGTGTTTGCCCTGCGGTTGGCACTATGACCTTTGCTTTAATATATTAATCCATCGCCCACATTCCAAAGATGTACCCTTTATGGATGTCACTATTTATAACTTACCTCCTCGTTATTGTTTTAAATTGAACTTGAATTGGAGATTTGGGTTCACATTTTGTGAACAGCGCACTTTTCATTTAGAGAATATATGCGTTTATGTTACTGTATGCAGGGTTCCACATCAACCTTTTTGCATGGATAGTCCGGATTGAAAGTTGAGGGTCTGTATGCCTTAAGCCCTATGTTGAATTTTTAGATTTGGGGGTCCTGACTTAGATTTTGGGTGTGCATGTCCTGGGCCCTTGTTAATGTTGGGTCCTGCTGTATGTTGATGTTCTCTTGTTTAATGTAGATTTGAAGAATAGATGTACATGTACATCAGCAGTAATATACTGATTTGCATGTAATGTACAAGCAAGAAAAAACAGTTTTTTGTGAGAATTCAGGTTGTATTGTTCTGTGACACAGTTGCTAGACAATCAGATTCTAACGCTAATAAAATTGGAAACTTCAACCCTTGAGCCAACAGTATACCTACTGTGTAACCTTAACTCTAAACCTAACCTAAAACTAAATTGCCTTGATCCGTGACCTTATTTCTATACTTTTAGGACATGAAGCTTGGTGCGAATGTCACTGGAGCGTGTGTGTGTGGGTGTGTGTGATTGGGTTTCTACAGACATGTATCAATCAGATTATTTATGTCTAGGAGCATTCTTTATTGTCACCCTCTCAAAGAAGTAACTCAGTTTTGGAGCATATAGTTGTAGGGGAAGACGGAAGGTTTACTGTGGACGTTACTGCTATAGACCAACCCCTGCCCCCTTCCCCCCCCCCAACATCGTTACATCATAGCATTTGTCAGATTGCCCTTTATAGTCACTATGCTTTGGACCAAGCAAGCTCCTTGATTAACTCTGCTGTTTCCTCCAATCCGTTTTATGGGATGTCACTTGCCGATACCAGGATGTTCAATATCACCTTGTAATTTGTTTATTTACCATCCCCCATTGACAAGAACCATCCTTTTCCATTCTCACGTGACAGACAAAAATAGGTAAAGATGCAAAGCATCGTAGGAAGAGATAGATTAGGTAGTTCATCAAGTGAGTTTGTGTTTATTTTCACACGGAGCTGTGTTGTGGAGTGTGGATGCACAGTCTGGAGCGCGTATTAGCGACTATCGATGGTAGCGTCAACATATCGTCCATCAGTGGGGCGATGATTGTTTAATGGGGAATGTTTAGGGCTTGAAATGTCACGCAAGGTGACCTCACAACATGCTGCTCAAGATAGTATACATGATGAAAGATGCCAATCATGGAGAGAAAAAGAGGACAGAAAGACAGACTGACAGTCTGACGTACAAAGAAAGAGACCAAAGTGCAAGACAGAAAGAAAAACTATGGTGAATGCAGAAAGTTACTCTAGTACTCATATTTTTAAATACTAGTAATACACCAAGATGATATCCCCATCCGATATGAGAGAGAGAGATAGAGTTATGCATTAAGAAGAGGCACAAAGAGAAAGAGAAAGAAAGAAAGAGAGAGAGAGAGAGAGAGAGAGAGAGATAGAGATACAAGTAAGCCCAAATAGATAAGAGACATTAGGGGAAAAGGGTAGACAGAGAAAGAGTAAGATAGAGAGAGAGAGAGAGCAAAAGAAACAAATAAATATAAATAAGCAAAGGTAGATGAGAGAAGGAAAGAGAGAGAGAGAGAGAGAGAAACAAACAGAAACATGAATAAGCAAAGGTAGATAAGATAAGGAAAGAGAGAGAGAATGAAAGAAAGACTGATGAAATCGACAGAGATAATCTGATTTGTTGAATTACATCATCTGAGAGTTTCCTACATGATAATACATGTAGAACACACAGTAACTTGCCATCTTCTTTAGATAACACCGGCCGTATAGCATCGCCCACTCAGTTTCCATAGAAACATCCTTTCACAGGAGTCTTCCAGTGCACTCATTGTATTTGGCTGTGGTTGACCATAAGGTAGATAGCCTCAAAACCACAGCCATACTCTCTTTCAATGCATTATTAAAATGCACCTGTTTATTTATAAACGTGTATTGCGGCCATATTTGATTATAGTCGCAATGATATCATGCTTTAAGTGAATGGACAGTAAAATGCACATTTTTGTTTTGGTCAAGTTGTGTTAAATGTGTGTAAAATTTATACGGTTGGTAACAGTTGGCAAGATGAGTGGTGCTTTATTTCATACACATTGAAATTAACCTGTTCACCCCTCCGCACTGTATTGGGTGTGTGTTCATATGCTTGGAAAAGAAAGTAGCAACGCATGTATGGGTGAAGCGAATCATTTGGTGATAGTTTCATTAAAAATGCACTAATGTTGTCAGAAAGACTCCTTGCTTTGATATTATGAAATTATGATGTATGTGTATCTCATCAACAGGTAAATTAGAACATCATCTCTACAACCTAAGTCTTTATTATGAAAGAAAATTGAATATATCATCTTTTACTGATCTTTTACCGAATCTTTTACTTGATTTTCCAAAATACACTCCATTTTATTACATTGCACAGTGGTTTAGATGTGTAAACATAATTTTCGTTATTGTCATAGGGAATAGAAGGGGATAATCTATTAATCATCCCTCCTCTAGACTCTAGAGATATCACTATGAACATGATGGACAAAGAATGCGGACAAAATAAACAACCCCTCATTCTACCCTTCACAATGGTTCTGGTAGTCAAAAGAACATCCATTCACTGCTATTGTCTAAAATATGTGGAACAGGTGTCACATGCATATTCACCTGGAACTACATGATTAAACATAATAGCTGTGAAGGGATGTTCTTTTGACTGCCAGAACCATTGTGAAGGGCAGAATGAGAGGTTTATTTTGTCCGCTTTCTTTGTCCGTCATGTTCAAAGTGTATATAGTGCATTTTGCCACTGATATTCAAAGCAAAAAAACAAAAATAATAAATAAATAAAAATTATCCTATTTACTTGAATTGTCAGTATAGCCATATTGTCTTTGAGAATTTTGTCAGCATTCAGATGTGTTTTTCTTTTTTTCTGACAAAACAAAGTGGAATGCAAGTGTTTCATAACTGCAGTATCTTGTTATGTAAGTCATTTATTGTGACCTTTGATTTAGAAAGGGGTAATGTAATATGAATGATGAGATCTTGACTGCAACTACCACCCATGAATAATGAACTTTTTTTTGCATCGATCGCTGCCATGATCCTAGAAGGCATTTAAAGTTTTCATCACTATAATTGGCTTTCTTAATCCCTGTATAGTCACTGCACATGTAGGTACATGTGGCTAGATTTGAATACTGAATTCTGGTAAATGTTGTGCTCTTTCAAGTGAATTTGTAGTGGCTTACCATTTTTGGATGTATTAGTTAGACGAGAGCTAATGCTTTGTTTATTCCACTGTACTTTAGCCAGATGAAAAAGCAGTAAAAGCTAGTCAGTAAGGCATCTTATCTTTATGTTGTTGTGCGAAAGAACGCGTCCGGAACGCGGAATAGAAAATTATTGAAAATCATATTTTTCAGACAATGAATAATTCAAGGGTAGCATGTTGACCTTGTAAATTATGCGATCTTCTTGTGGCATGATCCTTGCTAAGATTCTGTTCCGATATGTCAAAATAGACATTTTGATTGTTGAATTTTTGTATTTTGCATTCCAGACACGTTCTTTCGCACAACGACATAAAGATAAAATGCCTAACCATTTTGGTCTTGTAGGTGAATTTGTAATGGAGAACATTATTTTGATATATGAGAAATAAGTTTGGATGAAGAGGTAAAGTCTGGATGAGAGACAATACTTTGCATGTTGCAATTGTTGTGCTTTTTTTTTTTAGTTGAATTTGCGGTGGTTTATATTATTTTGATATATTGGTTTAGACAAGAGGTAATGCCGTGCAGCAGGGAATTCCTATTGATATTCATGGTACCGTGAGGATAGACATAACAGAGATAATCTTGAGATGGTCTTGCTAATTTACTATTTACCTTATGCGGATATATATCACTGAGCCCTGTTTCTCTCTATCTCTCTTTAAAAATCAAATTAGATACATAATCTCTCTCCTCTCTGTCTCTTTAGAGTAGAATTAGATGCTTGAAAAGTAGAATAACAGGAACGACGTTGAAAACAGCAGAACAATTCTTAAAATTATAGTGTTTTGGAACTTTCTACATGAAAAATGGACATCAAAATCATTAGTTTGACTACAGCTATGTTTTAATGCATTGCATGGAATGAAAGAAAGGAGGGGGGGGCACTTGTTTTCTCCATCATGAAATCATTAATTGCATTTTTGTTTATTCAGATCTGGGTTTATTGAACTCGAATGTGACCAGTATATACCACAACAGAAAATAATATTCATCCTCTCCTTGGTTTCAAACACTATTCCCTTATGATTGATCTTAATAGAAGTAGGCAACCACACGGCTGTTTTCAAACCTGTGCGTGGTCGTTTTGTCGCGTTGCACAACATTTTTTTAATCATAGGCCCTAAATTCCCAGAAGTTGGGATGTGAAATACACCGCTCTTATTTATGAAGTGTCAGGTTTGAGACATGAGTATTCATAGATTTGCTGTAGCTTTTTTCATGAAGTGTTGAGTAAATTGGAAACTTTAGGCCTGCCATTCGTGAAAAGTCATGTAACGCGACCACGTGATGTGAACATGATCACCTGATGGTTCTAATTGCAACCACACAAACAAATGTGAAAGGGTCTTTTCGTTGCCTTGCAAATTATGCCTTGCCATGATATTGAACATTTCATAGCTATGTGGTTATCTACAAATACCATTGTAAAGTTTTCAAGAAAATGTTCATGCACAGGAAGACCTTGATGCTGAAGCACAAACAACATGTAGGCCTATGTTTAAAATCTGCATTTTTATTTGCACAATTTCAATAAAACTTTTTGCCAATGCATTTGAAAAAAATATTTATGTAGACTGTAGTGAGGATGTCCATATACTAGCCCTAATCCCCCTTCTCATGAATAATTGCCTGAATTTTGAAAGAAAATGGTAGGTATATAGGTAACTAGATTGTTATAAAGAATTAAAATCAGAAAAATGAGTTGAATGCAGGAAAATTATGGATTAAGTGTAGAAAATATTGAGACCTGCACCTTGATATTTGCAATACTTATTATTACAGTGCGAACAGAGTTATATATATTACTCTGTTAGCAGATAGGTTTAGTGCTGTCAGTCATGTTTAAATGAAAAATGACAAGTATGTGTTGATTCTCACGTACTATGTGCATCCAGTAGACCAGGCCTTCTTGACGTCTGTTCTATAAAAGGAATGTTGAATGGATGAAATTGGAAATGTATTTAGATGTCTGTTACATAATCTCATTCAAAGACCCTGAGATTCATTTACGGCCTTTTCATGCTTCATTAATGTCACCAGTCCTGTCCACGTCAGCAGTGTAATATCAGCACACATCAAATGGTATGTGTGGGGACTGTATTAGACCTGTAGGCAGATTATTAGGAGAGCATTCAACTGCTAGGCTAGGAAAGGTACTGATGATATGACTTGTGCTTTGGTGAAGATTATGTTGTGGTTAATATCCTACAGTAACCAAGTTTCTAACTGCAACCTTGGACTGAATACTTTACCAAACTGTATAATCTTAACCTCCCTCCTAGCTAGAAAACAAACTAAACCCTGACCCCAAACCCTATTACAACCCTAACTCAACCTTAGACCTTATTACAGCCTACTCCTAACCTAAAACCCAATTGCAATCCTTACCCTATATTTTTGCTGATATAAAATATGAAGCAATTGTCACTGCATGAAGCAAGTGTCGGGTGAATGATTAGAGAAAAGGACAACATCAAACAGGCACCAAGGTCTACCAATTAGTCAGATGGAGATTTGGAGTTATACATCGGCTCAGACTTATATAGTCCATTTAAGAGGAGTCGTAGTTGCCTTTTGAGAGCTGTAAGCCAGCTTTTGATTGATCTGCTCTTGCTTTGGAGGTTATTGTCTCTCAGTTGCCATGGTAATAACTGGGAAAATATCATAGGGTATTTTAAAGTGAAGCTGAAAGTTCAGGTCATACTCGGAATGAGCAGATAAAATGTAGATGAATGGGAACATATTTTTAATTCCTTTATAATGAACATCATCTTAATGAATTTATAAAGAGGTATTCAGCATATGTCTCCAAATTTTTTAATATGTATGAAAAATCTAGGTCATTGGAAAGTTAGGATTCAATCAGTACAAATGATTCATTTGTGGTTTGTTTTTACATTGATTACTCTCCTTTCATTATCGGTGCTGTAGGATCCCTACCTCAAACCAGACCCAACTTCATTATTGATAGACTCTATTACAATCTTACATCTTCCGACCTCTCCTGACCCCCAGGTAACCAGTGCTTTACAATTGGAGCATAAGGCTTGTAGATCGAGGTTGCAATTGAGGGGGCTTAATCAATATGTGGCTAGCATTAATCAGGTAGATGGCGGAACGATCACGGAACTCACTGGCTATGTTCACATTCATCATTGGCAACTAGTTGACCAAATGCTCTGCACACCAGATGCTGTTAATTGATCCAATGTTTACTCTGCTGATATTTGTTCTGGGTTGTATTTTAACAGAAATAAAGGGTTAAGGTTAGGGAAAGGGTTGATATGATGTTATGAGTTTGTCTGTACAACTTTGGGCAAAACCCTCTTTTATTTGAGTTTTGACGCATTAATGCTTGTTCATTATCATAAGTTGCACGGTTTACAGTGCCATGTGAGAAGACTAAAAACCATGGGAGTATTCATATTTGAACAAGCCTTTAGGCTTTTTACAGAGGTGGATATTAAGAGGGGGAGGGGCCGGTTGGTAACCTATATCAGTACATGGCATCAGTTTAAAATGAAGCAAACGATAAAATCTACTTGAAATAAGCATAAAAATCAACAAAGTTCATTATATCATGAAGTAAAGAATGAAATTCACGCAACGAAATACAAACAGAATGATTTTCACTCTTGTTTACCCTGTGCCCATTCTTTATCTTAAAATGAGAGTATTGTTGATCATCTCTTATTTCTTGATACCTGTTCTTAATGAGCTCCCCTCTCTCCGAGTCAGACTCTTGCAAGCCCTTCCATCAGCTGTGGCAAGTTTCCATCATAGCCAATATAGTATTGATGAATGAGTCCCCTTAGATTCATTATCTTCCTAGTGCTGCTGTAGTAATACCATTTTCTCTGCAATGATTCGCTGAGGTAAATAGTGATTGCTATTTTACTGGTGAGCTGCTGAGTCTGCTTGTTGCCTATAGATACTTAAGGCAGTGTGGGTTAAAATTTAGGTTGCATTGAGATAAATTTAGCTTGCTTCAGCTAAAAAAATATTCAAAGAGCTGTGAAGTGCCTGTTAGAATATAATCGATTTAAATGTTTCTTTGCCCAGTTTGTCTCATTTTCATCTGAATTTTTACTGGAGGGTCTTGTGTTGGTTTGGTTCTGTGGGAAGTGCTAAATTGTTCAGAGCATTTTCTTACCAGCATTGCTGTAGTGATACTGTTTTTGTTATTAAAATGTAGAGAGAAGAGATCCAGTGAGGTAAATAGTAATTGCTAATTTACTTGTGAGCAGCTGAATCCTCTTGTTGACTGCTTAAGGGAACATGGGCAAAAATTTATCTTGCAAGGGGACAAATTTAGTTCGCATCATCAAAAAAATGTTCATTGGGCTGTGGTATTATTTTCAGAATGTAAGCATTTGGATGTTAGTGCCAAAATGTTTAAAGCATTTTCTTATGAGTGTAATGTATGTTGCCAATTATCTAAATTTATGTAATATGTACAGAGGGCAAATGCTGTAGAGAGAAGAGAGAGAGAGAAAGAGAGAGGGAGAGAGAGAGAGAAAGGGGGAGAAAGAGGGAAATCTGAGATTATTGCAGAGAAGTGAGAGAAAGTGGGAGAGAGATAGGAAGATGATATGGGAACTGGGGATTGAAATGCATGTAGATGGAGAGAGAAAGAAAGAGAATTTAACATTGGATATGGGCAGAAATTAAACCAGATAGCATGGAAGAATTGGAAAAACAAAGGAAGGAGAATCGTGAGAGAAAGAGATTATTAAAAGAGACACATACGAAAAGAAAAAAAAAAGGAGAGAGATCAAGAGACATAATGAACAGGATAAGAGAAAAAACAACAAAAGAGCAATAAAATGGAAATACGTAAACATGTGTGTATAGCAAGGCTAAATCAAAGCAGGCACTGATGTATGTGTAATCTAAGGCAGATGTGAAAACACATTCTCGTAAACCGTTCATCTGAAAATAACGATCTTCACATAACGCATGTTGGAAGTAACTCGTGCATAATGTTATGATTATCTTTTCAGTCTTGCAGCATTGTTAATGATGACCCGTGTACATGACATGTATTTGTTGCCATATTGCAAGCAAATGAGCAGTCATTATGATAGTACATTGTTTTCGTCATTTCTCTCTCTCTCTCTCTCTCTGCTTGCAGACACTGTTAGATACGTGTAGAAAGACCATTCTACCTGAGCTACTTTGTCATTTTTCGCGACTGTATACAATATATATAATTGTTGCTACATGCCCAAACCCTTGTAAAAAAGTATCATGGTACCTATGGTAATTTATCCACACTACCATCAACTCATGGTACTTTGATGGTATTTTGTAAGATTTGATGGTAATTTGGTCAAATCACCATGGTACCCATGGTACTTTTTTTTTTTTTATTACAAGGGAAGGACTAGAGTATGTGCTCCTGTGGGCGGCCGTCCCCTGCGAGCGGCCGGTGGTGAATAAAAACTAAAAATTAAAAAAATATCTTTGATATCCCTTCAAAAATTACCTTGGACAGTCTCAGGTAGGTTCTAGTGTATAAAAAAACATACTCGGTGAAAGCAATAAGCATAATGAATCTCACTGAATATCATTAGAAGTCGACACCACCAGTCACTGACTGAAAAATGTCAGTTTCTTAACTTTTAAGTTAAGAAACTTTGACATACTTAAGCCAGTACTTAAGCTTTATTTGTTCAATTTGATAACTGATTTGATTTTTATTTAAGAGAATGAAGTTCATGGCCCATATTTTGCTCAGAAATTCTTATTTATACCACCAGAGAAAAAGTTGCATGGGGGTGGCCGCTCACCAGAGCCATTTTTCAAGATGGGTCCTGTGAGCGGCCACCCTATGTAAAACGTGTACAAAATGCAGGTTTTTGTAGGAGATTGTACTCTGCCTTCATTTTTTTGTCACGGCATTTGGTAGATTATCACTTTTGACAGATTTTATGGATTTCTACACAGTATTATTACTTTTCATAAAGTATTGGTGTGTAAAGCATGAAATTCAATATTAATTTTGTTTACTTCGTCACAAATATGGCGGTAAATGCTCGCCAAATGATAGGCGGCCGCCCACAGGGGTAGGGGCGGCCGCACACAGGACCCCTAACATCGTTTTGAAAAATGGACACTACTGACCACGTAATTGGTCAATAATTTTAAGTTTGCCCTCTATTCAATTAGCAGGTATTTTGACTATGCATTGATGGTACTGAACTATGTGTGAGTCTTTGATTAATAAATATAATCAACAAATTCCCTTTAAGCGGCCGCACACCAGAGCAGGTACTCTACTGATATTTGAGAATATCCCTGCTTCCAGGGAAAAAAGGGTCTGTGCACATTCAGTGTAGTGTCTGACAATGCAGTAACCTGTATGTGAGCTTGATATGTTCACACTGCTTACAATGTATTGGATTGGCATAAATCCAATAGATAAGATGGAAGTAAGAGTAGCTCTATACACCCTCCCCATAATTTAGCAATGTATAAAAAAGTGCTGTGTTCTGTGTACATACATATACATATAGTCATGGTAGTAGAGTGGCTGACAGTGAGAATGTCTTTTTGAACTTGTATGTACTGCCAAGCTGGGAGACTAACTAGATGCCAAGGCCGGCTGGAAGGCTCTGGAGACTGAACCGAAGGTGGAATGCCTGGAATGTCTGTGCCATTTATCGGAATGTAGGCTAGCAAGGCGGATTGTGAGCCCGAAAACATTCGACTTAATGAGGCAGCAGTATTGAACAAATTGATTTGGTTATTAGCCCTAAAGTAGAGGTATTTTATATTGAGGTCTTGAAGTATTGAGGTAGTAAAAATAGGATAACCTTTACCAAATAGTGTTCCTGGAAATATGAAATTGAAGTTTGATGAAATAAAGGGCTAGACAAAAAACAGAATTAGTCATTTGTTTGGAATTCATACATGAGATTATCCCCAAGGTTTTTTTTTTTTTTTTTTTTTTTACTCTTTTGTAGTGATATCGTCTGCTGAGAGCCGAAAGGCTGTAGACTTTAATACTTATGCATACTGAGAATTGACACCAATCTAGTTCACAACAGATAACATGTTATTTTACATTTTTTCCCCCCCAAAGTTGTGCATTGTCAACCCCCTGCCTACGGTGTGGCCGCTGTATTATGACTATGGGAATAAGAGAATTCAGTAGTCAACGGGTTAAGAAGTAAATGGATAGTTTAGAATTTACTTCACAATTGTAAAGCAGAGCCTTAGTTTATCAGACCATCTATTACCATTATAGAGTTGGAGACAACAAGCATGCTTGTAAACATAAGCAGAGACAATGATATCTGATCTTGATGAAGGGAAAACAATGTCAGTGGGATAAAAAAGCTTCGTATCTGTATTTATAGGAACCCAAGATGAGTTCTTGGCATGATATTCTTGGCAAGATGTATGCAGAGGAGTCAGTACGTGGTGAAGCTATATGGGGAAGCTATGTGGGGTAATGAGGTACATGCCCCCTTCCCAACACTTGAGAAAGCACGAAGAGAGAAAAAAAAATTAAAGAAAGGAAACATTGAAGGAGGAGGAAAGAATATTTTTGTGTGTTTGCTTATTTGTTTGTTTGTTTTTGTTTTTTTGTTTTTATTAAAGAACATAATGAATGTCAATCCATTTTATATTGGGGGGGGGGAACACTCTCTAAAGGTCCTCAGCTTGATTTTTTTTTTTTTTTTGGGGGGGGGGGACGGGACATACACCAAATATTTGCTGACTAGGACCTCAGCTTGATTTTTTTTGCGGGGAAGGGGGAACAAATCAAATTTGGGGAGGGGTACACCAAAAATTGTCTGACAAGGAAAAAAGAAAAAAGAGGTTCTAATTAAGCTTATTAGTAATTTTTTTGGGGGAAGGGACATACCTACCGTGTCCCTCCCTGTGTCCCCCACTATTAAACCATTTTTGGGCAGGCGCATATCCTTCTGTTCCCCCCCCCCATTGATGCCCATGCCGCTAAGACGGATGCCCTGACCTCACCTCCATGATGCTAGAGTGCCCCTATCCTGGCTGGTCTCACTCCACTCCATTGAGATTTGTTTCAAGTTCTGTTATGTCATACAAATACAGCGTCAGCTCTCACTAGTGCTAATGATGATAATGCTTTGACCACATGCAAGGCTGAAATGTTTTCAGCTTCAAGCCATGGTTGCTTTTCAAGGTTTGTTTCTACTTGTGTCTCACTTGTCACATTACCTCTATCTGTATTACTTATTTTGGTGATGTAAAGGCTCACGTTGTGTACAGATATTTGTGTTATAGATGATACACCTTTGAAAATACATTTCAGACTGATAAACAAATGTACGTATGGTTTACGTGTTGTAAATAATGTAGAATTAGATGGGTAATATTATAGTTAGTTCTTGTTGTATTAGCATATTACAGAGTTTGACAAAGATCCATGGTAAAACCATACCCTTAACCTGTTGACTATAATTTGATTTTAGCATAACATGCAATTTCCATAGACCTTATCCTGAGTTTTCTCAAGCTCAGTGTTCAACGGGTTAAATGCATAAGATATACACGTTCATATCGCCAATATATTATATGGTATGTGTTCATGGGAGACTGCACCTGTGTGAAATACATGTACATGTATGGTATAACATCTGGATCATATGTTTTTCATGATATTGGCAATTCATAGTGATTTTAAGTACATTTCCATAATGGCATTTCTAAGATAGGTTTCAATATGTACTGGTATCAATTGTATGTTTTATTTGATTAATATCTGGCACATCCTCTGTATCTGACATTTTGTAGAGATTCTGGTATAAACTGTTTTTAAAAAGCAGTTTTATTTGATTTTCAAGCAAGTTCTATTTCCCAGAGTAACATGTAAATCCTTTGGGAAATGCAAAAAAGCCACTGTCATTGCCAAGTTGTCTCTGAATGTTTTTGCATGCATGAGCACATGTGAAATATCTATGGTCCCTATAGGAAGTGGAGATGGTGCACATATTTTGTATGAGGTTATACTCCATTGTCCCTCTATACAGGAGGGTTAAAATTGTGGTAAATGTAGAAAGTGCTTTAAAAACTGCAATCATCATTTTCCTGATAAAAATCTGTGTAATTAATCATCTTGTATCTTTATGAGATATGAAATTAGTTTCATAATAATATTGTACTCTGTGTACAGTATATGTATTTAGGCTTAGTACAGTACTGTGGTAGAATTGTCTAATCTAAAATATTCTACACATAGCAATGCATGCTGCAATTTGGTGTTTTGCCTCCAGCATATGGTCTTTACAGAGGAACTCATATTCATAATTCTCATTATAATTCCTTATTGTGTCATAACCTGCCTACAGACAGTCTACAAATCGAGATCTTTATCGTATAGTTGCAATAACTCTTTGCTTTTTTAGGTAGGTGGAGTTGTAATTACCTATGCCAAATAGATTCAGGTGAACTTTGAAAATAAAGATGTGGGAATAGTCTGTTTCTCCAGACTTTCTTGTTTTTAACAAACTTTAATAATTTGGTATCTGTTGTGGGAAGGTCTGCTCTTTAAAACTAATACTCCCCGTGGGCCGTAATCATTAAGTATTCTCCATACTCTTCAAATTGGCAGGACCCTGGGATGAGATCGTTTTGATGTGAAATACATATTGTAAATTCATGGCTTTAAGTACTGTGTATGTATGCTCATGCTTCCAAGTACTAGCATGACCTGTTCTTGAATATTTCAGATGATTTCTGAAAGTATGCTTCTGGATATTACCTTTAAATGATGAAAACATTTGTATTGCTGTCCCTCATATAAGTTTTAAAGTAATTGCAAATTGGTCTAAAGATGATTTTAATGCATAATACAGGCAGGGAATTTGCTTTCTTTAGCAATTTCTTTGAATATAGGGGTGGATATTGTCTTTAAAATAATAATAATTTAAAAAATGATGCATATTTCATTACTTTTTCTATTCTTAGGAATGTACATGCCATTGAAAATCATGTGTATTTACAAATTTAATGTATCATTGGCACATGGAATTGAAATGAAGGAAAGAGAGAGAGAGAGAGAGAGATAGAGGGGTAAGGAGATTTTAAGATAACTATTGACAATAATCATTAATCTTTTTTTCTTTCATTTCTTTTCATGTCTTCTTCATCTTTATTGGTTCACTAACAGGTAAGTCCAACATTCTCATATTTTGTCAGTTCTAATCGGTTGGGCAACACATGCTCTGCTTACCATTGATTCACAGTCTATATCCTGTGGTGATCGGGTACCTGATTTCATTCCTGGACCAATGCACTATATCTTATCCTAACTGTAACCCTAGAGCTAACCAAAACTCTTAAGTGCTCCCCTAGCCTTAAATCTTTATTTTCTTTGAAATAAAACTAAAGGAATGGTTGATGGAGCAGGTGTCGGAACAATGTTTTAAAATCATATGCTGAGAGCTAAAAGGGCATTAACTTTATATCCAGAAGTATTGATTTAAATACTCTGCTAGCTTTCAGCCATCAGAGGATATGTTTTCTGTTGGTTAACTTGAGTGATATGTTAACACTTTTTCTTCTCTTTATAGTCCATTGAATACCAGAAGGGCACTAAAGTCTGTGGATGGATATGAAAATGGATATGAGATACCGCCCTTCTAGCTCTCTCTATTCTAACAATATATTGTCACTTTCTGTGTGTGAAGGCCATTAAAGAGGATGGGTTGATGTCTGTATATGGCTTTTAAAGCCTTAGAGGCTCATATTCCCTCTTCAGTTATTCTACTACATGTATCTAAAGGGGCTTTAGGTAAATTCAACGATCGTCAAAGTGGTGATGAGATAGGTCTAAAGTCTGAAGACTTTGCAGTTTTGAAAGGTTTTGATTTAGTTCATGGTTAGGGTTAGGGTTGGGTAGACATAAAGCACCGGATAAAGGTTTTAAGTACTAGTAAAAGAATTTAATTTAGTGTTGGGAATTAACCTTGAAGCAATTGTTGCTGCAGCATATCGTAGGATTGTAATGGATATACACATCTTGTAACATACTCAATCAAATGCAATTGCTTTTGAGTTTTGCTTTCCATGCATGACTTAGATGGAATAATGATCATGTGAAGTAATTATAGTAGTTCGAACATACTCAGTGGAGGAAAATGGTCAACCCCTGCTGTGCTGGGTAGCAAAGCCTGACCACCATCTTTGATGCTTTTAATCTACTCCATAAATTTAGTGGCATTGTAGGAGTTAGGATTTGGTGAGCAAAGACCAAAACATCATGAAGGAAGGATTTAGTAATTATGTCATAGAAACCGAATCATAACATGCTCAGTTGAGCATGATTGTCTAGGTCTGATGAGCCAAGACTAGCCTGTCATGTTAGACTGAGCATGGTAATGAAATCAGTGGAGAACATTCGTTTTGTTTGAGTGATGATGACTAATTGATTCTGTTGGTCCTTTTACACTGCAAGAAAAAAAACAATTTTGTAAAACCATTGGTGTTTTGAACTGCTATTTACACTATTGGAAAAACCCTTGAAAAAGTGTTGAGATTTGCTTACTATCAGAACATTCAAGGTTTTGATAAACGAATATTGCGCATGAACAACTTGTCGCTGATCCTGCGATAGTCACATGAGTAGAAAACCCAACTAGTGTTGGGTTTTCATTGGTGTTTTGGGAGTGAGCTTTTACCATAAAAAAGAACACTGTCTGTTGTAGAAATAGGTCTTTTACTTTTCAGCTTACAATGAAAGTCCACGATATGAGGGAAACCCATGTTTTTTGCTTGTAGTGTAAATGCCCCTGATGTGCCTTTAGATTGATAGCCCTTGCACATATGGCAGCAGCATCCTCTGCAGCTAATGAAATGAACATTAATGTGGAGGTTGTTTGAAATTTGCCCTTGTGAAGTTACTTAATAGACTAGTTGATTTCAAATTGCAATATTAAACTGGTTTAAAGTGTATCTATCACCTGAAAATAATTTGTGGACAAAAGCTCTTAATACAAAACAAGGTTCTGACAATGCATGATAATGACTGATTGATTCCATGTGTCTTTTGACAGATGACCCTATGGCAGTATCATTCCCACTGTGTAATAAATTGTCAATTAATTTGGAGGTTGTTTCAAATTCTCCAACTTTTTTATGTCTGAAGTTACTCAATAAAGAAGTTGATATTAAATTGCAATTTGATTTAAGTTGCTCAGTGATAGACCAGTTGTTGCATAATCAAGAGGTCTCTGGTTCATACTGAATCGACTTGCTAGTGCCCTTCTGAAAGGTATTAATCCTTATTATTGAGTTACAGGGTATAAGCCACAGGTCCCTGCTTGCATCCTTACAAGCACTTACTTGCTTACTTAACAATCAGGTTGAATATAGCAATATAATAATAGTAATAATAATAATAATAATAATGGTGATAATAATAATAATAATGATAATGACAATGATAATAATAATAATAATAATAATGATAATAATAATGATAATAATAATAATGATAATAATAATAATCTGCATTTATATAGTGCCTAATACATCTCTCTGAGACATTTCTAAGCGTTTCACAGAAATATTGTTACCCCGGTCATCAGATTCATGCACGCTTGCCTGCGTACAATGTATGCACCTTCTCCACCCGCAAGGGAGCATTTCAGTCTGTCTCCATTTTACAGGCACTCACAGTGCTAAACAAATCACGATGACATTTGCATTAAATAACTAAAAGAAAGCAATTTCCATAACAATATTGGTTTGAAGATATCAATTCTGCCTAATTGTCTCATGAAGCTGCAAAATTAGGATAAATATAATGTTATGAATTTATGGTGTTTTGTGAAATATTATTTATCCAGATATTTAATCAATAATTTTGAGAAAAAAAGTTACTGTAAATATCTTTCCAGATCTTCCCAGCAGCTTGAACTTGAAATGGAGAGCTGATCAAATTCTTATTTTGACTTTCTCCTTTATCAAAGAATGGTTATTTTGTTAAAACAGTAACTGTTTCTATTGTGTAAAGTGTCTCACTGAGTGATTGATAGCTCTTTGTTTGATTTTAGCTATTTGCTTAAAATTTGTATCGGTAGTTCTTTATCAATATGTAATCTCCTCTCAGCTGCAAAACGGGCTCATGAAAGTTGTATTTATTGGAGAGAAATCAATTTTGTCCCATTTATATACCGACCCCGTCTGTGATATTTGTATTTCTGATGAGTTTGTTAACCCATTCATGACAGGAATTATTTAAAGCCTAATATGATCAGCTTTTATTCTTCAAATTGGCAACACCAACATTTTTATTTTATTGCTACATTTTTCTTATAAAACGTCATGTATCTGAAATGAATATAAATTGACAGAAATTATGATGAGAAGTCAAAAAGTTGCCAATTTGCAGGGGAAAACAGTGATTTTAAACTTTCTATCACATTGCCAATTTAAGGATTTTAATGCATATTTTCCTTTAAAAAAATTTCAGCATTAAACAACGAATATTGATGCAACCAAAATGGGCACAGTTTGTGTAGAATTTTTTGCTCTTTCTGCTCATGTATTTGGTATGATTTTTAGGGCTTTGCATCAAAAGATATTAGGCCAAACCACAAAATGTGGACCTCTGTCACGAATGGGTTAATGTAGTAGCCTTTGCAGAACTTGGCTCTTGGAAATATGAAGTAAAGTGATACATTTGATGTCATTTTATGGTCGAAATTCAACAATACTGCCACTGGCACTAACGTCCTTTGCCACAATCGACCCAGGTGTAGTGAGTGGGCACCTGGTAGGATTTATTCCTTGAATGGGGTAAGTGCTAATCCGCTGGAGCTACATAATATCCAAAGTCATAGAAGCGCAGAGAGACGTTATATCATGATGTTTTATGCACTGTACAAGAACAGCATCGGACATCAAAATTAATGATCAAATACTTTTGATGTGCCCACCTCCTAAATTGTTCTAAGTGGGTTAGTATTTTGTAAAGATGGAATTAGAATTACCTTTAAATTGTTATATTTTTAATATTTGCTTATTTTATTAGATTAACAAAAATACAATTTTAACCAATGAATTTACATATGAAAGTATCAAACAGAAATTATAACATTTACAAGTGATTATACATAGATGGGGGGGGGGGGGGGTAGGTAGAAAAAAAACAAGAAAAAAGACATCTGACACTATTTACATTACAACTGTACTTGACAGTGGAAAGCAATAATTTTGATGGATGAGGATTGTATGAGCAAATGTCTTTGTGCCATTATGTAAATAACATCTCACACATGATTTATTCATCAAAGCTGGTTTCAAGATTTGAATTACAAGTCCATATGTCTCCTTGATTGCACATGACTTGAATACATAAATTAAGGGAAAACACATTCTTTTTCTACCAATCTGTTATGGGAGTGCATTAGTAAATTTACCCCCCCCCCCCCCCACCCTTCTGGGGAAGGAGAGAGGAGCACTAATTTTAAGTAATATTGTTGTGTTGTATGTAGTAACATTTCTTTAACAGGATTTTGAAAAAGACTTTCCCTGAGCTAGGTCATATTACCCTTTTTCTGTATGATTATACGACACAACAGAAGTTAGTGCATAGCCAACACAAAATGGTCCAAGACCGAATCTTTCCTTTAAGAATAACAGAGCAGCCAAGAAACATGCTCCTGATGGGAACCATCTTGGCACAGGAAGCATAAACGTGGGCTCGTCTTTCTGGAAGCGCTTTTAGCCCGCATAGATTTACCCAACCCTTCATGTTTGCTTCCACTCGTCAAATATAACAAGTGAATTGAGATGATGAACTTTATCTAACACTCCTCTCCATTGTGCTAATCCCCCTATGTCATCTCGTTTCAATACTTTCATGACTTGTGTCAATTCTTATTCAAGTCTGGCCGAAGTCCCTTCATATTTCCTTAGGCCAACCCGATGAAATCAAACTATATCAAATATTTGAGGCAGGAAATGTCAATGTTATCCTTTGTCCGACTTTTGACGACCATTTCGACTCTTTGTCTGAATTCAAACACAACTGGACATGATAAAATTAAATATTTACAAGCACCTCCCCCATGAGGTTTCTCAGCTTTTTTGTTCTTCACAAAAGTCTTTGTTTTGGGGTAAAATAATGAAAAGGGGCAAGTTGAATCTGAAATCTTACCTTCCTAACAGATGGGTCTGTTAATTTCTCTACATGTAGAATGGATTTTCTAAGGGCCTGGAACTTTGGAATTATGGGTAAAGTATTCTTTTTGAAATGGTTGTATTATAGTATAGCTGATAGGGTGTTCCTTCCCACAAGTGGTAAATAATAAAAAAAAAGTCTTGTAGTTCAAGTGAATAAGAAAAGTTAGACAATTTTCTACTGATTATAACATATTATGATCAAGTTTTATGGCTCAATTACTGTTATATTAGCTTGATTTTTTTGTTTTATCAGAGAATATATAAAGGACGTAAATGTAATCACGTAATTAAAACTCTTAAATATTCCTGTGCATGCTTTATGACCTTATGAGATTTATGCTCACATAAACATCTGGTAATGTGGTATATTTTTACCCCTTTTATTCTGCATATTATCAATCAGTCTGATCATTTCTTATATATGTAGGATGAAAACTATAAGCGTGACCTCTCTTCTGTCTTTTCAATTCTGAGAGTTTTTCTTGAACAGCTTATGAGTAATAATGCAATATTATATTATATTATTCTCACCTTTATTATTATTTCTTACCTTCAAGGCTACCATAGCATATTTATCCAAAATCGCAAAAAAGGGCGCTAAGTATGCTTTTCAGTGTATCGATTGATTAAATCTTCCATGCAGCCTGGGATAGTGTCACGTGCACTTTCATATTATGGTTCCATTTAGAAAACCAGAACACTATGATCAAAATGGCATTATCTGTTGAATTGCACTTTCCATTTAAATTCTATCAAATTAGGACACATCTCTGTCACAGATGTTTTACTTTGGGTGTTGATTCAGGGCATCACTTTTGTCTACATTAGGCAGATGATATATTTTTCATATACATTGCTGTTACATGTATTTTCATGCATAGTGGTAAATCATTTGTTCTTAGGTAAAACTGGTTTGAAATGTTTTTAATTTTATCCTTACTCCCAAAATACTTCCTTATTATCATACGATCAAAGAGAAAAGCAAAGAGAGAAGCACTCTTGAACCTTCCAGTGCAGTAGATGGTTTCAACCACCAACATCATTTCATCTGTTTAGAGCCAAAAGGGCTTTAAGTCTGTATAAAATGATATGAGTTAATGCCCTTCTGGCTCCAAACAGACAATTTCATAGCTGAGAAAAGAATTTTTTTTCTCTTCTTCCTGAAATTAAAAATTAGCTTTTGCATTGATACACTGTTGTTATTACTGATAATTAATTCCTCTGACTTAAAGAATAGAAGTGTGATTCAAACTTGCTTATAAAGTGTAATAATACCTCATGAGCTATAGAAACCCAGTGGCCTCTGCATCATGCCAATGGGAATGAGAGTATCAGTAGTTGATGGATTAATAGATACAAAGTTTGGTGCACCATAAATGTTAAATACATCTGCAGGATTTCCACAAAAACCACCAAAAAGTCACCGGTAATGAATTTTTAGTGAAAGAATGATTCTGAAAGAGGAGATTCTCAGCCTTAAAATGATGTATAACTTATTACCACTGGATGATCCTAACCCACTTTACAAAGAGAAGAATGTTCACTACCATAGTATGTTACTTTTGAGAAATAAGGGATTAAAGTTTTCCAGTCTATTGAAGCACTCTGACTCTCCCACTGTTGTGCAAAGGTGACAAAAAGAGGATTAGAAGTCAATAGAATTTTCACAAAAGGAGTCATCAAATAACCCCTAAAGTTGACATACTAATTAAGCAGATCCTGTTCATTGTTACAAGCAAGTATCAATGCAAGAACATACCCTGTTTTAAATTTAGGGGAGATCAAAGTGAGAGAAATATTTTGGGTCTTCAGAAAGAAGAACTAATTACAATGTAATCTGAAAAAGACGAAAAAGAGGTGTAATAAAAACTATCAAAAATAGCACGTAAGGATTGATTGGTGCATTCAAATTTTTTTTACAGTACATAGAAAAAGGTTTACTCTTTCAGAAAATACCAAAAACTGAAATTTGACCATTCTGACCCAAAACACTGCTAATGAGTTCCAACTGAAAATCACACAGTGCAACTTTTTGGTGGTTTTGTAGTCCGGGTCACATTTATTATAGTGCAAAGTGGGAATGTGCAAACCCCTCTCTACGATTTGAAGGTAGATAATAAATGTCCACCTCTGCTGTCTCTGAGCTATAAACCATTGTTTATAAGATGCTTTGAAGATGTCCCGGATTCCAGGAAAAATAGTTACAATCAAATCATCCTCTGTCCATTTGACCTTTAACGATTGTGGTTTGAACATCAGCTTGTGTTTTCATTTCAACAAGTCAAAATCAAACCTGTACTCTAGATATGTGCATTTTTCCTGTATTCTTTTTAGATATATCAAAACAAATTTAAGATTAGGTATTTTCTGATGAAAATGTAAGAAAATCTGGAAATGATATATGATTGATAATTTCTGAATGATATTTCATGTTCAGCACCAATATTCAGTAATTTAACCATTCATTCTTTAAATCTTGATATTGTTAAAAAAAAAAAAAAATCTATTAATGGCATACCTGTGAATATTCCAATCTCTCATTATATGCATGAATAACCATTTGAGTATTTAAACTCCTTACTATTTCTGTCTTACATCTTCTACATGTATCTTACCTTATTTTTTTTTTCTAACTAGAGTGCAATGAAACCCTCTTTAGTATTTCATGGAAAACCCACATCCCACTCATGCATTTAAGGGTCTCTATCAAAACGAGAGTGTGTATATACAGTCTTCCAGGAGAATAAGATATTTGAGGATTGTATAGTAATGGGATAGGTAGAATTATGGCCAGATATTTCTTATCCAACCCAAAGTGGACACTATAATTGTTTCCTTGTTATTGGATTTAGACTTCAAATTGTGAATGTCATCATCTCTGACAGCCTGTCCCCATTGTGGAGGGGAGGGGTGGGGTTATAGTAGTGAGTGCTTGGGCAAATTTGAAAGATATTTCCCTATGTACCAATGTCATGGAAGGTATATGAGCAAAGCTCGACTAGTCATAGAAAATGAAAATAATGAAAACATTGGAAAAAATATTATTAAGTGCTTGTGAAAATAAAGGATGGCATTCTGCATGTATTTAGCTACATGTATCTATAAGATGAATTCAAGATGATGAAATAAAAAATCATAGAAAGAGAGAGAAGAAAAGAGGGAGAGGGCAGGGGAGGGGAAATAAGTATGGAAAACATTAATAATGCAGTGGAGATGCATGGGAGTGCTTATGTATTATAAAAAGGATGAATGAGATTGGACAAAGGAGAGATTGATAGAATCTAAAAGGGATAAAAGAAAGAGGTGGGGTAATGTGAGGGAGAGGGAGAGAGGAAGAGAGGGAGAGAGGAAGAGAGGGATAGAAAGGGAGAGAGGGGAGTAAGAGAGAGAGAGAGAGATGTAGAGTGGGAGAAGAAGCAAGAGAGAGAGGTGTAGAGTGGGAGAAAAGGAGAGGGAGAGAGGTAGTGTGGGAGAAGAGAGAGAGAGAGAGAAAGAGAGATGTTGAGTGGGAGAGAGAAGCATTTAAAGAAATGGAGAGACGGAGATGGAGACAGATGGACAAAAAAATGAGGGCATATATACAGCAACGGTAACCAGGCATGCGGTATTCAGACAGGCATTATGATTATATCCTTCTCTCTCTGTAAGATTGCCGCTGGTCTAACTGAATTTCCTGGCGGTGACGTTTAAATTGGCAGTGATGGAAGATGTATTTTGCGTAGCCCAACAGGACATACCTCTATTAGCCTGTATATACCAATCTCCGCCTTCCTCACGCTTTACACATGAATGCCCACTCTAATAATACACCCTAAAAGGTTGCTTGAAATACATGTAGACCTTGCTGTTGAAGTTCAGATGCCCTTTTTTAGCTTTAAAATGATACTGTCAGAGATTGAAAAGGAGGAGTGAAAGCGAAAGTGGAATTACAGGAAAAAGAGTAGAAATAGGAAAAAGAAGAGCATAAATAAGAAGAAAAGAAGAACAAGGAAGGCTATAAAAATGGTTAGAATTGCAGAACTGAAGAAATGAGTAAAGAGAAACAAGTGAGAAGCTGTTCCATTATTTCTCCAAAAATAGGATGACAAGTTATAGGCTGAATGAAACATACAAGTACTCATCCAAGCATTCTGATTAAGGAGCATTTTTCTCACTTATGAAATCCTCTCATCAAACTAAATTGTGGTAAACATTTTGGGCAAGATGCCATTCTTTTATTGATCAGTGAAGCAGAACATACATTTCAAGTTGGTGTGGTACCTCATTGCTTTTAATTATGAAACATTGAATTGAAATTTTCAGTACAAGCTAGGAATAGTGATTAAAGTAACCATCATCATCACTTATGGTAATAGTGTTTGGAAGGCAATGTTATAAAATCAGATTGAATTGTTAACTGAAAGAAGGGAAAAAATAAAACAGGTCAGTGTGAAACAGTGTTTGAATGATGAAATGAAATTAATGACATTTGTGCGTGAGCAAGTCTCTTGCTGTATTTCCTACTTGTATATACTAAACAAATTTCGAAGTGATCAGAATGATCACTGCAAACCATCGCAAAATTTGTTCACTTCTGAGAGAGAAATTTCTAGAAAGATGACAATCACAATAGTGCAAGAGTCACCATACCATAACCAGTCATAATGATATTCATCATGGGGATATACATCTGGTGTGACTTCAATGGTTCTACCATTCATTCATATCCAAGACATCAAGCATCAATGTAATTTAATTTAGCCTACCCAGTGACCCTTTCAGATGAGAAGGAAAAATTGTATAAAGAAATATGATATAAGAAAAAACACATAATAATGGGATTATAAAAGTGGCATTTACTGCAGATACAAACATTATATGAAAGAGATGTGCACAGTTTTCTACAATGCATTTTGTGTAGAATTTGCTTCTAGTGTCTTATTCATTTATAAGCTCCCACGATAAATAAGCCCTTTTTATTGATACTGTTTTGATCTGAATGATGTTTATATTGATGATAGGCCCGAATTTCCATCTAGTTGTCATTTTGATAATGCCCAAACCTATTTATGAAATTTTTTATTTTTATAGCATTTTATTCTTTAATTACATACCCTGTACATACCCAAGAAAAGACATAATTACTTATATGAATATCAAATCGTTTGTATAAAACGTCACATAGTTTTCTTTTATTTAAATGAGACCATTATTTTGTTTTTCAGGATGGTAAAATGAAAAGACTTCTTCTTCTTCTCTATACCAAGTTTTATTTGATGGTGTGTTGTTATTCAGCATTCAGCAAAAAAAAAAAAAAAAAAAATAAATAAATAAATATTTTTTTTCTTTTAAAGTTTTTGCATAAAGTATGTAATTTTCTCTGTGTGAATGGGGGTAAGGGGACCAAGTATTTCATATTCCAGGATGAAGATATGAGAAGGTAATCAGTGAGTCATGGCCTTCCAATGATCTGTGAATCCAATGGATACTAACCTGTCTCCCAATAAAACTATTTACCCTCCAGCAAGTACAGACTCCTAAATTCCTGGATGGGGTATTTGAGTTCGCTCCATGTTTTCAAGATGGCCATTATACATTATACATTATGCAGTACAATACTATACATTAAGTAACATTGACATTGAAGAAATAAAACTCATTAATATTGTAATTCAAATGCTTGTTTTATGTGTCTGACTGTGAATGTAGATTTTTCTGCACACTTTAAGGAGTTAGACTTGATTAATTAAACTTATTGAAAGTCTTAAGATGTCAGGAAAGAACTTTGGAAAGTTTGAAGGAAAATTATGTTTTTTATCTTGTGTTGTATATTATGACAGCAAGCATTAAGAAAGATTGGGATGTACTTTGTTGTAATCAACAAAGGGCTTTATTTCTTTGTGTAGAAATATTTTTTGGAGTTTTTCTTGAAACTATGAATTGAGTAACACACAAATTTAAATTTTCATAGCTTTAAATCTTCAAAAAAGCTAATGCTTCCTCTTGTAAACCAGAGCAATAAACATCGTAAACTGGAACCTAGCTGCACATTGTGACTATCGTGCTTTTCAGCAGTCCCCTCCATTACCAACCTTTTTTCAGGCTCTTGTACACGGTGAACTATTTATATTTACGAATCCACTGTTAAGTTTCATTGTTTTACTATGTACGATGCATACTTTGTATTCTGTTTATATTATGTTGGAAATGGAAAATAAACAAAATGAAATGAACTAGAGTTTGAATATAAAGACTAATGAAACCAGTCTTCAAACCAAGGTAACAAACAGGAGGATGGAGGATTTAGGATGGGTCCCATTCTTCTTCATTACCAGATGTTTGGGTGCCGTCAAAGGAGAGTCTGGAGGTAAAGACTAAATGATACCACTCTTGAACCTTGGTAATGAAAGAGGGATCTTGAGGTGGGACCCATTCTCCTTATTCAATAAGCATCTCTTTACCTGGTGTCTGGAGCAGGAAATTGCCTATTTCTTATGAATGATATTGGTATTTGTGTATATATTGAGTATGGTGAGGTCATCCTATCACACAAGGTTGTTGCCCCGGCCTTGGTCTACTGAATTTGTAAAAAATAAGTATCATTTCTTTTTCATGGGAGTTCCTGAAAAGTACTACCTGAAAAGTATCTAGTATATTGATTGTGAATGTTTCTTGTAAAAGCTTCTTGTTATTTTTACACTATAACCCTTATGTTTATCCCATTTTCAAGTAACAAAATAAGATTTTTAAAAATCATAACAATGTTAACCAATGTCTTTAAGAGTTTTACAGGATGTTTTAGGATTGGGGAAAGAAATATTTCTGTTTAGCTTTGACATTAAAAGGAATTGCTCTTCAAATTAGCATCTAATTTCCTTATTCTCTAATTAACGAGAAATAAAATCAAATACTGCTTATGTGTAGAAGTCTTGTTGCATATTTGTAATGATAACAAAATACCTTTATGTATTCTATACCCATGTTTCTCATCAATTTCTGCTAATTTTTCTTTCGTTTCTTATGTGCAATGCCTTCCTCACACAGATTGATTTCTCTATTAGGTTCACACGACTGACTGTCTGTCCCTATACTTAAAAGTTACTGTGTAGTTTTGAAAACCTTGAGCGGTTAAAGTTAAAGTTTCATTTTGGATGATACATAACAAGTAATGCTTCATACAATTTGAAACAAAACTTGAGAATGAAATGACATGGCATCTTTTGGTTTGCAGCTCTGTCATGACATTAATGAATAACAAGGGAGAAATGTAGTCAATTTGAACTGAGGAGAGCTCTGCCTATACCTATGGGCAATATTCCTTCATTTCAAATCTCTTTTTAATCGCATCTGTTTGCATTAGTGATGTGAAGTAGGGGAGATGCTCCATGTGACATATATCAAGTATTTATGCTGAAAACTTTTATACCCATGTTTCTCATCAATTTCTGCTAATTTTTCTTTCTTTTCCTCTGTGCAATGTCTTCCTTAGATTGATTTCTCTATTAGGTTCACACATCCTAAACTTAAAAGTTAATGTGTAGTTTCATAACCTTGAGCGGTTGTTGTTTCAGTCTGTATGAACCTTCCTCATTGCTTAACCTTGAGGTTTTGCTATTTTTACAGTTTTGCTATTTTTACAGTTTTGCCATTTGTACAGTTTTGCTAACTTAAAGTTTCAGTACCATGACAGCCCGTGTGAACATAACATCATCTTGTATGATACATAACTAGAATTGGTTCGTACAATTTGAAACAAAACTTGAGAATAAAATGACATGGCATCTTTTGGTTTGCAGCTCTATCATGACATTAATGAATAACAAGGGAGAAATGTAGTCAATTTGAACCGAGGAGAGCTCTGCCTATACCTATGGGCAATATTCCTTCATTTCAAATCTCTTTTTAATCGCATCTATTTGCATTAGTGATGTGAAGTAGGGGAGATGCTCCATGTGACGGATATCAAGTATTCTTCTATTTGCTCAGCTCCCCCATTTCCCTCTCCCTCTGGGCTCCACCTCAAACACTTCTCCATATCCCTCCCTTCCTTATCATTGCCCCTTTTCAGTAGCTGCACATTATAGTTAAGTTCTATAATATTAAGTTTGAGGAAATAAAGTTATGAAAATTAGTTCTAAAATATCATAGTGTGCACACAAATTTCTGATCATACCTACTGCAAAAAGCAATAAATATTCCTGCAAATGGACATGTAGAATTTTCACTTTCTTGAGATAAAATAAAACTGCAGTTGTGATGCACAAGAGATTCAAGAACATATCAGCAAAAATATTTTATTCTCACTGTCAGTGCCAGCTTAAAACTCAATTCAAGACTTATTTTAAGATATATTTATTTAATGCTAATTTTGACATTTCAGATGTAGTTTGTGGATAGATATTATTTGTATAGTTTTGAATTAAGTATATCTGTGTATCAGAGTACACAGAGTGTGAACTAATGCTGCAACCCCCAGAAAACTCAGGTTAGATGCAGCATATGCCATGCTCACATGACTATTGACTGTTCACTCTTTCTAAAGTGGTGTCTTGAGGGATCTTTGTGACACTGTAATTATACGAAATGTCACCTTTTACTGAGATGCAGAGTTCATTGGGCAAGCCCAGAAGTACATGTATTAAGCCCTTTTAACACCAACTATCATGAAAAATTTACATAGTTATAATACATAGTCATGTCATAATTTGGTCTGTTTATGAGCTAATTTTGATGTACTTTTGATGTAGTTGGTAGCAAAAAGTACCCCAGAAATGCTCATTACTAATACAAAGTGAATCTTATTTGATACAAATTATTAATCAGTACCAAAAAACTTTGCAAAGAAAGAAAGAAAAGGTTCCTTGAAACTGTAAAGCATTTAAAGGAAAAAATGGAGCTTTGGTGTACTTTGAGACCTCCTTCATCTGAAAGTTTATCCAAGAATGAGAAAATAATAAATTTTCACCCAGTGGACTCCCAACCATGTGCACTACCTTTAAGCTGTGTACATTCTAGAAAGGCCTGGGGTGTATGAACGGAAGTGACATAGCGAAATGGCAAAGTGCGGGGGATAATTTGAGAGATTAACGTCAAAGTGACCAGACTGCGGAAGCATGCCTGATCACAACATGCCGTAAGATTCCAGCGTTCATTCATACTGGTCCACCTCTCAAAGGGCAACTCTGTCTTGTTTTGGGTTCTTTTGGGTTCTGTGCACTAGCATGTTAGAAGAAGGGGCAAGGGGGTGGGGGCCAATTTGTCCCTCGCCAATTCCCCCTGACAGATTTGAGACTTATCATCTGAGCTGCTGCAAACCCGGGGGGGGGGGGGGGGGCACTCAGTATATAATGCATGGTGGGTATGTGCCGCGGAGAAGACCCCCATTTTTACACTCAAATTTCCGTTCCAAAGCATAGCATTTTTATCTTATTGAGAAAAAGAAGAAAGAAAGCCGTTCCATAGCATAGCATTTTCTTCTTATCGAGAAAAAAGAAGAAAGAAATCCGTTCCAAAGCCACATTGATCCGCTACAATGAGCTGCATTTTTGGTGAAAAGCGGCCCGCAGAGTGCTGTCCGACCATCGCCTCTGCACGAGCGCACCCTAGCTGCATGCACGTATGCCCGCTCCATAGGGATACATACGCACTCAAACGCAGGCGAACCGTTCCAAAGACCCCCGTTTTCACAAACATTTGTAGTTCTGAAGCCTGTTCCAAAGCCCCCGTTTTTTGTCTCGCCTGCGGCACATACCTACCACTTGGGGGGTCGAGTGTCTCCCTATAGATGGATGTAGAGATTTATATATATATATATATATATATATATATATATATATATATATATATATATAATTCTGTATCATTTCCAATAATTCATTGGTTTGTCCTCTTTGATTCGTTAGTAATTCACTTTGGGAGAAAAATACTTTGTAGCCACTTAAAGGGGGTACCCAATGCTGAAGCGATGTTAGTTCATTTGGAAGAGCATGATTTTATTAGCAGAAAATCATCAGCTTAAAGTTTTTTTAAAAATCGTGTTGCCAAGGAAACCCCTAAATGTGGTAAGATTTCAGGATATTTTTGACCCCTCAGCTGTGACCCAGTTTCAACTGGGTACCCACTTTGATGTCAAAATGACGTCAACGTGGGTACCTTGTCGCGCAATTCTAGCAAAATGCGCGCAAGGTATAATACATAATTATACAGTCTAGTGCACAGTACAACTGCAATGCGCGAAGCTGGGTACCCACTTTTACGTCATACCTCATGCTCAAATTTTTTGGTCAGCTCTTGACTTTTTATGACAAAATAAGCCAAAATGCAGTGATTTCGATTTAAAATCATCAATTTTTTAATGTTATTCTTCTTAGAATTCTATTCTCGATCATATATCAAAAAAAAATTTACCATTGTGTAATCACTTTAAAATGGTAAATGTCAAATATAGAGTCCGACATAATCTGAATAACTAAATTTTTAGGCATGCCAATACACCATCAATGATCTATAATTGTCCTTCTTTCAGACCTGCAGATATTGTCTTGATATGGTGAATGATTGTATGGAGTCAAGATGATAAATGTATTCTCTGATATAATTTTTAGGACACTTAGGATGACACAAATCAGATAGCAAGATTGTAACAATGTATTTACTTCAGAAAATGATCACAGCACATCTGATTCCACCAAAGTTCAGTCATCTGCTGAAGTGACAAAGAGATTCCCTAATGTCTGCTGAATCTGTTTTTAGCTCAGATAAAATCCAGACATCTGGTATTGAGAATAAATGTCCCATGTAAACATCTCCCAACATTTTTTCTTTTATCTCGCCGCAGACATGTTCTTGAATGGTCTTCATTGAACTTGAAGATGAGGTTATGATCCTCTGAGGCTTGTCCATCCGGTATTGAGACAACATATTGTCGCCTAGATGGCAGAAGGGCGTTAACGCGAGCGCACGGGGCAATGTTATACATCCCCTGGCTGGCAGAAGGGTGTAGACTAGAGCGCACACTGTACCTTTCGCATAGCACGCGCTTGAGCTAACGCCCTTCTGCCAGCCAGGCGACGATAATTTTTGGTGTTTGGGCCTAGTAATTTATGATTTAAGAAGATGAGATAGGGTGAGAATGTTCTCAATAATTATGTCAACATTTTTAGTTTTAATTTGAATAAAACTAGAAATGTCATCATATTAAATAATCATGATTGAACATGAAGGTGAGGTTATGATCCTCAGCAGTGATGTAGCCCTGGCCAAATCTTTGAGGGGGCACTTGCCTTGCAGGGGGGTGGGAGATAGTAATTTTATAATGGATGCAAATTAATTTAAAAGGTTATAGAATAGGAGGGGAGTGTTAAAATTATCCTCTACCTTTTTTCTTTCTCTCTCCTTTCCTATATATTTTTTTTATTTCAGTTCCCTGTTTGCTCTTGAAAAGGCACTATATAAATCCAATTATTATAATTTTTTAATGGGGGAAGGGTGGTCACAAGCTTGTTTTAGTTGTAGGCTACTGATGGTTAGTGGAACTTCTCCAGTATGGAGACCACCTTTGTTGGCATGTGCAAGCCATGTGATTCCATTGTAAGAAGATATGGTGATCTGTGATAGCAAGTTATTTTGAGATGTCTGGTGTGCTGATGTCATACTTGCAGATCATCTGTTTAGAGCCATTCTATATGAGCTTACATAGCATTAATCCTTCTCTGGCTTTTAACCAATTCTGCTTAAAAGTAAAGAGGTTCATCATTTGCTTGGAACAAAAAAAAAAAGGGGGGGGGGGCGTTCATGTTTACCCTTCTGGCTTGTAAAAAGGGGTCTTTGATTTTAATCTTAGCTGCATATAATAGTAATAACAATGAAGATATTTATACTGCTCAGTGTATCCACTCCAAAGGTTGCTCAAGGTACTTACAATGCATTATTATCAGCCCCGCAGTGCCAGGTGCCCATTTATACACCTGGGTAGTGTGCAGCGAAGGTGGATTAAATGACTTGCTGAAGGATATGAGGAGCCAGGCACCAGTGGGAATCAAGCTCATGTCCCTCTGATTAAGTGCGTGCCTTCTAATACCAACTTTGCCACAACACCTCCAAGTTCTATGGGAACTGAATGGTTACTGCATGAATTGTATTAGAGGGAATTCAGAAGTATAAGGGTAAAGATTGGAAAGTGCCTCCAAAGTACAGAAGTCTGTATTATAAGAATAATTTTTCGTTCTTTAAATCGTGGCTTTTACACTTTGTATTTTTACTATCCCCTGTATAGCATAAGACAGGTAAACTGGAGTGATTTGGAGAACAATTGTATTCTTGTTAGCAGTAAAGACATGATGATTTACTAATGATCAATAGATTATGACAGTTAACACTGGTCTAATTGTGATAAAGTTCTGCTGCTGTAGTGTCTGTCATCGGCCCCATTCAGATGTTATGAAACAGACTGCTCCAAAATTGCTGTAGCAATTTCCCAAGTATATAATGGCAAGAGGAAATATTCAAAGATCTATGTGCAACAGAGGCTTGCATATGTGCTCAGTTATCTGTGTGTTATAAGTTCATAAATGTGAAATGCATACAATTTATCTCTCATAATTTTCCTGATATTTTTAGGACCAGTATATCACCTCTGGTGGGAAGGACCCTAAAGATTGCATCATCACCCAGATAAACATGACCTCTCCCATACATACCTAAACGTGTTAGACATCACAATATGAAGCATCACAACATTGATTGACCAACAGTGAGATATGAAGAAAGATAGGCTAACCAGTTTAATCATATACGTTAGTGTTCATAGTAGAGTTCGTAGCTGTCACACCCCACACCCCCTCCCCAATCCTCCAGCATTTGCAAGAAAACCAGCATGAACCTGATATTAGTAGATGATTTTTCATTGCTAAGAGCTCAGTCATGATTCTATGCTACTTGGTTGTAAATATTAGTATCAAATGTTGATATCACACACTTTATGTAATCCACTGGTAACTGAGTGTGTAATAGATTTTGAATACACCATTGAAGGGAGGATGAATTCTACAACAACTACAAATAAGGTTCCGTAAGGTTACAAGGATCTCTTGGTTGTAAATATTGGTATCAAATGTTGATATCACACACTTTATGTAATCCACTGGTAACTGAGTGTGTAATAGATTTTGAATACACCATTGAAGGGAGGATGAATTCTACAACTACAAATAAGGTTCCGTAAGGTTACAAGGATCTCTAGTAGGTCCATGGGGGGATACATGGTCGGAATACAAAGTGTGTGTGTGTGGGGGGGGGGGGGGGGTGGTGTATGATAGGAGGTAGAGTTGGGGTATGTTGAGGTTTAAAGATTTTAATAGGGAGGTGGGATAGGGCTCTTGCAGTATGTACATGTAAGGATGGGATAGGGGTGAAGAAAGGTTTGTGAGGGGTGGAGTTGGAAGAAGAGGCAAAGTTAGATGGAGAGATAGAGATGGAGTCTAGAGAGAGGCAGGGAAAAAATACACAGGGGCTCGGGGCGAATTCGCCCCCGAAATGCCAAAAAGAGCCCTGGAAAACTGAAAAAGAGCCCCTGTAATTCTCATAGGGTCCAATGTAAACTGTAATACAATGTAGAAAATTCGGGCGGGTGGGCTCAAAAAGTAGCCCCGGAAAAAAATTTATTAATTTTTTCCCCTGGAGAGAAGTATATTATAATACCAACATGAGTAGGGTTATGATAGGAAAAGAGGACAACATAAGGTATGGTTGAGGGTGGGGTAGTAAGGTTTGCCTATAAGAGCCATTGTCAGCACATCATTGAACCTAAAAATGAACTGGAAAATGGGTCATCTCAGCATGTTGTTAACATGGTTGTGTATCATGTGTCATTTTCTTCTGGTGTGATGTGAGCTAACTAGTAGAAATGTCATATGGTGGCCAAGGGGGTGGCATTGGCAGGTGACCCACTGAGGATTCCATGACATCTAGATCATAGTGAAATGGGTAATCTCACTCTAGAGGTGAATGTTGATCATGTCCCATGCATCATGGAGAATGATGAAGTGATAACAAAAATTGACACCATGTTCCTGGAAATGTCCAGGTATGTATGTGACTCTTAACTTTTAAATGATTTTCTTCAGTAGGATTTTGATCAGTGCCATCTCTAGAGTAGGGGAGTTATTGATTAGATATTGTAGGGAAATCACCAAACTTGACATATTTTTGCTTGTTGCAAAATGTTATCCTACCTCATTTGAAATGATCTTGCATTGCCCCTGGATTTAGACTTTTCTTTTAGAAACAATTAGTACTTATGCCGTGTATCATATTCATAGAGTTTCAAAATTAGGTCTGTCACCACATGAAGAAAAGTTTTGAAATTGGTTATCAGTGATACTTTATGTGCCTTAGAAGTAATTAGGTAGGGTGGTAGGCCTATATTTAAATTGAAGTAAATTTGGTATATTGATGACAAACTTAATAGCGATATAATCTCCAGGCTAGAGTACTTACCTTTTCCTCTAAGTACAAAATGACAATGCCAATGCCCCCTCCCTCCCTGTGTCTTGAGTAACACTTCCAAGGTAACTGTGTGTTTCCTTTTATAAACCCTCACCCATAGGTGATAATGAGCTATGTATGTTTTAGACCAAGCCTATTGTCGGGGCTAGGTGTGTTAAGTAGTGTGCAGGTAATCAGATCATCCTGTTTGGGAAATAGAGCTCTCTGTCTGACTCTTGTAATGTTACACGTCCATTATTGACACAACGGTGACCAATTAGGGTTAGGTAATACAGACAAGCAATGGGAGATGTGTGTACCACTCGAAGAGGAAGAGTGTGCGTGTTAAAATAAGGGCTAATGTAGATTAAAGTGAAATGATGAAAAATGATTATTTTTGATCAACAAATCTGTTTCATTATTACTCAAAAAAAAAAAAAGATTATGAGGTAAAATGATTTTATCAAGTTTTATTACAGAAAGACTAGAGGATTGAGACTAAAAATATTTGAGAACATGTCTGCTTGTCTCTTGCAATACTTACTGACTCAACATCCATTTAGAGTTGGTTAATAAAGACAGCAGGAGATGTGAGTTTATAACTTAAGAAGAGACTCTACCATCAATCTAATCATATTTCTGAGGATATTTTGAAATAGGAGGTGGTGTGAAAGAATGGCAAAAAATACATAGGGAGCCTGACCATTTGATTCTGCACTTGTTTTGGAGATGAATGAATCCTTTTCATCATCATTTTTAAAGTAAATGTTTTTAAGACAAAATGTTTGTATAGCTTCATAGGAATTAGGAACATCTTATTTGATTAATATACTGTATGAGGAAAAGAAATTGAAATACTCAAATTTAGCTTATTTAAGATATTGTTTCAAAAAATTAAATAAGAAAGGCAATAATATGATGAGATACTGTGAATTTATCAGGTTCAAGTATTAAACTTAAAAAGAAAACAAAAACAAAAACTAAAAGCAATGATAAAGCACATGTAAATAGACAATCCTACTTTCATTGTGAAATCATGTGCATGCGTAATTACATTTGGAATGTTGCCTTACCTGAAAGCAATATTCCATCATTTGATCAATATTTCATTACTTTGTTAATATTAAATGAAACATTCAATAATCAAAACCTTCAGTATTTCATTCTTGTGAGCAACAGAGTAGAATCAAGGTCATGAAGGCATGAATTAATGGTATCAATTAATCAGTTATGGTTTCCTGATCGTAATTGATTAGTTTATAACACAGGGGTTGATGTATGAAAACCTGAATGGCTGTGATGTTATGAAAACGGGAGATACAAAGTATCATTGGATAGTTTGATAGTGATGTTTAAGTTCGAGGGATACATTACCGAAGATGCCCTTGTTATTGCAGGTATTATATGGAACTTCATACTGTGGCTGCAGGGAGGGTGTTAGATGTATATTGATCAGATTATTGTTATTTTTATTATTCCAGTTTTAATATTCTTTATGTTTATGTTTTCGTGCTTATGATTTATTTCACTGATAAATTGAATTTTTATCAGTCACACAAAAAATCTGCATTGAATGGATACAAATATTGATTTAATATTTTAATATATTACTTTATCATCATGCTGTATACTTTAGTTGGCCTAACCCTTATTTGATGTACATTTTGTGTGATCTGTAGTCTGGGGTAGGTGTGATTCAATAGCTCAATATGTCATACACGAGGACCATCTAAAATAGACCTGTTATTTGCTAATGGCTTCTATTAGTGGGACACAGTGCAAACAATTAGGAAGGTGATGGGTTTGTTAACAGGACAAACAAGGAACTATTGTATAGTGGTCTAGGGCTAGTGTATTTTGGCTTGCCTGGTTACAAGCTCCTGGTCTTCATCGTCTGTTTCATGTGTTTGCTCATTGTATTTACGACAAGATTGAAGAGGGGTGTGTTACACAACTTCAGAACACTCTTCAAGTAAAACTAGGCCTTTATATGAAGTGTCCTGATTAGTCTATATATACACACGTATTCTCCCTTTGAAATCAGGGATTTGATACACCAAAAGTTCTACATTTTCACACAGTTATTTGGGAGAGCCTGGAGCAGTGAGCATGATCACAAACACGGTTGTATTTTACAAAAAATCTTGTTTGCCTATAGTGCTCACCTGTAAGTTATATGATAGCATAGAAAATCATGCATTGTGTTCATAACTATTTATTGATTTAAAAAAAGTTATTGTGATATTCCCTACCATATGAATTCATTTGAGGTTATTGATTTTATTTTTTTATTTTTTTTTCTTATTCTTTCAATACTTAAAGTGGCACTGATACTGTAGTGAAAATAGAAAAGAAAGATTATAATGTTATTCCACTGAATTGAAGGCCAAGCACACGAAGCACCAAAATAAACCCATTTGATAACAGTGTTGTCTTAACACTCATTAATTAAAATTGGAGTATGGTAGCTTAAAGGCAGCTCTTTATTCTTAATTTGGGATTTAAGGGGTAAATTGTTGTCTTATCGCTCATCATAACAAAAAAGCTATTTCTGTTTGCAGATTAGGAGTATGAAAGCTATTATCCCCATTTTGTTGTGTTTAAGTACAATGGATAGGTAGTAGAGTAAGTTTGAAACCAATCATTATGCAAGTGCTCTGTGGAATACTAAGTCCCATGGATAGGACTTAAGACAGTAGATTCTTTGATTGCTCATATCTGCAATTTAAAGGCATTGGCTAACTTTGTGAGCAGCTGATTTAAAAAATTCTCAAACTAAGATGAAACATGTGTTTGAGTACTTGTATTTATACTCAAAAACCCTGAAACCAACCATAATTTGGAAGGAAAAGCTGTAAGTTAGCCGCAAACCGCGATTTTATTAGCTTTCGTCTCGAGAGACACTGAACTAAGAGGACCGTTTCCATGAATTCAAAAATACCGTTACTTGTCTTCCGCCGCGTGATACGTCAATACACACAGTGCGGTCCGTTGAGTCAAGTGCGCATGCGCACTCCTTACGTTGGGTCTAAGCAACCGACCCTACTATATTTTTCAAACATTGGTTCACATTTCTAAAATTTAAAAATACTTCCCGTGGATATCATGCTCTGAAACTTTCACACTGGTATTTTTACACTATAACCCTAATGTTTATCCCATTTTAAAGTAACAAAATGAGATTTTTTTAAAATCATAGCAATGTTAGCCAATGCCTTTAATGTTATACATCCATATAGCTATCAGGTAAAATAAAAAATTTCTCAGTGTTAAATACCTGTCATACATTCAGCTGTGCATCTTTGTGATAGTATTTGTCTTGGACCAAGGATATGTCCTTGGCTTGTTCTTGTGCATGGGTTATTATGTTTTACAGCACCATCAAAGGAAGCGAGGACATGGGTTCTTCAAGCATCCAAATTTACAACTGGGCTGGCATATTTTGATAAGAGTTATACAATAAGTGACAAGTGTTTATAAACAGTGATAATCAGAAACGAATTATTAGAATAACTTGGGTATTGGAGCATGCCTGCTGCTGTCTGGAAATTTGTGAATGGTTGCAATGAAGTTGTATATAAAACGTGAGGGTTTTGTTTCAGTGCAATCTGTGTAATGTAGAAAGGTTGTATGCAGTCTGTAGTGAGATTGTAATATTGAAATTTATTGTAAATCTTGGTTTCAAAAAAAGTGTGGTTGTAGAATTTAGTAAGAGATATAATATTGAAATTTATTGTAAATGTTATGTTGTGTTACTCACGAGCAGTTTCCAAAGGGAATACTGCAATATCTTGAATGGCATTTGAATCGATGGTTTGGAAATTTTGTTATTGTGTTGAAAGTGTTGTTGATTTGAATGGATTTTGTCATGGCTATTCTGCTCTGAGCATCATCTATCAAAAATGATTGAAAACATTTGAACCTGAAAGTTAGCTTCTTACTATCTTACTATGGTGATCTGTTGAGATATGAATGTGAACAATACAGACTTTCCATAGAATTATGAATTGAAAATGGAAATGAATTGAATCATTGATTTAGTCTTATACAGCAATAGTGAAAACTTTCTGAAGACATACCATTTAATATTAAAATAAAAATGATATAATACAAAATTTGCCTTGAGTGTTATGAACAGAAATCAAATGATTTACTGTATTTTAAAGAAATTAATTGGTTTTTTTTCATTGATCATGACTTTTTATATTATATTTTGAAAGTTTTGGCACAATAGAAATAAATATTATGTATTTCAAGCAAAATTAAGGTTTATTTAAACACAATAAACGGATAGTCATTGAAATATTCAGTTCTCCAAAACATTTAAAATTTGAATTCTCCAAATCTTAAATGATTCCATGTTAGGATGTAACACACAATTTCACACATCCCCTGTGTGTTTTCACAAGAGGTACAGAGGAGTTAAGGATGTGCTTAATTGACTGACATTATCTGACATACTCTGCCCCTGGCATTCTTCAAAAGGAACCTATAAGATGGCAGAAAACTGAGACAGTAATCGGCTACTACCTGCCCAACTGAAATTCTGTGAAAAGTAGTGTTTGGGAGGGGGAGTGGAAGAGGGAAGATTGATTGATTGATTGATTGATTGAGAGAGAGAGAGAGAGAGAGAGAGAGAGAGAGAGGAGGAAGAAAAAGTGAGATATAGAAAGAAAAAAAAGTGGAAATATCAGGACTTAAGAAAGCAAATACTGGTATTATATGAAGACATATAGAAAAATACTGTTATATATGTAAAGACAGCATGAAACAAAGAGAACATTGTTAAAAGAGTGAGAAAAGGAGAAAAAATGGAGAGGGAGGGAGAAAATGATAGAGAGGGAGAGAGAGGGGAGATGATGAGAAGGGAGAATTAAGTGATGTAAAAAGAATTATAACAAAATTGAATGTAAATAGAGAGAAAGCACATTGGAAGACTGAGATGAGCAAATATTGCACATCCAAAACTTTGTTTACTGCTGTTTTGAAATGAACCAACGGTATACCCTCCCCAACTGTTCATGTTTCACAAAACCTAATGAGATAATTTGTAAGTTACACTCAATGCTGCAATGTCCAGAGCTGAGTACTACACACGTGTACGACATCAAATGTTTTGGGTTCCACGCTTTTTAGCTTCATTTCTTCGGCAGGAAGCTCGCCTTAGATGCATGTCTGAGTCAGATCATCCTTCGACACAGCCTCAGGAAGTCTTGAATTTAAGAGAGAGGGGGGCAGTTTGAATGGCTTGTTTGGATGTGAGACAATAGGGAAACATACTGTATGCATGTTATTAAAGCTGTGGACACTCAACAGGTTATATCCACTGTTGTCTATTCCCTGCAGCTTTGATGTTCTTTTCAGAGCTGGAAAGAATACAAGCTGATTTGGATTGTACTATGACTTTTTCAAACTTTTCGTGAGTCTCGCATGAAGAAGCCTCCTGTACTACAGCTTCAAAACATTGCTGTTTGAAGGAGTTTGTATGATTTGGAACTTTGATGCCACTTTTTGTACTCTATAGGTGGATTTGATCAGATTTGATGCCTTGTCTTTTCTTCAGTCTGTTTTTTTTCAAACCTTGTGCTTGTGAGGACTTGTTTCTGCATTTAAGAAGAAGATAGATTAAAGTTTTGATGCAGCATTGCTTTTTTGTGAGGTCTATTTGCTTAGGAAAACTTCTGTGCTGTTTCTGTTTCTGGATTTGATCAATTGTTAATCCATTACTTGCAAGGAAACTATTCTAAGGAATATATACGTGGATCTACACATCTGAAAACGATGTTTAAGTCCTGCAGAGGAGGCCACAGTGGCAGTGTCCGAAAGAAGACAAAAGGTGAGCATTGTTGTATACTCGCATTCCTTTAGAACTTAAAAAAAAAAGAGACCAGTTTACTTCCATTTTAAATATTTCCTTCAGGTTTTTTCTTCATATTTGCAAGCATTTCTTTGTCAATATCTATATCTTATTGGATTTTCAGGAGAAAATGAAATCTGATTGCATATGATCCTTTTAAAGCACAGATATACATGTATAATGAGATAGAAAGAAACCATTGGTTATTTTCTTGTGAATATATTGTAGTTTGCACCATGACTTAAAAAACAGAATTCCTGTCTTGATCATGCTGCAAAGCTTTATGATTATGAATGATGGAGATATTAACCTGAATTTCACTGTTAATTGGACCCTTCCAGGGGTAGTGAGAAAATTGAGAACAATAATTGCGATGGAATTAGAATTATTATTTTATGGTATAGTTTTAGGCCTATATATTATGAGAGACAAGGTTGTATATATAGGTATAATTTATCATGCATTTCTGTGGTAGCAGATGTACATTTAATGACTTGTAAAATTAAAGCTATCACTCAAAAAGTTTGTTTTCTTTTCTTCTGAACTAGATGCAGTAAAGTTGCATCTGGCGACAAGGTGTCGTGTTTCATAAATTCAATAAAGTTTATAACATCAGGAAGTGCTCTTGGGTCTAAAATTTCCAATTCTTGAATCGGGGTAATAAATAGCGCTTCCGTCAAGGGAATTCGTCAGTAATGATCGCAGTGATAGATTTATCACTGCACTTCTATTTTGATTATGATTGAGGAAGGCAAGTTCAATATCTTTTTCAGAAGATTTCAGGTATGCTCCCAGGTTTCTTTTTATATGTTTTTTTTTCTGTTTGTCTGTTATTACTCCATTGTTATATGGAGGGTCCCTTAATGCAGAGGGAAGGATTTTATGCATAATCAAAGCCTTGGGTATGTTTAACTTTTTATCAGGGATAATTCTTGTTTTGATATATATTTTGGGAGAAAACACATCATGAAATGAGTACCTAGGCTAGCAGATTATGTGAGTTCTTTAGGTGTCTATTTATCTTATAACACAAGGAAAAAGATTTGCTTGCTTTGTTGGGATGATTTCTATGTACAATAATCTAGGAAACATTTGATTTTATAACATTAACAACAAATGTTTTAGATAAGAAGTGTAGATGAACTTGTATTTAGCACATGAGCTCATGCTGTGGTATTTGATTATACTGTACTTAACAATGATATTAGTTCTGTATGTTTGAAATGTTTTTTATTTCTCTGATGTTTCTACTTATATTTTTATTTTCCCTGAATCCTTCAATTTTTGTTTATCTCCTGATGTCCTCATCATGATTTCACATGAGAAAATATTTTGCAAATAGTTTTGATTTTTTTTATTGATGAGTTTGTCAGAAGTTCTCATTTCAACATATAACGATTGAATAGGAGTATATCATTAAGTGATTTCCTAAGATCCCTACACATTACTTGTCTTATGTCTACATACATAATATACTGATTGAGGACTTTCCATACACTGCCATGTATAGTTGATTATCTTGTAAACTCTGATGATGTGGCATTCTACTTTTTACAATGTATCAGCTTGCCCTGGTATTTTACAATATTGTGAATTTCTTGTTTTATGGAAACTTTGAATAAATTTGTACTTGAACTTCAACTTACTCATTCTATGTGGACAGAGACACAGCAGAGTACTCTATTTTAAGCCTGGTTATTCAAAAATAGGTAATGGCCAATTTAGAATTATATACAGGAAGTATAGATTTGCCTTTGTTATAACTAAAATTGGATTTGAAGTTGATTGATGAGCTGGCATGATCACCTCAATTATGCTATACATGTACATTTCAGTCAGAAGTCTTTATTAATTGTGAATGAATGTCATTTCATTGATTACCTTACAAGTCCAGGGTATTTGGTAATTTGGTGTCCTGTATTTTACCAAATATTTTGTATTTCGTATTATGAACTGACATCAAATGTGTAATTAATTTTGTCTGATCAAAGCATTAGCAGGGTTATCATTTGATACAGTTATCATATTTACTGAAGTTTTAGATGTGATAGTTAAGTGTATGGGACAAAATATCTTGGACTGGCCTGCTTAATGATTGACTGTGTAGAGATAAGAGAATATTTTGGTAAAATGCATTTGCATTCAAGTGACAAATCTTGATTTTAATCTTTCATAACTCAGTTGAAAAATCACTTTCATGTTGTCTGTTTGGAGCCGGAAGAGCATAAAGTCTGTACAAAACTGATATGAGTTAATGCCCTTCTGGCTCTGAACAGACGATATCTCTCTGCCGAATTGAAGAAGTATTTTGATTGAAAGAAAGTAGAAATGAGAAAGAAATATTAATGATTTAAATGATATGGAGACTTGATAGAAGAGGAGTGATAACTGTCAAGTTCAAGTTCAAAACCGAGTGGATGTGCTATTACCCATTTGTAAGGCATGAATCCTCATAAGCAAGTCCTTTGGAGAGGACTCTTGGGCATCAGGTTATTTGGTTGCTTTTCTTAGCAGTCAGGCAAAATAACAACCAAACCTAACTTAAATAGGCCTACTTTTTACCGTATTTGCTCTGAATGATTCACTAATGATATGCATTATTGTATTTCATTCTCTCTTTTTTTTCACTATTTACTTAATCGTCTTTCTCTTACGGTAACATTGCTCATTCTGGAATTAGTTTGAAATATAGGTTGATCATCTCATGTCAAATGTAGATGATCCCTTTGGGTTTGTGTCCCGTGTCCAAAATATGTAAAAGAAGAGAACAAAAAGAACACACACACAAAAAAAACACCACCAAGAAACAATAAAAGAAAGGATCTAAAGAAATCTATACTGTATTTTCCTCCCCTTCAACCTTAAGTTTTTACCAAATTTATGTACACTTTATCTATGTGACCTTAATATCTTTATTTTTCCTTCTCTCCACTGTTTTTTAAAATTCCTAAACCTAATTTATCCATGACTGAAATTGTAAAAATCCATAAATTTTTACAAGTTGATTTATTTAGTACAGTGGAAGCTCAGTATAACGAGGTCCTTGGGACCATCAAAATTACCTTGTTATAGCAGGAATCTCATTATATCAGGTTTAAAAAACAACAGAATATAAAGAGCTGGGACCGGAATATTACCTTGTTATATCAGGAATATTGTTATATCAGATCTCTTTATACCGAGTTTCCCCTGTACCTTTGTATATCCTTCTTGGTGATGTTATAGTTAGGGGAAAGGAAAAAAAAAAGGTCAGAGAAACCCATATGTTGGTAGAATCTGGTAAACATGCTGTTATCCCCATCAGAATTGGACTTGACAAGTGCACAAAGACGGTAAAAGTGTCAGGTTACTTTAGGCTGCATTCCTGGGCAGCCTTATCTAATTCCTTACATTTCTCTTTTTGACTTTCGAAATTCCATGACGATGGTTCCATTTGTGCAGTAGACCTGGGCTTTCTGATTGGTCGGATGTAAATTGTTTGGGTTGAGTGGCTCCCAGAAAGTGAGCAAATCCATTGGTTCCACAGAAATTATTCTGTCAGTCCCCACATCGTATGTTTGGCAATTCTGTGGTGTCAAACCAAACTCCTTGGTGGTGTCCGTCCTGATTGTTATCATTACTTTAGGCGTTGGGTGTTTGATGAAAGATCAGTCTATCGGAATATGTGGGACATATTGCTTAGCACCTGGAAGTAAATCCATTCTGAGGAGAAAGTGATGAAGACGGATGCATTCAATTTCTCATCATCTCTCCTTTTTATTAGAAGGATTTTATTGAGTTTAGAGTGCCCTTGATCGGATTTTTAGTGTGTAGAAGCCAAGGATTGCTTATTTTGTGATTTGAGTTTATCTGAAGGTGATAATCAAAATGTTGGATACAGACATCATTTATCATGGCAACCATAGATACAGTGGGAGAGAGTATGGTGAGTAGCTTTGAGGATTGTAGTGAAGATGAATGTTTACATGATGTCTGTCTGGTGAGGAGAGGATATCATTCTTGTTCCATCCATATCAGAATGTTTGAGCAGTGGAGAACAGTCACCCTTCCAGCATACCTGGAATCTTTCTTTCTGCTCTTAGCTACCTCTCTCATATTTTATCCTCCTGCATAGTGTCTTCATCATTTCTCTGCTTTATCTTTTTCTTTCTTTCTCCCCCTTCCCTTTCTCTTATGCATCTGTAAAAGAATATTCCCATTATTGATTCTTACTTCATCTATTTGTGGTCTTTCTGTATCAATTTTTTTTTCAATTCTCTATAATTCCTCCACCTCATATCAGTCCATTTGTCTATTTATCTATTTATCTATCTACTATCAACTATCATGTGGCTTTAGTCTCCTTTCCCCTATAATATTTGTAGAACTATTCCACACTGCAATATATATATCTTTCGATCCTGTTATTTTTTTATTATCTCGCGTCTCTATTTCTCAGTTGAATCAAGGATGAATTATCCTTTTCCTCCTTGCTAGTTCTATTCCTCCATTAAGGCCTTATTTGGGCAGTTAATATCAATTCAGCAAATGCCCTAGACCATTAGGCTGTCGGAAGCTGTTCTTATAAGGCATACAATTTCTGCTACATTACATGTACACAGTTCTCCTGTATTCTAGCATAATGTTCTGAATAAGTATGAATATGCTTGAAATGTTTATGCACATCTAATGCTTTAAACAACATCTGTTTCATATCTGCAAAATCTGTTAGCTACTAGTATGTTCTAGATTCACTGTTTACTTTCTATCAATTGCAGTGATGCTATTCGATTCATTGAACCTTGAAATTATATCACAATAAATACCGTTTGGTAATACCATAGATGGTAGCCTATGGTAATGTAGTGGCATTTCCCCCCATAATTCATAAGGTTTATGCTCAATATGTAGGTTTTCTCCATGGTGTATGGTATATGGATCAAGAGTTTATTTGCTTTTCTACATATACGTTTAGTTATTTGTGATATTTTTATTAGAAAATATGTTTTTCATCTTATTATGACCAGTTCACTCACCCAAGGCAATGTCATAGGCCTTGTCATAACTTGATTTATATATTGCCCTTTTAATAACATACAATTTGATTTCCAGAGGTCTAGAAAAAAAAAAGATATCTGGAATAATAGGTCTAAAAATATTTTCAGACAAGTAATGTTTTTTTTATCATATCATGGAAGGATGCTTTTCCTTGACACTAGTTTGTATTTCTGAATTTTTGTTGCTACTGGGACTGAGATGTATACAGCTTTGATTTCTTTTATAAAGAAGAATAAACAAACAACAACATACAGTATAAAATAAAAGGCAAACCTAAATGTATGTGTATTCGCTATGCTACATGTATATCATGTTATCATTTTGTCAAGGTTATGTAAATGCTGATATTATGATAATCACTTTGATGTTCTAATTCTATAAAGGTACAGTACTTCATCCCACATGTAGAACGGCACAATACAAACACTATCATCTATGTAAAAAAAAATAAAATTTTTGCAATCATTCACATGTGAAGGGGTAATGTTCAGATGTAGGATATATCAGCATGCAATTGCCTGACATGCTAAATGTATAAGTAGTAAGAAACATTTTTTCTTATCGATTTTGATCTTTTCATTAATGTATTGTTAGAAGCAAAAGCACTGGTGTAGAATCCGAAAATTGTATGTGTATGAAACGTTCAGGAATGTAGGCAGTGGTTAGATTAATGCTTCATACTGTGAAATAATTGGAACAACTTGCACAACATTTTGTATTTTTGTAAAGTTATTCACAAATATTTTTCTTTATAAAAATTGCCGTCATTAATAAAACTTGTGAAAGTTTCAGTGGCTGATGTTTGGGGTTTACAGATTATCTTGCTCTGATAGTATCTGTATACACAAATAAAATGCAAAGCTTTGATATTGACTGCCTCTTTTCAACCATATCTCAAAATATGTCTGATGCATAGATTGGGAGATTAAACCCAGCCAATCTATATGGAAATCAGAAGTTATGACATGGAGATGTATTGTAGAGTCTACTGGTTATGGTAGGGAAGAAGAAACACTCCTGTTTGTAGCCTGGAAGTTTTCCCACCGGGGGTCCAGGGGCGTTGTAAAACGTCTAATCCAATTTGAGGAGGTGGAGCTAAATGGGGCATGCCATGGTTTATGGAGTCTTTTGGGTATGTGACAAGAAAGATGGTCGATAGGGGAGAAACAAATTGCTTTCTTTCTGTCTCAGTCTTCCTCTTTTTTTTCCATTTTTTCCCTCTTGCTAATCTTTCTTATCTATGTCTCTCTGTCCTTTGTTTCTTTCTGTATTTTCAATTAATCTCTCTCTCAATCTTCGCCAGCTCTCCCTCGCTTGTGCTCTCTCTATAAATTGATCTTATCTTTATGTCTCTGTCTTTCCTTCTATCTTTAGTTTTCATAATCTATCTCTCCTCTCTGTAATTGATATTCCTATTAGAGTTTGTTTTTAGTGTGTGTGATAAATGAAAATATTCATTGAATTTCGAAGGATCTTTTAGAAACATCTGTTGAGGAAATTCATCTGGTTGTTGTTTGTTGTGCCTTGGGGGATGATATGAGCTCATATCGATAACAGATTGAGGGTTTTTTCTTTTCTCATCAGAACATTTCATATCAGATTTATATGTAGTTCTTTTTTTACACCAGTTTGAGCTCTGAACATCATTATGTTTTTAAGATGGAGGAGGGGGAAGGGGGAGGGGAAAGGGGGAAGGGGGAGGGGAAAGGGAGAAGGGGAGGGGAAAGCGGGAAGGGGGAGGGGAAGAGTGGGGAAACTTTCTTCTGACATACCTTTAAATGATTGACCCTGATCTTGGAATCAGCATTGCTTGTTTTCCTGTAACAAACCAATTTTTAATAACCATTGCAGGTGTTAACTAAAGTAAAAGAGATTATTTCTTCATCTGTTGTGATGATAAACATGTTCTTCTAGATTTCCTTCGCACAATTCTTTATTTGATTTTGCTCCAAGGATCTTTACTCCTGTGACAAGTGTAAGCCTACTCCTCCTCCCCCTCATTCAATCCATCCCAGAAGGTTGGACACATCACCTGTTTGCACATTTCACTATTATTGATAATGAAGAAAACTGTTGCTATGGTGATAGTTTTCTCTTGTAAATAGAACTGGCATTCATTTGCAGGGGCATAGATGGGGGGGGGGGGATGCATCCCCCCACATTTTGAGGTGGATTCATATACATGTATGTGTGTATAAAAATATGTACGAATGGTCTAATCATCCCCCAGGTATGAGGACCTGTCTAAGCTAATGTTCATTTGTCACTAGTTTCATAACCTGATGCATACAGTATATGCTAGATATGTCAGCTCATAAATCCACCTCAGGATTATGTTATCAGTGTTTGAAAGTGTCATGCCTTTGCAAGTTTGTGGCATAGCATATCAAGTCAATTCTTCTCAGGATTTTTTCTTTGTTCACTGTCCTCACTTACAATAGCACATGTAAAACCAATGAAAGTTCTGTTAATGTGACAAGTGTATGAAGCGCTGTGATCATTGTGCGAGGAGCGGTCAGGATGCAGGGTTCCTAGCATAGGGCAGAATGTAATGGTTACATTATTCATTTTAAACATTACATTGAAATTTACCGCCAATCATGGATAGAATATCATATGATCTCATGCATGCATCATTTTATGCTAGGCATAGTAGGCAGACTGTGTGAGACTACATGTATATTTAGTCAATTCTTGGCTATTTTCTTTTTGCTACCAAAAATATACATGAGCTTTAAGTCTAAAAAAGTTATGGTAAGTTCACTGGCCTGATAGCTCATATCAGGCAGTAAGTACATGGGCTTAAGTAGGGGATTGAGATGAAAAATCAATTTTAAAATTTCATTTCAGTTGAAACATATTCATTCTTCACATGCATACCAGTACACCATTATCAGTCTGCCGCTCAAACTTTTTGCAGTCAACTATTTCTTGTACCGATGTTGTGATTTGATCAGTGTAAGGTTGTCCCCCTCAGCAGGGCCTCTGGATATGATATGCTGGAATGTCCGTAACTTCATGGGATGCTGTACAGCTCTTATGGCATGCAGTCAGTGCCAGAAAGATTGATCCCTAAAAGATCAGCCTTTGTTAAAAGATAAATCTATTTTTGATCAATCCTGGAAGTAAGACTTGGATGAAACAAAATATCTGTCTTTCATGGATCTGTCCTATAAAACAGTTTGTCTTTTTTTTTCAATAGAAACATTATTGATGAATCCATAGAGTGCAAAACAGAGACCCCTCAATCGTGACATATTATAATCTAAGTACAGTTATCAATGGTGTTTGTGTAATTCACCTTTCAGTCCTGTCACTTCCAATCTCTGATGTAGGTTTAAGTTATTTGTTTCATCAATTTATGGCTGATTCTCAATTTTAGGTTGTTAAAAATGTCTTCAATTAAATACAGAGCAAGAACAGAACATCAACCATAACGGCAACAACAACAATAACAACAACCAATCTGTTTGATTGTAGTGTAGATTATTCAACCTTTATGGCATCAAATGCTTGCCATAATTTTCCCCTCAAGATCTAGTTGGTATCCAGTCTACAAATGTCACCAGCATAAGCTCACACAATGCACATCAACCTCCCCCTTGAAGGAGGACAAAATTGAACGGAAAAGTAAAAGAAAGTATAAAGGGATGGAGAGTGACTTTGCTTGTGAAATAACAGCCTCTCCGCTGAAAAAGAGAATGTGAAAGTAGGCCCCAGAGAAACATTTTGTGTGAAATCCAATGAGAACTCCTGTACACAAAACAGTAACTCCGACATTGCTCTCCAGTTTTGTTTATGATGTCTTCCTCTGCAATCGTTTGTGTATTGATGGCCCTTCTGTTTATTTGTCTTATTTACTTTAAAGGCATTGGCTAACATTGTTATGATTTTAAAAAAATCTCATTTTGTTACCGGTACTTAAAAATGGGATAAACATTAGGGTTATAGTGTAAAAATACCAGTGTGAAAGTTTCAGAGCATAATATCCACGGGAAGTATTTTTAAATATTAGAAATGTGAACCAATGTTTGAAAAATATACGAGGGTCGGTTGCATAGACGCAACGTAAGGAGTGCGCATGCGCACATGACTCAACTGACCGCACTGTGTGTATTGACGTATCACGCGGCGGAAGGCAAGTAACGGTATTTTGAATTCGTACAAACGGTCCTCTTAGTTCAGTGTCTCTCGAGACGAAAGCTAATAAAATCGCGGTTTGCGCCTAACTTACAGCTTTTCCTTTCAAATTATGGTTGGTTTCAGGGTTTTTGAGTATAAATACAAGTACTCATACACATGTTTCATCTTAGTTTGAGAATTTTTTAAATCAGCTGCTCACAAAGTTAGCCAATGCCTTTAATGTGAAATTTTGACATGTAAAAATTCAAAAGAAGATTCACGCAGTTTTAAGATTCTTGTTGAAATAGGGAAAGAAAAGTAAATTTACCCACAGATGATCTTTAACAAGAACAGCAACATCAAGAAAAAAGAGGAGAACTAAATTAGTTTTGTGTGATATTTAATCAGTATGTTCATAGAAATGCGGTTTTGGGAGGCATGAAAGAATAATGCCGGTAGTTTTTTTTTTTCAGTTTATTTTCCTGATACATACATATGTATTCCTTCTACTATGTAAACCAGCATAACCAAATCAAATTTTCATATCATGTCTTTATATGCACCTAAGGACATAAATCTGTTTTTTTTTTCCAAATCAGTATTTTTTACAGTTCCCACCATAAAACTGCAATATTTATCCAAACAGATGAGCTATAAGTTTTGTTACTGTTACAAGGTCTTGGCTCATTGACTGCGATCTGCTCTAATGCTCATTTCAATAGTTGGTATTGGTAATTCATCATCCAGACAAAAATATTTACCAATTTGTGGTTTTCATTATTGTATTCATTCTGTGCTACAAGATTTCCCAAATTTTATCAAGGGATAGTGACAGAACGTAGAGAGAATTCAATCTTAGTTCGTTGACACTCTTGTGCTTTGTAAGGTCTGAAAAACTTCTGTAGAGTAGCTCCTGCCATGGTTCTAAGTATACACCCAAGTATTTCATACATGTATGTCTTGAATTATGGAATAAAAAGATATTAATGATCTCCTTTGTTTATAAAATCTCTCATGAGTTTTTGCTCTGATAAGTTTCTTTCTTGAGGAGGCGCTGTGGCTCTGTTGTAGAGCAGTGGTACGTGGTCTCGTAACCGTGAGTACCCGGGTTCGAAACCAAGTGGATGCGCTAATGCCCTTTGCCATTAATCCTCATTACCAAGTCCTTTAGAGGGGTCTTAAAGCTGTCGGTCCCCTGGCTGCTTACTAAAAAGCATACAGTTCTTAGCACTCAGGTTAAATAACCAACCATTTAACTGTTCTCTGGAATGCATGATGGGAGATGGCAGCCCATTTCCTATCTCCCATTTCTTTTTTCTTCTTATTTTCTTCTTAATTTCTTGCTATTTTCTCCTCTTTTTCCCCTTATGTGTTTGTCTTGTCTTTTCTTGTCTTGTCCTTCTTTTGTCTTGTCTTGTCTTGTCCTTTTCCTATTGTCCTTTCCCTTCTCATCTTGTCTCTAATGCGCAACACATCTTTCATCTGGCGGAGTCCTCACTGTGTGACTGAACCTGCAACTGTAATACATACTGCTATTTCACCTTGCTCTGTATCATACCTTTTTCTGTTTTCTTTTCTGTTTTCCTTTCTTAACTTTCCTTTTTCTTTCTTGAGGAATCCACGTAATTACAAGCATTGCTTTCTTGTGGATTTCTCTTTTCCAATATTAATTTCCTTTTTTTTTAATACACTGTGTCAAGCAGACATTTATTTTGCTTTGATGTTTAAAAAAAGAGAGAGAAAAATGATGTATGTTAATTCACAATATTTTTGTTTAAAAAGAAAAAAATATTTTATGTCTTGTGTTATATTGGAAATAAAACCTGAACTTGAATAGGAATTTGATTGTTATTTTTAAGTATTGCTAAATTAATGAATTACCAGTATAGTATGAAATTGTAAAGCACAGATGTAGGTTATGTGTAAATGCAACACAAATGCTATACTACCAGCCATGTAATAAGTCATAATTAAATTTTAAGTGGAATAAAATTGTTTCTTTCAAACATCCTTGCCATACTAATGAGACCTATGCCAGATGGCTAATAGACAAAAAAAAAAAAAAAAAAAAGGAAAAGAAAAATTGATACAGTGGTTGGTGATAGTTGATGAAGAGATAGTGGGGGGCTGCTCTTTAGTCATAAAGACAAATGAATAGTGGTTATTATGAATAATAGTCCTTATGACTTAGCGAATAGTGACCTCCTTGCGGTGTTATGAATAGCAGAACTTCAAGTATAGGAACTTACATGTTATGAGTAGCGGTCCCTATGAATAGTGGTCATTATGACAAGTGGTCCTTATGAATAGCGAGGTTACCCCTCTGAGTGTGACAGAGATGTAACAACAGTAATGAAGATGATGTACTGCTGTAATCTATTGGTCCTTTTGTGAGACAGCATGGGTGTTGGATGCATTGAGTCAATGTTGAGACTCAAGCAGCGAGTGAGAGAGCCCTCTCTTGATTCACTGTGACAGTTACAGTGTCATCAGAAATTACCTGAAGCAAGCAGACATGTGGAAAGTTATCAGTTTGGAATATAAAATGGGCATACTTTGATTAAACTGCTGGTTATTTTTTGTTTGTCCATTGTTTGCAGCACTTTTTGTCAATTTGGGAAAATGCCTTGGAGGTATTCACGAAAAAGCAAAGTGGATAAATGGTAGTAAAGGAAGGGTGTAGTTGCCTCCTGCAGTTGTTTGGAGAAAGCGAATTTAATCTTTCACCCCCCCCCCCCCCCCCCCGCATACCTGATCTAACTCCCCTATTTATTCGCCCTCACTTTTAGCAAGATGTTTCCAGTGTTTGTATATGAGCTGTTATAGTAGATTGTAATATCTCAGTGATGGAATAACATAATTTTTTAAATATATGGAATGTGGTCAATGCAATTTTCATCATATGACATGTGTATCACAGTGTATGCATTTGCATATGGTCAACTGTTATTCCTAGATATGCATTCTGCATGTTATATACGCTGTACATGTATGTGCAGTGAATTGATTACAATGAACTGTCATTATCTTTATGTATTTTTAAAGAAGAAAAAAAAGAAAAAAAGAAAAAAAAGAACATGAACATTTTAATATAGACCATAGACCATCCTACTTTAGAAACAAAACCAAGCACAGGTATGCACATATCTGAACAATGTAATGTGAGCAAGCATTGGCCCCCAGGGGTTGACATTTAGGCTTGAAAAATGATATTGCTCATACATGTGAACACATCTGAGTAAATTGGGAGACGAATAAGAACCCTCCCAGCCAGTCAGGTAATTTTTAATGAAATTTTTTGTCTGAAAGGTCAAGTTTAACTTTCAAGTTAATTTTTTTTGAAAATTGCAGATAGATGTGTTTGCGGCAATGGAATGTGAGTTTGTTTCATGAAGCATTTTATTATTGTTTGCCAAATCAGAATTATCTCCAGGCAAGTTTTAAAAAAAGGAAAAATACTGTGCTTTGAAATGGGCAGAGCCAGGATTAGAACTGTCAAGAGGGAAGAAGAGGAGGCTCAATGCTGAAAAATCTCATCCTGGTAAAAAAAAAAAAAACCCAGCATTTTTTGTATACTTGAAGAATGCAAGTTTAGAGAGCTTAGAGAGGGAAAGGGGGGGGGGGGGGCCCAGGCACAGTGCGCCAAACTCTGTGGTTTTTTTTGGTTAATCATTTCTGTTTCTTTTTGCATTGATGTTTTAAATCAGCTTCATGAACATGTCTTGAAATCAATAATATTTAGCCACTACAGTAAATTTTAGTTTTGTACACATAATGCATTTCAATTTTTTCCATTATTACATTTAAACATTCTTGAAGATTTGCATCAATAGACATAAGAAACGAAGCTGTAGATATTTACAGGCACAGCTCTGGAAAGGAGTATTGAAATGATGTCATGACACTTGAAGATTTTTAGTATTTTTTTCTTTATTTTTAATGTAAAGCTGTGTACAGCCCTGGAACTGTTTCTAGAAATGATGTCTCAATATTGGATGATATTGAGTGGGATGTTTGTTTGAATGGCAAGGCATTTCATTCACCATGGGTATGCCCTTGCTCCCACATGTGGCTGGATGTTTAGAGAATGTAACACTTTAACTGTGACTCTTTTGATTAGGAGGTGTGAGATATCATGAAGTCTAAAAGAGCATGCATGTGTGAATGTCTCTCTGCTGCTGCCTGAACTCTGAGGATGCAGGAGATGAGGCAAGGAAGTTCAAGATGAGTTGGGATGAGGATGAAAGAGAGAATATATACTAGTAGATAGAAAGGGAAGCTTATGGGAATATGATGATTATGGGATGTGTTGTTTTTGATGATGATGCCATGAGAGCAAAATAATTAACACCCTTTTTATTGCAAATTGTAAGACTATAATTACATAATAATTATGAAATGATAAATAAATAATGCAAAGGGAGCATGATGGAAGTGATGAGAAAGATCATATCTGTTGCTTGATTAAGGAAGAAAATTAAGGACATTAAGTAAGGATAAAGGCGGAACAATAAAAACAGCAGATGTTGTATCAAGAACATAATGGAAAGGCATGTCACTATGAGAAAAACTAAAGCAAAAGGAAATGGATGGAGTTCAAACATCATATGTAAAACTGCTGTTTATTTCAATTTTCTTACTCTGATGAGTACATGTGGAAAAACTTAAAGTATTTATGTGTTCAGGGCTATTTTCCGATTTTGCAATACCAAATATCTGTTTAGTTAAAACCTGCAGTGGAAAAATAAAAACACCAAGATCATAAACTTATATCTTCATGTTTTTTTCAAGAAATAAATAGCACGGTCTAATTCTAGTTCATTCATGGAACTTCAAAACACGAGTGTCTCTTATTGATTTTGAGTGAAATGAATCGGGAGGGAATGTGGATCTTGGCCTAATTACTCCCATCTCAAACGGATCTTTGATTGTTCAACTACAGGTGCATGGGTGTCCCCACAGAGCGAGTCTTCCTGTCTGGCCTCATTCACACTGTAATCTTAACCTGTTGAGTACAAAAATAACTCAAGCTGGAGTCTATGGAAAATGTATGTTATACCAAAATCAAATCCTCTCAACAGATTAATTAGCTGCCATCTAAATGGTTTCAAATACAGGTGTATGCATGTCTCTACAGATCAAGTCATCCTACCTGACTCTGTTCACAGTGTAACTTTAATTTGCTCTCATCCCAAAAGGATCTTTGGTTATTCAGCTACAGGTGCACGGGTGCCTCTTAAGAGCTTGTCATCCTATCTGGCCCTGTTCATACTGTAAACTTCCATCTCAAATGGAAGTACAGGTGCATTTATATCCCTTCAGAGCTTCTCATCCTGTCTGACCTCATTCACATTTGAAACTGAACAGATTCTTATCGCAAATGGATCTTTAATTCTACAACAAGGGACATACCTACCTCCGTAGAGCTACTCATTATTTATTTATAACCTTTTTTATCCCCTGATGAGAAATTCATTATTTAAACAGAACTCAATTATATTACAGATTATATGACTAAACAAATTCATGAAGTATATACGATAATACATGTCTTCAAATCAGTTCTTATTTTAACTCATGGATATAAAAAAAAAAAAATGGATATATTTTGTTGACAGTGCAGTGCACTTACTTTTGAAGCGATTGCATTTTCTGGAATCAGAGAACGATTAAACTTCATGGAAATTGACTCTATGGAAAATCGTAGAGCAATAACAATTCATAGAAATCGTTGAGCAATCCTACTTCATGGAAATCTATGACAACTGAAGTGCAGATGTTTGTCGAAGTTAATCAACCTGTGTGACTTGTACACTTGAAAAATTATCTTAGATATAACCTGTATGCCTAAATTCACTCTTTATGTGGTGTTTAATTTGCAAAACTCTTTGGAAAGGAGAATTCCATAGACTTTTAATTAGTACTCGATTTTACCCACCTTGCCCTAGATAGAGTAGTAGGGGCTATAGGCGAGAAGGCAGTTTTGATCTGGTTAATTTGGGTCAGATGTGAAAGGGATTGTAATGAATTGTGACTGGGCGTAATTGAAGGAGGTATAAATTCAATGAAGTGTTAATTCGTCCATTTCCCCCCGAGGGGATGAGTTTTTATTGAGATCTGTCCACTCTCACACCTCACTGCCCATTAGCCATCTCATTGTCAAGTCCATTCATGCTGGTCAGAATGACTCTATTGGTCAAAGTGGTGGTGCTGGTGATGATGATATTTGTATGTGAGACACACGGGGGGGGGGGGGGGGGGGGGGGGGGGGGGGGGGGGGGGGGGTAGGATGGGAAAGGGAGAAAAGGAGATGGATTGACAAAGATGGCTTAGACGAAATACTGTGTATATGTGTGTGTGTCGCTCACATCAGCACCAGATATGAACTCACTCGCTGCCTTCCTGGAAGTATTGTACATTTATACTCTCCTCTGTTATCCATTATATGATTGATTCCATCTTTTGCTGCATATGTTTTTAATACCCACAATGGGGGATCCAAAATCCAGAGGATAATGGAAGCACAAAGAGAACTAAAAGATAGATAGACAGAAGAAACAAGGGAGAAGAAGGGTGATGGAGAAGTAGAACTTAGTAGAACTACAAAATGTTTGCTCTTTTCAGTGCAGGGTGCAGTTTACACCTGCCATATCTTTGGAATACATGTTCGTGTTGTGGATAAAGAAAAGCTTCTATTTATCATATTACCTAGATTGAGGCCATGAAGACAGATATCATGGAACACAGTTTTATCAAGAGGAACATTGATGAGGGACTATTTGATAAACAACATGTCTTTGCTAATACCATGGGTGATAGATTGCTGTAAAGTCTTTGGCGCCGCAAGGGTTAATGATGGAGCTATCTGTTTGTATGGCTCCAGTTGATTATCAAAATTTTCAGAGCAAAGATTTGAGGAAGTGCTTATTGCCATGGACAATATTGACTAATGGAAAATGGATGAGGTGATAAAACGATGCATCCATGCATTTTACAAACATTATCACTGCTCATAATTTGTCGGTACACATTCCAAATTTACTTCACGCACAGTTAATCAGCAGAAGCGCGACCAGTTGCACCAGATCAAAAATTTACGACCAGGAAGGCATTAGAAAGATTAGTAGCCAGTGTTCACCCACACGAAGATAAACCCGTTTTCATTTTCTGTCCACCCACGCTGGAGCATCCCACTTAGGCATACATTAGCAACCACTGAGAGCACGCTCTTCCTAAATTACCCCCACCACTGTCCGTCCATCCATCCTCCCATTCATGCCCTCACACACTGCAAACCCCAAATCTCTTCATGCGTGAACGAGGGAGCAGTGCTAGTGTTCATGCGTGCGATCTCGCATCCAGCAGTTACACTGTACATCTCTCCCTCTCTGAATCATCTCTCGTGTTATCTCCCTCTCCACCCGGTGCGACTGTTTGCGCTTTTTGGCTCGGCGTGTGCGAGGAGTGCGGAAGCCGGCAACTTTTGGGACGGTTATTGTGGAATTAACGTGAGCAGCGGGTGCGATGTCGGCGATCGCATGCGCAAAGAGCGTGTGGCAAGGAGCGCTTGTGTGGAATGGATACTATGTAAAACAGGTGGACTGTACAGGTGGGTTTCAAAGAAAAAAAAAAGATCTAACAGGAGATTGTGTTTTCTTAATTGATATCCTATACCAATGGTACTGATGCCAGTGAATAGATAATTCAGTGGATTGCATTTTGAAGAAAAAGTGTTTGTCTGATAATGAAAAAAAAATTATGACAAGGAATTCTAACAGATTGAATAGTCAGTGGTTTCTAATTAATATAGCAGAAATTATGTGAAAGGAAATTATGTTGTAGAAAGCAGTTACATTGAATTGAAAAACTAATTTCAAAAAGTCCATCTTTTCATTATTAAAAGATGTAAATTTTACATTTCTATTATAATTTATTGCTAATTGAAACCAAATTCTTTGAATTTTTATACTTTTATTGTGAATTTTTTTTTTAGGCATTGCATGTTTTTACGCCATACGTCGTATGTATATCATGATATTACAATTTGCATGCCTTTATCATACTGATTAAAATCACCTTGTTGATTATAATTACTACTTATTCCAACCATGAAGGAAGCACTGTCAGTTGCTTCATAACATTTTCTTGTGAAAAAAAAAATCTATTCTTATACATTTTCTATTCAATTCAATTCAATTCAATTCATTTATTTTTCCTCTTTCAATTTTTCATATTTACAATGATGGTACAGTTTACTTCACATATTAACATACATATAGATAAACTTGCACAATACAATGAATTAGAAAAAAAAATTGAATGGGAAGGAGGGCCGACTAAAAAACAGAGCTTGTAGGGTGTAGGCCCCCCTGTTAAAAGTAATTATCATGAACTATTATTTTATTAAAAAAAAAAACAATAATAACAACTGATTCAGTAATTACAAAATCATTTTAAGACGCAAAACAATGATGAATATATACATAAAAAACAATCAAGGTACACAAACATCAAAGTTGCACAAAGTCACGCTACAAATTATATTCGATTGGGAAATGCAATTACCTAGTAGCTATTCAGAAGAAAGCTTCTAAGTCTCCTTTTGAAAATTTGTATTGAATTACATTGTATAATATCATTTGGAAGAGAATTCCAGAGTTTTGGACCTGTAAAAACAAATGTCTCTTGAGCAAACGATGTTCTATTTAGTGGTAGATGGAAGGAGCTCGCCTGGCGAGTGAAGTAACTATGAATCAAATCATTTTTTACAAACATATCATTAAGAGGCATGGGTAATTGTTTAGTGCTGAGCTTGTACATTAGCTGTCCAAGCTGAAAAATATACAAGTCTTTAATTTTCAAAGTTTTATCATTCAGAAAAAGATTATTCGTGTGTGCCCGGAAATCTGGGGTGGTATTCTGAGACCGTTTTAACTCTGTTTTAAGTCTGTTTTAGCAAATCGGTATTCTGAACACCGTTTTATCTCTGTTTTAACTTTTGTTTTAAGTTTTGTTTTATCTTTCTAACCGCGCATCTTACCTTGCATGCCTGGCGCAAGTCGTGCGCAAACGCGTAAAAATACCATATGTAATAACACGGTATTCTGAAGACCGTTTTATCTCCTGTTTTAACTCTTTCCGCTTGACATTTCATGCTCTATCAGAAAAATAGACTTATCATTAGAAACATCAATCACTTATGTATGTATTTTTCACAGAATCCTTTACATATTAATGCATTTATGTATAAATTATGCATACTAGACTTGTATATCATAATACAGTCTATATTTTACAGATCCATTACCCCATGTAATGCTTGAATGGTAGGGGTATCAATGAATGATGGTTTCCACTGTCTTTCATGCTTGAAAAGGTTTGTTATTCCCCTACCTCTCGAGTTGAAAAACCTCTCCTACTCTGCAAAAAAACCAAAACAACATTTAACTCCCGCTTATTATTCCACTCATGTCCTTGACTTAAAGAGGCCACATGTGCATTGCACTTCGCAAGCATTATTGATCCGCTCATCTCGGGGCGTAACAAAGCGTAAACATTTTTTTATGCCAACGGATATTGATCTGCAGTGGGGGGAATTAATATGTTTTGGTAGTTATAGCATGTTTCAATGCCTCCTTGGCTAACATTTCATCATTGGTAATTCCCTATGTTCCATTTTAGACAAATGGACCTATTAAGAGTTTTGCAGAAACGTAAACACGTGCTTTATATAGTAGAAGTAGAAATGAGGTCATTGTTTTTCTTTTGGGGGGTAAAAGGGATAGATGTTCTTTCCTAGTAAGCATAGTAAGTTTGTTTAGGCAATTATATTATTACCTTTGATAGTAATCTAAGCTTCAATGCATTTCATGTCACATGATAATTTCTTTGTGAAAGCAAAAGCAAACTAAGATAGCTTATCAAAATGGAGTGGTGTATAAAAAAAACCCAAGTATGGAACACGAGCAATACAGACAACAATATGCATTTAGTGTTATTTACGAGTCTTTTCACACCATGCCGTTTTGCTACCTAATACAGTCAAAGCTGCTTTGGCAACCACCTGTATAGAAAGACCACCTGTCTATCATGACCACAATATTTGCATCCCTTGAATAATTTTTCTCATTGAAGCATGTATTATTGAAACCTGTACAAAAAACCCCCACCTGCTCATAAAGACTGCTCTCTTTGTCTTCCTGGGTGGTCTGTATATCGTTTCACTGTATTGTAAACAATATCCAAAAGCTAAAGCCAGGAAGATAATTTCCAAAGTATTTTGGAATTGCTTTAAATTGTTATTACTGTATGATGTGCACTACCACAAATCGTATGGTAATTTTTATTGTCAGTCAAACAGATTATTGATTACAGAACCTAAACTGATATAAAACCACCAATACTTTCTTTGGAGAGCCCTTCTCAGTTTTAACCTAATTTAGTAAGGACTTGCATAGTAAGACCACCTGCCTACAAAAGCATTTATCTTGTTTCCTTGCTTTGAAGACCCAAAAATTTCACAAGTTTGATTGTTCTGGGTTTTTTTTTTTAGTGCAGTGGAATCTTGAATTAAAAGATTGCTCAAGGGAGACATCAAAAGGAGGTCTTTAAGCACATGTTCCTTTAATACAAATTTCAGGGAGAAATCTAAGGGAAAAATTTGTGGTCTGTATAGAAAGGGGTGGTTTTTCTATGCAGGTGGTTGCTAGAGCAGGTTTTGACTACATATTGTCTGTTCAGAGCCAGAAGGGCATTAACTATGTGTAAAAGCATATGAATTAATGCCCTTCTGGCTCCAAACAGACGTTATGCTTCTAAACATCAGTATAATCTCATACCTTGGCAGTTTTCATCAGATGGAAACACAAAGCAATAATTTCACGTCATCCATGGGACCTCACAATATTTTCCTCTTTGGCATTCATTGACAGCTTAGTTGTAATACTGCAAGGTAGAATTTAATTATGTCTCCTCCTTGATGGGAAAGGTGGTTGCTAGTGACGACAGAAATATCAGTCAATATTATTAATTGCTGTCAGTCTACATGCCATACAGTGTTTCCTCTGCGAAATTCAGGCATCAATCAACAGGAATTATTATTTTTAACTAATAATGAACACAAATGTGTTGTGAAAGAGAGAGATGGAATTTAAGCTCAAGTGTATGTTTATATAGTATTGGGCAAATGATAAGAATTTCATGACTGAAAAAATGGTGAGGGAAGGGTGCTGGGAAGAGAGAGAGTATGGATAGATAAAAAGTATGGGTATGAGAAGAGGCTGGGTAAAAGGGAAAGAAGTTTGTTTACAATATGTATAATATGTTGAAGGGCAAACAATTAAGTGGTGGAGAAATTGTACTGAAATAAAAGGATTTATATGAAATATAATGTAGAATATGGCTGTCTTTATGCTAGACTTGATAGAAGCAAAAAAATGTCAAGTAGAAGCTTACAAATTATGCAAATTATTAGCCAAACAAAGATGAGTGATCCCTATTAAACATTGATGACATTTTGGACATGTTAGTACAGTGTAGTGTATTCCAGTCATTGCAATTATTATGCTGAGTGTATGTAATAGAATCGTCATTTCTAGTCACATGAATATGTGTGTGTTGCATGAATTGTGAAGCAGAGGAAATGTAAGGAGAGTGTGAAAAGTGAGTCCACATCTCCATTAGATAGCTGCTACTCTATGCAGAAATTGTCTAGAGTCATCATAAAGGGACCCTTTTATGGAGTTCCATCTCTTTTTTGCTGTCATGATTTTGTTTATCATCTATATTAATGTTTATACTTTGAAATAATGTCCTGTTTGTCTGGCAGTACTTATCATCATCGTCGTCATCATTATCATCACCATCATTATCATCATCATCATCACCACCACCACAGTTATCTTCATCATCTTTATCATTATATGCTGATGCAGGGAAATCATCATAATTATATTGATGTAGGGAAGCCTTCTGATATGAATTTAGAATTTCAGACCTACTTTAAGTAAAATGTTGCTTTGAGATCCCTCCTGACTAAAGTGCAGTTCACCATTTACTTATGAAAATGTAAAGTTGTGAGAAGGTACTTTGAACATTTCATGAGAATGTGCCTTCCTTGATCTGATGACAGAAGATATGCAGGTCAGAAGTGTTAACTTTCCTGCTTTGACAGGCTGTCTTCAGATTAAAGATGGCAATTTTGATACATCCTAGTCCTTAATTCCTTAGTGGTAGTAATCAGAAAGATCGTGGTTGTGACAAGAAACACGATGTCTCGTGTGACGTCCTTAGTCGTCCAGAATCAACATCAAATGTTTGTTGACCATCTGATTGGTATTTGCTCTTATGGTCACTTCAGGGGTGACCGTTTCTTCTTCATTCAATGTTCAGTGAAAGCGTCTAATTTAAGGACGTCCGTGTATCGTGGGGATAGTAATGAATAATTCAAACGTACATGGTCTGTGGTTTTGAGATATCTGTACATTACTTTAGAGAGGTACAAAATAAAGCCAACTTATTTCTGGTGAGTTTCACAGTACGCTGTGTATGCTGAGTACTAGTTTATAGCTTATTTGAAATTTGACAAGAGTGAATTGATATTAAAAGTAGCCATGATGTTTACTGTTTTATATAGTGCCTTTTCAATTTAGTAACTGATATTGTGTACTTGACTTGGATTGAAGCATATAAAATGAAGTAAAAGGGATTAAAAGAGCATTGTGAAAATTCTGGTTATGAGGATAATTTTCTTTTAAGTAATGCCAACTTCATGAAAATGACGATATTCAAAAAATTCTACTTCTTCAGCAGGTAAATATGAATCAATTGATAATTGGTAATATCAGCTTCTACTGAATTAATGAATTGCAATAAATTTTGATTATTTTTTCCAATTACATGATATATTTGTTTGCCAGTGATGTAAGAGACAGGTCATTCTTATCCTTGAACCATTGTCAGTAGATGTCGGATAATGCCAAGTGACCATTTAAGTGGTCAAATTAGCCATGTGCTTGACCGGTTAATGTGTTATTATCTCAGGACCGTAGGAGAAGATTATTGATGCGCTGTGTGGACATTGAGTCTCATTATTGGCTTATTAATAATGTCTTCACAGAAGTACTTCAGAGAGAGAGAGAGATTGTGAGAGGGAGGGAGGGAAGGGATGAAGGGAAGGAAGGAGGGAAGGAGGGAAGGGAGGAGGGAGAGAAGGAAGGAATGAAAGGAGGGGAGGGGAGGGAAAGGAGAGAGAGAGAGAGAGAGCGGAGAGAGAATGAGACAGAGATAGGAGCAAGAGAGACATAGGAATAAAGACATGGAGAGTGAGAGTGAAAAGAAAGACAAATGGCTTAGAATGAAAGAGAGAGAGAGAGAGAGAGAGAAAGAAAGACAGTAAAAACAAAGTTTGATCAAAGTATTCATACAGAACTGAATTTTGCTGGATCATAAAGTTAAACATAAAGAAGAAAATAAACTGCGCTTTCCTCTAAGAAATTCATTTTTTTCACCTGCATTGTGTTTGCTATTATTTGATTTATAAGGAAACGTCAATATGTGTATCAAATCACGCTGGAACATGGATTATTTGTGGATGCTAGTACCGGTTACATCACGTTTATTGTGTCAGATTGCTTGCTGTTCTCTGAAGCAGGGGTAAAATGCTGTAGGCATGGATGTCGACTGTAAAGAAAGATGAAGACAGTATACTTGGTTAAATTCACCTGTCCAGCAATATAAATACTAGTGTGTAAACTATGAAGAGTTTGTTGCCATCTCTTGTTTTCCTTTCTAGTGCTGCAGGTGGTTTAAACAAGTCAAATCCTTAGATCTATTTTTTTTTTTTTTTTTTTTTCTGAAACCACCTTTTTTTCCTTCAGAAGCTCACATCATTTCAGGATTAATGATGTATGAATTTAAGTAACATGAAACGAAGGGCATACTGGAAAACTGTGTTGTGATAGATAATCTTTCTTTTAAATTCAATTCAACATGGTTATTTTCATTCTTATTTATTCACTTCTACATAGTTCACTGGAACCTCTTATTACATGTATATTTTATGATTCCATTTGACATCTTTTGGAGTACATAGAAGTTGCATAATATTTCAATATGTCACCCGCCGGCTCAAAACCACCAATAAGTCGCACGCACCCCAACTGAGAAAACAACCAAAGATGGTCATTTTGGTCGGATTGGTCAATTTTTTGTTTTTGATAGAAGTGGGTAGTTTCATTATTATTCAATCATGTCTCAAAGTTTGGGATCGTAATTCGCCCCAGAAATATGTTTTTTTTAGCAATTTTAAAATGATTCTCCAATTTCACTTGATACAAGTTGACAGCCTCATGAATCGAAATCACGGAAAATTGATATACAGAAGGTGTAAAAATGCCATCCGTTTTACCCTTCTCACAGTCCTAAATCTGCTTGTCACAGGCTTATTTTGGTTTATTCTGAAAGCTTAAATATTGAATTAATCATTTATTTAGATGAATTCATGCATAAATTAATAAAATAACCAATAGAGAACAGTTTTCTTTCATGAATTTGTGTAATGTAAGTTCGGCTACAGATTGGCATTTTGGAGTGTTAGAGCGCTTTTGTTATGCCTTCATTCATTCCTGTCTTAGTAAAAAATTCATCAAGGTATTGAACTGATTTTTGCAGAAAATAAAGAATAGGTCCTAATCCTAAGATTTGCCAAATTTTAGCCTAATCTGATAATCCCTTTATACCGGATGCTATGGACTATCGAATCCCCTGCTGTGCTTTGGTCACACGGAAGAGAGCTCAGGCTGAGCGCTCTTTTGTTCCGAACTTCAAAGGCTCTTTTCTCTGAATGGATTCCTAATTATCTAATATTTTTTGGAGGGGGTTATTGTGGAGCAATTTGGATGAGTCATATACTATTGGAAAGCTGAGAATCTCTACTTTTAGATGAGCTATAAAACAGAAAAATGAATTTTGGCAACTTATTGGTGGTTTTGAGGCGGCACATCACATTTGTAATATTCATCAACTGATTAATTAGAATTTATTTGTCCTTCTAAAATATGTTTAAATCTTGAATGAATTGCAGCATCATTTTAGAGCTGATGCTGTATTTTTGAATTCTCAGATAACATGCTATTTGAATGTTGTAGGCAATATTCCACTGTACTGTGTGGTACTACATGTTCTTGTACTCCTTTCATGACTGTAGTATACTCACACAAGTATACCCTCCCTGTTTTTCTGCCATTGAAATCAATCCACTCCCTTTTCTGGTTGACATCCGTCCTTGCGTCTCTCATTCATTTGCTTTGTTTGTTGAGCCTTCTAAGACGACGCAAGAAATAAATACCTCCTTTGGTCACATGACCTGCGGACATGCCATGTATTAGGGGTATCTGGTATCTGACTCGGCCATCCCCGTATACGCTATTGTGGTCTACCCTCTCCCCATCAACTCATGTATTAGAATTGATTACCGAGGAACCTGCTATCAAACACAAGAGCTATGGAATGTGGATTTTAAAAGATAAATTGCATTAGGCTGCAAATTGGCAACTCGGGAGCACGAGGATTTGCCTAAATCACCCGGAGGGGTCACATTTTCTCCAGGGATCGAAAATTGAGGCAGTAGTTTTTAGACTGAACTTTACTTCCATGTTATCGTAAACAAACAACAATTGAAAACATAAGTGGAAGAGTTAAGCTCTAATAAAATTTGTAGACAAATCCTCTTGTGCTTATTTGTTTATTTAGGATTGGGCCACAGTGTTTCCCAACTTATTTGTAACATTACTAAAAAAAAAAGAGTTATTTGTTCATGAATTTATGGGTACATATGTATCTGTATCATATGAATGAAAGAACAGGAGATGAGGTAGATTTCTAATTTCTCTAATTTTATGATAGAGTTTAGCAAAAGGTTGCATTTATATTTTTGATTATTTTCATTTACATTCAGAACTAGGTGCAGAAGAAGAGGTGGTCTTTTTTTATGTATTATTCATTCAGAAATCATATCTTTAACATGTGGCTAATTCATGTACAGCTACTGGTTGTGAACGAGTTCATTTTCTCAGAAAACCAATCAATGGTTGGGTGGAGGAGGAGGTGAAAGTGATTTGATGAATGAAAACATCTGTCTTAGATGACTCATCTATAAGCGGAAATTAATTGAAGAGTGAGAGATATATTGCAATTTTGATACTTTATAACTATCATACATACAGGCATTTTCATACATTTTCACTCTTTTTGTGAAATAGATTTTTCTTTGAAGCAGTTGTATTGTGTGACAGTTTCTAGTACACATACTCTTTGTGTAAAGAAAGAACATCATTTCTTTTCTATTCTTCCTTCTCTTAAAGGAGAATACAACCCAGACATCAGTGGGCTTTCAGTGAATGAAGAAGAACAAGAAAGAGTAGACAGTGAAAGTTTGAGCAAAATCGGACAATCTGTTTAAGAGTTGTGAATTTTGAAAGTTTAAGTAAATCATTATTATGGGGATCCTTTTAAGTAGGCAACTCCACCAGCATCTCTGATGTCATCATGGACAACTCTCCATTCATTTTGTACACAGAATTTAACATTTTCATCATTTTAAAAAAAAAAAATTCTTTTGATTAACTGTTTGAGTATGACATGGCTACATAAATTCTGCAAGCATTTTGGGAAAAATTATGTCGATTCCCGACTTGAAATTTCGTATAAATCAATTATAAAAAAAAACACCGAAATGAATGGAGAGTTGTCCACGATGACATCACAGATACTGGCAAAGTTGCCAACTCAAGGATCCCTATAATAGGGATTTGCTTAAACTTTCAAAAATCATAACTGTTGAACGGATTGTCTGATTTTGCTCAAACTTTCACTGTTTATTCTTTCTTGTTCATATCCATTCACCAGAAGCACACTGATGCCTGGGTTCCATTCTCCTTTAATTCATCGTCACCCTCTCTTCCCTCCCATCCCACATCTACATATACCTCATTTTTCAATCAACATTCCATGCATCCTCACACCTTACTGAAACAAAAACGGTTGCACCTTCCATTCAAAACGTTACACCTCACTGCCTGCCTCTCGTGTGACACATTGCCATGCTGTCTACAGCTCAAATGTATTTGATAACGATGATCATGTAAGTGAGCTCACTGCAGCACTAGAGGCTTCTTTGTATGTATGGCACTAAACCAGATCAAGAAAACCTCAGCATTTTCTGTGTACTAAAATGAATCGCAAGTGGTAATGAGTCACATGGCAGAGGTGCTATTCCTCCTTTTTATAAATGTGATTGACATATGCTAGAGAAATCCTACAGGTTTATGAAGTCATTTACCACTGCATGCAAGCTTTAATCTGAATTTATTTTTCTTGTTTGAACCAATGTAATGAACCTATCATCTTTTGAGAGCCAGGATGATGTCAACTGGGTATGAGCTAATGCCCTTTTGGTTGTAAGGAGATGATGTATACATATGTTTTTCTGTTATTAGCAAAGATGCACACTCCTCTTTATGCCCAGTATACTCTGATGGCTCAAAGATTCCTTTGGACATGTCACAAACATTTCTGTGAAAGTTCTTAATTTTAGGATGTGAGATGGAAAGATGTATTTCTCATATCCACCCCATGCAATTTCCTGGTTTTCCTCCCATTTTTAGCAATTTGTACAGTTTTGCATTATATCTGTAAATAGGTACTTTGTCTGTGTATTGCATTTCATGTGGACCCCACTGTGAACATCTGCTTTGGAGTTGTCTCCCCTCCTCCTCCTCCTCCTCCTCATCCAAACATCCATGCTTATTTACCTTCATCTTCAGACGGTGGAACAGCCTCTTGTATCATTCTACAATGTTGTTCCATCTTGGAGAAGAACTTTCAAGTGCGTGCAAGAGAGGGAACATTTCTCCATGGTGTCTTGTTGACATGGTGAACTGTTTGATCAGGACTTCCAAAAACAGGAATGCTTTGGACACAGAAAACCACACAAATAAAATCAAATGAGTTTTGTGCCTGTCCTTTTGCAATTTATTAGTTGATTTGTAACATTCTATATACTTGCCTTATTGTGGAGAAGGGTTTTCATAAACTTTCTAAAGCAAAGAGAGAATTTCTCCGTAGTGTCTTGTTGAGATAGTGAACTGTTTGAGCAGGATTTGAAAATAGGAACACTTGAAGCTTTAAAGAGACACAGGGAAAGAATCAAAATTGGATTAGCTTTGGTACTTTTTTTTGACAATTTGAATTGTAAATGTAGCATTCTCCAGTGTTGTCTTATCGCAGGAATAGACTGTCAGTTTTAGGCAGGAAAGAGCAGAATTTGCCAGTGAGTGTGTTACACATTTTTTTTTTAAATAAAGGATTACTTAGATAGCAAAATCATCATCTAGGCTTCTTAGTTTAATGTTGTTGTGCATAAGAACGTGTCCGGAACACAAAATGTAAAAATGCAAAAATTGAAATGTCTATTTTCACATACTGGAATGAAATTTTAGCAGAGATCATGCCACAAGAAAATCTTTATGAGGTCTACATGCTGCCAGTGAAATTATCAGTCATTGTTTAAAAAACATGATTTTCAACAATTTTCCTTTTTGCGTTTCAGACGCGTTCTTTCACACAACGACATACAACTAAGATGCCTTAAAGTCTTAAACAAACTGTATCATGAGTTAAGTCTGTTTGTTGCAATGATTCAATGCTTAACTCAATGACTAAGATGCTGGAGATCTTGGAGCATGATTTGATTTCATAACTTGATACAAACCGCTGACATGTGCACGCCCCGAGGCAGGGCAGGCCCCGTGTTTGTGGATGCTTAATCCTCAAATTTGAAATTCAGAGAGAGTGTTTGTGATTGAGAGAATGAGATGTGTATTTGTGTTAGGTCAGAAGTAGGACGGGTGTATTCTAAATTTATACGGTATTCAAATGTGAACACCATGACTCAATTTCGGTGTGCTTATCTAGTGAGAGCATATGAGGTTATTAAGTGTATATTGTCATCCTTTTCAGGTTGAGACAAATTTGTATGTCATTAGTAAAAAATATATTTTTCAAGTTTTGCATTTTAGTAGATGTGATTGCAGCCTTTGCAGGTTTTTATGCTCAGTGTTGCAAGTACCTTGTTTTAATTGTTGCAAATAAAAGGACTAGTATATGAGGTAGAATTTTTATAAGTAAAAAGTTATGCAAAGAAGCAGATACTTTGTTGTTATCATGGTGGATAATATTTCCTGTTATTTGATGGAGTAAGAAAAATTTGTAAACTTTTATTGAAAGCAAACTGACGTAAACAATGAATATCATCAAGACATGATTAAAATGGAGGAGTGAGAATGTGTTGATTAATGTTTTGCCATCGGTTTTTGGTTATATTTTTCAGATGATAAAAAGAAGCGGGTTCTGTGCCGTGGTTGTAGCAAGCCTTGCAAAGGAGAGGTACTCCGGGTTCAAGATGATTTCTTCCATATTAAGTGTTTCAAATGCTGCAGTAAGTACTCTTTCTTTTAATACTCAAATGACTTCTTTCCATTTGTTTTATGGTCATTATTTTTACTGTGCTGAATAGCTCCCTTCTTAGGGAGGTTTGTAAAAGGTGATTTATAATTTTCAAAATGTCAATTTTGTGCATTGTGTGTACCATAATGTTGCCAGCATGTAGCTGAGTTATTCTTGTTTTCTTTCCATCATCTATGAACCAGTTCATGGACTAGATTTCTTTCATATTTGCATACGTATGATGTGAATGCGTAATTTATGTTTATACTCATTTCAAGCCCTTGTTAAGTAAAATTGGAAATATTTTTTTCTTTCCCATAACCTTTCTTTAATAGTTATTTCAGTTGTTTAATTAACTTCTTCACATTTATTCTCTATATTTTGGGTTTGATTTTATCTTCATATGACTTTACTTTCCTTTATTTACTTCTGTAGGCCTTTTCTTCTTCCATTTTATCAATTTTGGCCCTTCGCACTGATTTCTCTTTCCTGCCTTTTCTCTTTTCTCTTCTGTTCTTTCTCTTCCGTTCTTTCTCCCTGTTTTGAAATAAAACTCTCATCCTTAATAAACCCTCTCCACCATTTTCATGCCCTCTCTTGCCCTTTCTCCCTCATTCATCTTTACCTGCTTTAATTCATCGACATGTTTTCCTCTCAAGTCTGCTTTATAACCCCATCCTCCTTCCTTATAAACTACACTCTGGTATCTCCAGAGGTGCTTCTTAAAGTGTAGAGTGGTAATAAATTCTCCCTGAAGATTCCAGAAATTGATTTATGCCCACCCAAGGAGACTTTGAGCTAGGGATTGTCGAGAAGGGATAACCGGTCTCCAAATCTGTGCAGAATATGTACTTTGTTCATACAGGACAGGCTGAAATGTGCTGGTGAGAGAAGAGTGTGTTTATAGCTCAGTTGGGAAGCAAAAATCTGTGTTTAGAAACACAGTTATATAACACAGTTTTGAAATGCTGTTTTTTCATTTCACAGTATCCTGTTAACAGTTATTTCCTCTATGCAAGATTTTGTTCTGAAATGCATCTCTTGTGTGGGTTTTGTTTCTGTGTTTTAAAACATTGCTTTTACATGAGAAAGGCCTCTGGACACAGTCATGTTTTGCAGGAATGAAGCGCATTCATATCAGAACACTGCCTCTGGCACAAAATATTAAGCCATGAATGCACTCTTAGACTAAAAGTGCATGATACTGGCAAGCTGAGTGAGAGAAAGATATCTATGGGTATATCTTTCAATCTTTTCTTATGTTATTCTTTGTTTTCTCCTATCTTCTTGTCTAGCTTTTCTTATGTTATTCTTTGTTTTCTCCTATCTTCTTGTCTTGCTTTTCTTATGTTATTCTTTGTTTTCTCCTATCTTCTTGTCTAGCTTTTCTTATGTTATTCTTTGTTTTTCCTTGTATCTTCTTCTCTGTCCATCTTTCCTTATGTGATTCTTTGTTTTCTTCTTCTATCTTCTTTTTTCCATCTTTTTTATGTTATTCTTTGTTATTCTTTCTATATCTTCTTATCTTTCAATCTATCTTTTGTTATTCTTTGTTTTCTCCTATCTTCTTTTCTATCTTTCCTTATGTTATTCTTTGTTTTTCCTTCTGTCTTCTTCTCTGTCCATCTTTCCTTGTGTTATTCTTTGTTTTCTTCTATCTTCTTCCCTTTCCGTCTTTTCTTATGTTATTCTTTTGTTATTCATTCCATCTTCTTATCATTCAATCTTTTCTTATGTTATTCTTTGCTGTGAAAGCAACAATAGAATCATGATTGAGATCTCTGTTGCGTTCAATCGATTTTGAGCAACCGTGGTTCTGCAGAATCATGATTCAAAATGCACCTTTTTCAGCGTTTCATGTTTGCGTTTTGAAAGATGTTTATTTTTACGACCTGCGAAAAATCGATTGAATGCAACTGTGGTTTAAACTAAACGTCTTTGAAAACCGTGATTCTAGGGCGAAAAATGGTCGCTTGAATGCAACCTATGTATGACAAAGGCCTGCATTATAGTCTCTTACCAGTGATAAAAAAATGTGAGGAGTATTTCTTAAACCGCTTAGAGGTATTTTGCAATATGTGGTATACAAATCCATTATTTCTACTTAATATTATTACTTCATTTAATATTATTTCATTTTGCCATATTGTGTAATATTTTAAGATTTCCCATGTTTAGTATGAACGAGGCTTAAGGAAGGGAGGAAGGGTCGATGATTTACAGGAGTGTACAAATTATGTAAGTAGGGCATCCACAATGAAGCAAACTTGCGTCCTTCTACAGCAATGACGACAGCTTTGGTTTTCACCACCCGCTATTGTGTTACATCAGGAGTAGATATCGCTAAGGTTTTGTCCAAAATGGCCAATGCATTAGCGGGGGTGTGCTTAAGTTGCTATATTAAGATTGAAGGAGCTATTTGTGAAGGTGCTGCAAGCTGTTTACACAGTGCACTGATTATGTATTTGATTTTATCACTTTTGGAAGTCTGTACAGTCTGCTTAAAGTAAAAGTGAGAAATTGTGAGAATTTAAAAAAAATCTCATTTTGCTACTTGACAATGGTATAAACACAAGAGTTATTGTTTAAAAATACCAGTCTGAAAGTTTCAAAGTATAATATCGACGGAAAGTATTTCTAAATATTAAAAATGTAAACCAATGTTTTAAGAAAATATAATGGTCGGTTGCACAGACTGGACATAAGGAGCGTGCATGTGCACAGAGTTCACCTGAACAGTGTAAAACGTGTGTATGCATATCATGTACAGTACAGGGAGAGAGGTGCAGCCAACTTTTTTCTGGTTGAAAGTGCTCCTACAGTTATTTGTCTCATGAGACCAAAACTAATAAAATCGGTTTGCGTCTTATTAACAGTTTTTCATTTCAAATTATGGTTGGTTTCAGGGTTTCTGAATACAAATACAAGTACTCATACACATGTTTCATCTTAGTTTGAGAATTTTTTCAATCAGCTGCTCACAAAGTTAGCCAATGCCTTTAATATTCTTGGAACTCTTGATAACGCAGCTTGCAAAATATAACATTAATGTAGCACAAGCCCATAAGGGTAGTTGTGTAAATTACACAATAAGTAAAGTTTGAAAAAATCAGTGAGATTGAGGACATTCTGCTTTAGATGTACTCATGTTGGATACTGTATGCCATATCACATATTGTAATGATAATTCCAGATTCGTTGGTGATTGATAGAAGAATATAAAGAGTTTATACATGCAAAAACAGATAAACAACATTTTTGAAAATTTCAAAGTAAGGTTACTGTCATTATATTAAAAAAAGTCATACTTTTCAAATGATATATTGCTCATTAAATATAAAGGTATATTGTTGAAGTTATGGTCAGTAGTATCATGTATTTTCTTATTATTTTCTCTATTTTTCTTGATCTTTAATTGCAAATATCTCAATTTGACAAAAAAAGATGTATTATGCATTTGAACTCTTCAAATATATGTAGTCATTTGGATCTTGTACTTTTGTACATCCATAAACATGTCTGAGGCAAAGTGAGTGTAGGTTTTCTTCCTATAAAGTCTCATTGCTATATTAGAATGAGTATTTCAGTTAAACAATTCAACACCCCCCCCCCCCAAGGAAAAAAAAAGAGACAGGCATTCATGTTTACTGTGCAGTTGTATAAAGAAATTAAAGTACACTGTAGGATTACCTTCTTGTAATGCAGGATTTTCTGCACAAACATTGCTGTCCGCATCACTGAAAATGTCAGACGGTTAATTGAAAAAGGGCAACAGTGTTTTCATTAAACATACAACTGTGTAGAGTCAAATCTAAACCAATATTCCATTCCAGGGCTCTGAGTTTTTGAGTTGTTGTTAAGGCATACTGACTGAATTAGGTTATTTAACGTGGAAGGACCCCGTGCAGGGAATGTAAAAAAGCCGCTTCAAATCCTAAATCAAATAGATTTCAAATCTCTTGTTGTAGCAAGCCAACGAGCACCGGTAATCCTGCCAAATTGGACCGATTTTACGAGGAGCGTGCTGGATTTTTTTTTTTGAAGTGGGTAAATTTCAGGCGGTTATTTCTCTAGGGGAAAATCGTCTGCCCAAAAGCTGATGAAAGCAGGCTTATGTTTATTATGTGGCTGCAACATGTATAGGCTGTAGGGTTTGAGGGGAACCTTAGGTGCTGTTTTGACTGCGGTTGGAGTATGTTTATGTCTGTCCTTTAATGTACTCCATGTTTTCCTATTTCATATTAATTCATTGACTACTAAATTCTCAAATTTCCATAGACTTTGTACAGGGATGACCCAGTTCAAGTTAGCAATGGGTTAATACAGAATTATGAGTGCAAAAATGTGTTGGTCTGTACAAGTTTTAGAGGTTATTTCTACATTTACCTTTTGAGATTCACATGTTCTGATAAATTTGTTGCACTATATTTCTCTAATCCATCAAACAAAACATCAAACAGAACATAGGGCTGCATTCTCCTTTATATCTGCACACATCTTAGATGAGTGAAAGTGATGGAACTGTTTGCATTAAACCTAACAGCATGATAATCAAACTAAAATGTTTGAAATATGCATTGTGTGGAACTCTCTAAAAGATCAACAGCAAACATAGTCAAATGGGTACAAAGTGGAGCATTGAAACGGCCTGTGCACACCTGCATGAACCCCTGCATTTTATCTTTTGTCTTCTCTCATTGTAACGTTTACAACAAATGACCAAACAAATGAAATGCAAGATGACGACCGAGTTTGAGTCCAATCTACATCTTCAATTTCTGGGTGCTATCACCAAACTCACACCTGGACATGATCACATGAATACTCAAGCTTGTTTCTCTTGCAAAAGATGTGACGACTTTGAGTTAGTTCCCTGTACTTTACCATGTGGATGTTGGTGAATGTTACATGTATGTGAGAGGAGATGTGTGCGACACGAAAACTCACTAGTTCTCTGACCTCCTTTTTGAATTTACAATAAATGAATGAATCGATCGGACTCCTATAGATCTCAACTACATTTATAAACATGTGCATTTCTTTCCAAAAGCAATGCAGTATTTTTCAAACTTTCCATCCATGAATGTTAATTTAAGAACATTTTGTACAAAAAGAAGAAGAAGAAAAAAAATCAAATTGTACCCATAAGCCAGTACATACTGGCATTGTTATTTTAATCATATCTGGAGTATTAGCAAATGTATTTTCTCACTTGTATAGTGTAGGCTTATGTACTGAATTATTAAATTTTCATGGCTTGGGAAATGTGTGCTCCTTTTTATGATGAAGATCACTGTAATTATGGTGCAATATTTTGTGGAACTAATGTCACTACATTTTAAGCTCACTAATTAAAAACATCGCAGGGCAGGAAGTACGACAACACTAATTTACACGCATCCAGAGTATTTAAAGGATGAACTCCTTGAAAAGGCCACTCAGCACGTTTAGATAATGCTGGCGCACATAGGATTAGACATAATTGACCAAAGTGTGCTCTTAGCCAGTGTAACATCAATGTTTTATAGTGCAGTCACCCAGCTACACTCGTGTTCTGCATGTTAATCAGAAAATGCTTGCATGCCCTTGCATGAGGATGTTTGAAAAACAAGGCTGTAGCGAGTTTCAAAGCTGGAAAAACAAAAGATGTGATGTTGTGTCAAGGGAGAGTTGCAGGGTAGTTTTCATTTTTTTTTGTCTGAACGGTAATGGCATTGAGTAATTCACATTGGCTCAAATTTTATGTAGAATTTACTCTTTTCATTTGGGTTTTGTTCTAGTGATTCTTTCTAAGGCAAATGTGAAATGAATAAAACATAAGAGAGAGAGTGAGTGAGGGAGCATGTGGCAATCAAAAGATAAAAATTTAAGATGCTGTTTTTTTTTAAATTATCGAAATATGGGGGAAAAAGAGGAAAACATCTTCCAACTACATAACAGTCTCCTTGCTCCAAATGTTGTAACATGTTTTTCCTACATTTTTACTTTGAAGGCAAGAGAGGGCTTGATGATTATTCAAGAATTCTTCAAGAGCACTTTAAAATGCAACCAGTATATTACGTTTGAAAGAAGTGGAATAAACAAAAGAGGCTTGAAGCGGGAACACGTAATTAGACAAACAAAACCGCTCTTTCCGAAGAATCTGGGGCTCTCAAAGCTGGATGCTGATGTACTCTTAGCCTCTCAATACCAAAGCTTCATCATGATCGGTCAGTATTCATGGATGTTATACCTGTTTGTCCATTTCGGTTATATGGAATTTGTAGTAAGAAATGCTGTATAAAGAATTTAGTGAAAGGGACATGTTGAGTCAGAAAATGTCTTAAAGAAACATAGTATGAAGATACTGCTTTTGTGAAGGGCAGCTGACACCATATATTTCATATCAGGTTATGTCATTGACAGCACTGAAGCAAAAAAAGTTACAGCTGATTGGTCAAATCAGCCTCAGACACAACAAGCCCTGTTCATTCTTGAAATTTGTTGTTACTTTAGAAAGTTTCTGAGTTTTTGTTTGAAGCAATGCTCAGACATGTTTGTCACCATGCAACATTTCATTTTACAAGTTTTGTTGAACAATTTTCAAATTTAGAATAATATAGCTACCATGCTTTGGTGTTTAACAATATAATGAATTAAGGTACACATTTAGTCTGACAAAGGGGTTAAAACTGTTTCTGGCAGTGGAAGGATTAAGTTTCTGGGAGAGTATTTACCCATGTCAGGGGGGCTTGTTGATGAAGTGAGGGAGGATGAGTCCAAATGAAATGAGACGGTGGGGTTGGTGGAGAGTGGGTAACCCATGGCGACCACATTGATGATGCGGGGGATGGATGGTGGTAGCATTTCTGCTTCTCCATCTCCAATCAGGTTCATTTCCGGGACCGAGATTAATCACCAAAGCGAGTTCAGGACATCCTTCTGCGAATGATCCGTGGGGAACTCTATACAGACAAAAAAGAAGATGGAAGAACCCCCCAAAGATGGAGTAAGATGTCTGCTCCTCTTACATGCATGTCTTTTCTCTGTCTCCATGTTGACTCATGATTCTACCAGATGTCTGTTTAATGTTTGCTATAGCATCAGGACATGTGACAGTTATGTGATTCAATTCATCAGCACGTTCATTGCAAACATGTTTTCTCATTCCACAAGCTTCCATATGGACCACAGCACTTCAAGTTCTTTACTTTGGGGTATCTCACCATGTCATTTTGTTTGTCTCTGTCTCTCCCTGCTTCATGTTGAAAAACTTTTTTTAAATTCTCTTTTTTATCCTTTTCTCAGCCTCTTCACATTCTCACCATGTTTCCATATCATTCATGATTTTTGTTTCATTGTTTTTTAAAAATCTGTTTATCTGTTTTTAAAATCTTTTAAACAAATCTTAACCTGTTGTCTCCTTTCCACTCTTCTTGGTTTCTTCCAACTTTTCATTTCTTCATCTTTCCTTATCTTAAATGAAGTAATCTCTTCACCCCATTTCCATCTTACTTTATAGCACCTCTTCATTTCTTTCTTTCATTTTTATCCACTCCTTCCTCACTTCTCTCCTCTCCACTTATGTGTGCATCTGTTATCTTGAATTTGTTTTTAAACTAATTTCTCGTCATTTCTCTGGTATTTTTCATTCACCATCAGTGATCAAATAGTTTATGGGATACCTATACATCTATACAAGTGGTTGAGGATGTTTCCAGAGTGTTATGATCCTGTTCTATCTCACATGACACTTTCTAGAAAAAAAGAGTAACCGACCTTGATGCAGTTACATTTAATCCACTGGCTAACTGGAACCGGGTGGGCCCTGTGTTAAACCTATGGGATTTTGAGAATTCAGTAGTCAACTGGTTAATGCCTCATTCCAAGAGCACTTATCTGAAGGTCATAATGTGTCCTTGCCCCATCACTATATGTCTTAGTTTGTGATTATTCAATCAGTGAATAAACTTGTCGCACTATCTGACCATGAACTGGCATAGGTCCATACTTAAATGACTATTGGGGTAAAAATCCCCCCTCTCTCCCTCATCAGCGTTGTTAAATTGACATTTCCAGCTTGAATTTAATTTAATGTGAGTAGAGATGTAGCCTTTTGAACTCTCTGAGTTGATGCTGTATATATCTTCAAATTTCTTGAATAAAGTGATCCATTTTCTTTTCTTTCTCATGTCTGTCTGTGCCTTCATTCACAGCCAACTTTCGCTGTGGCTTCTTTACCCTTTGCATTCTGTATTCCTGTTTTTGAAACTAGCTCTTTTATCTGATAATCTTGGATATCTTGTGATTAGATTTAAGCTACAATCACTTTTACTTATCCCTATATGTACAATGCAGATGGGAAAGTTGATCTAGGGTAGATATGAAATTACTCTGTATTGTAAAAAAAAAACAAAAACAAACAAACAACAACATTGTTCTGCATAGTGCATAGGGAAGAATGGTGAAAGAAGAGAAGACAGAATGAACAGAAGGAGAAGAGAAGTAGGTAACGGATGAGAGAGCAGGGGAGCTTATTACTGACAAATTTGCTCTCAGCCAATCAGATGCCAGGATTTCAGTAGCTTATAACAGTTGTCAGTAAAAATCACTGACAAGACACTTCATGTAACGTTCCCCAGGAGAGAGAGAGTCTGAAATTATTATAGGAGGTAGAGAGGAAGAATAGAAAACTGACAGATAGATGGAGAGCCAAATTGAGAATATGAGGGTAAAGAGAAAAAAGAAAGACAGAGAAATCGACGTACAGACAGAGTGGAAATTGACTCTTAAAGAAAGTAAGAAAAATGTCAAAATATCTCCTGAATATGATCCAGGAGTTTGACAGTAAAGTTCAAAAAGTTCTTTGGCAAGGTTCACCTGGCTAGACATCCTTTCCACGTTCCGCTGTCTCTGAACCCCTTCTCTTTCCACAGTTTATGCTCTCCCGAGAAAGTCGTGTCTCTCCTCACATGTTTCCTCTGAGTACATTGGCACTCTTCGAGGGTGCAATTGAGCTCTCTGAACTACTGATGGGAAATCGGCAAAGTGAGATGAAAGCCATTATGTCGCACCTTCCAAAACGGAAAAAAGCCCATCAAAGAAAAAACCATTAGATGTTTTCTGAGAGATGCTCGACACCTCGGTTGACATCGTTACCAAAGTCCAAATCTAAGATGACGGGTTATGGCGCACTCTGGTAAAGACTGGTCTTAAAGGAAAAATTGCAGATTTTCAAAGTTCTTCCCTCTCGGTTTGCTGATTTGTTTAATCTTCTTTTTCCAAAATTGTTTAGGGTATTTTTGGGAAAGATGTTTTTCCTCTATGGAAAAACATCCTTCCGGCAAATATCTTGATGCCTAATTTATTTCGTATTCTGTTTTCTGTTTAGATTTTTGATAAACTTGTATTTGCTGTGAATGATATGGAAGTCTTTTGAGCATAATTGGTTTGCATTCTTTAGAGTGAAACTATATTAATTACACTGCACAGACATACATAATATGATTACATTTAAATCAAAAGGATGTGTAGCACTTTTCTTTTCTACTGTGGTCATCACACCCTTAACTACCGGCAACATCTAGGAAATGGACTTTCCATTGCTCTTTAACCCATTCGTGACAGAGGTCCACATTTTGTGGTTTGGCCTAATATCTTTTGATGCAAAGCCCTAAAAATCATACCAAATACATGAGCAGAAAGAGCAAAAAATTCTACACAAACTGTGCCCATTTTGGTTGCGTCAATATTCGTTGTTTGATGCTGACAATTTTTTAAAGGAAAATAAGCAGTAAAATCCTTAAATTGGCAATGTGATAGAAAGTTTAAAATCACCATTTTCCCCTGCATATTGGCAACTTTTTGACTTCTCATCATAATTTCTGTCAATTTGTATTCATTTCAGATACATGACGTTTTATAAGAAAAATGTAGCAATAAAATAAAAATGTTGGTGTTGCCAATTTGAAGAATAAAAGCTGATCAAATTAGGCTTTAAATAATTCCTGTCATGAATGGGTTAATCCCCCCACAGATTCAGTAAAGACAAAACTGACTGAGATAATGTAGCTGACTCACCTTTTTATGTCAGTTTCTCTCTTATATGCTCTCTCTCTGTGTTTCTCTTTCTACATCCCTTCTTCCTAAGTGTGCTCAGGTGTATACCGGAGGGGGCGGTCCTTATCTCCCCGGCTCTTTCGTAATGTGCGCTCATTTCCTAGCGATACGTGTGATTGCTTCTTCATGCCGACTCAATAACACGCCTGGGGGAGCCCGGAGAGGCTCGATGGCAGGGTGCTTTCATAAGTGATTAAAACCGACGAGCTGAAATTGTTTTTGAGAGCGGAATGAGACTGATACAGACACAATTATTCTACTCAAATGGGCTCTATTTTGATAAACTAGATTATGTCTCAATACACATACCGCCCACTGCCAAACAGGCTTTAAAAAAAGGCACCCATGATATGAGAGACATCCATTTTGCCATTTCAATTAGTTGATAAAGAGAAATGAATCAGACTGAATTCTGTGTTTGTTACTATGAATTCTCATGAAATCAGTGATGCATACTATGTAGTTCCATTAGTAGAAATTAAAAGGTGAGAAAATAGATCTAGTGAGAGCAAGAAGGATATACCATTCTGTGCACTAACATCCTTCTAACTATCACAATCTGTCAGCCGAGAAAGGGGAGTTTTACCCTTTGCTCTGCACCAGTAATCAACAATTCCCATAAAACTCTAGAAGATATTGGAAGACCTTTCAGGATCATGAGAAGGGGTACTGATATCATATTAAGTCGGGTGAAGATTTAAACTTCCCTGGCCTTCGAATCTTCTTGTAGAATGATCGTGTACCTCGGGGCTGTCTGCTTCATTGGCGCCCAAGGTTAGCCGATGGACAGGGGTGAAATTGAAATTGATCTGTCCAATGGGGTATTGCAAAACGGGCTTTGAATTAGCCGCCCATACAAAGGAGGTGAAGTTTTCTTCTATGAAAGTTCATTATCTTGTTCAGAAGTGCAGTATATATGCAGTTTTCTAAGAAATTACTCTGTATGTTACATGTGTGTACTAGGATTAGTTGTCTCTTAATTTTATCCATTGCCAGTGGGAAGAGGTATGTTCCTGTATCAGGGAATTCTATTCTCAACAGGCTAATAGCTCTAGGTTTTTATTGTTATGTATGTAGACATAATGGCTCAGTGGTAGGATAGGATAGTGGTTTCATAATTTCAGGTTCCAGGTTCAAAACCATATCAAGCCTGCAGGAATTCTCTTGTCAACAGGTTTTTAAGAACTGTAGGTTTTATTGTTGTGAGTAGAAATGGTGGCTTAGTAGTAAAGTAGTGGTCTCCTAAATGGAGGTTCGAGGTTCAAACCATGTCAAGTAAACGTCTCATAAACAAAGGTTTAGGGTTTAAGAACTGAGTTGATGTGCTAATGCTCTTTGGAAAGGCACTATTCTCATGGATTGAGTCCCTCAGATATGACATTGACATCTCAACAGGGTTTGTGTCACCTCAACATGTGTGTGTTATGTAGTTATGGCCCTCTTGCACATTGTAAGTTTGTGGATGGTTGGAAAGAATACTAATTTGCCCATAAATTGCTATTGGACCTTATCTTCATAATAGTGATCATGATTACTCTCTCTCTCTCTCTCTCTCTCTCTTTTTTTTTTTTTTTGGGGGGGGGGGGAGGAGTAGAGGTGCAGTTGCAGAGAATTAATACAAAGCTTTAAAATGCATCACTTAAATTCAGATAAGCTGCAGCAGTGTGTGCTCAAAAATCTAGAACCATGAAGCATTCATATTTTTCATGGAAATCACGAAATCATGAATTATACACTGGAAGAAAGCTATTTTTAACTTCTCTTAATTGAAGTATGATGGTGAAGTAGTTAGCTCATTTTGTACTCTGAATGACATTGTCATCCATGGTGCTCTAGATGCTCATACTCATGCTCATCCTTAGGGGGGAAAATGAGTACTGCGGTGTCAAGGACCCCCCCCCCCCCCCCCCCCATTATTCAGTTCAAGTAGTTTAGGAATTGTTTTGCTTTGATAGGAATTCAGAAAATTTTGTCCTCAGGTTTAAATGTTTAGAATATATTTTGTCAGGAAGAAACTGCATTAATGATACTTAAATAGCATATCTTTCATATTAATTTCTAATGAAACTAATCAGATATCAGTTATGTTATTCCTTTGAAGGAATTTCAATTTCTTGATTTACATGGCTTTGAAATGAAGGTTTGCCATACTCAATGACATGATGTAAATTTCACGTAGTGAGAAAAAAAGGATTTATTTGAATCATTTAGAAAAGAATTGCCCCTGTGATTATTCTCCTCTCACTCTCATAAAAATTGAATAATGATATTAAACCTGATGTTTCTTGCAATGATGTGCAACACCTTTCCCTGAAATATGCAGCGAGGAGATCAAGCTTATGGTCTGGTATAGTCATCATCAGATCTTGTCATAGGCTAGTTAAAGAGCCATCAACTAAGCAGACTGTATCTAATTGACTTTTTCTTCCATTCTCTTCTATTGATTATTACTGATCCATGCCTACAGGAGAGCTTAAAGGGAAACATCAGACACAGGATGAGGAAATTTCTTGAATGAGGAAATTAGCTTGTTCTTATACGTAGTAATTACTTCTAATTGGTGAAACATCCATTTTTTTTTTTTCAAATTTGGGTTTGGCAGTCTTTGATTTCTGCAAGGATTTGATCATAGAAACAAACTTTTCTTTTTGTTTTGCATGAATGCTGCTTTATGCTATTTTTGAATAATATATATGTGTTGTTAGAATAAATCATATTCTGCTATGATTTTATAATACAGTAAAATAGTATATTATAATATAATAGTAAATAGTATAGTAAAGTATACTATTATACTATATACTGCTTGTGACATCAACCAATCAGACTCTGGTTGACTCTTTCTGCCTTTACTTCTATTGATTATTACCAATCCATGCCAACAGTAGATGCCATTATAAAGGGAAGCATCAAACAGGAGTATGGAGGATGGATTACAATTATTTCATGTTACATCGTTTGCATTAACTTGTTGAATACTAAGGCCAAGGTAACTTGGGCTGGTGTCTATGGCAAATTTGTGTTATACCAAAATTAAATTGTATCCAAAGGGTTGAAATGTGCCATAACTCTTGAAATGTTTGTAGTTTTCTTTTATTATGTACCCATCCTGTTCTCAACATTAGAAGGGTCATCATGGCTGGACAATTATTTGATTTTTAATAAAATATATAAGATTTTTTTTTTATAGAATGATAATTGTAATAATGATGCTTTGCTGTGAGATTTAATTTTAGAAGTTCTCTTTGGTTTTATCCTATTGAGATCTTATAATATTCTTCTTCTTCTTGTTTTTCAACTTTATATGATTAAAAGTATAACTGACAGTAATGCAACAGGAAATTTGAAAAGTATCATGCTCAGGTACATTTGGAGGGAGTGGTACTTATAAAAATCTCAATAACATGTCACAAATAGTATCAAAAAAAATATTATATGTGTATTGGAAAATTTTCACATCTAGGTTTTTCTGCTTTCCAAAGGCTATGTTTATATTTCCCTTCTAAATTACACCTTTTAGGAATGTATATCCTTATGTTCACTTCAATTAAATGTATGCTTTTAACCAGTTTGCATGCAGTCTCGGGGCATTATTGATTAAGGGAGAAACAGACCAGACTTGACTGGCCGTGGATGGTATCTTTCATGAGACAAATGAGAAGAAATTAAGGCAGAATGCTGTGAGCAGCCATGTAGTAAACAAGGGTTTGCTGGAACTTAAAATGGAGTTCATTTATTAGTGCCAGAGAGCTGGTTTTGAATAGGACACCACTTTTCCAGTGGAGTGTGTATCCATCACAGTAATTACTGTAACTCTTCCTCTATCCCTTCTTTTGCCTCGACCAAGGTTATGTTGTCACACAACTTTACAGTTGCCTTGAAACAGTAGAACACTCCGTCTACAAAAAGGCATGTAAAGCAAGGTGTGTTTAAAGAAAACAAGTATGAATAATCACGTAAAGAAAGCATATTTCAAACTTTTTTTATCTGGTATGTTATAAGAATCTAATATTTGAACTATTTATTTTATTATGAATTAATGAATTTGAATGAAATCCAAATGGCCATAGTTAGCCATCTTATAACACATGCCTGCAATACAAAAAATACTGGTACTTATATTTCATTTGAATAAGTTATTTTTTTATTATCTTAATACAATATTTGAAAAGTGGATATTGAATGTAACTTTTTTTTTCAATGAAGATTTGTTTGAGCAATATGCGAAATTCATCATTAAAAAATATTGCAAAACACATTAGTGTAATTACCAAAATGATTTTTCTTAACAATGTTGCTTTGATATACAACAACAACAAAAACCAACAACAAAAAATTAAAATGATATTGATAGCAGAACCCATTGTAGAACAACACTTCCCGAGTTGAAATTGCTGAAAATTTACATGTATCATAAGAAATGCTGCTTGGTAAAACAATGTTGAACAAATTAATCGTACACTTGTGCCCTATCTCCAGCAATTACTGTGTACCATTGTTTATGCCCTGCAGCCCTCTGCAGGGAGACCAAGGTTGCTAGGCCCGACTGGGAATTAACTAATCAAGCTAAATAGATGAAAGTGCACAGGCCTGTTCTACCTCTCATCGCAATTTGTAAATTCATTTTTTAATGCCCGCATCTGACCGACTTTCACAAGAGGTGGTCCTCTCAGCTTGGAACCTTTCTCATGTAATGTTCCCATGGTGTCTAAGGGACAATCATCAACAGGTCAAAAGGTTTTTCTTGTTTAAATAGCTCTTAATTGCTGTCTGCAACATAGGAGTTAGTACTCAATTAACAAATTGGTGTTCTGAAAGCTCACTTAAGTAAGTTCTAAACATGTGGTTGGTGTTTTAAATCATGAATGTAAAATTATCGCAGGGCCTTTCGATTTCATTTCACGGTGGCTAACGCAGGCAGCCGTTTAGTACCCATTTTGCTATTTTGAAGTTGGAGCGTGTATACACCTTTGTTGCATTCCATTTGATTGGATGGAAAAGGACTAAAACGGGGTGGAATGTATATTGATGAAGCAGGATTTAATTGAGTGTTTAATGAGTTTACAGAATACTGATTTGGAGGTCTTTTTATTAGTGCTCAATTAACTAGAGAAATTGAAAAAAGGGTTAAAAAGAAAGTTAAGTGAGTTATAAGAATACAACCTCTGGAGGGTAATTCTGTATCATTTGCTTAGCTTTGGTATTGCTTTTCGAAATCATGTTCACCTTTACGGAAAACTGAGCTAAAATCATATGAGCCCAGACATACATTTAGCCATACACTAATTACACTCAGTTACCTAATAAATATTATTTCAGTTCTTTCAAACTGGCACCGTTTATATCCAGTCCTATGATTTAAATCTTATATCATTCAAAATGATTAAAAATACCCTATATCTTATGCTAAATGTGTTTTACGTGAATGCACAAGGTTGTTACAAATTGTAGCATTTGTGTATTTCATTTCTTGCTGATCAATTGTGGTGTGGTCCAAATGCAGAGGAAGCTGACACATTTGAATTGTTGGAATGCCAAGGTGACAGAAATATATATGAACCATGACTTTCATTGAGCATGAGGGATTGATTGGATTATACAGTATGCCATTGCAATAATGAAGATCTACATGTAGGATGAATATATTGTCATTTTATGTTTGTAATACAGATCCATGTGTCCTGTGTATAGGACTGTATATGGGTGATTGAGTTGACATAAATACTGTTTTCTTGTTGCAATAGATCTTTTTTTTTTTTTTTTGAGGAAAAAGGAGATAATGGAGAACTTAGAGAGTTACAGTTCTAGGACTGGAGAAGAACATAAGAGAAGTGCAGAAACTAGGAAGGATGAATTAGAAAAAAAAAGTGTAGGTGCAGGAATGGTTGGTGAATCAGTGTTAGATAAAGTATCAGAAGTGGAAGTAGAAGAAGAAGTAGAAATAGATGTAGAAGTAGAAGTAGATGAAGAAGAAATGAAAGAAAAAAGTGTTGGTGTAATATTTTTTTGGCAAGAAGTTCTTTTAATTTGTTGTTTGAAGTACTGGTTTTCCCTTACAGTAACAATTCTGAAATATTCAAAAAGTGAAGAAAATATCTGAATCTTTATAAGTATTTCTGAGTACTGTTATTGGATCAGGCATGTAATTTCTGCCATCAGCTTGAAGTGTAATGCCGTCAAAATGATGAAAAATGTGAAAATGAAATATATTAGGACGTGAGAAAGTGTTGGAGAGAGCTGATCTAGATTATTTACCCTGCAACCTTGCCTGTCATGTCTGGTATTCTGATAATCATCTTGACAGTTCAGGGATGCGGTGAGCGGGGAGGATGGTGGGAGGGGATAACAAGAGATGAAAAATTACATCACTGGTTAATGGCAAAATGGCGTTTATAGAAGAGTATGTAAAGGAAAAGGATAATGTATGAATTAAACATAAGAATAAGATTGCTATTTAAATTTTCATTGCCCTACCTGTTGAAAATATGAAGATTATACATTGACAGTGATATTGACAGTTCAAGGTTACAGGGAGTGGGGTTTAGAGAGAATAAAAGTGATGAGAGTTTGAATCATTTGGGATAGCGAAGGTCTCTGGCTTGAGATTCATGAGTACCGTGAGATCATTAGCCAAAAAGTGACGGGTATATAAAATGAGGAAAGACATGCATTAACAAAGTGTAGAATTGGGTATACCCAATATACTCCTATAGGAGCTTCCTGAAGTGAATACTACCTCCATGCTCCCTAGGACCAAAAGCCTCATGTTTCACTCTAAAAGCCTGGTCACCAATCACCTTTCACCAGTAACAGTAACTCAATCTATACTGTAGGAAAGGTATTGTATGTGAGAAAGTATACTGGAGATTTGTGAGCTGCTCAATATTTAGTACTGATTTTTCACCACCTTTTAAACTACAAGTGGATGCTATTCAGCATTTACAAAACTGAGGTCTATGGTTAATGGGGTTATGCCATTTTATAGATGGCTCCTATTCATGTTGTATGCTTTTATTTATTGGACCCCTGCTGATTGCTGGCAGTGTAGGCTATTGTACTGCTGGAGAGTTGCAGAGCTGTACAGCAGGGGGCCTCACCTTAATGAGCATGTTCACATATAAGGATTTAAACATGTTTGTACCAATGCTCCTTTAGGAATTTTGGCAAGTGTTTGTCTGTTCAGCTGTACAAAATGATTGTGTCATTCAGTGTGAATTAGTTGTGAAAATATATATTGAAATATTGATATAAACAGTTATATTTCTGTGTGTGAATGGGTCTCTGGTCATTTCCGTTTGCAGGGTAGTTCAGCAGGGGTCCTCTATTGTAATACATAATTAGACCACTTTTGTGCTGTTCTCACAAACCACATCATAAATCAAACTTCCTCCAACCACAATCACAATTGCATTGTATGCAAACAAAAACCACCCAATCAAAATGAATGTTAATTTGTTTATCCTGAACATGCATTATAGCAAAAGCAGTAATTCAAAATGAAATTGTTTTCATATCAAAACCACCTGATATCTATACTGGTAATCATAATGGTTATAAGGAGATATTCAAGAAGCCCTCCCCTTATGAGCTTTTGTAGTCTTTGTCCTAGGAAGCTTGTTGCAGAGATGTTCAACAGGGGGTCTAGCCTGAGGGCGAATACTCCCAATGGGATTACTTCAGTTAAATTCTATGGGAAGCAAGTGGTCTATGTGCACCCAGTGTGCCTGCACAACACTACAGCAGGGGGTTTCCCTCAGGGCTTGGTAGTACCCCATGAGACTCCATAGTCTACAAATACAGACTCTTCTTCTTCCATACAATCTCATCCAAAAGGATTGGAAAATATCTTGCTACTGAAACTTATTTTCAACAACCTATTATTCTCTTTAAGGCATGCAGAGTCAGAGTAGGTATTGTTTGGGTCTTTTGTTATATAAGTCTATGCAGTCAGCTGTTACCTTTTTTGTGCTGATAAATTTTGTTGTAGTTGAATTTTTTGTAACATTTGTTCCACATTTCATGGAGATGTCAAAAAGTGTAATGCAACTTTTTTTATCCACTACATGCAATTAAAAGCCATGGAAACAACAGATTCCATATGAAGAGTTTGGTTTGAAAAAGGATTATATCCCTTTTGTACATTTGAGATTTTGGCAATTTGAGTTGCTAAAATATAGAAAATATATCACATTTTAGATCATAGTTCCAAACTTTTTTTCTTGATGTATAATGAGTGAGGTATGTATCAAATGAAAGGCATTTTGGTTTGTATACTATTGGTGTTACTTTAAAAATGTGATAAAAGGTTCTTTATCAGTTTTCACAATGATACTCTTCACATATTCTTCATAAATTACAATTGCAAGTTTTTTCTCTTTTTTTTTTCAATGTTTATGTTTATGTATGAAAGAAGAACAGAATATTGATGTATATCAGTGAAGTTCAGTAAATACAATACTATACAGTAACCAAGTTATACTACTGTCTGAATCAAATACATTTCAATATAACTGTCCATTCTTCCAGTCACTCTCTCAGGACTCCATGTCCATTCATGATGTCAATCATGAAGCATCTCTACTCATCAATATTTCCCTGGAGCCTTGATCGAGTGACCCCAAATCACCCCAACCTTTCTTAGGATGGACCACCAATCTCTTTCAATCTTTTCATTCATGCTAGAGGTCCATTTATTGATCTGAATATCAGAGTGAAATAGTGTGTTGAGAGCCAGATGGACATTGAGTCTGTGTTAAGTGATTGGAGTTAATGTCTTCTGGATCTTAGATGGACCACTGGTCTCTTACGATCTTTTGATCCATGCCAGTGGTCCAGAAAGTGTATTGAGAGCCAGAAGGGCATTAATACTGTGTTAAGTGATTGGAGTTGGTAGCTTTTGGATCTTAGATGATGATATGCAGTAACACACGCTCACTTCAGAGGTAGGTGAAGCGATGTCTGCAGGTTCAATCGATTGCCCTTACTCATTTTTCTCCCCCTCTTGAAAATGAAGAATTATGTCTTCTGTATACATGTTGATATCTTAAGTTCTAGGAAATCAAGGAAACTTTACTGTTAAAATTTGAGTTATGATAGCCAACATCTAGAATGATTATTTCATAATCACCAAGATTTAGAAAACTAAGTGCACGAAAGTAAGATCAGTCAATGTACCCTCTTGTTTCTCAAGCTACTGAGAATAAAAAGCTGTGTCTACACTGTTCATTTCTGCAAGGCAATTGACCAGTGGGGAAAATCTGCTTTGTTCTGTGATCGAGAGTATTCATAATGTTTCTATGTTTTGCAGAACAAATATTTGCTTTGAAGACTGGCATTGGTAAATTGATGCTTTACCTATTTTTGTGCTTCCTTTTCCCAAACTTTTGATCTTTTAACATTTTGTTTGTGACTTTTGCAAATGTTTCAATACATATAGGGCACTGTAAGTGTTATCTACAACCCTTCAAATCAAACCCTGTGAAGGTATAATCCTTACCTCATCTTAAGCAGCAAATCTCTGCCCATGAATAGAAGTGTTGAACAATGTGTAGGCATAAAATGACCGTGCTTTTCTTCCAGAAACAGAAAAAAGGTACATTCAGTTTGAACTTTAGTCTATCAAAGATTTTTAATGTCAAATATAAAGCAAAGCAATACAAGTCAGAACTAAGTTTAAGAGATCATTTATAATATTTGTTAAAAGCTTGGTGATATAGAAGCTTTTAATGCCTGATGAAGGTTACTGCCATCAGAACCAAAACATGCTCCTGTTTTCGCTTTGCTAGACAGCGCTCTGATTTGGCCCACCCCCTGTGAAAATAAGAGGATGTTATGGGAAGTCATCAGAGATGGTGGAGCGCATCACTTTACCAGGAGATGCTCATCTCAAATGATGTTTGAATAAACACAAGATTGGTATCGAGGACATACAAGGATGAAGGAAATTATCCATGCTACTTTGACAATGTTGAGCAACCGAGGAATAGCATAATTTCCTTTTTCCTTTTTTATCCTTCTTAAACCCTACTGGAAATTATCCATTAACTTTTCCAAACATTAAAGATCAGCCATTCCTGAGTAAATGTTCAACATACTCATATTGTCCAAACTTCTTCTGATTTAGGTGTTATATTTGCATTAATTAAGTTCATAGGGACTTAATCACTGCACTGTTGCTTTCTCATTTCAAAGTGAAGAAAAACAAAAAAAAATGTTTTTCTTTTCAACTGTAAAGCCTTTGAATGCTGGTGAAAATAATGTAGCATAAGTGCACATGATGGAGTGAGAATTCTTGCAGTAGGACATCATCAGAACTTGTGTTTTATTTTTTGTTGTTGAAATCTCTGTAGTATCTAGTAACTTGTGTCTATGTTGGTGAAAAGCTTTTGGTGAAGAGACTTTTCTGCAGCCAAAAATCATGTAAATGTATATTCATACTATGTTTAGAATGTTGATTGATTGATTGAGAGAGAAGGGGAACAATTCAACAAAATATATAATCTTAAAACATGAGAGGAATTGATTATATAAAGAGTCGAGAGGAAAAAGAGACAGAGAGAGAGAAAAAAAAAATAATAAAGAAATAATACATACACAATGTCAGGTCCTAACAAGCCAGCTTCATGGATGAATGAAAGATATTTTTCTGGGAATCAGGTGAAATTTAATGTTAATTTCAGGACATAATGGTAATGACGCATCTCATTGTAAGGACCTGGAAAAACATGCAGCAAATATGAAAGGGAGAATGGGGTGTGTTGTTTTCTTGAATGTTCGAGAGAGCGAGCTGTCACGTCGCACACGTTTCTTTCCTTCCGAGCATGGACGACTTGTCTGAGAAAGCCATTATTGCATGTCCTGTCAAATACCAAACTAATCCAGAGATCCGCATAAATTCATTGCTGAGATCTTCTTCATGTGGAGATGCCAATAATGTGACAACAGTGAAAAATGATTCACATGTAGAGAAGTATGCCTGAAACAAAAGTTAATTAGTAGCAGTCGACTTTATTAGATAACTGGTGTAGCACAAGGCTAATCTGCCACAAGGTCCATTTGCAGGGATGCCACTTTTCAGACAAAAGCAGGAATTCCTACTTTAGCAATATATTTTTGTCCGTAGAAAACACCTTCTTTGTGTACAAAAGGGCCCATTTTTAGATGATTTTCCTACTTTTTAAAAAATCAATTCTAAGTGGCATCCCTGATTTGTAAAGACGTCCATAATTTCTTGTCGTCTTGAATAACCAAAATTGATTATCAAATATTTACGGATTTGTTAATTTGGATGAATTGCTTTTTTTCTGAATGAAATATTATTATATCTTGCATAAGTATATTATTCAAGAAAGGAGAAAGATGTGAGTAATTTGCAAATAATGGCTTGACAGAAGGAATCAGTGAAGAAACGTGCCCTTTGCAGAGCCAGTAATTGCGAAAACCACAATATGAAATTAGATACATGATTCTGCCCATGAAATGCACTTACTTTTCATCTGGTTTTCTCATTTTGCATGCTTACATGTAGGAAAGAAATGCAATTGATAATATGGAACTTGAGGATTAGATATAATTAGCATGATTGATGATAAGGAGAAACATGATTACCTTCACAGCTTATTGCTGATGCACTGGGGATTGATGTTCTTGTGAGTTAACCTTTTTTAAGGCTTGTGTATGCCCTCACAGCTTATTCCCCAGGTTAAATATTTAATGTTCCAGAAATACCCGAAATGAGCATGAAAATTTCATGAATTCACAAGCGTATTAAACCATTATTCTTTATGGAAGAGGGAACTCAATATGGGAGACACCCCTTCCTATTCCCGGGGAACACATTATAAAATCTTTTCAAACCAAATGAACTCTTGAACCAAGCCTAATGTGTAAGATGCAGTTGTGGATGTCGGGGGGGGGGGGGGGGGGGTGGGTTGACACTAGCTCATGTTCTGCTTTTTTTAATCCAGTGTGGTATACCATTTGTAATATATAAAAAACTGTTTTACTTGATGAATTTGTTTATTGTTGTGTTTTTGCTTGTCAAAGATCTTGATGAATTGAAACTTCACCTAAAACTGATGATTAGTGATGATCCTTTATATAATTTATGCTTATTTTGCTTGCTAGAAAATATTTAACTTGTGCTCCCACCCCTTTACAGATTCTATGTCCTGGCCCTGCACCTGCAAGGTGCATAATGGATACATTTATTAGTCTGTCATCAAGACACCACTCATACAGAGTTCATGTCCGCAAACTGATCCTAATCTGCTGAATTACTGTTGGTCCAAGGCGTTACCCTTTAATCTGCCACAATTCCACCAGTGGAACATTACCCCTTGTCTTTCATTCCGTCTGATCCCTGTGGATCAGCGATTGGTCTATCTGGGACGATGGATCCATTCCTCCAGTCTTCTTTCGTCTTTATCATCTTGCCAATCCTTGGAAATAATTAGCTGTGGTGTGCTTGCATCTCAGTGGGGCATTGAACTCACCTCAGTGACTTGTCCTGTAATTATATTTAGGACCAAAATTCAAGAATTACAGATATTGTTGTCTCCTTCAAAGGCTTCATTTCCAAAGTTTGATTTGTGTAGGTCATTTTAGATGACATAAATAGATGCATTCATACACAAAAAAGCAAATAATGGTATGTTAGGGTTTACGCAGACATGATAGGGTAAATCATGTTTTTAAAAAGGTGTTTTTTGTGTACTACAAGTGAATGGCAAGTGAGCATGATTGACACAAAAACGATCTATGTGTATTCACTTCCCTGTGCGTTATGAGACACAGAAATTTGAAGGCACAAAACATTTAATAAATACCCTTTCGTTGTTTAAAGCGGTTCACCTCTGCACACCTGAAGAAGCCTTTGTGGTATTTTGTCTGCTGAGAAGCAGAATGGCATTAAGAGCAAGGCATATTTCTTAACACAGACTTTTCAAGTTTCATTTCATTTCATTTCATTAATTTCTACGTATAACCCCCCCCCCCCCCAAACAATACATACAAAATGACATGGTACAGTCAAAATACAATCAAAATAGTGGGGGACCAATAGAAGCACAAAAGTCTTTCAAGAGATGATTTCTTAAACAAGTTTCAGTTCATTTCCTTTTACAGTTTCTTGATGATATCCTCATTTCCAGCTTGAATTTGAAAGAATGCTTCTGCTTTTTCTGATTAAGGATTATACTTCAAAGTGGGTTAGATTAAGATGTGAATTTATGTTCAGTTAGATACATAGCTTTAAACCCACAAGCTCAGTTGTTGTGCTGTTTAATGTCCAGCCATGCGATCTTCAAGTTTCTAAATATGTTAGCGGAGAATCTCATTAATCAGACTTTCTGCACATTACCTGTGCAGGAGCTGTATTGATTATTTTAGAAGGTCACCGACAAGATAACTCCAGACCATGACAAAGCAAGCAAGAGTATTATTCCTTTATAATTCTGGATCTTATTCCCTTGCATTGCAACATGTCTATATTAGTCTGGATTTTTTTTCTTGCAGCGACACACGAGACTTACTATTTGAGAATTCTGTTATTGCTTCATTTTCATACTCTGCATTTTCTTTTTTTCCTCATTTTTGTATACTGCTATTATGTTGCTGTTGATTTTTCTGTTGGGACCTTTTATGTAACTGACATGACATCAAGAAGGTTGAAACACTGTTTTACTTAACCAGTGTTGTGCCGGAGGATATTTTTCAGATTACTTTCATGACAGAGAAAGAAAATAAAAAAAGATTTAAGACTTTGATTCAGTGCGACTGCACTTTGACTGTTGCAGCTGCTTGTCATTACTTGTGGCAAGCGAGTCGAACAACATCTTCAGGACATGTGTTGCCATGGCAACTGGTTGTCCTTCCACATCTTCTGGAGATGAATCCTCTCTGCATCACTCTCAAAACAATCAGGTGGAATAGTTTAACTCATGCTATGTAGTTCTAACAATATCTTCAGGACATAGCCAGGAGTTGTCATGGCAATTTGTTACCCTTCCACATCTCAAGATGAATACTTGCACTGCATCGCTCTCAAAACAACCACAGGACAAAATAGTTTGTCATAATAACTATGAGAGTGTCTTCGCTTTATTAATCCATTTTAGTATGCCAGCTATATGTCATTTAGAACTGTATGATATTCATTTTAATGCTTTGAATAAAAAGCAGAGGCTCCTTATAGATTACTTTACTGAGGACAGCTACTTTTAATGGTCTTGCAGTGTAGTCATCAGGGCTGCGTTTCACGAAACCGTCATAAGTCTAACTTCTTGGACATCCCATTGAAACGTGTGTTGTAGAATTAACACACGTTTCAATGGGATGTCCATGAACTTAGACTTATGACGGTTTCGTGAAACGCAGCCCAGAAGATCATGTATGAAAAATTGATTCAAAATAATATCATATGTGAAGAATGAGTATTAGTTATATCCGGTTGCCCTTTTTTATTCACATTTTATAATTTTATGTATATTGATGGTATCTGCAGTGCTACATACTCAAATGAGATATTTGGATTTGTTTTTTCATGCCTCTTTATAATGCGCCTGTCAATTGTTTCTCTGGCCCCCGGGTACCTGGGGGCCCCGGTCCCTCTAAGCTGACAAACCCCCGCCGACTTCCCCTCCGACTTCCCCGCCGGGCAGGGCATCTTCGGCGGCGAATCACCGACGAAGTCCTGGCCCCCATACCACGGGGCAATTTCTCAAATCACAGACGAAGTCCCGGCCCCCATACTTCTAATGTCGGGAGGAAGTACCCTTAATAATATAAAATATTTCATAGTAATATGAAAAACAGTAGAAGAAATACACTGTAATAACCATTTATCATCATTTCAATCACAAAGAATGAAAATTAAAATAATGAGAAACAAACAACAAACAAGCCAGAAAATGGAAAGGGTCCGGTACGATTGCTACTGCTACGCTCGACACTCGACATCGGCGTGAGATGAAAAGAATGCTGGAATGAACTGAAGAATACTTGCTAGTACTTCTACTTTGCATGGGAAATCTCATCAATATTAACCGGGAATATTAATTATCAAAAACATAATTTCTTCTAAACCGTATACCCGTTCGATATATGATACAGGTACGGTAATAATAATTTAAGGCAGGTGTAGGCCTACCTGACAAATACAAATCTCGAGGCAAGAAATTCCCGGCCCAAATGAACACCGCAGCACCCCCGTACATGGTCCCCGCCAGGCCGGGACGTTTGTGCTTGAGCCACCGCCACAACCCCGTACATACAGGGACGTCTGCCTGCACAACCCCCGACAATACACAGCGAGTACCCCGGTAGTGCCCGGGTACCCGGGGGCCGGAGAAAAGATTGACAGGTGCATAAATTTTGTTTTCATTCGTAGCTTAAAGGCATTTCGAGTTCACATTAAGTACAGCAACTTGTTATACAACTGACTGTTTTCACAATTTTTCCACAATATTTATTGTCGGAAATACAAACACTTGTTTCCTTGACAATACACTAACCATTCTTACCAAGTGTCTCAATAAAGCAACATCCGCAGGAGAAAAAAGTCAACAGAGGTGTTGATATTAATGAAGCTGATCAAATATGGCCAGTTAGTCAGTACTAAATAGTTTTTCTTTCTGAAAAGGAGAATGGTGACAGAAAGAGAGAGAGAGAGAGTAGAAGAGAATGGAAGAAATGAAGGAGGGAGAAAGGGAAGTGGAGAAAGAAGAAAGAATAAGAAGACTTTTTTTTACTTTTCAAAGTAAAACTTTATTTACATTACATAAGAAGAATAAGAAGAAGGAGGAGGAGGAGGAGAAGGAGAGGGAGAAGTAGGAGGAGGAGGAGGAGGAGGAGAAGAAGAAGAAGAAGAAGAAGAAGAAGAAGAAGAAGAAGAAGAAGAAGAAGAAGAAAAAGATAGGCAACTCTAAATTAAAAAATTTGAAAGATAGATCAAGGAGTTATGCAGCAATGTAACTCTTTGAATAGATGAAGATATATATTAGGGATAGACAGGATGTAGAAAAAAGGGACGGAGAGAGAGATTAAGAGAGAGGGTAAAAGAGAAAATGCAAGAAACTGAGAAGCAAGGGAAGGAGAGAGGATGGAATTTATCTCTTCTGACAAAAATGACACAGAGGTCAAGACTTGGCCACAGACCACCACATCACTCATGATATGGATGTCTTTACATGACTTCTGACCTACTTCCAGCTTAGTTTTACCAGACTCCAGGTATGTACTGTAAGATCAAGTTGGAAAAAAGAATAAAAAGTACTGGCTGTAAAAACTGTGAAAACTTTGGCCAGTAGCAAAAATTCAGTCTCGTTACTTAGGGATTCAGTTAGTTTGGGGCATGAAACCTTCTTGAATCTGAACTACATGAGGTTGCAACTTCACAACAGTTTTACACATGCCACAGTTAATGGTTTTACAGCAGATGTCTGTCAAGCTGTTATGAAATTCCAATAAAAGACAGCTAGAAAGTGTGATGATCTCTCAGTTTCAAAAGCTTCAATGAGCATTTCATTGCCTTGAAATGACACAGGGTTTGATCTTCACCTTGTATTAATTGGCTAAGTACTTAGAATTTTATGTTTGCTCACACCTCCTCTACTTCTTCATTCAAATTTCATGCAGTTATAATGGAATTTGTTATGACCTTATAACTACCACCGTCAGACCTGGGCCCCATTTCATAAAACTTGTTATCAATAACAAGTCGCAATAACTGTTATAAGCTATTGAATTCCTTGCATCTGATTGGCTGGGAGTAAATTTGTCATAGAAATGTGGCGGTTGTTACTGATGACAAGTTTGATGAAATGGGACCCTGTTCTAGGTAGCTCAGTTTAATGTATCACCATAAGGGTAGAATACCACATCATAATGTAATGGGGGGGGGGGGTAATAGAAATAGTCACCATTTGTACAGGTCATCAGGTGTCCTACTTCATTATTGCACCATGAGAGGTAGAAAAACAATTATACTTCTAAATCTGCTTCTACATTGACTCTTGGTAGACTGTTTGGTATCTTGCCAAGTTTTTATAATGTCACATCGTCATGTCCAGCTGTAACATGAACATCACCTCATTTGGTACGGGCAAAAAGCGGAAAAGAGAAAGCTCGTCTAATTTTGGATTGCACCAGCAGCATTATGATACTGTTAAAGACATAAAATCTGTAGACATGCCAACCTCTCTTGTTGCAGTTCAGGTGATACCCCACTTTATGTAGCATTCTGAGCAGCTAGACATCCCTCAGCCCCATGAGAAAGTGTGTAACCTTCAGGCAGGCGATTAACCGTTGATTAACCCACTTTGATCTCTTGTCCAATTTCCTGGCTTCCGGGGATAATGCTTCGCTAATGTGCTCTTTGGGGATTAAAGATTGTTATTCTACCTGTTTTGTCAGTCAATTATCATGCGCATCACAGTTTTTCCTTTTCATCAAGAGACCAAAAGTGTTGCTCCTATAAAGGAAATGGATGATGGTGACGATAGTGATTGGGTTTTGGGGTGTGCTCCTAGAATGAGATCTTCGCACTTCATCATCCGATGATGCAAAAGAGGCCATGTCTGCTGGGATTCTTGGGATGGGTTGCAAGTTTAGGGCTGCACACATAAATTTTAGTGCAGATGCAGGCCCAGGGATGTTAGGGGTCCAGGGGACATTCTTTAATCTCTGTTGAAGGAAAGGTATTAACACTTGAAAAATTTAGGGGTCATGACTGAAATTTTGGCATCATAATGTATCAGACTCCTGTCAGTATAAAGCCCTGTCTGTATCTTCACTTGGCTCAATGCTTGAAAATGAATTTGTATTTTTTTTCCTTTTTCTTGATTTTTGTCCTCAACTTCGAAACAAATATGACAGAAAACCAGGGGAGTTTTAAGCTCATACCCTCTCCCCTCAGCTCCTTTGGGTATGGATTCACACATTGATTAATAGAGTGATGCAATACCAGCAGCTCTCCTGGGAGTCCTATGATCCCAAAACATCTCTAACCAGAGACATGGAGCCAAACTTGATTGAAAGGCAGCATCCATCAATGTATTAGGCTGATGGAGAGTAGTTTCCATGCACAAACCTTTATAACGTAACACTTTTTAATCAGGGTTTCGCATTGACTTTTTGCAGGGGGGGGGGGGTCTAGTTTGAAATTTCAGGATCTGTATGTCTTTAGCCCTGTGTTAAAATTTTAAAAATTGGAGGGTGGGGGGAGGGGGCTGAGGCCTATTCTGGGGCCTGTGAGTGTTTGAAATGTCTGCTAGTGTCAAGCCCTGACCTGAAGCAGGGTCTAAATAATGTGGGCCACTATCACCTGTGTGTTACACAGCTGATATGACCATTGTCAAGCCCCCTAGGCTTGGCTCAAGTCCTCATGAAGTATGGCTGAAGTATCAAAATAGTGTCTGTTATCGTAGATTAGGTGCGTCAGTGCAGCAGCTGCAACTTCTGCTAGTCTGTGTTTTGAGACTTTTTTTAGCTTGTAGCTGATTTACAAGTGGTTATGTTCGACCCGAATTCATAAATATGAAATATTTATCTCATAATCATTATACTTTATGAACAAGGAAAGGAATTTTGCGTATTCTTTTGGACAATCCTTTCATACCTTTTATTCTCCTGTCAGTTTTCCAGGTTTGGGAGAGACTAAAAAATGTTTATGATATCAGACTCCGCTCAATGGCTTACCTGGATACAGGATACATGGTTATTGTTATTGTTATTATTTGGTTTGGCGTCACCTGTGCCTGGGAGGCGAAAAGTGAACTGAATCACTGTAACCTGCATGTCTCTTCTCCCGGTACATCAAGTTGAATGTACGTACAAAAATGTTTGAATAACTTTTCACAATCGTCTTATTACATTGTAGTTTACACTTTCCCACAGTATAAAATGTGATGACTGTCAGATATATGTGGATATTATTTATTGATATATCCAGACAGATAAAGAGAGAGGTCAGGTTCCCCTTACATAAAACTTGCTGTTAATAATGGTAACTCTGCCATCATTGGTTATTGCCATGGTAACAATGCTCAACAGCCAATCAAATTTAACGTTTCCAAGAAAGTTACCACTGATGGCAAAGCTACCATCAATTTAACTTTTATGCAGATCTCCGTAGACATGCAGGCAGAATGAAATAATCCTACACTGAAAGCCAGAAGGGCACTAATTTCATGTTTATCATCTAATAACTCTTTCTGGCTCTCAGCAGGTGATATGATGAATGTTAGTGCCAGCCAGTGCAATGTACCTGAAAGATTGATGGACAAAAGTTTGTATGATTGTAGCCTCTTTAAAAAATATGAATTTAATTATATTTCTTGTTGAACTTTATCATTTCAGTATGTGACAATGCATGTCACAGGTTATCATTTCTGCCCCTTGTAGGTGACATAAGTCACTTCCTAACCGTTGAAGTGAGAAAAAATTACTATAAATGATACTGTATTACTTTATTTAGGCACGTCATGGTACTCCATTCATGATTGATGCGGTAGGGTACAAAGGTACCATTCATAATCGCATGATGAACAAAGTAAACGATGTCTGTGAGAAGAAGTTCATCATGTTTATGGACCCTTATCAGGTTCAAGGTTCCTTTTTTTTATCTTCAGAAATGTGACATACTAGCTCAGTTGTGATAACATGAATGATACAATATCTTACCTAAGTGTGATTAGTCTTCTGATGCAGCCCAGGTGCTGTTATTTCAAGGCATAATCATCATCATAATTATGGTTTTCAGAAACCAAGACACAAGCTATGTGGTAATCAAATGATCCTTTGTTATTTTCAATGGCAAGCTACATGTAAAGAAATGTCATTCTGGTACATGTTGTTCTGGATGAGAGCTATGAAGAGTTTGTTTATGGAAATACTTGAAAAATGTCTTAATACAAAGAATAAGCAAATAGTTTTCGTAGCTCTATAACCCTTATGTAAAGCTATTGTCCAGCACAAGTCAGACACAGTGGGCATGTATTTGTTAATTTGAGTTAATCTCTGAGATCAATGCATGTCATGCATAGTTGGCATTCTTGAGAGATAAGTGCATAGATCATTGGACTTTACCCAAATGACAAAAAGCACCAACGATTGTATAACAGCATACAGTTACTCAATTTGCTCAAAATAAAACACTTGAAATCATGAGAGTGTGATGACTATAAACTTATCATGCAAATTGACACATCATTGTCATTGTTGCATAGTATTGCAAAGTGCTACTGGACTTGGTGAAATTAAGCATTCTAGACTAAACTTAGTAGACCAGGACTTAAGTAGGACCGTTACATGGACCAGGGAGGCTCTCTAAATGCTTTACCATACACATGCCCATTTGCTATCCATGCTCGAATGCCCCTTTGTTGTAATTTTGGCATCAGCTCAACTGGTGTGAAAGGACTGTGTTTGAACGGAAACAAAACAGGCACACTATTTTACAGAAGGATAAAGGATTCAACAATCACAGGCCAGAGAAACGGGTATTCTTCCGAGTCTGTGATTACCTTGAAATAGTGTTGCCTGCTTATGGAGTGCCGAATATTGGAAGACCTCTCCCAGATTGAAGAAAGGAAGCATGGCAGTGGTGTGCAAGTCTGGAGGATTTTTTTATGTGGATTATGCCAGTGGTAGCGATAGTGTCATTGAAGATGATCGCCGTGTTGATACTGATGAAGAGAGTGAAGATGGTGAGCATTGGGTCAAGCTATGATTGTAGGGTGATCCAACATATCACATTTGTGTTCCAGCCTTCATTAAAAGATATTGGTTTATGGCTTTGGCTGGAATGTGGTTTAGTGAAGTTTAGGTATATTTTTTGTGGTCCAGAGTTAAATTTGGAGTTTGATTAAGGTTTAGAAATGCGCCATGTGACAGTGTTACTCCTGTTTCAGCAACTGTCGTTGATTGTCAGTAATCTTTAAGTGATTGCTACATGCAGAGAAAAAAATTGTGAATTGTCAATGTGGAGCATCAAGAGTACCAATATGGACATGACATTGGTTGATAATTGATTTTGGGGTTGCATGATGACCAATTATTCTAGTTTTGAAAAAGCAGCAAGACATACATGTATACAGTACCCATACATGGCACCCTGGATATTCATTAGCCTTGTACAGATGTTATGATTCTTTAGAGCTTTAAAGTTCAAATTAATTCACGTTTTCTTTCATTACTCACCTGGTAGTTAACTGATTCTTTTGTGAAAACTACTCTATATTGATTGCGAGATTAATTTTTCATTGTTCTAGAGGATGAAATTATGATATCAATCCACCTTTGGTGAAGCTTGCCAGTTGTCGAAAGCAACATTTGTAGAAACCTACATGTGTTTGCTCACAGTTTGTGAAGTCTTCTATTGACTGTAACCAGGGGAAACTTTTTGGCAGCAGACTTTGGGTCAATACAGGCTAGACATGACAAAATAGAGTAGTACCCAAAGTGACACACTGCATATGCAAATAGAATATATAGTATAGTAATCTTCAAAATAAAAACCGTAATCACAAGTGAAATATAATGAGATCGGCGGACATATGATACTGGCACATTAAAACTTTTTTACGTTTCTGAACGGTTGAAAATGATATTTAAGATAATGGAGCTCTTTTTACATATATATTTTTTTGTTGGATTGGAAACGTGAAGAAGAGACTCATTCCATGTTATGTGTCCTTGTGCTCCTTCTTGTGAGAGCCCATTTTTAAAATAACCAGAAGTTCTGTTCAGTTCTCTTTACAGAGCTATATTCCTTACTTCTCCTGTGTATTTCATGTCGCTGCTTCAGAATAGAAATTGTTCTTCTTCATGTATATTTGGAACACGATGCCAATCTTGGCTTGGCTAAATATGGTTCCTCTACTTTTTCCATTATGGCATCAAAAGTAGGGTACTTTAGCACTTAAACTTGATCCTTAAAATTTAAATTGCGGCCTTCTCACGTTACTGTCATATCAAAAGTGAAACTGCCTGACACCGCCAATTTGCAAAGATGACGATAGAACGTGCATTGCGATTCATTTCACCTTTTGGTTTAGAATGGAAGGAACATGACACTTTGTTCGGTTGAAGTCAGTTGTTTAAGGTTTAGAGCCAGTTAACTTCTTGTCAGTGGGATTTATGCTGTAATGTTTGTGACATGAAACAGCAGAGGTGGTTTTGATGAATCGATCTGATGTTGGTGAAGGATGCCTGGATTTTAAGGTTGTACTGTTATAATCTTCTAGTTGACTTTTTAGAGTAGCACCAAATTATAGACATTTGCTATGATGAAGTATAATACAGTATCTGCAAAATGTTTCGGAAACTGAGAGACATAACTGAGTTCAACATGAATAAGCTATTTTTGTGAAAGGACATTCCAGAGATTTTTGAAAAGATCATTGGAAATGAAGCATAACATCACTATTATTCTTAGAAGTTTGTAGACAGATATCTTGGAGAATACCTGGAGCTCATTTTGCTTGAAGGTGTGCCATAGATTTCTCAAAGTCACTGTTTCTCCTCAAGGTTATTTTCCATTCTGGTAAAGCCAATGAAGTTTGGCAACAAATTATTGCTTATACCCATTTAACAAGAAAACATACAATTTGGTTAAATACTACCTTTGTTCCTTCATTTTCTTTAATGAAATGCATGATGAATATTCCAGGAATGAGTCAGATTTATGAATGCCAGAAAGCATGTCTTATGATTCTATTTTTATGAGCACAAGTTCAAAGTCCATGTAGGTAGTATCATATTTTTTTCTTACTTCTCTCTAAATGATTTTTCCTATGTATTAAGAGCCAGAATGGAATGATGCAAATGATTCTGTATATAAAATGATATGAGTTACCATCCTTTTCACCCTCAACAGATCATATTGATTAGAAGAGACAAATTATCCAGACATTTTAAAAAGTACCTATATTTTCACAAGTACCTATATTTTCAAATTTCTGACATTTTGAAGACTTGATTGTCTCTATAATAAATCACTACTAACAATGAATGATATTGAGGGAATTGTGTTGAGCTGATAGGAGTTGAAGCTTTCCTTTAGATATATACATCATATCATCCTTTGACTACAGAAATCTTATAATTCCCATAGGTTTTGTACAGGGACCACCTGGTTCCAGTACGCAATGGGTTAAGTAATTTTCTATGCATCATTTGACATCCATTTGCTGGGCACTTATTTGTCAATTGATTGATCTATTCCATCTCTTTCTCTTCCCTTTACAGTGTGTTCAGCAGGTCTAGGTCAGGGTGGGTTCTTCATCAAGAATGGCAAGTACTACTGTGCCTCGGACTACCAGGAGAACTACGGCACCAAGTGCAAGGCTTGCGGACAGTACCTGGAGGGAGAGGTGGTGACTGCCCTCGGCCACACCTACCACAAGTACTGCTTTGTCTGTGCAAGATGCGGGTGAGTTACAGCAAGTGCCTAGTGCCAATAGATATTCATTGGCAACAAGCATTCTCAAAGTAGTAAATCTTTGAAAAAGATTTGATTCAGTGAAATGAAAATACCAATGTTGAACCTGAAACACCTTTCACAAGTACTGCTTTGTCTGTGCAAGATGTAGGTGAGAGGCAGCAAACACTTGATTCTCAAAATGTCTTGTTCGTATAGGTTTAGGTACCAGGGGCTTGTTTCTGAAAACAGTCACAAGTCTAAGTTTGTGGACATCCCACTGAAATGCATGTCTGTATGGGTTGTCCAAGAATTTAGACTCGTGATGGTTTTGAGAAACAAGTGCCAGGTTTCTTTTAGCAATGAAATAAATCTTGTAACTTTTATCAATGATATAAATCTTGTTACTGTAAAGTGTGAATTCAGCAGTCATGATGTCACCATGTGAATGCATTGTGGAAGAAAATGTCAACTGCCTTTCAATTTTAGATGCAACAAATATTTGGCTGAGGTAATTCAACATTATATCTGACAGTGTTCATCTGATTGCATTGTTGCACTAGAGATACTTCAGTTGATCTGTGTTTTCTACATGTATCTCCAAAGTGGAAGGTTTTCCCTCAAATGCAATATTCTTTCAAAATATCTAGTAAAATAGCTATAAGTTATATTGGATTTGATTGTAAAAGCATTTTCAAGCTGGTCAGACTTTCATTATACCATGTTTCATGCTAGTTTGATGGGTGTATGAAGTGGATGCATGTTCCATATGGAACTTGAATTCAGGACCCTTTTGCATAAAACTTACCATTAATGGTAACTCTGCCATCAATGTTTACTTCCGTGGTAATATTGCTCACCAATCAAATTCAAGGTTTCCATGAAAGTTGCCACTGATGGCTAAATTACCATCAATGGTAAGTTTTATGCAGTGGGCAAGGTCTGATGAATCTTCTTTCTGTAATGTAGCACAGAGGACCATGTCATCCTAAGTCATCTGCTTAGTTAGTGCCAGAAGGGGGTTAGGCTTATCTCATACCTTACAAAACAAGATTATTAATGCCCTTCTGACTCTCAGTGAATGAAATATGGTTAAATGGTTAAAATAAATGGTTATTTCACCTGACTGTTATGAAAGCATGTTTATGCTTGTTAGTAAGTAACCAGGGGACTGACGGCTTTAAGTCCCCTCCAAAGGACTTGGTAATGAGGAATAATATCTTACCAAGGGCATTAGCGCATCAACTTGGTTTCGAACCCGGTACTCCAGGTTACAAGACCACTGCTCTACCACTGAGCCACTGTGCCTATCATTAAAGGTAGCTTAACGAAACATGGTAGCATGAAAATACTTGTCCAGAAAGTAAACAATATGCATTTTGGTTTCAATCTTGATGTTTCATTTGGTGCCAATATGTTTTGGTCAGTTACCTACGAGGTCATAATCAGTGCGATTCTGAGAAAATCATCGGAGCAAGTTTAAGTAATCAATAGTCATCATTTTTTCCCTGTCCTATGAGTATCTCAACTTTTTGCAGAAATGAGTACACCTGTGTGATCGTACTTTCTCAAAATCACAAATATTTTAGAAATGTTTCTATCTAGGTCATGTCAGTTACTGTCAGTAGCATACAAATAGCAGCTGTGTGCCATATGCCATCGAGAGGGAAGATATGTTGAAAAACGAGATGGCTCAAGAGAATTTAGGGTCTTTTAGGGTGTAGGAAAGAGTAGGTCCATCATAAAAATCTTGTTTTCGCCAACCCTTGCATCCTGAGGGAGTTTGTGCCTGAATATCTGAAAGGAGTATATGTTTTGTTGGATGAAATATGATCATGGGTATTTATGGGATGAAAATGCAGGAGTCACAAAAGATGATATTCTTTAGGGAAGTCTTCGTAGATGATTAACCCATTAAATACTCAGCCCGGGCATGGACCCTACTTACGGGTCCATAGCCCCAGTGAGATGAAACCCCATGAAAATATATGCAGGATAAAAGTTTAAAACTGAGCTGAATAGTGTGGTTCATACTCTTCTAGAGTATCAGAATTGCCTTTCAATTTAGCTTCAACAATATAATCTATATGCATAGTATTCTTGGTAATGTTATACAGGACTCTTGCATATAAAGTAGTTTTTCTTGATGAACATTCATGTCATCCTGTTTAAAGTAGACCGAACAGAGGAATGAATAATTGCAAGAATGATATGAATGAACAGATAAATAAATAAATAAATAAAGATAATTGAATGAAAATAAATCCTTGAATAGTGAGTCAGTAATTAAAAAAATAATGAGTTATTACTTGGTTGTAAATTAGAATTATATTTATCACTTTAAGCAAATGTGTTTGAGAGGACATGAAATAAAAACTTGAACACTGCAGCAACAGTAGTAAGCCCAAGTATACACTCAAGATTAATATGCACGTTTTCTAAAGGCAGGCTATATATTTACCACAGGGCAAACCTTTTATCAGAGCAATATGTAGTTAACCTGATTATATACATGTATGTCCACAGGAAAGATTATATAAAAGTACAGCTCAACTTTTCAAAGCATTTTTCTTTGAAATGAAAGAAAATCATTTATATGTAGGTGTCTTATTGAGATTTATAAATGAACCAAATATCTATTGTGAGACAGGAAGAGAAAAAACCTTCGGGATAATACTAGTAAATAGGCAAATATGCCAAGTATTCACTCATGGGCTATTAGAATTTTGATTGATTTTAGGGGTTTTCTTTATGAATTGAAAACAGGAATTTGATTCAGGTATAATATATTTTGACAACTGCTTCTGAATGGAGGAATTTTTTCAATAATATAAACACTCTGTAGGCCTTTAGGAGAGATAAAATAAACCAAAAATTCTTTTCAAAGTTTTCTGATTTGTCATTTCTTTTTCTGAAATATGAATTGGAGCATTTTTTATATTAATTTTTGAATTGTTCAAATTATAGGAAGTGTCAAATTTAGCTGTATTCTTATTTTCAACAATGATCCATAAATATAGCTTTGATAAGATTTCACAAAAGTTGTAGAAGTTTAAACCAGGGTTCTTTGAATGAAATATTGAAGGAACTAAACCAAGCTTTGTATTATTTTTTGTCCAGTTATTGCAAATGACTTGTTAATCATTGCTAATGTCTTGTTAATATTGTAATTCTTACATGATGGAATATTAGTAAAACAAAAGTTTTGCTTGGTTCTGTGAAAGTTATCCCCTTTTTGCAAGAGCTTAAGATTACTCTTAAAATGTCCAACTGCTGAGGGGTCAAAAATATCCTGAAATCTTACCACATTCCTTGGCAACACGACTTTTAAAAACTTTAGGCAGATGATTTTAAAATCATGCTCTTTTAAATGAGCTAACATTGTTTCAGCATTGGGTACCCCCTTTAAGCATCTCTGTCTGTATTCCAAGTAATGGTATTCATTGCATTTTTTTTGTTTATTTATACTGATCTTATTCTGTTTACTGCAATGTGCATATCAGCAGTTGTGACTGTTATCTTTGCTTTCCATTTGCAATGCTCCAGTCACTCTTAAATCATTTCTGTTCATTTTTGTCATGTCAGTGCTGAATGATGAAAAGTGAAATCCCTTCCTTTTTTAATGATTTCATCTATTGCTTTAGTTGGTCTGTTTTTCTGTGTTATTTGATGTAATGCTATGTCTAGAGATGATTATTCCCATTTTGAATATTTTTTTCTGTCCAGCTGCTGTACTTCTATTTTCTATCTTTATTTGCAAGGATTGTTTAACTTTGTTCATCTCATTGCAATGATTTGTATGAGTTTTGATATTTCTTGACCTTTATTTTGTTTTCTTTTCTTCCGTCTACCCAATTTTCCTACCCATCACGTGCGTTCCACTGTTTCCCTCTAAAATTTGTGCGTGTGTCATCCATGTCTGTGCAATGTTGTCCGTCACTAAAAATATCTCTATATATCCATCTTGTGAGAAAATGCATACATGCTTCCTGTTTTTTATATATATTTTTTCCCCTTTATCTTACTTTTTGTGGCATTGTTTCCTTTTCCCTGGCTTTGTCTGTCAAAAATACCAATTGCATATTGACTTTTCCTGTCAATCAAACTTTCTCTTTATTTTCCTGCCTTCTGTAAAAATATATCCATTGTTGTATAAACTAAAAAACATATATCAACCGATGGCCCTAAATGACCCCAAATATCCCCTTACTGACCTCATGTGACCTCACAGGCATGCCTTCGTGGGGGGCGAGGATGTCTCCTATGATCCAGTTACCAACTGCTGTCTTTGTCTCCAGTGCCAGCGCATCACAGAGGCCACAGGGTAAACAAACAAACAGATAAACAATATAAACAAGAAGTTGTAAACAACTTATCTAAGTTGTAAACAACTTATCTTCATTGACTGTTTTCTGATGGGGCATGCAGCTCAGATGTGCCTTCTCTGTTTCTAATGCAGTGCTTTTCTCTTCATCTGATTCACCTGTTTAGTGGATTTTGCCTGCCAACAGTTGATGCATTTAACACTTGCTGAAGGATTCTTCTAATACTTTGTGTCTGTCGTTGTTATTATTGTCCTTGTTATTATATAGCACGTTTTCTGCACTCTGTTGTGTATTTGTGATGGATGTTTCTCACCTGTACCCGCTTTTGCTCAAAGTTTATCATTATCAGGCTCATGTCTGTTGTACGTACACTTTAACATTCTAGTTCATGCTTTGTTTATACCTATGATTATCTTCTTGTTTTTAATTTATATCAGCATAAACCACATTTCAGGTGTGTTGCCCTAATATACATCTATATTCATATTATCTACGATGAGTTCAGAATCCAAATTTTAGATTATTAGAGAAACTAATGTTTGCATGGAAATGTGTCATAATCAGAAATGGTATGCACAAAAGCTTTTAAGCAACTAATGCAGGACTCATCAAAATATAAAGTTGATTTAATCGCAAGTGATGTTACCATTCTTGCAAAATTCCCTAGAAACATTCAATTTGTATGAAAAGTCATGCATTTATGCTGAAATATTAGAAGAGATAGGAAATAAAGTTTAATCCTTGTTCTTACAAAAATAATCCCCCTAAAAATCCAATATATGTGCCAAGTCATTTACTAATGAAAAATCATGCATTTATCTGAAAGTATTAGAAAAGAATGGAACTAATGTTTAATTCTTGTTCTTACAAAAACAGTCCCACTAAAAAATCCAGTATGTATGCCAAGTCATGTGCATGCGGTAAAACATGGGTGGAAAAAAAAAAAGAATGAAAAACAAATTCTAGACAAGACCTTGAAGTTTACCCGAAATAACCTGTCTTGCAGAGATCATGCCAAACATTCTCATCTCTTTTAATTTGATTATCAATCAATGAGGGTAACTCTATCCAATTCTTACTCATGACATTTCATCCGTCCTCAACTCAATTACTCTCTGGGGCTCCATCTTTATTAGAAACGAAACTCTTGGATTCTCTACATCTTCGTCTTCTTCTTTTAATCTCCTGAAATGTCGACACATGGCGGATGATCAGTCAATTAATGCCTTGTCATTAAGAGAATGTTGGGAGTTGATGCAACGCTCTGCACGCCGACATTTCATTTCCTGATAATTGATTGTCATGGAGATGCAGATTTCTTCCATTTAATGAAATAATAGGGGAGGGAGGGGGGAAATAAAGGAGTGAGGGTGGGGTAGGGGTGTGGGGGAGGAAGATGAAGGAGTTCACATCTGTAGAAGATGTATTCCTGATTATTTTCACTCAAAGTGTGCTTTTTTAACCCATTGCCTAGTAGAAATGAGTAGCTCCTATATTAAGCCTATGGAAATTTAAGAATTCTGTAGACAATGGGTTAAACAGGTTGGGTAAGGAGTGTGGGGATAATTACGCATTGCTCCAAATATCAGTAAGACCAAAGTTTTTGGAAGGGGAAAGGGGAAGGGGTGGTGAAAGAATGGAGAGGATGGAAGGAAATACAAATCTTGTCTGAGTAAGATGGATATTGGGGAAAAAATGCTTTTTGAAAGGAATAAATGATAATTGTGGAGACTGTAATCAAAATGAGTAGGGGAGAGGTTGAAGGACTAGTGGGGTGTTGCAAGAAAGTTGTAATCGATTGCAAGTTGCAACTGATTGTCACTGGCCAATCAAAATCATTGTTGCATGCATGTCTTCTTAAAAAGGGCAGATCCTGAGCCAATCAGAATGGTTGTTTCAAAATTAGCAATTATTTGCACTTGATGGTAATTTTCTTGCAACACCCCATAAGAATGTTTGGGGAGGAACTATATGTAATTAAGATTAGTTCTTTATAAGACTGAGAATACAAATTGAACTTTGAATGGGTGCCGGGGGGGGGGGGGGGGGGAGGTATAGGGGCTGGTATAATGAAGTAGCGATTGTGTGAAGATGTGTAAGGGTGAGAGTGAAGATGAAGAGAAGGGAATTCATATCTGCAGGAGATGTTGATGTCCTGATAATTGGAGATTGAAGAAACCTTGTCCTTCATCTGCTGTTCCCATTAATTTGGAGGGATGATAGATTGATTGATTTTCTGGTTGGCCACATGTTGTTTAGTCATGAGTGGTAATGAGATGTTTTTAATTTCAGTGTCACTGTTAATAATGAGAATTCAAAATGATAATTCTGAATCCTGTCTTACATTCAAGGAAGGAATCTGAAACTACAAAAACAAGTTGGCTATGAACTTGTGCAGGTTTTTCTTGTTTTCTACTTAGGATAAATGTTTATTTGAGTTGTGAAAGTATGGCTAAGTATGATAGCATTTTAACCCATTCATGACAGAGGTCCACATTTTGTGATTTGACCTAATATCTTTTGATGCAGAGCCTTAAAAATCATACCAAACACATGAGCAGAAAGAGCAAAAAATTCTACACAAACTGTGCCCATTTCGGTTGCGTCAATATTCGTTGTTTGATGCTGAAATTTTTTAACAGGAAAATAAGCATTAAAATCCTTAAATTGGGAATGTGATAGAAAGTTTAAAATCACCATTTTCCCCTGCAAATTGGAACTCTTATTGACTTCTCATCATAATTTCTGTCAATTTATATTCATTTCAGATACATTGCGTTTTATAAGAAAAATGTAGCAATAACATAAAAATGTTGGTGTTGCCAATTTGAAGAATAAAAGCTGAACAAATTAGGCTTTAAATAATTCCTGTCACGAATGGGTTAAGAATACTTACAGTCTGCTTAGCTTCATAATATATTTTGATTTTAATCCAAGGAGTGTTTTCAAGGGCAAGAAATGAAGGAACAATTGCTTGCAAAAACTGTGGTGATGATCCACCCAATATTTAGTGTTGTACATAGGAAATCAAAGTAGAACAGTTGGAAATGCTTTCAGACAACATCCTCCCAAAGTCACCCAACATATGATTAATGCAGTAGAATCATGGACAGCTTGAGTTGAAGAGATAAACAAAGATGCCTCCATTTTCCCCATATCTGTAGGTGGATACAAACAGTACGAACCATAGGTTTCTACATACGTCCTCCCCTGGATACCTTCTCTGTCCTATCTGTCTCATTTCCCTTCTACGCCATTATCTAGTTCAAGCGCAAAACCCTCTTCCAGCCGAGCTTACCTTTCCAAATTTGTCTTCCCGATTTGACATATTTTCTCGCCCCTACTTTGGCAAATACATCTGCCGGAATCAAATCTCAGAAAATGTTTGGTGTGATCTAGGGAGATTGGGATAAAGGAAATGGGTAATGCGGAGAGTGAAAAAATGATCGTTGATTGGAATAATGGATCATATTGATGGTGTGTAGTATATGTAGTCTGAAGTGATTTATTTTTCGAATTCTGCAGTGTATGACCACAATCTAATACCACAAAGACTGTGATGGGTTTTGCTTGTGTTTGATATCAGTGTTTGATCTGTACAGGATGAACTTTAAAGATAATGATTAATATGGTTATAGTGAAAAGAGTAGTTTGAGTACTGCATGAATCTCCCTTAAAATGCTTGAAGAAATTTAGATAGTTCCTCACAATGGGTTTTGCCAGTGACACCGTCCTTCAATGTTCGATAGAAATTTAGAAACTGAAAAAAAAAAACTGAATTGGCTTGAGTTACCAGCAATATTCATTTTGACAAACTCCCTTTTTTTTTCCTCGGTTAGTTTCTGCCAAGTTGCTTGTTGAATTATGTAGCATTAAGCAAATAGCTGCTAATACATTTGGACTAAAACTAATGTATCTTTACTCTCTAAAATCATTACTTTGTTCATGAAATTGATAAGTAGCAGACTGCAGAACTTAAAAAGTGATTCAGTTTTTCTTGTATATCTTTCTCCACATTCTACTTTTCTTCTTATATAAGCATTACTCCATTCATACTGATGATACTTTTCAATTCAAGAAAATGATGACTCTTAATACTGGAAAACATAATTTTAATTTCCCAAGGGTTTTAAAGGAGAGATCTTGTTCCTAATTTGTGTGCTATTCATAATGATCCCCCTGATCTTTGCCACTAATTTATGTCTGTCTTCAACAGAAAGTCATGATGTGCAGTCGATGAATATTAAAAGCATGCCTTCATTTAGGATGCTAGCATGATTTGTGAATTGAGAGGAAAACCTCTGGTCAAATTTCTAAATCATGGAATATTAATTCCTCATTGATGAAACCTTTTTTCTAGTCTATCATGAGGAATAAGAAATGATTTGTCCTTGCTTGAAGTAGGTTGGTTCAGAGAAAAGAGTCAGTAGTCTTGAATGTGGCTTTACTTTATTTGAAGACAATTTATGCGTTTCTTCTCCAATATCCTGTAGGTTTAGAAACGTTCATTGAATGTTTCGTCTAGAAATTAAGAAATCATGGTATTGTATTATGTACATGCCGTGCATACTGATCAGACGAATTGATTGATATTGATTGCAGTCAGCAAGTGCCTCAAATGTAGACAACATGAATTCATGTAAAATTTTGAATCTTAATTCCTTTAGATTATAATTCTTTTTAAAAAATATTTGTATGTTTTATTGAAACAAAACAAGGGAATCATATACAGTATTTACACAATTCGAAAAAAAAACATTACAAAATAACAAAATTAAAAAGAACAATTCTTTTTGCTGTAAATGGATATTCCTTCTCAAAATACAGCCAGTGGTATCTTTACCAATATTGGAAAATCCTTACCTTTGTTGCATACAAATCAATTTAAATTGATTGATATTGATTGCAGTCTACAAAGTGCCTCATGAGTAGACTACATGAATTCATGTGACATTTGGAATCTTAATTCCTGTAAGCCTTTTTTGGAATAAGATGAAGTGATAAGATTTCCTTAGTAATCCGAGGTTTAGACTTTGGTATTAACACTAATCCCCAAGTTATATTAAGAAATGAATAAAGTAGGTCATTGGAAAGCTAGTAGGATCACTATATGTGATTAATAGAATTAATTTTGTACATCAAAAATTTCAAATTTATGCACATCATTGACTTAAGGAAATACCGGGATCATTTTTTTTAATCATAAGAACTAATGTTGTAAAAAAGTTATAACCCCTTATTTTGTTCTTTATAAGCAGTAATAATAATTTTTTTTTTGAGTAGTAATAATAATATTTTGATTTTAAGTAGGAATAGTAATGATGGTACTATTTTTAATTTTTATTAGAAGTAAGCCTATTAGTTAGTTACAGAAGTAAAGTAAACTGTATTTTATCAGAATAGTAGTATTGGTATTAACATTAGTAGTAAAAGAATGTGTGAGTGTTTTAATAGTATTGAAATGTCAATAATATCATTATGTTCATAGAAGTAAGAAGAAGAGTGAGAGGGATGATGTACCTTATCATCATTTTTAGCAATCAATTGCACTTTAACACCCTTTAACTTTTGAGAATTGATTAAAAAGCCACCATTGCTGTAGATGCATGCATTGTACCATGGATGACTGTTTCTCCAAATACAGGTTTGCCCACATGAATTGAGTGGAGCAAATATTACATACTGTGCATGAGCAATTCCATGTTTGTTTGACCACATCTCAGGTTTCTTGTTTTGGGGGGAGGATGAGGGGGAGGAACACATTCTCAGCACTATTGAATTTGTTATTGTGTAATTTGAAGTAAATTCAAAATGTAAAAAATCTACATGCATATAAGAAATAGCAGCAATAACATGTTGGTCAGTCATTGCTTTAAATTAGTCATAAAAGAGCAGTTTTGTTTAGATGTGAATAATAGATGTGAATGATTTGCTATTTAGCATGAAGAAAAAAAAAATCACCCAACCTACGATGGCTGAAATTAACATATAACCTTCAATAGAATGAGTACTAGAGTACTGGTTTATACTACTTGGCAAGAGTGAATGATGAATATCATAAAGCACTAAATCACGCTCCACAATCGTTAAAAGGTCGTGTGACACTTTCTCCGCTTGGTTAAGCAATTTGGATTAAGGTGAATTATCCGTTGGTACTACACAGGCAACATTTTTCATCTCAATCCCCGACAAACAAGTGAGGGATGGTAGCCAAAATGGATGAGACTCCGATGCGCAAGAGAGTTGCCAGGGAGAGAGAGAGAGTGACGATGTTTTACGGAGTCCTCGCACATAGTCTCATCAGTCCCTATGGAGATGATGGAAAGATGTATTCTTTGTTGTTACACAATCTGGTTTGCATGAATCTCAGCAGGCAAAGTTTGCTGTGTAAATGGGAGAAAATGGGATGAAGAACTTGGCATTGTTAGGTGGAATCGAGATTTCTCCAATCTTGCGCAGTGGCGAGGTATTATGTGCATACAGATGTATTGTAGTACATGTGCCTCCCTCAGAATTGGTTGCTGTTTTTTTGCCAAGAAAGTAAAAAATTTTTAATTGAAAAAGAAATAATTAGTGTTCAGAAAGTACTAGAAAAGACGTAGTTGCCTTGCTGGTCATGCCCAGAATGATATCTGTGGAGTTTCCTGGCAAATACTACATGATGCTCACTAATCAATAATTTTAAAAGTATGTTTAGATTCCTTCACATATTTCTTTTTTTTTTTTTTTTTTTTTTTTTCATTTTTTTTTTTCATAATACATACTATATTCGTCAACATAAAAGTACATATAAACAGATAAAACCTAGGATATTTTCTGCTGAGGCAGTAAAATACAAGGTAGAACAAAATTATACACAGGCACAATGCGAAATTCGCAAGATTAGTACAGAACAATAAAATAATTTACAGAAAGTTGCATAATACCGTGACAGGTGTAGAATATACTGTTAAAAACACTTTAATATTTGAATTATTATTAGAAGCTCATAGGGTTTATTAAGATGTGCATTAGCTGTATCTGCGTATGGGGAATAGGTTCTGTTATTGAGTGTGTGTGTGTGTGTGTGGGCGCGCGCATGTGTGTGTGTGTGTGTGTGCAGTGCGCACTAATCATAATTTTTACATTTTGCCAAGGTTAGAGATAGACTTCTATTCTGCACTTGAACAAAGTATTTGAACTCCATATTATTGACTTATTTGTATATTGCTTAATTAACAGCACTGATCAGTTTGTTGAATTTTGATTAATAAAGCATGTTTATTACTTTATATTCTAATATACATCAGCTTCATCTGTTTATGATCATTACCTTACAACTTTAAAAATGTATTGGAAATGCTGCTTCATGAATTAACATTGATATTTACTGAAAAAATATAGTAATAATAGCTGTAAATAACTATGGCAGATGTTTATTCTATCTTGCCATGTGAAATAATGTGTGTTGTTGTCTTTAGTTTTTACACAATAAAGGTTTGCAGCTATTTGCTTTCGAGTTCATTTTACAACTCCTGTCTAAACCACAAACTTTTATTGTGTTGATTTTGCAAGGGCCATGTAAATTGCCCTATACAAAATCCAATATGATTTGTTATTGCATAACTTGCATGAAATCAAAATACCAGTGTGGCTTGTTCCACACAGCTCTCATGAACGTGCACAGATGAATTTAAGTAAATAGATGCGGTATTCTTATAAATTTGTTTTCATTTTATTTGGATTAAAAAATGATGTTTTAATTCTTAGATTATAAATCATGGTTAACATTTGCATTCGTATATGTAGATGAATTGGGAAGAGAAGTATTCTGAAAAGTGTAAAAATGTAGGTTCTCTGCAAATGTATTATATGAATTCCAAGGTCTCGTAAGATGATGGTGTTGGGAACCCTGTGGTGCAATATTCAGCATGAAACACTGTCTCACTGGAAATATTGGTACATCTGACCCAATAGCAGAATGATGGTCCGGTGGTTTATGTCCTTGCAGTGCATGTACCCAAAGAAGCCTGAGTCCAAATCACTATGGGATCAGTGGTCAACTCTCTCATTTCACTCCAGTGCAGGGAAATAGTCTTTTTCCTCTTTCTGTGATTGCCAATACTCTGTAAGCCTTATGAAGAATTCTGACTCATGATGAAAAGACTTTTAGCATAAGATCTTGCATTGTTGAGCCCAGTCTTCTTTTGATATCCATGATGTGATTAGCTTTATAAAGATATTACTGTACTGATATAATTTCAGTTACTCATTATGAAAAAGTATAGTTTATATATTTCTTTCAGTCTGTCTCATAGAGACAGTAGAACTGTAACATCTTATTAGAAATGTTGTATTTTATCATCAAACACAAACAAATTATTTTATCCAGCTGTTATTTCCTTCTTCTGTATTAATTTTTTCAGAGTGCCCCTTCCCCCGGGAGAGAAGGTCACGTATGATGGGAAAGATGTCATGTGCGACACCTGCAACGTGCCAGGTTCGTCGAACGACAAACGCAACAGAGACATAGTAGAGAACAAGCCCAACGGAATCATCCCGGAGAAAGCCAGAGAAACAGCATCTTCACCTGGAGCCATCAGTAAGTAGACATAGTACTCTTATACATGTACATGGATAAGACTGAGACCAAATATCAGGGGTGGATCCAGGGGGGGGGGGGCAAATCAGCTATGCCCCCTCCCCCCTTGAAGCCGAGGACCCTTCCCCCCCAAGCTTATCAGCGAATTTCAGGGGTAAAATAGACACCTGAAAATGCCAAGGACACCCCTTTTGTTTGCTTTTCAGCAAATTTTTCGCATAAAACAGACACCTAAAAAAGCTGATTGGCCTCCCCTTTTGAAAAATTCCAAGTTCTGGATCCAGCGCAGAAGTCCAGGAGCTTTAGTCCTTGTTTGGGAACATAACTCATGATGTGTTTCTCCTGCAGTGGCCAAAGAAATCTACATACAGTTGTATTGGAATCTCTATCTAAGCTTTCCTCTAACTTTCAAAATTGATTCTGTGCTGCCAGTTTCAGGACCTCTCCCTAACCACCTCATGCAATGGTAATTTGAATTGATACGTAAATCAAAGTTTCTTCCCGATAGTTTTATGTCCTCCAAACAGCCTTTGTGTCTTACCAGTATGTATCATTGTCTTTTAAGGTAAGTATTTTCTTAATCTTTATGTCATTGTGGTGCTTGATAACCTTTACAAAATGAGCCAAAATGTGATTGCCTATCCCAAAGAATGCAGAAACCTATTAACACACATTTACCCCTGTCATATTTGTCAGTTTTCCATTTATATGTCTACTCTCTTACTGATAGTAATACCATTGCTATAAAAGATCCCCTATGTCATAGGCAATTGTAACTCACATTTGGAAATTACATATTCTGCCAATAGTTAGACAGGACAAGGAAAGAACGGGAGTTTGAAATTTTTTCCTGATGAAAGGATGATTATTAATGGAGAAACAAGTGCAAAGCTGCCGTTCACAGGACAGAAGAGCCAGCGAGATAAGAGGTCCCACTTTGTTTACAAGGAGAATGGCTGACTGAAGGTGTGCTTAAGGAAGTTGGGGCACAGGATGATAAAACTAAAGAGAGCTCATTAATCTCTCTTAGTTAAACCCAAGTCTTCTTTCCCATCTCCATTTTTGAGTTGTGCAGACCCATTGAATATATCAATTTCAGATAATGAATAAATTCACCCTCATGGAACTTAGTACAGAAAACTTCTACATTTACTGTCATTTACAGCAGTTACTTCAATTTCTACTTCTACATTTTATACCTTGTCTTCTTCTACTTGTACTGTTACTACTTCTACTTCCACTTCTATTGTTTTTACTTTTACTATTTCTTTTACTTCTACTTCTTCTACTTCTACTTCTACTTCTAGTTATTTTGTAATATTACAACTTCTAATTGTTATAGCTCATCATCTTCTTCTTATACTTTCACTTCTATTTCGACTGCCTGTTTTTCTTCTACTATTCTAATACTTCTCCTTACACTTCTACTTCTTTTATTTTTACTTCTTCTTCACTTCTGCTTCTTACATTCCTATTAATACTTTTGCTACCATCCCTCCTCTTACTTTACTTCTATTACTTCTACTTCTGCCCCTTTTACTTTTGCTACTTCTTTTTTAAATACTTCTACTTCTTCTACTTCTACTTCTACTTCTACTTTTCTATCATACCACTACTACTTCTACTTCTTATATTTCATCTTCATCTTCCTCTTCTACTTTTACTGCTACTACATTTACTGTTTCTGCTTCTTATACTCCTGTTTATACTTCTTTTACCATTACTCCTATTTATACCTTTACCACTACTACTTTTACTTCTTTTCCAGGCAGACAAATAGCATGAGTACTGTTCAGCTCATAGGATACATACAACATACAATGCATCAGGGATTTAGTTGTAGTATTATTGCAGATGTAGATCTTTCGAAGTTGATGTATCTGAGGAATTTCTTACTCAAACCTGGCTACATTGATAAGGAAATAAAGTGGAAATAATGCCTCTTCTTAAAAATTCATACATAAATTCTACCTTGCAAGAACCTTTCACGTTTGGCTGTTTTTGTAGAGTCTGTAATCGTAGGCCATTACATCACTAAGGCACTCCATCTGATAGATGGCTGTGTGTTAGCACTGTTTGTCCCCACCACTCTGCGCAGGGTCCGGGGTAAGATATGGGATATAACTCCCTGACAGCATGATTGACGAGTTTGGCTCGTTAATGTGCATTACATCCGCAGATTGTATACGCTTGTTCTTCTACCCAGAAAAACACCATTAATAAGCATTTTAATGAACATGTTCGCAAATCGAAATCCTGTTTGATGTAATCACAGTACTTCGTAATACTGCCTGGAGAGGCGATAATTATATCATAAAGAAATACATTTTCTGACAATTCAATGGGTAAGGTTTTCAAGTTATGAAACCAGACAAATTGTAATGATTATGAAATTGAAAAAAAAATTGAAATTGATTTCAAATTCAAATTTGGCTGACGTAATCTTTAAAGGTTCTTTACAATAAAACTTAGCGTTATATGTACACTTTTTATCATTTTAGGAATCTTTTCATTCCACCTGCATATTGATTGTTAGTCTAAGCTGTATATCAGCAGGAACCTGTTTTGCTTCCTAAAAAGGGCAATGAGGCATTTCATTATTTCTCAGAACACTGTCGTCTGGGTAGACCAATTAAGGAAGTGATGTGTATAATAACAACAAGCTAGTTCCTTCATTACTTTTGTACGTAACACAAGGACATGAAGATTTTCTTGCAAATACGCAATTGTTTGTTCAGTACTGCCTTTGACGTCATACCTGTGAATTTAGATATTGGACAAAATATTTTCAGTCCATTTCAGTCCTAATATTAATATGAGAGAAAGAACTCTGTTTATGTTTCAAAATCCTAGAGAATCAACAACAAAGTCATGATTTCTGGAGATGATTAACACTGGGTTTCCATTAGTCTGATTCCTGGCCTGATGTTATCTGTAAATAGCATCAGGTTTGCCTCATATTTGTAAGCCCACCTTTCTATTAATGATTAGCCCATCTGCAGTCTGTATGTCATCAAAGAAACAGTGCTGAAGCTTGCTAATATTCCTAAATGGGAACATGTTTGTTTTCAATTTAAAATGCCTCCTTGTTACTTAACCCAAAATGTATATGATGTGTCTTTATTTCTTATGTATTGGACCCAATCCTCTTTCAAGTTCCATATCAAATCTTTCTCCTGGTATGAATTTATTACACTTGTGATTTTTTCACTTTATTTACAAAACTAGACTTCTTGAACAAATGAAAGATGAAAATTACCAGTATGAAATCCCTCCAGAAACATATGGTACACTTTCAAATAAGATGACTTCTTTGATAGAAAGTTGCATTAATAAGGGGGGGAAATTGTTTACATTTCATAATATTACACATCAGAAAGAATCCAAGAAAGATTGTTAATTTTATCCATGTTCAATGTGTACCTTTGTGGAGTAATTGGAAAATGTACATGCAGAAAATTGTTGATGTACAATGTAGCTCATGAGTATGAGGTCACTACATGGTACGATCATAAACTTTAAAAAAAGGAAGAAATTTTCTTGTTATGTCAACCCATCGAGCACGATTTGATTTCAGTATAACACACATTTTCCCTAGACCTTAACCGAGTTGTCTCGGGTTAAGTATTCATTGTGTTAACATGTCTATTAGACAAGACAAGTTCAAGTTTAATTTTCAGAGTAGTATAAAGCATAAAATAACTTTTTTAATAGTAATTCTTAGACTAATATACATCATTTTTCTCTTTTTTGACATCAATGCAAAACAAAAAAGAATAAATGTCTACTTGACACATATATTAAGAAAAGAAAATTAACATTGGAAAAGAGAAATCCAGAAGAAAGCAATGTTTGTAATAATGTGATTCCTCAAGAAGGGAAAGATAAAGCAAAGAAAATGGGAAAAAAGACATTAAAAATGAAACAGAGCTAAGTTAAAACAGAAATATGTATTATATTTGCAAGTTCAATCGCAAAGCGAGGACTCCGCCATTAAGAAATTAAATGTAGTAGTGAGTAATGCCACAAAAATTTGATGTATTCCAAATAGGTGGCACCAGTAACCTCAATGAGTGAGGTCTGGAATGCCACAGGATGAAAATTGATGATGTTAATATCTTGCGTATAAATATTTTTTGGCTTTGGGTTTCATTCCTACATATTTACATGTACATGTAAGTAATCTATCTTCCTGTATCACACGTAAATGTTAAAGGCATTGGCTAACTTTGTGAGCAGCTGATTTAAAAAATTCTCAAACTAAGATGAAACATGTGTATGAGTACTTGTATTTATACTCAAAAACCCTGAAACCAACCATAATTTGGAAGGAAAAGCTGTAAGTTAGACGCAAACCGCGATTTTATTAGCTTTCGTCTCGAGAGACACTGAACTAAGAGGACCGTTAGCGCGAATTAAAAAATACCGTTACTTGCCTCCCGCCGCGTGATACGTCAATACACACACAGTGCGGTCCGTTGAGTCATGTGCGCATGCGCACTCCTTACGTTGGGTCTATGCAACCGACCCTCGTATATATTTCAAACATTGGTTCACATTTCTAATATTTGAAAATACTTCCCGTGGATATTATGCTCTGAAACTTTCACACTGGTATTTTTACACTATAACCCTAATGTTTATCCCATTTTAAAGTAACAAAATGAGATTTTTTTAAGATCATAACAATGTTAGCCAATGCCTTTAATATTGCAAAACTAAATTCTTATCTCAATTTGGGGAGTATCAGAATCGATAATTAGTATTTTTAAATGACAACTGAGAAGGTTTCATTCTTTTTAGTTATTTTTGAAGGAATTTTTAAAAGGGATTTTTAAAAGTGATTTTAAATGATTCCTTTAACAACTTCTAAACATAGCAACTTATAAACCTTCATTGAGTTGTCAGCTCGAGCTGTGTCTTGTACTTAATGTCCTTGGATAATACTTCCCTTATAAGTGAAAAGTAAATGGGACAACCCCCCCCTTGATATATTTCCATGATGTATATCTTTTGAGTATAAAAACAACAGTTAATTAGAATGTCATAGAATATCTGAAGTATGAAAACATGATTTTGAAGCTTGTTTCAGTATTTGTCCAAACTCTTAATTTAGTTAACTCCATGTGGCTTTCATGGGATTAACTAGATTTCTCCCAGTATCACCAAGGTACAATCCAGCTAAACAAGGATTGCTGTCCCACAGGAAGTCAAAATATCATAAACATATTAACACAGATGAAGTGTCTGATGATGAAAATGGTGCTGAAATTGAAAGTCGCAAATTGGAGTATCTTATTTCATTTGGCTCATCAAGATTGCAATGTGAAGTAGCGAATCTGGCAAAGTGACATTTTGATTGCAAATTAGGTTGAAAGTAGGGATGGAATTTCAGTATTTCATGAGCTTAAAAGCATCCTGCAAATTATCCTGATAAAGACATTTTCAGACAGAGTTGTCCTAATGTATGCAGAGGTATGCCTGTATTTGGCTGTAGACTTGGGTAGTAATATAAACTTGTAGTCATGAATGTTATGATGAAATGCCAACTGATGTGAATGTTTGCTCTTTTCCTCTCGTTTGTACGTGTTGCTACTGATGCAGCTACTTCTTTATGTACAATCAAATCTACAAATGTGTTGGAATATTTTTGTGAATATGAGTTCATGATTATGATATGGATTTTTTGTTTATAGTCCCTATGTCATCACATTTATGTAAACTTTGCTCCCTGACATTTATTTTTCAAGTCATAAACCCCTTTTAAGGGCTTATTGAGACATGATGTGTTAAATATATAAAAAAAAAATGAATAAATAAAAATGGTGTTTTTTATTGTGTACTATATGAATGACATGTGAGGAAGATTGCTTTAACAGAGGACCTACATGTATTCATTTATTGTTTTTTGGTTGGTTTATAAAATAAAATTTAAAAAAATCCATGAAACAAGCAGCTCCTAGGCTGAAAATGTTCAGTTTACAAACAGTGAGTATAAAAATCACAATGGTATATCATTAAAATAATCACAAAAATAACAACACCAACAACAACTACAACACCAACAGCAACACACACACACACACACCAAAAAAAAAAAAAATCCATATAGGATACAAAAATATGAAGCACAGTAAGCTTAGTAAAAGAACCTCCCATGTTTTTTTTTCTTTTAAGTGATTATCAACCACACAGGTTATCAAGCCTGTAGTGGCAATGTGAAAGAGAATTTTTTTATGTCTGAAAATATCAAACAGTATAGCTAGGCGACTTGAATCATAGGTTTGTGTTTTTTTTATTGTGAGAGACCCCTTGAATTACTAAAAATATTTTTCAGATAGCGTAAAAGCAATCACAGAAATCCTGACTGTGAGAATAGCAAACCAACTATCTGTAACCCATATCTTTCTTCATTCTCTTTTAACAAATCTCCCCCATCTTGTAGGATGTGCGCAGTGCAATGATGACATCACACAAGGACAGGCCTTGGTTGCTCTGGATAAACACTGGCACGTCTGGTGTTTCAAGTGTTTCAAATGCAAAAAGGTCTTAACCGGAGAGTACATGGGAAGGTGAGTGCACTTTTTATCTTTCTCATCTCTCTTTTTCACATCCCTCTGGCTCTCTCTCTCTCTCTCTCCTCCTTCCTCATCTCTCTATAAATTCTCTCTCTTTCCCTCTCCTCTTTTTCCATCTCCACTCTCGTTTCTCTCCTCTTTCTCATTTCTCTCCATTACTTCTTTCTTTCTCTCTTTTGTCTCTTGTATATCTACCCCCTCTCTCTCTCTCTGTCTCTCCTTTCTTTGATTATGTTTTTTCTCCCCCTGTCTATGTATCTCTCTCTTCTCTCTGTCCTTGTCTTACTCTTCTGTTTTCTTTTTCTTTCTCCCCTTGATTGTCTCTTACTTGTTCACCTTTTGCTCCCATCCTGTCTCATTCTCTCTCTCTCTCTCTCTCTCTCTCTCTCTCTCTCCCCCTTTCTATCTCTCCTTCTCCCTCTCTATCTCTCCTTCCCCTCTCCACCTACCTTCTCTTTAATACTCCTTGCTCTCTCACTTTTCCTTCTTTTCCTATCTCTCTCTGTCTCTCTGTCTCTCTCTGTCTCTGTGTTGTTCTCTTTCTGTTCAGGATAGATACACTTTTTTATAGGTGTGCATGCCAGTACCGGAGGTAAAGGAAATGAAGCAATGAAATGCACCTTAACTCGAATGGATTAGATACCAAGATTCTGTGAAACGCAATTTTAGGTTGTACTTGAAAGTAATTGAAAGTCTTTTTACAACTCTGTAACTGCTTAAAATGAATACATGTATTATGTTTTTGTCAGCACAACTATGGCTGCTTTCTGTTTTGCTTTTTTTTTGGGGGGGGGGGGAGGGGGGGGGGTTCTTGTTCTGAACTGCTATAATGTATGAGAAAGTTAACAGAAATGAACATTAGTTAATAATACATTAAATTCTTTGTATAAAGGAAGAAAAAAATGTTATTATACTTATAGTTTACTAAATTGAAACTGTAAGAAAGCATTGGAGCTAATAGGTAATGAGATGTATTTTTCTGTTCTTGTATTGTGCTATAGAGATGGACAACCATATTGTGAACGAGATTTCCACCAGTTGTTTGGAGTCCGGTGTTCCAGGTGTGAAAATTTCATCACAGGAAAAGTATTGGAGGTAAGCTCTCAAATTGAATTGGGGGAAGGGATAGAAGGAAGGGAGGCATGCAGATGCAAAAAGAAAGATTAGAAGAAGGAAAAGATTTTAAGAAAGAAAGAAAGTACAGATGTTGTCCTTCAAACAATTTACTCTTGAATGAGGGGAAACAAAGCGTGCAAACAGGATAACAAAGCTCTGATTTTCTGCCAAAAATAACAGTAATCTAGCCTTGATTAGCAGCCAGCTTACCAGGCTGTAATGACCACTGATTTGGAAGAATAGCATCCTGTTTTAACAAACTCTTTCTGTAGGAAGAAAAATAAAGAAGGAGGATTCTCCAGTTTGACATATTTCTTCATGCTTTGTCTTTTCCCCTGAAAACTTAACCCTTGCATTTTTCTTTTCTTCTTGGTTTCTTTATTCTTTTAACAGGCTGGAGACCACAAATACCACCCAACATGTGCAAAGTGTGGGAGATGTGGGAACCATTTTAACGAGGGAGAGGATATGTTTGTACAAGGTATGCTGACATGTCAACAAGGCTTGATGGACCAAGCGTTGCAGTATTCAAGCCTTTATTGTGATCATTTTTCACATTCAATACTACTCTCTCAGTGTTTGCATTACAACTTTCCAATTACCATGGATTTCAGGAAAAAGTTCATATCAGTATGTAACTTTGGGTCTGTATTTGTGCTGATTATGGTTGCATTTATTTTGAAGGAAAAAATGACTAGCCAAACTACATGTAATTAATTTGCCTTTCAAATGGCTATGCTGTTTGTGTCATACGTAAAAGTAAGGATCTTTGTTTGTTAATCATAAGTATTTGAACTTCTTATTGTATAGAGGTTGCAGGATGATTGATGAATAAAGAAATAAATGAATCTTTTTTAAAGTGACATAAATGTTGGAAGTATAATTAATTTCCGCTTGAAATTTTTGCCTTACAGGCACAGAAATTTGGCATCCTGATTGTTCAAAAGGAAGGGTAAGTTGAATTGATTCCAGATGATTTCTTTCCTATTGATATTAAAACATTCACTGGAGTATTACAAGATGATTGGAAAGTGAAAAGCTTGAATCAAAACCAATCAGTAGTTCTGCCTCATAAATTGACAAGGTATGTTTTGATTGTGGTATATTTTTATTTTCAGAAATTATTACTTCATTTTTACAAATTATGGTATGAAAAATCTAAGTAATGTAACATACAATCTTGAAATATTTTCTTTTGATGTAGATATTTTAGTGAACTTTTAAAGATCAGCAGTGAATTGTTCCATCTCATTTGTGCTATGTTTTTTAATATTTGTGATGAAATATTAATGGAAATATATCTCTCTTTCTTACAGTCATTAGGTATCTTCCCATCAAGAATTAAGGAGAATGCCATCTTATTTGATTACAATAGAGGAAAATCACAGGTAAAATTAGATACACATTGTACATGTATCAAATATGCTATCATGCAAAGTTGCAGTAGTGGCATTAATACTTTGATAAATAAAGGTATGGGAAAGAAAGTTTACTTGCAGGTGGTTAAGTAAATTATTTAGAAGCTTTACATGTATGTTTGTTAGCAGGGGTTAAAAAGAAAAGGGTGTTGTGTGGAAAGTCTGCTTAAGACATTTTATTTCTCACAAGTTATTTTATTTTTTTAATGCAAGCACTCAGTTTAAAATTGCTCTTCATGATATAAGCGCATTTATCATGAACAATATAAGCAGTCAGTAATGTATTTTTGTTCTGTTATTTTCTCCTGTCATTTCTTCTCTTGATTTCTTTTCTCCTTCTTATACACAATTCTTCTCATTCCTTCTACTCTCTCCACCTTCCCCTCTCCAGTCCACCCCAGCCTCCCCCGTCCTAGCGAGAGGCCACTTCCACAGCCCTTCTTTCCTCTCCTCCCCCTCCCGCCGATCCTCCAACAGCCTTAGCCCTCAGAGCCCGGAGTTCAGCTACAGCTACCTGTCCCCCTTCTCCGTGTCCAACACCATCTACCCTAGGCCGGTCTCGTCTAGCCCCGAGGCACCAGTCAGCCCACATTTCCACAGACCAGGTAAGACATCCAGACCCTATCACAATTAGAATCCATTAGTTTTTAACCATTTTTTTCTTTCTCACAAGATAGAATCCATTAGTTTGGACTATTTAACTGTAGCCCAGAGACACTTTTCAGCCTATGTTATCACAGACCAGGTAAGGAATAGAACCATCAGAGATATAATCCACAATTGTTAACAGTATCATTTTTTTTTGTTTTTTTGGAAACACCCAGTAGTACTCTGTAGGTGCCCTTGTGAGGTTTCTGACAGGTGTAGCTGATCTGCAAGATTTGAAGAAAAAATTTTTGCTTGGCATATACAGAGTTAGTCTTGTGTCCTTCTCTGTGTATTCTTACGTGAACTAAGCTAATTTACTCTCTGCTATCTCAGTTTTGGCTGTATAATTATTCCACAAGAGATTGCAAGTAAAGTATGTTTATTTATTTTGGAGTAATTACCAACTGGGCAATGATGTACTTTGTCTATGGCTGATGTGCAGTAATTATTCAAGAGGGGATCAATACAAAGCAAGACTGTTTGCATTGATCAGTGCATGAATATTTCATTCATACAAACCGAGACATACATAGATAGATACGAGAATGAGAACTATATCACAGTATGATAAGCAATAATGCACACCTTGCTACTATTACTAGCATGATGCACAGGTATAGAGATTATCCTCTTGAACACTATTGAGATGCAATGATTTGGTTTTCTGCCTTCAAAGCTTTTGTCTTTTACCAAAGTTCTTGCAAGCCATGGGTATTTGATGAAATTTACAGAAATAAAAGGAACTCTTAATTGGGATTTAAAACTTTCTTTTTTTTTGTGGGGGGGGGGGGGGGTAGGGATATTGATGAGGGAATATTGGATCGTTTTTGAGATTATGGCAAGCTGTGAGTAGACACAATCAAATGTACACACAGATTAAAAGCATAGACCTAAGAATGATTTGAGTGTTGAATTATCTTGTCATTAACTGCTAGGGAATATACCAATGTTCATCTTTACTTATTGAAATAAGAGATATTGAATAAATATCATATTTATTTCCCGCTTATGAGGACTGCTATGTAGGAGAGTCATGAAGTTGTTTCAGAATGTTTTCATGAACTACATTTTTTATTTCAATTTCTTTTGAAAAACAATTGTGATATTCTCCTTCGGGTATCACATATGTGTATACCCTTGAGGGGAATCTGAATGATTTCTTTCTCGCTTTTATTAAGATATAATTCTTTTTCGAACTTTGATGTGGTTTTATTTAATGGCAATGTTTGTAGTAATATTGGTGGGATCCTTGTTAATTACGTTTCCCTTTTTTGCTATCATTTTTCCCTCTTCTTTTTTTTTTTACTTTTTTTTTCTTCTGGCACCTGCTCTGTCGTGTTGGCATCTCCACAGAATATGTAAACAATGGTAATACAAGATACTCTTGTTTACTTATTGCTATGCTTGTTTATTCAGTTGTCATGATATGCATTGTGTTTTGCTGGATGCACGCATGCCAGGTTGCATGAAGCCCCCGTATGTTTGCTAATTTCAACCCCCTTTCCTTCCCTCCCCCCCCCAAAAAAAAAATTCTGCAAAAGAATAATTTAGTCAAGCCATTAAGTGATTATTGTATATAGGTAGAGGAATTAGATGCAGAATAATTTGCTTGTGATTATACATAAGTGTTTGGACATTTTGATTGTTTATGTTTCTTCAGAATTCTAGGTATAAATTGTATTGTTTCATTTCTCAATGTTATAGGGCTGTAGTGCAAAAAAGAAAATGTCTTTTGCTGTTCAGGTTTCTGTCATGAAATAAAAGGGAAAAGTTGTTTTAGTTGGCCCTTTTTGGTGTGGTGAAAAGCTTTACTGATAAAAGCATTCCAAGAAAGTTTATACCTATAACCCCTCCCCTTCCCTTTGCTTTTGATAAAATTTCTAATGAAACCCTTATATATCTACTCTAGAATATCTTGACAACTATTAAACTGTAAACACTGTCGTTCCGTACACCCTTATTTTTTTGTAGCTCAAGTAGAAGCTTGTCTTTCATTCAGAAAATAGCACTGAACACAGACATACTTAAGCTTTTTGACATATACTCTTCAGAGTAAAATCATTGATTTCATTGATTAGCTTTTAGTTTTATCACAGTGTGTAGTTATATCATTATGGGTTTCGGTGCACAATCCAATTTTTGTTAGCATTGTAAAGAAATACTCGTCGTATTAATAAATTCAGTATTTTTCACAGTATAAAAGTGAACAGTATATTAGACAAATTTATTTCAAGAACAGCTTGAAAGGAGAAAAAAAAGTTCTGTAAGCATCTTTGATTTAAGTTTTCAGTGCATGCAAAGTTGTGACGCTTAGTATTGTGAATTAATTTTTTAATGTTGTGATATTTACTAACATATTTGTAGGTCATGAATGCAAATACAAATGTGCATGTTACTGGTATTAACTTAAATGATTATAGCTGACTCTTGGATGTTGTTCTATGCTGTTACCAGATTATTAGTAATTTATGCCAAAAACATACTTTTCAGATTTTTCCATTCATTAAATAAAAATGTAAGCAAAGATATACGGGATTGCTTTTGAGCAAATTTTACTGGACCATTCAGTGTAGTCCACAAAGACTGATTGTTTTTAATGCAACCTTGAAGTATTACATCAGTGAATGGTTACACCTAGAGATTTTTCCAAAACCAATTTTTATTTTCCCTTTAAAAAGAAAAATATTACTGACTGAACAACACATTTGTTTGCAGCATGTAATAAGACTTTATGGCATGGTTACCTGCAGGTGTTTCAAGCATCTTGAATTGCACAATTTGCATTTAGCTTTAAATTCTGTTGACCACCCTTTGCTCAGCTGTTGACTGTTTAGTTGTCACTATATACTGCCCTCTACAGGTGAAGAGTTTTCGTACATGTTGCCTCCTCGATATGATCTCCCCCCGCTACGGCCTGGTAAGGACTTGAGAACGACTCTTTTCAGCCTTGTGTTCCTTGTGCATTCTCGATTAAAATTCAGCATTTTGTTGCAAGTGCTTGTGTGTTATTCACAAGAAATTCAAAAAGAGAGAAAAGGAGTGCACTAATCACAGAGTCCATACTGTTATGTTTTGTATTTTTCACTAACATAGGTACACTAGAAGAGATGTGGAGCTAATTCTGCCCAGTAGAGACTTGATCAATGTTATTATTATGCCTTCTACTCATACTTTGATAACTTATTTACTTGAATATGCAAATGAATGTGTATTACTGATATTGGGAAATGCCTTATGAAAGTAAATCATTTCATTTTTATGTAGGGATTGGAGAGATTGGGAGAGTCATGTAAAAAAAAAAAGAGCAGAAAATACTTGACAAGTAGCCTGTTTTGTAATTTGCTTCTTGAAGTCACCAAAATGGATTAGAAATAAAAATCAACAAGCAGAATGGTCTACATATGAATGTCTGTGAGATGATTGCAGTCATTTTTGGCACCAGTGCCTCCTTGCCTTCACATCAATTTCAAGAGCACAAATGTCAGTCCTGTGGTTCGCCAGTCTGTCCGCAGTATCTAACTGTTTGGCACAATTGATATTCAGAGGCCAAGAGTGTTTTTGTGGGGGGGGGGGGGGGAGGGGGACTGAGGGGTTTAAAAGATAGACAAGTGTACTCCAAGCTTCTGAGCTATGATAGAAAAAGAGATACTCTACTGGGTTTTTTGGTCGAGGGTTGTCCACTTTTCCTTTGAATTACATAAAATAAGGTCTCACTGTCATAAGAACTTTAATACACGAAGATTATTTGAAATTTAAAAGATGCATGTTTCTTAAGTCTGCATTGAACAGTTCGTATGTACTAACCCAAATTTTAGCTATATAACACAGGATCGATGGAAGTTTTAATGATGAATGATTATGTATGTGATATTTGAAGACTCTAGAACAAACTCAAAATGAAAAGAAAAAAAGACGGGTAATTCTGATTTGTATTTATTCGACTTGGACAAGTGAGCAGTACCTACTACACTTCTTACACGTGTATGCAGCAATTTTAAAGTGTGCCAATCACCTGAAAAAAATAATTTGTGTACAGCTACTAAATATATGTACCCCTCCCCAAGAAACAAACAAAAAATAACAAATACAAAAAACAAAACAAAACAAAACTTCACCGGTCAGTCTGTGGGGTAACAGTTAAGGAGTTTGAATAAACTAAAGGATAACATAAAATCTCAATGTGTGGAATTGAATAGCTGTTCGATTCCCTATCCCCTGTGCGTGTATGTCGACTAATCTCCTCACCAGTTACTTGTTGACTCAGATTATATTTGAACTTGCTATATCCTAGAAAAAGTTTTTGAAGTTCATATTTTGAATACAGTATAGTGTCATGGAACCTCTGACATACAGAGCAATATATCTTTTGGTAATTGGTACACTTAAAAAAATGAATAGCACAATGTGAAGTATTGCTGAAGGACAGAGTATAAATCGTCATGCAGCTGGCAGAAGGGCGTAAGAAAATGCACGCTTGCGATTTTCTATTCCTGTGCGGCTGGCAGAAGGGCGGTAGCTTGAGCGTGTGCTACGCGAAATGTACAGTGTGTGCCCGGGTTTAACGCCCTTCGCACAGAAGTTTAAAATGATTATGCCCTTCTGCCAGCCGCATGACGAAATATATTTTGCATGTAATACCCCATGTATTTATTTTTTTGGTAATCTTTTTTGTGTGTGTGTGCTTTGTCTTGCAAAAGATGAAGTATGCTATGCATGTTAAGAGATTTATTTCATGGTACTAATTTTGATTTATGATATACATGTTTACTTGCATGCCTTTATTTTAGTTTCACAGCCTAACCCTTTTCACTTAATACAGATGTTGCACACCTGTGGAGCTGGAGCAAATAAAATTTTGATTTCCATTTTCAAAGAAGACATTGAATCATGATTATTTCAGTTACTGCAAATCACACTTTTATGAAATTTCATATTCTTATTTTTTATATTTGATATTTGTGATTTTTTTGTTATCTCATGTGTTTGACAAAATGTGCTACGAATGATATATTTATAGCCCTAATTCATTATTGTTATGTCTCATTATATATACCTGTACTAATGAGTGAGGAACAGCGAATTAAATGTTACCGGTATTTTGATATAAATTTTAGGACATAGTTTTAATATTCTAAAATTCCTGTGATGAAGGTTATTTCTATAACTGTCATATATTCAGTACAAAATATGTGAGATCACCATTGCACTTGCTGCACATTGTGTTTGCAGCAATGAAAACATTTGTGTATTTTCAACAAGAATAACATTTGTTGAATGCCAGAAAGTAGTCTTACTAATATGCATGTCATTTCTGTTTCAGAGCTTGCATATTCACCAAAACTAAGGATATTTTCCCAGTGATGTTTTCCATGTAAATGTGTTTTTAACAAGAAATTAATACAGCTTACATAATAATGTACACAGTATTTTCATCAATAAATGCATCATAACTAATTATTGTGTATTCAGGATATCTGGAAATATTCTTGTTAGATCATTCTCACATTAGGCTTGAAAGAAACTTATTCTGCAAATCTTCTTATTCTTTATCACTTTTTCTCTTTAAGAAAGTGAGTACACATACTAGTATTATAAATAATGCATCGTGAAAAGTTAATTGTACATTTTTTTCAAAAGCTGATTTGAATTAGGTTATTTGATAAATCTATTTCATAAAGGCTTATAATATAATCTGTAAGTATACAGATAACTTTTTTTTAGTAATTGTAGCATAACTTGTATTAAATGATAATCTTCCCTCCCATCTCTAACCAACCAATCAGGTGGCTACAGAAGAAAACCACGCCCACACAGTGCGTTTGATGCCCTCAGACCAAAGATCAAACCAGTAAAGGACGAGGTCTTGTCGGCTGAAATGGTCAGACAATCAAAGTTTCCCTCTGCCAAGAAACCCACCCCAGGCCAACCAGCCAAGGTTAGTTGTAGTCATAGTTTTCTTATTGTTGTGTGTATCATTTAATAATTTGGTTGGAAAGTCACATTGTTTGGCTGCAAAGAAGCCCTATTCAAGCCAAAAGGCTGTGTCAGTTGGATCATTAAGGCCAGTTTCCACGGGCATGCAAACAATTCGCAAAGGATGGGAATGTTGAAAAAACGTCCAACATTCCTATTTTAGGCTCAAAATGTTTGGCAAACTTACACAAAGGTTTGGAAGCATTTGAAAGTTACGAACATTTCCAGCATCCCGAAAACAATTCATGACGCTTCCGAAACCCACATATGTTTAGCGAACTTTTGGAGCATATAATATGATTGTTGGACTTTGCCATTTTCATTTTACATTGGACAAGATTTTAACATTTGCATCCTTTGCATATTAATCAGGTGCTCCATGAAAACCAGCCATTAGTGCTTTTTTTAATAATTTCTTGATCATTTTGTTGATTTTTTTTCTCAGACTATTAGGAAAAAAAGAAACATTACAAATGGAGGAACATTACTGCTGTCAGAAACTTTCTGTATCTGTTCCATACCACCATTTGTTATCTGATTAAAGATGTATTTCGGTGAGAGAGAAGAAACGATGAAATTTTAGCCCTTTATGAAGAATGATTTATTGAATTTTGAAAATAATACAATCCAGTAAAGTACTACTGAAATAAGCAGAGCAAGACTTATCAGATACCAACTATAGCACTGATATCTTCTTTTCTCCCCCCCCCCCCTCTTCCTCACCTAAGTTGATACCTCAGTTGGCACATTACCCAGGTATTACAGAAAGTTTGTTTTGTTCTTGTTTGACCCATCGAACTTGAAGCCAGAGATATCTTGGGCTTGGGTCTTTGGAAAATGGGTGTTATACCAAAATCAAATCATATTCAATGGGTTAATTTACTTTTACAGATTGAGAGTGAAATCTGGCCAGGACCACCAGCCTTCGCTAAATACCAGTTCAACTCCAGAAGCAAGTCCATGGGTGATCTACATAACAGTGATGAGGAGGAGGATAAACAAATCGATGCTGAGGTGAGAAAAATAATGGTCACTGGAGGTATGATAAGGGTTAATAGAAAAGGAGGAGGGAGAGGAAGAAAGAGTAAAGGAAGAAAGAGAGGATTCTTGCTGTGGAGAAGAGGAGGGTAATTATATTGTGTATAATATTACAAAAGAGGGAGAGCATTTCAATGAAATAGAAAGAAAAGAGAGAGAGAAAAAAGTGTGAACTTTGAATGCAAAGAAACAGAGGAATCCAGAGAAGAGGAAAGTGGAGTTAAAAAAGGAGAAAGAATTGTGAAGAAAAAGAAACTATGTACCAGAAGGAAAACCAAAAACCCTTCTTCTTTATAAAAGCATAGATAAAATTGCAATCAGAGATATAACCTTTTTATTACAGAGTATGATGTAGTGATGTATGGATACTGTAGATAGGCTGTCAAATCCATGGTGTTATTAGTGCATCCAAAAATTTGATAATTCTGTCCTTGATCAGTATTGGGATATTCCTTACAAGAACCCGCTCTCTACATTTTATCCAAGATTGCTGTATTTACAAAAATGGCATGGATATTGTATATTTATGCCATTTTCTAAATTTCTTGTCACCCTTCATGGTGCAGTTGTCCAAGGTGGATTCAGCACTAGGTAAGGAGATCTTAAAAACCGAACTAAAGCAGAGGAAGATCAGTAATCTAGACCCCAGGAGTGCCTCAAGAACTCCGGCAGCTAACAAAGAACTCCCCATCAGTCCAAGGCATGACACATCCATGGATGCAGGTGAGAAGAAAAGAAAACATCAGCCCTTATTTAAGCATTTTGATTTATTTCTGTCAGTAATGATAACCATGATAATTATGGTATGATTTTTAGTAAGTTTTAGTAAGTTTTTATATCTTTCTTATATCTTGCTTAAGACCATGTTTTGTGCCTAAGCACTTTTTAGATTATTACCCTGTTTTTTGCAGCAGATATCAAGCTGCTATGCATGACTAAGAAGGAATCCTACCAGGTACTCATATCTGAACCTAAGTGGAGAGAGTAAAGTATAGATAAAGTGCTTTAACCATGTGGATACTAAGTCCAAGGTAACTAGAGCTGAAGCTCGACGTATTATACGAAAACAAGATTATATCCAAAGTAATTATGCACCTTGGGGTGTTTCATAAAGCTGTTCATAAAGTTACCAATGACTTTACAAACGACTTGAATATGACAAGCCAAATGGAATTCTCAATCAGTATAAATCACAACAGCTAAAGGAGAAATATGCAAACAAAGATTAACATCACTTTTGTGTACAAAAATTTTTATTGCAAAGATTTTTTTGCCATAATTTAATTGAGACTATGAGAAATGCAGTCACACTCTTTATGTCAGGAAAAACTTCTGGCATCCCTTTTGGCACTTCATATTCAAGTTGTTCATAAAGTCATGCGTAACTTTATGAAGTCATGCGTAACTTTATGAACAGCTTTATGAAACACTGCCAGGTTGCTATTGACTGACACCCAGTCAAGTGAATGATTACTTTGGTTCCCCATGAAAGTTTCTCATTTTGGACTACAAAATGAGAAATTTATCAGTATGGGATATTGGATATGGGATGAATTCCTCCTTGCAAAGAGTTTAGGTACCTACTAAACTATCATGCAGTAACATTCATCTTTTAGTTCCATGCATGAAAACAAATGATAACCATTGTTACCATACCATACATCTTCATATTTATTGAAATCTGTTAATACATTTTGCTAGACAAGCCACATGTACAAACTTGCAGCATGATAGATAAAAGTCATGTTAAAAATGGGTCATTCGGAATGCACAAAACAAATATAACCTATCTAATGATTAGTAATTTTGCTCCTGGAACTGAATTAATTGATGCAACCAAATGACATGCCTTGTTCTTGTTTAAAGTATTCTTAAAAATCAGATTTTGTGTGCTAAGACAGCATTTTTAATATGGAAGCTCACAGGAAGTAACAATCCCAATGGGTTTAAGACAAGAAAAGCCATCTCATGTTTATCATTTTTTTTTTTTTATGTATCTGTGGTAACATAGAATATCACTCATGCTACTTAATCTGTTGAATGATAAGCCTGAGATGAGTCAGGCTTGGGTTTGTGGAAAATGGGTGTTATATCGAATTCAAATCATGCTCAATGGATTCAAGGAAATTTGATATGTTTAGATCTGCAGTAGATAGTAGCTCTGAGAATAATTACTGAGATAATTTGATATTCTTTTTTTCTTGTATCTGCTGTCTGTAAATTCAAATGGATATATTGTGTGATGAGAAGTTAAATTGATGGGGAAGGGAGAGTTTTATATAAGTAAAGAAACAGTCCCAAATATATTTTGTAGGACAATGCAACCTTGCACAGCTGATTAAAAGTGTATAAAGCCCTTTAATGTACTTAAATTACATGTACCGATAACATGCACATATATTTCATATATACATATAAATAAATGGCTGATGTTGTTACAGAATTTTTTTTTATAAGTATTTAAATTCAAATACATTTCATAACTTATAGGAAATTAATCTTAGATGATCTGTGTATATCAAAGAAATATCCTACTGTTTTATGTATTTGTTTTTATTTGCAATGTACAGAATTATATAGAAAGCTTTTGGTTCACAGTAGATGATATGTTTAGAGTTATTGGTTGTGTAAGAAGGATATAAGACATTTGCTTCATTAGCCAGAAGGACATTCATTCATCAGTGATGCCAGCTGTTCCATTTTTGCAGTATTTTGTAGTGGTGATGGTGGAAGGGGGTGGGTACTGCAGGTTTCATTCAAAATAATGTTTCCCCAAACTTTAGTTACTGTACATTTCTATGGCTGTATAATAGAATATACTCTTTTTACCACTCATAATACTTCATTTCACACTTGGAAATACTGCAAAATATGATAAAAGGTTGGCAACTCTGACTGATGTCATTAAACACAGAGTCAATATCCTTCTGGCACTTCATAGACTTTCTAGTTGTATTTACTTGATGTTTGGATGTGAATTATCCTTCCCCCTTCACAGTGGCTTTGAAACAACGTAGATGGAGAGGTAAGAGGGGCAGATGCCACTTATTGACTCTTCAACCCTTTGTATTCAAATGGTAGCACCTTGTATTCCATTGCTTATCATAGCACTGGCAGGTCATACCATGACACATTTAGGCAAACTTCCCTCTATCACATAGGAGCTTATCTGTGCTGGTGGAAATCTTCCTACATTCTCATCAGTCATGTCTGTGTAATAATAGACATGGTATATCCCTGTTGCTCTCCTTAATATCTACTGCTCCAGTGCTCAAATAAATCCATCTAGGTGTAAATGGTTTTATCAATATTTTTTTTTTTCTCTAGTTGAAAGACTCATTCCTGCCTAAATTCTGATAGACAGCACCCACAAACCTAAGGATTCAAGCTATTCATTCACTTGGGCAGCTATCTCCCTCCACCTTCCTATTCCCCTAAAACAACAGTGGGAGCACCTCAATTCTATGTTTATTATTGTGCACGCTCAGGTAATTCCATTATTAGTGTAGGGGAAAGTTTTATGTGCAAATTCTTTAATATGTAGTCTGGAATTGCTCTCTGTGAAAAATGCATTACTACATGTATGCAACTCAATCTAAAACCTACAATTAGCAGCTTTAAATTCACAATGAAACTTTGGGGTTGAAGGGTCAAAGGTCATAGGAAGGCAGCAAAAAAGATGGAATGAAAGAATGGTTCTGCAATTCACTTGCATGACTTATTTTTGTTTTTCTCTCTTACTACTCTTAATTCATGCATTGTGGTATGATCCAAGAAGGAAAAAAATATGTGATTGTAGAAACATTGCCAAAATTACAGTCATAATATGCATATATTGAGAGTTTTAAGGGACACAGACATGTGATCTGTACTGGGCCAAAGAATCTGGTAAATTTGGTATAGATCAGCGAAAGGAGATGTGAGCACCTTTTTTTCCCTTTCTTTTTATCTAGTCTGTTTGATTGAGATGGAATAATGAAAACAACTCTCAAAAATGGTTATAGGATTGTACCACAGTGTATTTAATGTTTTGTTTACTTTTTTTCTGATCCTCCTTTTCCCCCAAACAGATTCCTGTGAATGTTTGCATGATTTTTTTATTTCAGATAACAGTCTATATCTTAACTGATATGGAGAAGAGATTTCTGTAAAGATTCTTCATGCTGTCGATGTGGCAGAATGGTTGGAGGATTGGAGGGGAGGGAGAGAGAGGTAGAGAGGGTGGGGAGGGGAGGGAGAGGGGGAGGGGAGGGAGGGGGGAGAGGGATTGAAAGGGGGGAAGGGGAATTAGAGAGAGAGAGAGAAGGGAGGCCGGTGATATTTATCAACTAGTTACGCCCTAGTTGAACTCAATCTCACAGAGAGTGTGGTGGTTTGTTCTCACCAGTATATAACCATGTGAAAAAGCAACACAATTTCCAAAATTTGTGGTGTGAATGATGCAATCTAAATTAATCCTTTACACCACATATGAACTTATACGATATATAATAATCAAATCTTGACCAATAGGGTTTAAAGATTAGCAAGAGTTCATTGTGTTCTTGCCATAAAATGAAGGAGAGGATGGCATGCTGCAGAAAATCAATCAGATTTATAGAAATATCAAAGCCTTTTATGTGATATGACTTGTTTTTGTTTCAGATTTCACCTAAAATTGTGCAAAGCAATGAGTTTTTTTATTTCTTAAAATGATAAACTCTTTTTAATGAAATTTTGTCTTAAGGATACTTAAGATGATAATAAACTGGATAGCATTTTAACCTTTATCTTTCATATGTCACAGAAAAAGCAATTTAAGACACTGTTTAAACGATAATTATGCTCCATTCATTACTGGATATGACTGATAACATGCATGATCTAACATAACATTTTATTTTTTTTGCATCAGAATACTTTATACTAACCAAGTAACTGTCGGCTGCGTTTTACAGCAACCCTTTGAGCATGAACATACCACATGTTTTAAAATCAAGCAAAATTAGATTTAAGACTGTATATCAGATCTTGTAACGCAGCACCAGTTTAACAGAATTAAGAATAGTAATCTCTCCCCAACTACTCCGAGTGAAAAACATGACTAAATATCAACAGAATTTCACTCTTTTCCTCTTTCTGCTCTTTGTAACAGTATAGATTTAACATGAGTAATTCTGTTTTGTATATCACCAATATGTCTGTTAGATAAGTTAAATGTACATGTCCATAAAACCTTTTTCCTTGTAGTAGAGAAAGAAAAGTGGTCTTAATTACTTAAATTTGTAATATTTCTATCATGATTGTGTAATCTTTGAGTATATTTTTGTTTTTTGTATCAAAAGTGACTCTGAATTGTCTCAATTATATAGAAATCATGATATCTTAGTCATCATTAGTACTTTATTGAGAATTCTTATCTCAATTGATAAAAAATTGTGCTTGGCTTATTCATTTAGTAATCTATCTTAAATCGCAGAAATACATGTTCTCTACTTTACTTTGTTCTTTCTCTTTGCTTAGAATCATTTAGATATATATTTTAGATCTCATATTGGTAACATAGAAATCAAACGTCTGTTTCAAATTCTGCAGTAGGATTTTTCTAAATACTGTGTGACTATCTATATTTAGTAGATAGTAATTCTTGTAGAAAGTAGAGACTTTTTCTTAAAAATTAAAGTGCTTGTTTTTGTTAAAGAATTGTATTTATTATTTTGTATCTCCGTGTTCATAATGTTTTATTGATTTCCTTTTTATTAATGAAAAATTGGCATAGAGCATAGAATGATAATTTAAGGATTTTATTTAAAGACTGAGTAATTTTTTTTTCAAATGATTTAAGTAAGAGGTGGAATGAATTGTAAATGCAAAGAGACGGGATGATTTAGTATAGATTTTTCATTGATTATTTACAGTTATCCTGGATTACTTGACGTGTGCAGTTGAGTTGAAATTATCATTGCAGAAAATTTTTTGGAAATGCGATGATAAAACAATTTGCAGGGTATACTAACATGCACTGTTTAATGCATGTAGTTTTAGTTTCAAAATGAAATGCAATTTTAATTTAATTTTTTTTTTGATGTGCATGAAGAAGTTTGCTGGAAGTTGAAGACAGAATTGAAATGGTTAAGTTGAGGGGAAATGATAACTTTGAAGTCTAATGACAAGTTTATACTTGTCCTACCAAACATGTTCTTAGGTAAAGAAACAAACTTAATCTGGTACTTCTGTCATCAGAGCTCATATTGTATCCCATTCAAATACACTAGTTTTGGCGGGAAAAATTATGGACTAACAGTTGACAATGAACAGTTGATCTATGTAGACTTGCCCTAAAATTCTCCATTTAGTGGAGTAAACTATTAACTTGTTCAGGCTAAAAAAAAAAATAAAAGGAAATTGAGCAGTCAAGAGCCAACACAAGATGTGAAAAATAAAAGCTTGCATCTTGCGCTGTGTTGGAGGCTAATGGAAGAATGGCACAGAGTAGATTGTGCTTGAGTAATGGATATTTGTCATATTCTTTTGCTTAACTGTTTTTTAAAAATTCGATAGATAACATGATGACGCCGCCAAGGAGTTCAACCCTTCCACCAAACTTAAGATATGAAAGTCTGGTAAGATTATAACTATATTTTTATGATGATAGATGATGCTTTTTTTTAATGTTGTAGAGTATCACTTCACCTTTAGCATGTAAATATTTAAAAAAAAGGCTGAGAAGAAGAGACTTAATAATTACAAAAGAAAAATGATTTATTCATTGACAATTTTATGTATGTGTATTATGCTGTAAGTACTATGTTTTGTAATTATGTTCTCTGTTTTACACAGTCCTGTACAATGTTCCCACAGAAACATGTAAGCTGGACTTAATTTGTTTGTTTCCCTTTGTTTCGATATGAATAAAAGTGATATTGAAAAAAAAAAGTTTATTGTAAAAGTCAGTATAAGGAAAAATAAAAGTTGGAGACAAAGCCTTTTTAAGATGAAGATAATGTTATGATTGAATACCCCCCCCCTTTTTTTTTTTTATAGTTCTAGCTTTTAAGTACCAAAATGATAGAATTAAAGTGATGAGTTTGTGATATCCTGTGATATGTGGTTGGAATAGTTTGTGGGTTCTTTCTTGTCTATGGATGGGACTTCTTTTCCTATAGAGGAAAGATAGCTACTTGAAGCTTATGAACTAACTCTGCTACCGGTCTTTGAAACCTTTGCAGAGTGAAGCATACAGGAAAGCCAACTCTCTTCCTATGAATGCAAGGAGTGGATCATGGTACAGTGATGGTAAGAGGAAAAAACAACACTTAAGATTATCATAAATATTCTTTCGGGGAAAGCGGATGTCTGCATCAGTATTTGCCAACAAATTATGAATTTCACCCATTTCCCTTCGGTCACATTGATTTGCTCCATCATGGGTTGAGTATGTGCCTCCCCCTCCCCCCATTTGCAAAACTTCAAGACCTATATGTCAGCTTTTCGGAGAAAAAAGGACTATTCTATTCACAAGCGGGTGCAACTGATTCTTGTGCAGAGGGACAACTGAGGCATTCTACTCATTATTTTATTGTTTGAATTTAGGCAAGCACTTAATGTAATTCTTTTTGTGGTTTTTTAATAGTCAAGCACTAGTAAGGCCAAAAGCTCTGTAGGGAAGGTTTGATTTTTAGTTTATAGCATTCTGAAGTTATTTCAAGTATCGTTAAATAAATCTTTGGTATAGAAGGATTTGTCTGAATGCTTCATGAGGTGTAACTGCAGAAAAGCATTGTCTACAGAGTGAATGAAGATGATGGAAGATTGAATGTATGTAGGACATTTGTCAGAGTTTCATGTACACAAAACAAGATCAAGCTCTTAGACAATTAGCAGAGTGCATACTAGCAATAAGTCATGAGATTGAATTTCATATCAAGCTTTTGTTTTACCTCTTACTTGTTTCCTAGCCAACTCTGAAGGCTACATATCCAATGGCTATGCAAGCAGTGGAGAGCTTTCGCCCAGACTGGCCAACATGAATGACCGTCAGCTTCGGACATTGCGGATAACCACCGGTCAATCGATGCCATCCATGGAACCCAAGGTATCTAGAGGGTCAAAGGCTGTAAGGATCGCTGCCCCCCAATATAAGTCCACCCCTAAGGGTAGGCCTGTAGGCCGTAGGGTCAAAGTTCAAGTAAGTCTGTAGGGATTGTGCAGAATCCCTCACCATGGTCCGGCTTGGAGACCATGTGCAAGATGGACCCTGGATGGCAATAGTGCATTGGGCATGTGAATACTTTGAAAAGGTTACAAAGGTCATATTAGGGAAACAAAGTGTTTGTTTCTTTATCTCATTGTAAATACTATTTATATATCTGGAGCAGAAATGGGAATTTTCAGAGGCTTTTAGCTCATTTATGCCTGAAAATATCAGTATCACCGAACTGATATGAAAAATTGTATTATTTATTCAAGTGTAGAATTGAATTGCTTGGGCGTATTTGGTTGTTGTCCATTGAGATAAGTTATCTTATACAGTATTTGAATCAAGTGTATAGTATACAAATTAGTGTGGAGCAATTTTTTTCTTGCAAGATGGCCAGCCCCATTTTAAAATCCCATGATGACAATCCTTTAAAAACAAAGATGAACCAAGTTAGAAGTCATGGGGACTGCTTAGTATAGAATTCTACAAATCTATACATAAAGGTAGAAAGCTGAAATTTTGATTTGCATTCTTAAATAGGAATTTCCCCCTTTGAAATTGGCCAAAACCATTTGATTCTGATGATGACTTGCATTGTTAGGGTTTATTTTGTCTGAAAGGGCAGAATTCTAATTCTTATATTAGAATAGATCAGTAAATTGCAAACTTAACAGTACTAAGCTGATTTCTAATTGCTGCATTTGAAATCATCATAAGAGAATAGATACTGTTAAATTGGATGATTTTTAGATGCTACAGAAAAGTATGAAATTCATGAAAATGAGAGATCTTTTGTGCAGATTAGAATTCAGCTGATACTCGCACTTAGCCATGTTTGGGAAAGAGAGTGATTCAGTTAAATACAGTGGAATGTAAGGATGCCCCAGAATGCAAAAGGGATGATTTTGGATGATTTCAGTACACTGGGGCCACTTATTAAAAGCCTCGTCCCACGTCTTAGATCGTCTTCTCCGCGACCATTCTTTTACATCGGCTTTCCCGATCCCCCGTTGTTTTGTCTATGGAGAAACGGGACGATCAGAGGGGAAAAGATGCTGAGCGGGAAGTACGCTAAAGGCCGCATCCGAAATTGGCTCTGACTTTTGATAAGGTGCCTTTAAAATTGTTATTGATTTTATTTAAATGACAGTGTGGGCAGTAACTGAAATATTCAAGGTAAAAGTGGTAAATACTACATGTACATGTAGCTCAAGATCTTGCCATAATGATTTCATCTCTATGCAAGAAAATATTGATTTTCAATCATTGGCCTTTTGCTTTTCCGACACACTTTTTGATAAGCTACCTATATTAAGAATGCATCCACATATATACAGAATCCCCTACTAACAGACTCTTGCATGTCTTTTTGTCTTGTCCTGTCTTCTTGTATTCACTCTTTGTATGATGATATTACCATGGCAACCAAACTAATCTCTAACCTCCAGAAGAATGTGGCGACATCGACGATGGAGAAAGGATCTTCTATGAATAATATGCCTGTGGTATGTGGACTAACATCCTTGCACCTTGCCCTGTTGATAACTCAAGATTTGTTGCATAAAAGTCACAAATGAGTGCAAAAATGTAGTGGTGTTACTTAACAATTTCTCATGGCCGAGAGAAAATATCTCAGTTTGCTAACTGAATTTAATTATACACTCTATATTTATCTGTATTTATATTTAACGTCCAAATTTAAATTTACTGTCTATATATTGTTTCGATTTTTCGGCTTTGTGTTCATTCATGCGATTTTACTCTGGTGAGTGCATGACAAAAAGCTTAAGTATGTCTGTGTTCACTGCTCTTTTCTGAATTTAAGGTGATATCTTGTAATCAATCCACCTAACAAAGAAAAGAAAAAGAAATAAATAGAACCCCAAATCGATGGCCTCAAAAGTCTTATGAAATTTAGGCTCATTAAAACACATTTAATGGGAAAAGAATTTAAATCAATGTTGCCACAGAGGGGTCACCAATTATAAGTATGCTCTGTAGTTGTACAACATTTGGATTGGTGACTGATTAGGTACAAGTATGTGCAGGTGATTTATTTCGAGTTGGTCATTTGTAAACTTTATGCAACAGGGTGCTTATCTCAAACATGTTTGAAAGAAGTTTGCTGACTGTCTATTATGGACATGTTAAGATGCAATTGAGGAAAAACTCAAATTAATATTCTTCTCTCTAGAAGCACAAAGCATTTGCTAGAAACATACTCGTTTGTGATCAAATTTCAATTGTAAGATTTAATATCCTGTCTTAGATATGAGACAAAATTATTGTCTTATAGTGTCGCAGTTTTCTTAGAGCTAGGACCTGAATAAATTCTGTCATCACCTTTTATTTATCATTTTGTTTAAAACCTCATTCAACCAGTCAAAAATGGGAAAAGAGGTAATGAAATTATGGTTGTCTAAATGTCCCAGCAAATGTGCAGTTGTGGTTAGATCCGTTGAGAGGCTAAATGTGACTTGCTTTTTTTATATATATTCTTTCCCTCCTCCCAGCTCCACCCCCTCATCCCTTTCACCCCCCTCCTGACCCCCACATCATCTCTCATCCCCCTTCACCCACTCCCATTTCCCAAGCTCCCACCAAACGAGGGAAACAAAGAATTTGTGGAGTCATCATTGTTTTTCATATTGCTAGTGAGAAAGGTACCCTTGCAAAACTTGAACCAACCAGCTTGAGCCATTACTGAAGTGCAGACTGTGTATCATTATATACGCAGTCTAAGTGAATGCATACATGTATTTATTGAGTATATTATCATCTATGCATGTCTGATATGGATATTGTATATAAAATATATAATCTCATCCTTCCTTATAACTTACCCCTGTCATTCCCCCCCCCCCCTGCCCTCCCAAATGATTCCATATTTTTATCCCAGCCCAATGGTACCTGTTTATACTGTTTGTTTGATACTTTTTTGCAGTTTTTACAATTTATTTTATGTAAGTGTTCGATGGATTAAAAAACAAACAAACATTGCATTAGTTTCTGTTGTACAAGAGGGACTAATAAATATGACCATACTAGTGCGTAAGCTGAGATATTCTGTTGGCATGTTGAATGAAATCTTGAGATTTTTGGTATAAGCATGATGCATGGCTTTTCTGCAACTTGATAAATGATTGGGATCATCCCATGAAATCGACACCCACGAGTCATACAGCCCATTAGCTAGACACTTAGGGAACAAGGCCCACGAGCTAGACACTAAAGGTAAATAGGCCTACGAGCTAGACACTAAGTAAAACAGGCCATATAGCCTGTGGGCCTATTTCACCGAGTGTTGAGCTCTTGCACCTTGCTCATTATAGTGTCTAGCTTGTGGGCTGTAGGACTTGTGAGCCATATGACTCATGGGCCATATGATTCATGAGCCGTATGACCCATGGGCTTATGTCTTGTGGTCTGTATGACTCCTGGGTGTTGAGCTCGTGGGCCGTGCCCAAATGATTATAGCGTTATAGGGGACAAGTAGGAGAACATTTCTTGGGTTTTTTTGTAAAGGAAAATCCTTATCAAAACTGTTTAGATGGCTTTCTAAAAATGTTTCCTAAGAAAAGAATGTGCTACAAGAAAAATAGTCTTGAGTGTAACTGAAAAAAAGCCTGCAATATTTATGCGTACCGGTATTTGTCATGTATGACTACAGACTGCATTGCTCCAAAGAGGAGATAGGTTATGATAATTTTTATTTCATTACAGAAGCTTTCCAAGATAAAGGTGTTGGTAAACAGTGTTTGTAATGAGAACTTCTAGAGCGTGACTGGTAAGAGAATGAAATGGGAGCTATGTATAGCTTGGAAAGTGCTGTATTAAGGTTTTCTCTTTTGTGATCTTCATGGCTTGTTCACATGTAAAGCGGCAAACCCCCTCAGTAAGCGCCCAAGGTTTTTTTTTCAATTAACCCATTCGTGACAGAGGTCCACATTTTGTGGTTTGTCCTAATATCTTTTGATACAAAGCCCTCAAAATCATACCAAATACATGAGCAGAAAGAGCAAAAAATTCTACACAAACTGAGCCCATTTTGGTTGCGTCAATATTCATTGTTTGATGCTGAAAATTTTTTAAAGGAAAATAAGCATTAAAATCCTTAAATTGGCAATGTGATAGAAAGTTTAAAATCACTGTTTTCCCTTGCCAATTGGCAACTTTTTGACTTATCATAATTTCTGTCAATTTATATTCATTTCAGATACGTGACGTTTTATAAGAAAAATGTAGCAATAAAATAAAAATGTTGGTGTTGCCAATTTGAAGAATAAAAGCTGATCAAATCAGGATTTAAATAATTCCTGTCACGAATGGGTTAAGGAGAAAAAAGGTGTGGACCAATTAAATTCTTCTAAAATTAGTACAAAAATATGACATCACAAGTTTGTCTGCACAAATTTTGGCAAAACTCTCATTTAGTTGAACATGAACTGATGTATTAATGTGCATCTCGTCATCATAAATTTTTGTTCAAATTCATCCAAATTCATAAGTAGAGTGATAAAAAAAATCTGAGGGTTTTCTGTGGGGGTTTACCGCTGGATATCTGAATGCTCCTTTACTGTAACAATGCACTCAAATAAATACCGTTTTGTTACAGAACAGTCAGCTACTGCACATTTTTTTATCTGAAAACCAAATTTGACTGACTTATACCTGTACCTTGTTTCCTATCTGTAGCTGTATCCCCTTGAGGTCCTATTAACAACTAACTACAGACTGCCGAAAGATGTGGACAGGAGACATTTAGAGGTTAGCTCAGAATCATTTGTTAATCCATTGAATAATGAATTCTCTCTTTCACATAGACTTGATACAGGGGCCATCCAGTTCCAGTTGCCAAGGGGTCAATAATGATAATAATAATAAAGATTACTTATTAAAGGGGGTACCCAATGCTGAAACAATGTTAGTTCATTTAAAAGAGCATGATTTTATTAGCAGAAAATCATCTGCCTAAAGTTTTTTTAAAAGTCGTGTTGCCAAGGAACCCCCAAATGTGGTCAGATTTCCTTTGATGTCAAAATGACATCAAAGTGGGTACCTTATCGCGCAATTCTAGCAAAATGCGCGCAACGTATAATACATATTGTACAGTCTAGCACGTAGCACAACTGCAATGCGCGAAGCTGGGTACCCACTTTTACGTCATTCCTCATACTCAAATTTTGGGGTCAATTCTTGACTTTTTATGAGAAAATTAGCCAAAATGCATTGATTTCGATTGAAAATCATCAAATTTTTAATGTTATTCTTCTCAGAATTCTATTCTCGATCATATATCAAAAAAACTTTACCATTGTGTAATCACTTTAAGCGCATAATAACTGGAGTAGTTCTCTATGTGCTTTACAATCATTGGTGCAAAAAAAGTACATACAACATAATATAGATGTCATATTAATAAATGTATGATGAGAAAGTAATGATAAAATAAACAGGAATGGCTTACAATTTCTGTTACACATTTTTCTCTGGAAGATGAGTGCTGTAGTCTGTTGTATGATCATTGATTAACCTGATGAAGAGTAAGCCAGAGATAACTTGGGCTTGGTCTGTGGAAAATATTTATTTATTTTCGTTTTATTTTCACAGGGTAGCCCTTCAGTTATAAAACTGATTTTCAAAGGGGCCCTGCCCTATGGAAAATATGTGTTATGTTGAAATCAAAATGTACACAATGGGTTAAAAAGCTTATTGGAAGTTTGAAACAAAAAATAGGGTTAACCGTGGTCTTTAATAATGTCAAACAAAATAACTTTACTTGCCCATGAGAAGAACAAGGTTGCAATAAATATCCTATTTTATTTTCACTCTGTATGGAATTTTTATTATTTTCTCTTCCCTGAAAAAAAAAAAAATATTTTTGCTATTTTGTCTCCCTTCAGTATCATGAAATATTATTGCTATTCTCTCTCCCTGTAGTATAATGAAATATTTTTAGTATTTTCTCTTCCTGCAGAATCATGAATTATTTTTGCTATTTTCTCTCCTATCAGTATCATGACATATTTTTGCCCATATTCTCTCCCTTCATGAAAAAATTTTGGCTATTTTCTCTTCCTATAGTTTGATTTTTTTTTGCTATTCTCTCCTTGCAGTACCACTTGTCCAATGAAGATTTCTTCCGAGCCTTTGGGATGACATTTGAAGACTTCCAAGCCTTGCCTCCTTGGAAGCAGACAGCATTTAAGAAAAATGCCTTGCTCTTCTGATCACTATTCCTATGTAAGATGCTTGTCTTTTTCTTTGTCTTTTTCCATTGTCATCTGCCTCTTTGTCGACTTAATTCTCAATGGTTCATGTTCTTGTGTCAAAACTTGGCTGGCAGATACCTGTTCTATTTAAATTTCAATATTATTGTAGAGCTTATAATTTGTTGATGTTTTTATGAACCCGTAAATTATCCATTAACTCATTTGTGACAGAGGGTCCACATTATGTCATTTGGCCCAGTAAAGGTGCTTTCACACATGATGCGACAGTGTGGTACCACACTGTGGCGCCACACTATTTCGTCTTCACGCATGGTGGGACTTTGTGTCACCACATATGCTAATGAACGCGCATTAACGCGTCAACTCTCAATAAGAGAGCATATTGTCAGAACTTGCACAAGCAATCTCATGGCAACAATTTTTGCGCTAACTTTTTAGAAATTTGATTGGTGCTCATTTTTTGTGTATCTAGGCAGCAAAAAAAAGTGTGTCCTGCCTCGGTGATATTTTTTTGTTGCCCTATACCCCATAGGCTTATACACAAAAAAGTGTGGTGACACAGCGTGCTACCACACTGTCGCATCATGTGTGAAAGCACCTTAACTTTTGATGGAAACCCATAAAAACATAACAAAGCATAACAAAACACATGAGCAAATAAGAGCAAAAAATTATACACATACTGTGCCCACTTTAGTTCAATCAGTATTTGTCATTTAATGCTGATATTTTAAAAGAAATATGAAGCATTAAAATCTTTAAATTCGCAATGTGATGAAAAGTTAAAAATCGCTGCTTATCCAAACAAATTGGCAACTTTTCAACTACTCAACCAACATTCCTTAATTCATATTCACTGGTATAAATGCTAGTTTTGCCAATTTGAAGAAGAAAAATTGATCAAATTAGGCTTTGAATAATTCCTGTTGTGACTGGGTTAAAGTATGAATATAACAATAATGTAATCACTAATGGTCATTGTTGGACAGTGATGTAAAATGTGTAAATATCAAACAAATAAAATTAGTAATAATCCTCCTTTTCTTTCCTTTTCTTTATGCAAGTGCTCATTTGACTAGATATTAGGATGCTTCATTGCCAGAGAGAACCCATCCTTCAACCTAGACACCATGTGATGAAAAGAGCTGGAGAGAAAACCAAGAAATATCCAGTGGCTGAATAGAGCAGAGAGAAAAACATATTAAGATCATTTTCATAAAGGGATCATTGACCAGAGAATGTAAAAAAAAAATGCTTTTATTGGACTGGGCAAGGTGCAACATTCTATACATTGTTTGGAAAAAATAATGTACATTATTTATTGTTTTTTTCATTTCCATGGTAATGCTATTTGTTATGCATGCTTTGTGGAACTGTTGAAAAAAAAATCACCCAAAAATCTCAGTTGACATAGTTAAGGAAAAAAAAAAGAATTAGTAAAATTGAACGATTAAGAAATTTGAATTAGTAAAAAAGTTGAATTTTGATACATTGGAAATGTGCTTTTTACATAATGTGTATATTTTCTGTTTTTGACTGAAGGGGGATCTGTTGAATTGAAAACAGAAGTGAAATAATAAGAAGAAATAAGGAAACTAGTATTACAGTGAGGAGCATTGTAAAAGCTTCCAAAATATCACTTGAACATTTTTGCAATATATGTTAATATTCATGCAAATGAAGAATGCAGAAGTAAGTTTCCTCTGGAAAATGTGCAACTTCACATGTAGCCTCTTAGATCAAATTGAAATCACCCATGCATCATCTCTGTTAATCATGTAACACCGAAAAAAGTCAAATTTTAGATGGTGATAGGGAAGAGGAAGTAAGATTTAAAAAGTAAATAATATTTGTATATAGAAAGATGTCATATTGATTTGTAGTTAATGGAAAAAAATATATCAAAAGCTTGCTTTTGTAAAGAGCAGACTGTTTCTATGTACAAAAATCATCATGAATCCTTGGAATGGTTTAAGAGACTGGGGACGAGTCTAACTGTGGATTGGCTATCACTGCCTTAGATGGATGGAAGGTATTTTGCTAACCCTGCCAGTACCACAGGCGGAAATGCAATGTATAAAGTCATGGGCATTTGGGGCTTATGGTAATGTGGGGGTTAAGTTTGTATTCTTTCTTGATGCATCTTGTAGAATCATGCACTGTAATGAATATGTAAGATAATAACTATCCTGTAATGACAAAACTCAACATAAACAAGTACCTTCGTTATCTTTTCGTGTGTTTAATATCAACTCTTTTCAGTTGCTTTTATGGATATAGAAGTAGAGTTTGAAAAGAAAAAAAAATAGTTTGATTGCTGGAAACACCCACCAGAAAAAAAAAATAAAGAAATTATTTTGCACCGTTTGGATGGAATAAATACATGACAATGTAATATAATATTGGTTGTCGTGCAGTGCTTAACACGTTGTGCTTGTTAGCAGTTGTAGATGTTGCTGGAAATTGGACACTCCATTTTTCTGTTTTGCTGCCGATTTGAATTTCATATGCCCGCACTGATGTGACATGTGTAATTGATTCAAGAATTATTCTGTCACAAAAGTGTAAGATTTATTGAATTTAAAGATACAAATGATTAAAAAAAGATTAAAGGAATGATAATATTAAATGTACAATGATTATTTGATATTAGATGCTATTTTCAGGGTTTGAAAAATAAGATAACTCGTGGCCATAGAGTTTTTGTAGCTTTAAGTACTCTTTTTATGTTACCAGAATAATAATAATATCCAGAATACAAACCATGATACACTAACCATAAATATGTTTTAGTGCCAATAAAGGCTTAATGTATTGAAAATTGATCATTTTGATATTGCTTTCTTTATATAATAACTGAGATTTAAATTTGTTGTTAAATAAATCTTTTTATTCCCCAAACCAGCTGATATATGGTATTTATATTTTATGAAGAACCTTGAAAGAATAGAGAAAAGTGTCGAGTGAATCGACCAAGATACCTTAATTTGTGTGTATGTATCACTTTTATGTAATGATCTCTCCATAAGTAATTTTCATGGATAAATTTTTATTATTTACATGTATTAGAAATTTACTGTCCTCACTTGCATGAAATTTAATATTTGTAGAATTTTATTTAGTATTTATCATTATCACGGTATGAGAAATTAAAAAAAAACTCTTAGAATTTTAAACTTTCCTTTAAAAATAATGTAATATACAGGCTTCTTGGCTCACTTATATGTATAAAGTGTAGAAATGTTAAATTTGTTTATCAGAGCTTATAATTTTATTCAGGTATTATTTGCTTGTCATATCCATTAATGTTTCTATGTATTTCTATTCATTTGCATCTGTCATCATGCAATTCTATATCATGTATAAACTGAAATACTGTTTTATTTAATGCATGGCTTTAATGTTTTATTTACAGATAACATTAGCAGCTTGATATTGAGGACATCATTTTGTTGTGGAGAGAAGATAAATTTTAGATTTTATGAATTATTTTAATTGATTTGAATTCTTTGCCTTCACACTTACTAGCTTGTAGAGGGAAGTAATTCCATCATTAAAATACAACGAAGGGAAAAAAGACCAACAATGAAAAGAAAAATTTTCATTTCAGAATTTACTGGTTTCCTTTGTTTGTTTTGTCTTTAAGGAGATATGTACAAATCTGGAATAATGTTTGTAAGTGGAATTTATTAGTTTTTGTGTGAAACCCATGTTGGTATAACAGTAGGATAAGTTTACCTTTCAGGGTAAAATGAGACAAAAATCGATCATAAGTAGTCAAGTCAGTCATGATATTTAGAAAGTAATGAATTGGATAATATATCTCTAAAAATTTCGATTTGTAGATAATTATGTTTCAAGAAACGTGGACAAAGATCTCCTGTAGTCATACATAATAGACCTGTTTACTAATTTTTATGCATAATTGTTGAACAAAAGTTTCCCTTGACAACTAACAAGCTTGCCAGAGGCTTGCCTGACATAGCTACTAGTAATGTATGCAAACTGGATTCCATCTATTAAGATGCCATTATGCATAACAGGTGAACTGAAAAGCTGGTAACCAAGGGTTCTTGAGAGAAACGTGCATTTGAATACATCAGTAAACGGGTCTTTTCTATTGGATTAACTTTCCAGGTTAGTAGCTTCCAACGTTTCAATTTCACATAGATCAACAAACAGATGAATATCTTCACACTAGCTGAATCTTGAATCTTACCTTTAATAATCATCCATTGTTATCTGTGGTCATTTATTTATTGTGTTCAGGGATTTTGTGAAAACTCATAAAATTCATAATATAGGTCTAACAGAGGACAGCTGTGATTTCATTGTAGCAAAATTTGAACATATCTGGTCCAATTTATGCTTGCTGATTCGTTTAATTTCGGGTCTTATTTTATTTGCTTCTATTCATGTTTACTGAGGCCTATATCCCCAAATGAGAGACTTCTAGTTGTATTCTATATTGTTTTTGCACGTGATTGTCCATATACATGTCTGTTAACTTAATTTCTGAAACTTTTTGTCACCTTGTTTATCTTACTGTACACTGCAAAACCCCCTTTCTGGATAATGTATAACCACTGATTATGAAAATGCAACTCATTTAAAGAAATTATTGGATTGATATGAGGAATTATGAATCATGTTATACTTTGGCAAATTAAAAATAGAAATGCACAGCTACAGAAATGTTGTATAGGTCCTCTTTATTTGATGAGTATACATGTATTTGATTTATTTCAATGTACAGACGGAAAGAGAGAGAGAGAGAGAGAGAGAGAGAGAGAGAGAGAGAGAGAGAGAGAAAGGGAGAGGGAGGGATGGAGATATACAGGGTGGCCCATAAAAAAATGGACAGCATACTTTCATTAATGGTGGTCAAAATTCTACCGGTACCAGTAGATGCGGAATCTGTTTATACATGTATAAGCAAATGATAACAAATTGTCAAAATTAGTTGAGTATTTTCTTTTTTTAGATGCATTTTTGCATTTTAGAAATGGTATTATGCCTGAGCTTTGGGTGAGCTGTAATTAACTTCAGATTGAACATAAACAGGGAAGGGGGGGGGGGGGATTTCTCCCTCCACTTTTTGAAGTGGATGTACATGTATATACATGTGTATATAAATATGTATCAATGGGGGAATCATCCCCCCTCCCCCATAAATGCGGACCTGTCTGCGGTAATGAACACAAACATAACATTCCACACACATTTCTCTTCTTTCAGGCGTTTTTGATAGCTTTGTAAACACAGACATGAAAATATACATCTTAGCATCCATATAGGGTTAACTCAACATCAGATTGCACACTTTTTGTTTTATTTCATGGTTTTTCTTGAAGGAGAATGCAACCCAGGCATCAGTGTGCAAGAAGAGTAAACAGTGAAAGTATGAAGGAAATCGGACAATGTGTTCAAGAGTTACCAACTTTGAAAGTTTAAGTAAATCCTTATTATGGGGATCCTTGAATGCCAGCATCTGTGATGTCATCGTGGACAACTCTCCATTCATTTTGTACACAGAAATTAACATTTTCTTTATTTTCAAGAGAAATATTATTTTTTATTTCTGGTTTGAGTGTGACATGTCTATACCAATTCTGCAAGCATTTTGAGAAGAAATTGTGTTGATTCCTGACTTGAAATTTCATGTAAATCATTTTTTTTTGGGGGGGGGGGAAATTATGCACAAAATGAATTGAGAGTTGTCCACAATGTCATTACAGATGCTGGCAAAAATGCCAATTCAAGGATCCCCATAACAGGGATTTACTTAAACTTTCAAAATCCATAACTCTTGAACAATTGCCCGATTTTGCTCAAACTTTCTCTGTTTACTCTTCTTAGTCATCTTTATTCACTAAGAGCACACTGATGCCTGAGTTGCATTCTCCTTTAAAGACAGCATACGTACAACTGAGTATTTTTGGTCTGTTTGTCTGTACCACAAGGAAATATGTGCAATTCTACGTTTGTTTGTATTTAACAAAAATAAATTTTGTGCAATTTTATGGTTGTTTTCTGAAAAAAAAACAAAAAAAAAATATAAAAGAAAATAAAATAAATGAATAAATAAAATGAAATAAACCAAAAATAAAATAAAAGATCAAATCAATCAACATGGGCAATCTGATGTTTGAGTTAACCCATAAAATAAGCACACCCATGATCATTTCATGTCTATGTTTGACAAGCTACTAAAGCGTCTGAAAGAAGAGAAATATGTTTGCTATGTTATGTTTGTGTTCAATCTCGTTTATTACAGCTCGCCCAAACCTCGGGCAAAACACCATTTCTGAAATACAGTGATACATGGTTATATGCAAGGAACACGCCTGTCGATGTCTTCAACATTGTTTCTAAAAAATGGGTCTAGATTAAAATATACTCAGCTAATTTTGTCAAATTTGGAACCATATATATTCTAGATAGAATCCGCATTTGCTGGTATCGGTGAAATTTGCCCCACTTTATTGGAAGTATGCTGTCCGTATTTTATGGGCCACCCTGTACAGGAGATTACACACTAAACATATTCAAGCAATGCAGTGAAGAAATTGGGTTCATCTTTGACTACTGTAGAGATTATGAAAAAGGAAAATTGATGAATAATAGCAAGTTATTTTCAAAATGCCTAATCGGAAAGCTTTCTAAAAAGAAAGGAATAAGATTCGGAAGCATTGGCACATAATATTTCCGTTCGTGCATGCAAAATTGTTATTCAACTCGTCATAGAAATGGAGAATTCTGTTTAGATGTACATGGGACACAGCAGCTATTGTTAAGCTATCTCTCAAGCCCTTTTGAAAAGGGTTATTGAAGATGGCATAAATTAAACACTGTCTTAGGCTTGGAATAATTGTTGAGTCAGGGCCCTGTTAGAGAAAACCTTATGTCATGATTTATGTCACGATCCAATAAAGTTTTATGCAATTTTATGCAACAGAGCCCGGATCGTATAAAAAAAATCATGTATTCTAGACGGATTATATCTATGCTATCAGCAATATACTTACCTCATCAGTGCATGATAGAAAAATAAAAGCACCCCTTTAATATAATGTACTAGTATATATAGCTGGATCCTTGGGGGTCAGTGAGTGAAGCGTGCTCATCATTGGCGAGGAGAAAGGATAAACTTTCCTCCAACTGGCTTCGCCCGGTCTATTCGTCTTTTCATTGGCTAGTGTGATTAGCTCTTTGCCATACTCTTTGTGTCGTCATCGTCACAATGCGCAACCCCAAGTGAATAACTGAACACGTCACAATGCGGCACGCGCAGTGGAGATTTGGTCATGCGCACACATGCCTGCCAACGTAACTTCAAAACACAAGAGATAAGTGCAAGCTAACGCTAGCTTACAAAGCATAGTGTGCGTGCATTCGTTCAAGACATTGTGGCCTATCTCGTGAAAGACAAGATAAGAGGATTCAAATAATTATGTTGTTCAACGAATCAAAACGGAGGATGGGAACAAGGACCCAGAAAGGAACCGAATGGACTCCACTTCGAGAAGAAACCCCGCCAACTCATTTTGACCTACGAGTCAAAGCAGAAATGACTTCACTTCGAGGAGAAACACCAATGTCTCCACTCAACCTTCGAAGCAAGAAGGATCTAGCTCCGCGACCAAGATTTCCTCTTAACCAAGCTCCTCTTAATGAAGAATATGAAATTCAGCCATCGCATAAACTTCGAGAAAGAGCCGACTTGCTTCAACTGCGAGGTCCAACCGAGTTGCCTCCACTCAAAGGATGGAAGCCCCGCCCAGTGTCAAGCAAGCCACGCCCAGATAGTCGTGGTGATGATGAGCTCGATTTGCAGAGAGAGGAAGAAGAAAAAGCTTTGATAGAACTAGAAAGCGTGTGGCAATGTAAGTCATGTATTGCTTTCTCCTTTTTATACATTTATCTCTACTTTTTTTCCCCCCTTTCTCTTAATTCAGTAAAGGGATTTAGCTAGCTGTGCTATTCATGCGATTTGGTAATTTTTCAACAAAATAAAGGGAATTTTCAAAAGTAATTCAAAGAATAGAAGGCACGATTCTCTATTAGCTTCATAATAGAAAACCCTGATCATGGATTCCCATCGAATTTAAAATGAGTTTCCACTTTATTTACAGATCAGAGATTACTCCAAGAAGAACTCAATTGTATGCCCTGGAGACCAGGAAAAGTCGATCTCCCAGCAGTCTCATCCACCGCCACCACCACCACTCAAAGCAACACCCCTACGGTGGCTGCCATAAGTAAAAGCACAACAACTACCTTTAGTACAACAGTACCAAGATTGGCACGCCCACCACTTGACATCCGTAAGCCGTACCCACCAGTGGAGCCTCGTAAGCCACACCCAACAAAGGAGCCTCTTAAGCCACACCCAACAAAGGAGCCTCGTAAGCCACACCCAACAATGGAGCCTCGTAAGCTCCGCCCACCAATCATTCGAAAGACAAGCATCACTGCTCGTGATGTCATCATCAAGCAAAGAAGCGAAAGAAATGTTTTAAGTTTATGGTGAGTCTGTAATTTGAAAATCAGCCTAATTCTTCTTTCTTCTTTATAATACTAGAGTCACATTGATAAGGAAATGAAGTGCAGTCCTGTTCAAATTTTGGTTATGAATACCCTTGGCTTGCATGAACTGTAGTGTTAAAAGTTACCCCCCCCCCCTCAAAAAAAAAAAAGAGAAAAGGGATATGTTAGTATATACACAGAAAAATATTCACGGATTTATAATTACGATAAAGGGCTTGCAGGCCGTATCTTTGAATGATTTTTTTTTAGGGGGGGGGGGGTCTAAACTGTTCGATACTTAACTTTACAAGCCCCCCCCCCCCCTTCCCCAGGCATTAAAAAACCGAGAATTTGCATTATAAATGTTGTTGTTTTTTTCCGGCAGATTTCATTCAACCGTCATTGTCACCTTAATGCACGGCTAAGGAACAACGCAAATCATCTACCACCAGTACAAAATTCAGGTATGAAACTTTATTACCGGTATCTTCGTATACTGTAAGTGCGTGCTTAGAGTTAAAGACATTGGTTAACATTGTTATGATTAAAATAAAAAAAAATCATTTTGTTACTTGAAAATGGGATAAACATAAGGGTTATAGTGTAAAAATACCAGTCTGAAAGTTTCAGAGTATGAATATTAGAAATGTGAACCAATGTTTGAAAAATATACGAGGGTGGGTTGCACAGACTAGACGTAAGGAGTGGGCATTCGCGCATGGCTCAACAGATCGTAGAGATTTTTCTTTCTGTGCTATACTGTGCGTATTGGCGTACTACGCGGCGGAAGGCAGTTAACGGTATTTTTTAATTCGTGCAAACGGTCCTCTTAGTTTATTGTCTCTCGAGAAGAAAACTAATAAAATCGCGGTTTGCGTCTAACTTACAGTTTTTCATTCCAAATTATGGTTTGTTTCAGGGTCTTTTAGTACAAAATACAAGTAATCATACTCATGTTTCATCTTAGTTTGAGAATTTTTAAAATCCGCTGCTCACAAAGTTAGCCAATGCCTTTAATCTAAAAGTAGAGTTGAGCAGCCGTCAGCCCGTCACTGCTAGATAATCCTGATTTCATTGTTAAATGATTTTAAGATCACGTATGAACTGTTTTATAGTGTGAATAATTAAAAGAATAGCATTTTATTTTGTTCCTGAATATCGACATGCCGCTAGGGTCGTTTAGTAAAGGTACTGGCGAGAAAAAAAAAAACAAAAAAAAACCTTTCATATCACATGATTTAGTTTGTAAACAACATTTAGAATGAAAAGAAAAACAAAAACAAGACTAATTAATACAAACCCTCATTTTTGTGAAACAGAAGAACAAAACGCCCTAGATACTGTCCAAACGGAGCTTTATCTTTCTGAAATGCATATGGTCACCTGATCTGTAAACGTGGTCCAATCGGCAACAACGAAAATATCTACTTCACCTCCGATCACGATACAGACTTTGCGATCTTCCGTGATTGCGACGAAGACTACGCCGTCAAAGATGAGGCCGTGGATGATGCCCAGAACCACAATTCTTACGATGATGATGATGATGATGATGATGATGATGAAAATGAAAAACCAACAGACGACATCCAAATTTCCCGCGCTATGTGACATGACGTCACAGGTTCCCGTAGAGTTGAGTGGTGACATAACTCGCGTCCGACATACTGGGCTTCAACATTTTTCTGATCACATTTTCCTTTTCTTCTCATTAGGTAACTAAGGTTTGTGAGATTTTACAAAATTTGGTTTCATTATTCAAATTATCATTTCGGATCCTTTGTTTCTTCCTCTTTCTTTCTTTTTTTAGGGGGCGGGGGCATTCAACCAAAACAAAATCTCGTTCTAGCGATTTGCAACTGAAGTTAAAAAAAAAAATGGCTCAAAAACTTGAAGTTGAGATTGATCTGTCTGCTAATGTGATAGATTACCGACATCAATATTAAATTTTCTCTCATATTCCTAATTAAGAGCCCGCCATGATTCCATGTTCTACTCATCAGATTCAACCTAACTAGTTGATAAAGTTTAAAGCATAATCTAAACATGCTAAAGGCAGGCATATATCATTTCTCATTTAGATTGTAGTCAGTGCGCTGACAAATCTTTCAAGTATCTGATAAGTATGTTAATCAAAATAGAATCCTGCATTAATTCGACGTATAACTTCATGATTTTAACTAAATCAAAGCCCTTTTGAAAATAATTTGCATATTTTACACATAAATTAGTTTACAACTCACTCCCTGAAACACCTAAGCATGACCCTTGGCATGGTTATTTCACGGCGAAGAAAGTCAAGTGGCTATAGGATGTGATGTCAACAACTCAAGGGTCATCGACTTTAGATGACCTTCCACACATCTTGTCTGCTATTTTCAGTGGAATAAAATATGTTTATTATTGTCTTGTCAATGTGCTTATCTGTCACTGTTTCGTTGTCATTGTCTGTCTCTATTCCTGTTCTATCTGTGTCATGGAACATTGTCAACATCACAATGGATAAAGCCATCGGTACACCAAACGTCTTAATCCCAACGTCAGAACAAATCTAAATCACAAATCACTTACGCTATAATCATAACTAAATAATAAGCACAATCATAATCTAAAAAGCCTATACCTGTATAAGGGATCGGTGAGTCCCTATTCATCTTGGGGACTCATTTATGAGCCTCTGTCAGTAGAAAGGCCCCATTCTGTGATAAGAGTTGTCCACATCAATTCCAATCATACAAAGCGAAATCATATCAATTACAACATCATGATATTTAAAAACTACATAACCATATCCAAATAACCTCTCCGAAAATGGATGGCGACTCTTTCATACACGAGGCTCTGCAATACGCCAAAATTTTCATTGGGGCTGTACTGTGAGGCGATATCTCTCGTGGGGGCTCTTTCATTAGCGCCCCCACCAGAAGAGGGAGATCTACCTTATAACATGAGCAATTGGTATTCATCAGTTGATCCCAATCATTTTTCGTCTCTACTATGAGCCCCCATCAATTAGGGTCTCTGCTATGAGACTCCATCCATTAGGGTCTCTGTTGTAAGTCCCCACTGATAAGGGTCTCTGCTCTGAGCCTTCATCCATAAGGGGGCTCTGCTATGAGCCTCCACACTTTCCGGGAACTCTTAAAACTTGGATTCCAGGGGTGTTCTATGAAAATCGAACCCCATCCTTTTTTTTTTTGGGGGGGGGGGCTCTAGTTCAAGCACATGTTCCTCCCATTATAAATCCTTATTATAGAGGATTTTATGGTGAGCCTTGTCGTGTAAGGGACAATTACGTCAGCTCTATCTTCGCAGTTGCCCTACTACCTCTACCTGTATGGGTTATGGGGGGGGGGGGGGGGGAGGGAAGGCTATATTTGGTCATCCGTTCCTCTAGGGGCACCTCTACGAGGCCAGTCCATTCATCCTCTTGAATGAGCTTTGATTCCCTAGTCACATTAACCCAACCCAATCAAGAAAACCTGCTTCACAACCATGTTCTAAATCTATTTTAATGTTAATACTAGGTCTTTTTCTATCTCCTTATTGAATGTTACCCAAATCACACAACAACCTCACCGGTGCATGGGCCAAGGTTAAAAACATGCCATTAACATGCCCCCCCCCCCCCCCCCCATCACATACCATGGCGCCACCCCTGGATTGCATAAGATTTAGAGCTTTAAAATTCTCCCCTTTTTTTCCAATTACGGATCCTTGATCAAAATGAGAGGGATCCATCTAGTTAATTTTCGAATGAGAGTGACTGAACTTCCCATTGACAAATCTCAGCTGTGAACGCATGAACGTAGATTAACAAAAACAAGACACGAAACGCATATACAGTATACAGCACAATGAAACAGAGTTTGAACAAATCTATGAGAAAGTAACCAGATTATTGAAAGGATAGCCGTGTTGTTCAGGGAGGAGGAAGAGACTCATAGTAGAGTTCCCCCAAAACACGGTGGCTCGTGATGAAGCCCCCAAATTGGACTCAGATTAAAAAAAAGCTGATTATTTACTGATGAATGAACGGATATACTATCTCATTTACTGACTGTATCCTAATTGAAGTATATTTTGAAAGGTTATATTGTCGGCAGTTAGTGCACACATTGAAAATAATATCCCTCATTTATTCATGTCAAGTGTCTGTGTTCTTTCATGGAAGTATTGCTTTTGATGAAACTTAAGGAAAAATGCAAACTTAATAAGTTATGTGAACAATCTAAACTTTAAGTTTTAATTTATGAACTAATAAAGTTATAACCTATGCACTTGTAACATAAGTTATGGAGAGGAAATTGTGAAGAATAAAGGGTTAAAAATGGTGTATATACATCCAAACATGATTCATTATTGAATGTAGAAAGAGCAGATTCAACCTTCTTCTTTTTTGTTTCTTTTTAGATTTTTACAGAAAAAATCATAGGTAAATGCCTTCATTAGGTGGTTTTCAAAATAAAAATATTACTTTTTATATTAGTGGCAGAGAAATGGTATATGATATTCAACATTGGCTGTAAATACGAGTATGGAAGATAGAATCTGGAATTAGATTTTTAAAAATTAATCAATGATATAGATAGAGAGAGAGAGAGAGAGGGAGAGAGAGAGGGAGAGAGAGAGACAGAGAGAGACAGAGACAGAGAGAGACAGAGAAACAGAGGGGGGTAGAGGGAGAAAATTTGAAAGAGAGTGAAAGGTATATAGGAGGAGAGAGAGAGAAATAGAGAGAGGGGAGAGAGAGATAGAAGAGTCCCCCCCCCCCCCCCCCCGGCCACATTATACTAAATGTTGTTACCATGCGCAATATTAGCCCAATTTGACTTTTTCTCTGTTAAGGATTTTGCATTTTTTTCTTGAAAAAGAAAAGGCACTCGACAAAGTGAAGCGTTCAGAAAGTGCCGTTAATATAGCACTGTATAATGAGCACAAATGATCAGTTATTGTTATATCACACGCCATTTTACAGCTAAGCTTAGGAAAAGTACCATGTCATGTAATGGAAAACTGAATGCAATGTCGAGATTTGCCGAATTGTATAGGATGAATTAGTGGATCAATTATTGTACGGAAAAGAGAAAAGAAACAGATAGAGGAGAGGACGAAACAAAGAAAGGTAGAGAGGAGAGGAAGATCGGATCATTCACATCCACACTCCCGCACATCTACACCCCCCCCCCCGGCACACATTATACTAAACGTTGTTACCATGCGCTATATTAGCCAAATTAGACCTTTTCTCTGGTAAGGATTTTGTATTTTTCTTGAACAGGAAAAGGCAAAGGAAAAAGCCAGTATAACTGGAACAAATATTATGGTAGCCCTAAAGTACGCTCGACAACAGGTCATGCGCAACGTGAATTTCGCATCCCAGGTCCTGAATTTCGCATCCCGGGTCCTGAACTTCGAATCGCAGGTCATGAATTTCGCATCGCGGTTCGTGAATTTCACGAATGGGATGCAAAGTTCGCGCCACGGGTCATGAATTTCGCATCGCGGGTCGTGAATTTCACGACTGGGTTGCAAAGTTCGCGCCACGGGTCATGAATTTCATGACCTGGGATGCGAAGTTCAGGGGAGCATTTTATCAATATTTGTTGCCTGACAAGTTGTCAGATCTGACATCTTTCCTTGATTTTGATTGGCTGAGAAGCATCATTACTATGGCAACTGTCGAATAAAACAGAATTTGTCAGATAAAACATCCGACAAGTCCTTTCACGAAACGCTCCCCAGGACCCGGGATGCGAAATTCAGGACCTGGGATGCGAAATTCTAGTCGCTCATGACCTGTTGTCGAGCGTACTTCAGGGCCACCATAAACAAAGGATCAGCCATTGTTATATCACGCACCATTTTATGTACAGCTAAGGCTTATGAAAAGTACCATGTTGTGTAGGCCTAATTGAAAACTGAAATGCAGTGTCGAGATTTACCGCACTATTTAGAGAGATTGAGGGGATCAATTGCACTGAAGGTTTAAAGATATCGGTACGTTGAATGGCAATTTAATTAAGAACGGATTCTTAATGGTCAGTAAATGCCACATCAATTATTTGGGATGCAAATCAGCTTATCGGAAAAAAAATCATGCGTGTTTCTCGATTGCGAGGATTAGACCCAATTAATTTGCCACCAACTATATTGAAAAAATGCTTATACGAAACGAGAAGGACCTCGCCGATTCTGTTGCCGGGATTAAATTTCATTGTGACATTCTCATTTTTTTCTATTCAGAATAACTTTCATATTTCGGAACGTTTCATTTTTCGTTCTTGTCATTCGAGAACTTTCATCTCTTGGAGAACGGTTATTGGTACATTCGGCCTGTATAACTTCCACATCGAATGCTGTTAAAAACAACAAAAAATTTTCTTCGGTGTCCAATTCTTGAGGAGAGCAATGGATTCCTCAAAAGCTCTCGTGGTTTTTTCAGTGGTTAAAATTTTCTTTGTCGTTGTCGATCTTTCCAGCTCAACCAAGATGGAAGGTAAGTGATATTGCCTAAAGCTGAAAATTGTCTTACACTGTCCATAATCTTCGTTGATGAGGGAGGGGGGGGGGGGGGGGGATGGGGGTGGGGGTTGGGGGAGATTCCTTTGAAAACAAATTTGTTTGACATTTCACGGAAGTGTATGTTAAATAACTTGTAAAGGATTATTTAATAATTTCATTTCTTTAGAATTCTATGATATTTTGGTATTCAAAATGTTAAGATTTTGTTAATTTTCATTTTTCCGCCAACTGTGGTCCAAATCTGATAAAATTCCCAGTTAATGAAAGCGACACTATAGCTTTACCGTATATTTGCATAACTCTATAATTTTTTGGTCCTTCATAATGTTCAGTTTTTATGAAAATTTCAATCTTTCATCAACTTGGGTCAAACGTCTGTGAAAAGTATTGAATTTGGATAATATTATCATGGATCTTAGATCCATGATATTTCTATCTTTGTTTGCATCGTTTGATTTCATATCAGTCTATTTTTAGAACACTATTTAATTCATTCCTTTCATCTTTTTTTTTTTTTTTTTTTTTTTTTTTTTTGGGGGGGGGGGGTGATTATTTTATCCGAGGAAATCCCGAAATCCCGTATAACAGATTGCTTTTTGAAACGGCTGAGTTATATTATTCTTAAAATCAATCTAAGATTTAAGGTATATCGAATTTTTTCAAAATTGTTATCAACGAGAATCTGTTTTTCTTTCCAACCCACCGACAACTTTTAAATCTTTATGAGGCTTTAAGACGACCTCGGACGATTTTATTCATAATTGTTGAATTCTTGAAATGAAACAGGGTTCGTCACTCCAAATGTAAAAAAGGGGGCTACAAATTCCGAAAATAAAATAGAAGTTATAGAATCCTGTATCGTTTCCAGAGATTATTTCGAAAGGTTCGTTAATCTAAAGATTCGTTAATCCGAAGATTCGTTATTCCTAAGGTTCATAATTCTGAAAATGAAACAGGATCCATAATTCCCAAAAATGAAATAAGATTTATAATAGCCTACTGGAAATGAAATAGGGTTCATTATTTCAAATGAGTTCCAAAAATGGAAACGAACAAAAATATGAAATTCCGAAGGTTCATAACCCTGAAAATGAGAAAGGGTTTGTAATCAGTGGTAATTTTCTATTTCATTCTTGGAAATATAAACCATTTTCCCTTTTCAGAATCATGAATGCCTTTTCATTTACAAAACTATAGGCCTAGATCGTAGAAACAATTATTGTATGTTGGAATTTTTAATCGGAATTATCAGGGTGATTATGGACCTTCGGAATAACAATTGACCCTCTTCTTCCCCAGTTTTTGCTTGCTTTATTTTTAACTATACTCACTGCAGATTTTAGTACATCTTCCTCTACGGATGTCTGTGACAAACCTACTTTAACAAACATGTTTAGTGGACAAAGTAGACAGGTAATAACATGAATTTATCTGTATATAGATACGGTATTTTTATACACGTAAAGATATCACCCCATCACTGTATTGTTTTTGCTGAGGCAGTATTCCGACGAATCCAGCTTATGTTTCTATCATTTCTGTATGTGACTCTTTTAACCATTGAAAAAAGTAATATGGTTATAATGGCTTAAAATAGATATCTAGATCGCTGTATTTGGAAGCTTTTTATTCATTTAAATGTGAATGAATTAAATACTTGTACACAACCTTTCTGCAAGGTTTGCATCAACTGGACAACGCCTTCCAAATGATATTTTTGCAAACATCAGGTACTTATCTGTAAGCAATGAAAAATAATATTTTCATTTTCATGAAATTTTCAAACTTTGAATTTTCTATCGCAAAATTTAAAAAATAGGTTAGCAATCAGCAGTGATATTGAAATAAACCATTCTTTCTGACTGGTTGTCCAACTGACTTCGACTTCGAACACATCCATTCCATGATTTCTAACTTAAACAAAAACAGATTTTAAAGCTGTTTCTTTATATAACTCGCACGTGGTTTAGAGAATTTTACTGACGATTATTGCCCAACGGTAATACTGGTGGACTCTTATTAGGCTATGGCTATGTTGACGAGTTAAAAAAATAATTCTGTCCCATTTCCCCCATTTTATTTGTTCTGTAGAAAAGAAGTGCGACAAGGCGGGGTAAGTAAGATGGATTTATTGAGTTTTAAGGGAAACCGAGTATACAATTACATACTTCCAAAAAATGTGTTTTCATGAAAAGAGGGGTACTGAGAACTATTTAGGCCCACAAAAGTACAATGTTTAGTGTTTGGCAGTCAATATGTCTTTATTTCAAAGGCAGGCATTATGGCACTGCCATGCGCTAGCATGAGCTAGCAGAGTCCGCCAGATACATTCTTATATCATATAGTCTTGTCCACTATACTCCTAATAATCACAGTTACCATTAAAAGTTTCGATAATGCCTCCACATTTAAGAAATAAAAAATCTCAACAATGAATTTGACGAAATCCTGGAAAGTATTTGTTTCTGGAATTTTGCCCTTTGATATGGAAAATATCTTTGATGAAAGTTTGGCAGGTTGCCAACAGTGTCTAAAAAAGCGATTTGAGCAATGAATTTGTTCATCATGATAGTAACTTGACTTGTCATTTTGAACAGTTTAGTGCAATACATGTAAATGTATACATGTGTATCTCAGATAATTTAATATTCTCCTGAATAAATAAATAAATAATTTAGCGAAAGAACGACATCATGGTATAAAATTTTGATATATGGTATAAAATTTTGATAGATAATGAAGGTTTCAGAGCACATATTTGATTAATTAAAGTACTTTATTCAAATACATATATATACTTAATCTCTTAGCGCAAGTCTAATTTACAGATACGACTAAAGCCAAATCTTTGAATGTTGGGATGAACAAAACGATAGAAATATAACTTCTCCTCATTGCTCAAGAACTTGATTAAAGTGGTTTCCATTATTTTATCACTCGTTTTACCTCTAGTTATCGGATGTAGTGGAGTTGGCGTTTCTCCATCGATCACCATCGATTGCCCCGAATCAACAATCAGCATCATCAAAGGAGTTTGTGTACGGGTTACTTCATGCGATGGTTACGAATCCTCCCTGGAAAGCCAGTGTGGAGAGTCCGACAGTAATAACAGGACGGCACAGTGGGCTGCATACTGCAAGCAAAACAATCCTTGTACCATCACTGGCTCATGTCAGGCTGGTTCAACATGTCAAGGAGATACTACCTACATCTACGCTGACTATCAATGTAAGATATTCTCATGAGAACTAGAAGGGAATCAAATAATTTTTGTTTTACACTCAGGGTTTTCACATTCTAGCTCTTTGCAAAAAAGAATAAAAAATAAAATAAAATAAAATAAAATAGAATTAAAGTAGAAATAATAATAATTTTCTCTCTTCTGCTTGTTTACTTTTTTAATTTCTCGGGAGCCTGGAGGGTCCAAAACATGAAAGTGGCGGGCGCTTATAATACAAGGGGCACGAGGTTGATTTTTAACAATTCTTTGAATGCCATATGGGTTTTATCGGAACTAAATTGCATTCCGTCTTTACAATCTTTACGAATATTGAAGCTGAACCGTCAGGAGAAATCAATGAGATACATACCTTTCTGTCAGCCTAAACTGTGTGACGTAGGAATCTAGTGATTTAATCATTGCTGTCAATAGTACTTAGTACCTTCAGTTAAAAGGTTGTTTGGATACGCGGGATATAATTTGTATAGCTTTACCGTGCTCATTGAATTAACAGTATCATTTGACAGTTTTCAACTCACCGGGACACGCCATAACATATACCCCAAAAGAAAAACAGGCCCAAGGTTAGATCTTACCTGATATTTATCAATGTATTTGGCACGTAGATAATGATATGCTTTATTATGTATCCAAGCAATTGTCAAAATAACTTTTTTTTTCTTTTTAACAAAATCTTGCTTCATACAGGTTTCTCCGATTCGACCACAGAAACTCCTTCTCAAACACCAGGTATTCACAAAACCGAGAGTAGAAAATGTAGATGAAACCACAACCCCTCTCAAATACTGGGACCCGTATTGCTGATTAAAACGGAAATCGATCCAGTCAATATTAATTTTCTACGCATGAACTTGATAACATGGATATATTTTGCGGGTTATGCATGGAAGTGTAACAAGATTGACGAAAGGTTAGACACCTGTGTTGGGAAGTAAAAATTCATATTGAAAGTTGAGCTTATTCTATTGGGCTTGGGCTTGGGCTTTGGCTAAATTTATTCAGACATCACTATTACAGAGGGGAGGTGTCATAGTCGAGTGGCTTCAGGCGCTTGACTGGAGACGCAAGAATCGGGGGTTCGATCCCCGGTATGCCCTTGAGCAAGGCATTTTATCTCCATTGCTCTTTTATCGTACATTAAATAAATTATTGTGCCATAGTCATATTGATACCAACATGTGCATGTGTATGTTTCATTAAAAAAAAAACACTACCAAGTGTCTGAGAATATAATAATTTCAACTACTATGTACATATATTTTTTCATTAATGACCCCAATGCCATCACCAGCGGACATAGTTCGACAGAAGGCCTCCCTCTTTAGACGAATCCAGGAACGGCGTCTTAAGAATCACGTGATCGAAACCAAACGTGGATTGTCATTGGTCGAATGCGGCTCAGAGTGTAACCAACGAGACTATTGTGTGTCCTTTAACATTGGCAATAGTGTGTGTGAGCTCAACAACCAGGTGGTAGGGGGAACTGGTGTTCAGAGAGATGAATTTATTGAAGATATGGGATATAAATACTATGAAAAACAGTAAACTAGTGTGCAGTTTTAACGATGTACATAGATTATCTAGGAATTATTCTACTTCAAAATAAACTACGATAATTACATGGGCAATCAGAGAAATTTCTGGGCACACTTAATGTTGACAAAATGTCTTTATGTCTACAGTTTTTCATTTCATATTTGATATGAGTAAAAATGATATCCGAAGAGAAATTCAGCATGAAAGACGAATATAATTATTACGCTCCAAAATAATTGAGTAAAATGATTTTAATGTTTGTAAGTTTTATTTTTTAGGCCAGTGCTCCGCTCCTCTCCGCACCGCACCCTTTCCAGATAAGCCACTATTTTCAAAACTGCTTTTAAGAACTGAGCAACTATTCTCCCTTGACGTTTCTGAATACTCTTCATAATCTATATAGCAACAACAAATTTTAGGGCACCATAAAATTCTGAAATCTGTCATAAATTATAATCATGTATATGTCGAAAAACTAGAAGGTAACACGAAACCAACGTATAAACTGACACCAAATCTTCATGACTGTAAGTATATTATGATGACGATGATGTCAGGGATAAAGGCAACGAGGAGATGGGTGAAAAGATAATATGAAATGGAAAATGTTAGGAAAAGGGGAGGTATAAAAATGATGGACAGCAGGGGGAAGGGGTGGTCTGGATTCAAGTATCGAAAAATCTTATGATGATGACGATAATAATAAAAAAAAAAACAACCCAAAGTTATTATTCTGACCTATTTTGAAGGGCACTTCGTTATATCGAAATTCTATAGCAGAAAGCTTATGGTGTCGAATGATCTTGCTACTATTATACATTTAAAATTAGTCTCAAAATAGTTATGTTTACAAACACCCATTATCAAATAGATCTCAGTTAAGAGAATATGCGTGAAAGTTTGAAATCGATTCATGTTTTATGGTAGCGTGTGTACAGTCATTTAACTGATATTGACATCATGGGAGCAAGTCTGACTAATTTAATGATCCCATGCTCCTAAAAGCATGTTGTTTTTAAACGGTGCTGGTGTTATAATCATTTTGCCTCAATATCTTCATAAATATTTATTTGGGTTACGATGTTAGGTGTAATGCCTTATATATATTTGAAGAAATAAATGTTTATCAGAAAAAAACAACAACCAACAAACATTCATTAAAGTGAGAGGACGTCGTTGGGGTTCTTAGAAGAGTAGACATGGTAGCATATTTGGAAACTGTTGGTGAAGAGAATGCCAGTCTTGAAACAGATTCAAAAAAAAAAATGAATGAAAGAGAAAGAGAAAGAGACAGAAAGAGAGACTGAGAGTGAGAGAGAAAGAGAGAGAGAGAAGCTTAGAGGGAGCGAAAGACAATTAAAGAGAGGAGGATGTAGAGCGATAGACAGGAGTAAGAGAGAGAGACAGGAAGATAGAGAGAGAGAAAGAGAGAGAGAGAGAGAGAGGGGCGGAGGGAGGGAGAGAGAGAGAGAGAGAGACAAAGAGAGAGAAGAGGTATCATGATGGATCTTAAAAGGAAGACAACTATAGCCATCTTCATCATCGCTGGATTAAAAAAAAAATCACAGCTGGATCGCCTACGGAACGAGGTGAGAAGAAGAAGAAGAAAAAAAAAAATCAAATTTTTCAAAATTTCTTGTATGGGGAAATAAATCGTCATCAGGATGGAAATGGGGGGGGGGGGGGCGGCGGATACTTTTGTCCTTTTTCCCCGAATGTCACCTTCCAAGTGTCAGTTAGTGAGAGAAGTGAGGAAGTGACAATATGAGGTTTTATTTGTTCAAATATCAGGAGTTTAAAGAACTGTTTGTGAATCCTAACTTTCCACTCTCTACTTTCTATAGAAATAAGGAAACCAACTCAAACATGTCAAAGATATTCAAGATACTATTCAATTCACTTTAAGTGTTTATGTAATAAAGTACTTTATCAGTATTCATGAGATGAATTTTTAAAAGCTACAATATCATAGTTTATTTCTTTCACGCCTGATGTAAAAAACATTGTCTAGACGTGTTGCATTAACATGTTATATGACCTACGTTAAAAAGTCAGGTTTCATACACTTTTAAAAATAAAGTTTTGCATAATAGAAGGGTGGGGGTTACGCCGACACAACCTTTTAAAATCCGATTCCCCGGTTTATAAATCAAAGATGGTTCCATTGATTTTCGATATCATATCTGTTTTCTCTGTTTTCATCTTTGTACTTATTGGATGTAATGAAGGTGGTGGTTCTCCAACGATAACCATCGAGTGCCCGGGATCAAAGTTAAAAATCATCAAATGAATTTGTGTTCGGGTTCCTTCATGCGATGCTTATAATGTCTCCCTGGAAAGCAAGTGTGATGTCAGTGATAAGACACGCAACCCTTGTACCATCACTGCGTCCTGTAAGGGTAGTACGTGTCAAGGAGGAAAGACTACCTACACCTACGCTGACTAGGAATGTAAGTTATTCGCATGAGAGCTAGAAGGGAATCAAAATTCTTCTGGCTCTCAGGGAAATTGTTTTTCTTTTGATTGTTAACTCTTTAAAAAATTCTTGGAAATCTGGAGGGTTCAGTAATCTAAAAAGGACGCACGTGCTAAGCGCGCCGTCCGTAGAGCAAGTTGCCATGGGAAGAATTTACAAGACTCACGGAGTCAGTGCACAGTGCGTTGTGCCAAAGACATTGGATTTCAAGACAAATTACTCTCGCCACTTCCGGGCTACATTTTGGCAAGGGTAAATGCTGTGTTAAAAACGGACTCGGAAAAATGCGTCCGCCATTGATATAAGATGTCTCACTTTTTTTCTTGATATTTCATATCTAAAACTTTGTTTTTGAAGCCTGATATTTGCATGATGAGCAGAAGGATGGATAGTTAAAGAAACATTTCTGGAATCTTTATTTTAAATAAATTGCACTATAAATCCCCAGGATCATTCTTGATTTTTGACGGAGTCACCTGTCATAGGGTTAACAAGTGAAAACAAGGATTTTAAAAATGATTATTTTCCCCCTATTGTTACCTTAAATTCATTGTAAATGTAACTTTCATATAATTTGAGACTCTGAAAAAAGCTTACTGAAGGCCCCAAAAGTGAAAGAGACCCCCATAAATTCCCGGGAATATCATAACGATTCCTTCGCGCTCCTTTCGGGAGATTAACACACCCGCGCGCATTTTTATATTACATGACATATTGTAAAATTCTCGACATCTTTTTACACTTTTCTTTACTATTAAAAATCGAAAGGGAGTATAATATCCTCAATCGAGATATGAGAAGAAGGGAACATTTCGTTTACCTTCCATGTAAAATCATGCCCTTACTTGAAAAAAAACCTCCGTCATTTTAAGGTTAAACTTTACAATCCAATTAACTTTGTTCTACTTTCTCATACATAATGCCCATTGATCGGTCACAATGTGCTCGATTGCCTTTCAGTATACCAATAATCAACTTGGCAGCAACGCGTTATGCGTCAAATTTGTAAATCCTCAATCCCAGACAATGACATAAATATGATATGTAGGCTATTCATACATGTAAAAGTCATCTTGATTTGTTCATTTTTAGTCCCGTCAATTTTCAAGCTCCGTGTCCCATTTTAGCCCATTTTAGAAGCTTGACCCAGGGTTTATGTGTGCATGCCAGCTATACGCGTACCGTGTAGTAGTGCACTTCAACGAACTCCGTACATGTACTGCAATGTGCTGTGCACTGCCTATAGACCAATTTCACCGCCGGTTTATGAATTTGGCCCTCTATCGGCGACGCCATTGCTGCGGTGGGCAAGCGCGCTGACCGCGATTGGCTCTGTGTACAAAATGAATGTAAGATATGAGATATGCCCCGATATTGTTCCATTTACTTTATTCTGGATCAACAAAATAAAGCATGGATACATGGGTAGATGAGGTAAGACAATGGTCATATCTGACGGATGAAGGTATGACGTATTTTTGTACTTTCGATGGTTTTTCAACTTAGTTTTGTCAGTAACAGTTCGATTGCAGCATAGAAGCCGTAGTAAGCGGGAGCCCTAAATCTTACCCTGTTTACAAAGTCATGTTTTCACTCATTAAATTTTACGCTAAAGTACATAATGATAATGTTTCTTGACTTCAAAGTCCTTTCTGTTGATGTTTTTACCCACATCTTGCGTTGTGAAATTGGTCTATACAGTTAGCGCAGTGCATGCATGGTACATGTACTGTAATGGTACATGTACTGTATACTTTTTTTCCATACTGTTTTATTCTGATTTCATGAACAAAAATATATAACATTTCAATTTAACATTTCAAATCACATATAATATTTTACATTTCATATTTTGACTTTTTTCACTTACTTAATTTAAGCATGAATCATATATAACTTAAAAGAGAAACAATGAAATCAGTTATTATAAAAAATGTTGAAGCACCACTCCTCCCCCCCCCCCCCCCCCCCCCTGCCCCAACAAAAAGTCTTCCCTTGTACATTTTGTGGAGGGCGATATATACATGTTATGTCTTTTTATTTAAAAAGAAATTACAAGAAAAGAACAAACAAAGGAGACCCAAATCCAATACAAACTAATAAACAAACACATATATTGAAACTAGGATCCCCTAAAAAATACATACCAATATGCATAACACTTTTCCTTTCATGTATCAAATATTCAACAATGATTTAAAACTATCTGAGATTATTATTACGCACTGCATACACATATGTACACACACACCCGCACACACACACACCCTCGCACACACACACGCAAGTCCACATCACTGTATTACGGAAGACAACAACTGGACTACTAATGTCTCCTGTCCTCGCAAGGCTGACGAAATAAACCCAAATCCTATGTTTGCAAACCGAGGACTATTGTTCTCAGGAACTTTCTTTGTTCACTGTCCTCGCTTGCAAAGTAATGCAAGTACACACACACACACACCCATCCACTCACCCACACACCCACACGCGCCCCCACCCATACAATCTGGGAGGACAGGAGGGACAACGAAATCGTATTTCCCGACAAGAAAGAAAGAAAGAAATAAAAAGAAAAAAGCGCCCACCCAACCAACCAACCAACTAAACAAAAAAAGCTGGGTAGATTTTTAAATCCTGTCCCCCTCCCCTCTGCCCAACCACATGAAGATGGTTCTACAACCTGGTAAGAATAGCGGGAAAATAGACGGATAACAGGAAGACAAAAATAGACCCTGCCAATAAAAAATTGGTGAAAATTTCATTAGCGCTGAATATGAATAAAGATCTTATTCCAACTATTTCATCGTATTTACAGGTATTTCATATTGGACCCCCGCAGGACCTGAAATGACAAGCGTAAAGGGGCTTTTACACCTTCCCGGATCGTAACACGGATCATCCCGGATCGTCTGTCCGGGGTCATCCGTGTTAAGTCCGGCATCACCGTGTACATACCGGTCACTCATCCGGCGTCATCCGTGGTGTACCTGTATATCCGGGAGAAAAATTGAGCTTGTCCAATTTTTCTTCCCGGAGTACACGGATGAAAAACCATCCGTATTCATCCTGGTAGGCACCGTGTACCTCCGTGTAGCCATTGAATACATCCGGGAGTCTCCGTGTAGACACCGGTGCGTCCGTATTAACAACGTTGTCATCTGGGTTCGAAATTTTCTTTGTTTTTCTACACGAACGAACAATTTTTTTTATGTGAGAACCAAACATGGACGTATCAAATGTGAAAACAGCAGACCCCTCCTTTTCCTTGCACGATTTTTAAAAACATATTATATTTTTTTCAATTTCCGGCTGTTGCAGGAAGACAAGGGCAACTACAACTACCAGTTTTACCTTCACGGTTCTAACAAGCAGAAGCACTGGCATACTGGTAGGGTTTATGGGCTGATGCCTCATTTACTTTTTTTCAAGACCATTTTTTTCCCCATTTATTGTTTGTATTTCTTCAACAATATCTTGCAGCAAATTTTCTTTAATATCTAGCCGACTAGACTTTGTACGATTTTTCTTCATTTTAATTCCCCCCCCCCCCCCTCTTTTTTGGCTTGTCAGCAGCAGCCGGGCCCTTCCAAATTTCTATATTTTTGGCCATATAGCAAAGCCTCCACCCCGATATATTTTTGGCGCATTTCTGTATGGGTAAATTGAATCAAAACACACGTAAAGCTTATCGCTCAAGAAACATGTAGCAAAGTGAATGACCGAATATTCTTATGAACAATATTTAGAAATATTAGTGACAACATGGTCATATCATCCGTCAGTACTCCGGGGATATCACAGTAGAGAACGTACACTTCCGTGAAAGGACCGTGTAAGGGTCCAGTAACATCCGTGCTCCTCCTTGTAATCCGTATTCGCTCCGGGGACTTCTCCGGCAAGGTCCGTGTTGCTGCCTTGTCTACCCTTGTAGACACCGTACTTGTCCGTACTTTTCCGTATAAATACCCAGTTGGGACCGTATTCACACCGACACTGTGACGAAAATCGCGACGTTGCATCCCGGAACACCACGGATTCAGATCCGGGATGATCCGTGTTGCGATCCGTGAAGGTGTAAAAGCCCCTTAAGTTTACATCGGTATGAACATTCAAACCCTATACTCTATAATCAAAAGTTATGTACTATTTCAAACGACATCATCATGATTATAATGCGACAAATCTTCCCTTCATAACATCCATTTGTTACAGATCAGTTATGAAACGGTTGAGAACATATTCTCCCTGTTTCTGACAGAGATCCCACAAATATTCTGCAAATAAGATTTTTTTTTTTACATGAACAGAATAAGATCCAGTTTGTATCTCTTTCATGATATGAATGTCCGTTGCATACAACTTTTTTTTTTTTTTAATCAGATACTTTTCTTTTTTAAAGAAGTATTTCTCTTTGTGTTTCAGGAACCTCCCAGTCTACTTCCAGAATCAGGTACTAAAGGACTTCATGACACATCTCTGGAAAAAAGGCAGAAATTTATTTGAGAGATTATTTTCTTTTTATCTATACATCTCTTTGTAAACACCAAATCAAAAACAAAAATTCTTATTCATGCTCCAATATCACGCATTATAGGAGAACAGCGTTGAACAAATTTTGGGTTTTGAAAAGGAGGGAAAAATTACCAGGGGTGAGGGTAAAATAAAAATTTAGTGCAGAATGAGTACGTTTAGAAACTAGTATTCAATTAGTTATATATTTTGTATCGAATATACTTCTCAAGCTAATAATTTCCATTATTTATACCGCTTTCACACCAAGGTACGGTCGCTACGTACGGTCGCAGAGACCGTACCCAGGGACCGATCGGACGTGCTTTCACACCGCCGTCAAAATTTGGTCAGGCCCTGAGCGATCGGTAGCAGTATAGCTGACCTAGCCGGAAGCGGAAGTAGAGATAGTGCGTGGGCATGTATGGCGGGTCATTGCATTTCGATCGGTCGCTGAGTATGATGTGCTTTCACATCAAGCTTTCATCGGTCGCGATCGGTCGCTGAAGTATCTCTTAGGTCGGACTCAGCGACCGATCGGTCGCTGAGTACGATGAAATGCTTTCACACTATGGTTTCATCGGTCGCTGGGTACGGTCTCTGCGACCGTACCCAGCGACCGTACCTTGGTGTGAAAGCGGTATTAATTACCATTCTGTAAAGTTATTTTTCACTGCGAAGAAGTGACAAAATAAGAAAAAGTAAACTCTTGCAATATCATTTCTTTCCCTCGCAATATACAATTTCACTATCTCTTTCCGAGTCCGTTTTTCTTCATCACTAAGTATGAGGAAAGTAACTTTTCTGATTTCCATCATTGCTGTCACTTAACGGATTTCGTATTTTACTAATCACTTCACAACAGATTCGGTGCTACCGCGAGCAAACATAGTCCGACAGAAGAGCTCCATCCTCAGACTGATCCAGGGAAGGCGTCTTATGAATCACGTGATCGAAACCAAACGTGGACTGTCATTAGTCAAATGCGGCGCCGTGTGTAACTACCGAGCTGACTGTGTATCGTTTAACATTTGGGATGGTGTTTGTGAACTCAACAACCAGGTGGTAGGGGGCGCTGGTGTTAGTGGATATGATTTCATTGACTATGAGAAACATTAGATCTCGTCAGACTTCCCCCAAAACGTAATGAAACGAATTATCGGTACATGAGAACAAGTGATTATAGAAGCTTCAGTTACAAGTGAATGTATGATAGAAATATTGCTATTGGTTGTGAGTACAACCGATGGGTGACTTTTCAGATTAAGGGGGGGGGGGGGGGGAAAGGGTTACTTTTTAATTCTTTTGGAAAAGAAAATAATTTAGTTTTCTTACTCAAACCTATTGTCGATCGAAGCCAAGATTAATTTAGTTCGTGAAATTACCTTGTTAGAGGCAGTATGTCGTGAAAATCACCAGTCTGTACACTTGACTTATCATCCAATGAACTATCTACTTTGATATGAAGTAACTGTAATAAAATAAAATAATGATATGGTTTTACATGCCAAGCACATCTTGAGCAATCAGATGAGCGTGCTTTTATATACAGTTCGTACCTGAAAGCAAAGATTGTTTTCTTGCTGACATGAAATAGATCTGTCAAGTGTTTTTCATGCATATCTATTTTTCCACCCTGTCGCCCCCAAATATGTACTAATTAAATGCATCCAAACAAGTATATATACGGTACTAAGTTAAAATGTGCGCATTCAAAAGTTTATTAGGCTACACATGCATTTTGAAATGACATCCCTATACTGTATCGGAATAATTGTTATGAAATTGGTTTTGAAATACGTTTTGGGTAAAATTGTAAGCTTTGTCAAAGTTTTACGTAACATATCTTAAAGTGAAGGGGGTAGGGACGTAAAAATATAAATTGTAAATACCACCCCCCCCCCCCATTTAAGACCCTTTGCTTTCAAACAACGTCCTTTGAGAGGGCAAAGTCTTTTATATCACAGCTTCAAAAGAGAATAGCAACGTCAACGTTTACGTCAACGTAAACGTTACTTGAAGATGGCATTGTAATCTTAGTAGCCGAACTGTTAAGGGCCTTAATGAGGAGTTGGTAGGCGTGGTCAACATGACAAAACAGAATTAACATCACCTTAAACACGATAGTGCCTGTCCCAACCGGCAGCAACAACACCCGTTTATGCTGCCAATATTAAAAGAGAAATGTTTTTATTTTCGCTCACTCGCTACGCTCGCTAGCATTATTGTGCCCGCCCGGACCTTCAACAATAAAACCCAGTTTATGTACCAAACATTATTAAAAGAGAAGTGTATTTTTTGCTTGATCGCTACGCTCGCTCGCCAAAATGGAATTAACATCGCCTTAAACACGATAGTGCCCTTCCCAACCTGCAGCAACAAAACCCGTTCAAGCTGCCAATATTAAAAGAGAATTTTTTTTTTATTTTGGCTCGCTCGGCAAAATGAAATTGAAATCGCCTTAAATACTGTTGTGGCTGCCATGCCTCGGTCGCTTGCCCCCCCCCCCCCCCCCCCGACGTGGTATGCGAGGTACGCTACTGCTGTATCCTATTTGAAGGGCTGATATGATGGACAGTTAATGCACAAAATTAATAATAGAAAATACCACCCCTCATTTTTCACGTTAAGTGTTAGTGCTCTCTCATGAAGGTATTGCTTTTGATGAAACTTAAGGAAAAATGCAAACTTAAGTTATATGAAAAATATAGAGACTTTAAGTTATAACTTATGAACCTATGAGGTTATTAACCTATGTACTTGTAACTTATAAGTTATGGAAAGGAAATCACGACGAGTTAAAAAGGGTGTTAATACAAGCATGATTCAAAGATGAATGTAGAAAGAGCAGATTCAACTTTGTTTTTTTTTATTTCCTAAGAGTTTTACAGTACTATCCATATAGGGAAATGTTTTATGAGGTAGTTCTCAAAAGAAAAGATTTTTTTTTTTTGGTATACATGTACATTCAAAACAGTTGTGGCTCAAAATACAAGGAACAGAAGACAGAATCTGGATGAAAGAGAGAGTTTTAAAAAATGGTATTGATGGGGAAAGGGAGACAGAGAGAAATAGGGGTTAGAGAAAAAAAATGAAAGCGAGTAAAATGTGGGAGAGGGGGAGAGAGAGAGAGAGAGAGAGAGGGGGGGGGGAAGAGAGGGAGAGGGAGGGAGAAAGATGGAGGGAGAGAGAGCGAGAGAGAATACAAATGGGGGGGGGGACATAGAGAAAATAAACAAAAAAGAGGGGAGGACGAGACAAAGAAAGGTAAAGGGGGGGGGGAGCATTCACAACCACACTCGCCAACATCCCCCTCCCCTGCACACACACACACTCACACATACTAAATGTTGTTACCATGCGCAACTACATTAGCTAAACTGGACCTTTTCTCTGTTAAGGATTTTGTATTTTTCTTGAAACTTTGAACAGGAAAAGGCACTTAACAAAGTGATGTATTCAGAAAGTGCCGTACATATGAGCACTGTATAATGAGCACAAAGAATCCGTTATTATAATATCACACGCTATTTTACAGCTATAGGCTTATGAAAAGTACCATGTCGTGTAATTGAAAACTGAAATGTAATGTCGAGATTTGCCGCTCTATCTAGGGTGATTGAGTGGATCAAGTGTACCGAAAAGAGAAAAGCAATAAGAAACAAAAATGAGGGGAGGACGAGACAGAGAAAGGCAGAGAGGGAAGGGGGATCGGATCATTCACATCCACACTAGCGCACATCTACACCCCCCCCCCCCCCGCACACATTATACTAAACGTTGTTACCTTGCGCAATATTAGCCAAATAAGACTATTTTCTAGTAAGGATTTTGTATTTTTCTTGAACAGGAAAAGGCATTCAGCAGAGTGAAGTGTTCAGCAAGTGTTGTATGTAATATGAGCACTGCAATGAACACAAAGGATCGGTTTATTGTTACATCACACTCCATTTTAAAGCTGGGGTTGATGAAATGTACCATGTCGTTTAATTGAAAACTGAAATGCAATGTCGAGATTTGCCGCACTATATAGTGTGATTGAGTGGATCAATTGTACTGAAGGTTTAAAGATATCAGTCCGTTGAATGGCAATTTAATTAAGAACGGATTCTTAATGATCAGTAAACGCCACATCAACAATTTGGAATGCAAATTAGTGGAACATCAGCCTATTGGAAAAAAAATTAGTGCGCGTCTCTCGACTGCGAAGATTAGACCTAATTCATTTACCACCACTACATTGAAAGCATGCTGATACAAAATGAGAGGGACCTCGTCGATTCATTTTACATTCTATTGCTGTGATTAAATTTCATTGTGACAGTCTCATTTTTCCTATTTAGAATAACTCTCATATTTAGGAACGTTTCATTTTCCGTTCTTGTCATTCGAGAACCTTCATCTCTTGGAGAACGGTTATTGGTTCCTCCGGCCTGTATAACCTCCACATCGAATACTGCTAAAAACAACAAAAACTTGTCTTCAGTGCCCAATTCTCGAGAAGAGCAATGAATTGCTCAAAATTTCTAGTGGTCTTTTTAGTGGTTAAAATTTTCTTTGTCGTTGTCGACCTTTCCAGCTCCACCAAGGTGGAAGGTAAGTGACATTGCCTAAAGCTGAAAAATTGTCCTACCCTGTCCATAATCTTTGTTGATGAGGGAGGGGGAGGGGGGTTATCCTTTGAAAACAAATTTGGTTGACATTTCAAGGAATGTTAAATGACTTTTAAAGGATGATTTAATAATTTCATTTTCTAAAATTCTGTGATGTTTTGGTTTTCTAAAATGTTATTCAATGATTTCATTCTCTGGAATTCTATGATATTTTCGTATTCTTAAATGTTCAATTTTTGTTAATTTTCATTTTTGCGCCAACTGTGGTCCAAAATCTGACAGGACTCCATGTTATTGAAATGGACACTATGATAGCTTTATATTTTGCATAACATATTTCATCTATTCAATATATTGTATGATTAATTATTCATAATTCATGTCATGGATGGCACTGCAATTTCATGGACATTTTACAGAACTATATCACGAGTCAAAAGACGATATATTTGGTTTGACTCTGTATGTTTTAGTCCTCCAGAATGTTCAGTTTTTATGAAAATTTCAATCTTTCATCAACTTGGGTCAAACGTGTGTTAAAAGTATTGAATTGAATATTATCTATTTTTCATATTTTTTTCATCGTTTGATTAATTTCATATCAGTCTATTTTCGAACATTATTTCATTCATTCATTTTATCTTTTTTTTTTTTTTTGGGGGGGGGGGGTGTGATTTTTTTTAATGTCAGGGGAAATCCCGAAATCCCGTACAGCAGATTGCTTTTTGAAACTGCTAAGTTACATCATTCGTAAAATCAATCTGAGGTATTTCGAAAATTTTCAAAATCGTTGTATCTACGAGAATCCGTTTTTTTCCAACCCAGCCATGACTTGGAATATTTTTTTGAGGCTTTAAGACGACCTAGAACGATTTTAAAAAAATGAAATAGGGTTCGTGACTCCGAATATAAAGAAGGTTAAAATTCCGAAAGATTCGTTAATCAGGAGATTTGTAAATCCGAAGATTCCTTATTCCTAGGGTTCGTAATTCCGGAGGTTCTTAATTCCGAAATGAAAAAGGGTCCATGACTTCGAAAATGAAACAGATGCATAGTTTTAAAAAAATCAAATAGGATTTATAATACTGGAAATGGAATAAGGTTCATAATTTCAAATTAAAAAAGGTTTATAATTCAAAAAATGATGAAAAAAAATGTGATTCTGGAGATTCATAATCCCGAAAGTGAGAAAGGGTTTGTAATATCCTAATATTTCATTCTCGGAAATGTAAACCATTTCTGTACCATTTCCGTTTTTAGAACATTAACGCCTTTTCACTTTCAGAACTATATGCGTAGGCCTATAATCATGGTAACTGTTGTATTTTAGAATTATGAATCGGAATTATGGTCCTTCGGAATAACAAGTGACCCTCTCCCTCCCTAGTTTCTATTTGTTTTATCTAATATATACCCACTGCAGAGTCTAGTACATCTTCCTCTTCTGATGAATGTGACAATCCTACTTTAACAAACATGTTTAGTGGACAAAGTAGACAGGTAATAATACATTGAATGAATATACATATATGCGGTATTTTTATACACGTAAAGATAACACCCCGTCATTTTTTATTTATTTTTTTCTTTTTTTTGCCGAGGCAGTATTCCTACGACTCCAGCTCATATTTGTATTAATTTTATGTGACTCTTTTATCCATAGAAGAACAAATATGGTTATAATGGTTTAAAGGAAACATTGGCATTGCTGTATTTTTAAGCTACGCCGAATTTGGGAGCTTTTTGTTTATTTCTAATGTAAATAAATTGAATGCTTTTTTTATATTGTGGATCGTCATTCACATGTACAAACTATTTTGCAAGGATTGCATCAACTGGACAACGCTTTCCAAATGATATTTTTTTTAGCATATCAGCATTCAGTAATTATCTTAAATCATTACAAATTAACATTTTCTTTTCCATGAAATTGTCAAATTTTCAAGTTACTATCGCAAGATAAAAACGAGGTTAGCAATGAGCGGTGCATAGTTTTTCAAATAAATTACCCTTTTTCACTGGCTGTCCAATTGATTTTGTTTTCGAACACATCCATTCCATTATTTCTAACTAAATAAAAAAACAGATTACAAAATTGTTTATTTCTATAATTGGAAAGTGGTTTAGGAATTTTAATTACGAATAACGATGTTTGCCCAACAATAGTTCATTTGGAATCTTATTAGGCTATATGTCGACAGGTTTTAAAAGAATGATTCTATTCCAAGTTTTTCCCCATTTTATTTCTTCTGTAGAAAAGAAGTGCTACAGAGCGGGGTAAGTAAGACGGAGTCATTAAGTCTTTAGGAAAATCGAGTGTACATACTTCCAAAAATTTATATTTTTTTCCATAAAAGAGGGGTAGAACAGCGAACTATAGGCGCGCAAAAGTACAATGTATAGTGTTTGGCAGTCAATATGTCTTTGTTTCATAGGCAGGCATTATGGCACTGGCATGCTGAACTATAGTCCGCCAGATATATTCTTATAGTCTTGCCCAGTATTGCTCCTAATAATCACAGTTACCATTACATATTTTTAAGAAAAAAATCTTAACAATGAATTTGACGATATCCTGGAAAAATATTTGTTTTCTGGATTTTTGCCCTTTGATATGGAAAGTAACTACTGATAAAGTTTGGTAGGTTGTCTAAATAATATTTGCTGTCTAAAAATAGATTTGAGCAATAAATTGGTTCATCATGATGGTTATTTGACTTGTCATTTCGGACAGCTTAGTGGTATACACGAAATGTGCAAATCCTTCTCAACTTCTCAACTTCTCAGCTGATGTTACTTCTGACATACATTAGTTATTTAGTTCTAGTTTATCAGTATGAATTATCTCAGATAATCTCCTAAATAATCATGGAAATAATTAGCAAAAGAACGCAGGTTCTTCCTTTTGTTAATGACAGATGTATATCATTTTGTTTGATAGCCTTTTTGACATCATGGTATGAAAAAAATTTGATAAATAATGAAGGTTTCGGAGCAGATATTTGATTAATTAAAGTAATTCATTAAAATACATGCATATCTTTCTTTAGCACATGTCTAAGATACAGATACGACTAAAACAAAATCTTTGAATGTTGGGATGGACGAAAGATAGAAACAGAAATGCTCCCCAGTGCTCAAGATCTTGAAAAACATTGTTCCCATTATTATTTACGACGCGTTTAACTTTTGTTCATAGTTATTGGATGTAATGAAGGTGATCGTTCTCCAACGATAACCATCGAGTGCCCGGGATTAACGATCACCATCATCAAAGGAGTTTGTGTAACGGTTCCTTCATGCGATGCTTATGACCCCTCCCTGGAAAGCAAGTGTGACAGTGACAAGACGGAACAGTACGCTGCGTACTGCAAAATATACAATCCTTGTCCCATCACTGGTTCATGTTCGGCTGGTACAACGTGTCAAGGAGACACTACCTACATCTACGCTGACTATCAATGTAAGATATTTTCATGAGAACTAGAAGGGAATCAAATAATTTTTGTTTTACACACATTTTCTTACAGTTATTCTGGCTCACAACAAAATTGTCTTTCTTCTGATACTCATTTTTTATTTCTCCGGAGTCTGGATGGTCTAAAACATTGGAAGGGACCGGCGCTTATAAGATAAGGGGCACGAGGTTGTTTTTTTAGAATTTTTTTGAATACCTTATGGGTTTTATTGGAACTAAAATTTATTCCGTCTTCACAATCTTCACGAATATCACAGCTGAACTGTCATATATCTTAGATAATAGAAATCAAAGAGATACATACCTTTCTGTCAGTCTAAAGAGTGTGACATAGGAATCTTTACTCATTGCCGTTAGTAGTACTTTGTATACCTTTAGTCAAAAGGCTGTTTCAATATGCGATATGATACATATTTAGAGCTTTACCGCGCACATCGATAGTTGGTTATCACGTGACAACTTTTCACTCAGTAGGATACCGAATAACCCAGAAAAAGAGACAGTCCCAATATTAGTTCTGATATGAAATGTTATCGATGCGTTTGTCAGGTATATTAGACAATCTTAGTATATCTTAGTATATTAAGTGTTTTTGTTATGTATCCAATCAATTGTCATAAGATTAGAAATGAATAAATAAATATGATTTTTTAAATACTTTTTTAAACAAAATCTTGCCTCATACAGGTTTCTCCGATTCGGCTACAGAAATTCCATCTCAAACACCAGGTATCTATATAACCAAAAGTAAAAAATGTAGATAAAACCACAATCCCTTTACAATACCGGAACCCGTATTGCTGTCTTCAACGAAAATGTAATATCAAGCTATTTTTCATGAACACTGACGGCATGTGATGCATGACTTACATCAGTGACCTATATACAGGGCTCAGCGTGAGCATTTCTACCCGTTGTTTTCTAATGTTTTAAAATCTTATTTCCGTATAAGGGTATGGTTATCCTATAATTTTTCATCCATAGACATGACTGTTCATTTATATGATGAACTAGCTAATTTGAACTTGGGTTTGAATCTTCATTCAACTTCAAAATAAAATTTACCATGAGGCCATGTTTACAGCATATTGCTGACTTATGATTTATGACTTATCAAAATTATGTAAAATTTATCAGTTCGATTTTTTTTTCTAGCTTTTTGATACGTACCACCTTAAAATGGTTTATGGATAGCGGTTATGCGTTAACACGAAATTATTATTTATTATAGTTCTTACACAGTGCTTGATAAAATATCAAAATGCTTCTGTTCTCCTTTTGGTTCTTTCCATAGATTTTACGACAGTTCACGGACCACTGCCCCCAATACCATCACCTGCGGACATAGTTCGACAGAAGACCTCCCTCTTTAGACAGATCCATGAACGGCGTCTTAAGAATCACGTGATCGAAACCAAACATGGATTGTCATTGGTGGAATGCGGCGCTGAGTGTAACCAGCGAGACGATTGTGTGTCCTTTAACATTGGCAATGGTGTATGTGAGCTCAACAATCAGGTGGTAGGCGGAACTGGTGTCCGTGACAATGAATTCGTTCAAGTTGAGGGATATAAATACTATGAAAAACAGTAAACTAGTGTGCAGTTTTAAGGATGTACATATATTATTATTTGGGAATAAACTACGGTGATTACATGGGCAATTAGAGAAATTTCTGGGCATAAATGGTGAAAAATGTCTTTATGTCTACAGTTTTTCATTTCATATTTGATATGAGTAGAAATGATATCCGAAGAGAAGTTCAGCATGAAAGACGAATATAATTATTACACTTCAAAAAAATTGAGTAAAATGATTTAATGATTGTAGATTTTTCTTCATGTTTGTTAGTTTTATTTTTGAGTCCGGCGCTCTGTTCCGCTCCGCGCCGCACCCTTTCCAGATAAGGCAGTAAAAGAGGATATTTTTTTCAAAATTACTTTTAAGAATTAAAGAACGGACCGATTGTTCCCCTCGATCTTTTAAAATACATTTCATAATCTATAAAGCAACAAAAATTATTAGGGCACCATAATTAAGTCTTAAAATCTGAGTTCAAGTAATGAGTTATAATCATATGTCGAATATCTAGAAGGTAACATAAATCTGAACACAAAACATGACACCAGACCTTCAAGACTATGATGATGACGATGAATAAAGGCAACAAGGGTGGAAAGATAATATGAAAATAAAAATGTTAGGAAAAGAGGAAAATGATGGACAGCATGGGGTGGTGGAATTCTGGATTCAAGTATCGAAAAATCAAATGATGATTCCGATAATAATGATAAAAAAGACATAACCAAAAGTAACTATTTCGACCTAATTTAAAAGGGCACTTCTTTATATCGAAATGTTATAGAAGAAAGAAAAGATGGCGTCGAATGATATTGCTCCTATACATTTAAAATTAGTCTCAAAATAGTTTGGTTTACAAAAACCCATTATATAATGGATCTCAGTGAAGAGAATATGCGTAAAAGTTTGAAATCGATTAATGTTTTTTGGTAGCGTGTTTACAGTCAATGAACTGGCATTGACATCATAGGGCGGGAACCGGTCTAACTAGTTTAATGATCCAATGCCCCTAAAAACATGTTGTTATTAAACTGTACTGGTGTTTTGATAATTTTGCCCCAATATCTTCATAAATATTTATTTGAGTTATGGTGTTAGTTATATATATTCAAATAAATAAATGTTTATCAGAAAAAAACAACAACCAGCAAACATCCATTATATCCAAGGATGTTGTTGTGGTGTTGAGAAGAAGGGTTACCATGGTAGCGTATTTGGAAACTAATGGTGAAGAGAATGTCAATCATATACTAACAGAGATTGAAAGAAAGAGAATGAATGAAAGAGAGAGATAGAGAGAGAGAGAGAGAGAGAGAGAGAGTGTGTGTGTGTGTGTGCGTGTGTGTGTGAGAGAGCGAAAGACAGAATCAAAGAAGAAATAGAAGAGGAAGATGTAGAGCGATAGGGAGACAGAAGGAGGAGAGAGAAAGAGAGAGATAGAGAGGCAAAGACAGAGAGAGAGGAGGTTGGAGAGAAACATATAAATAGATATTGTCCAAATGATTAACATGAATAATGGATTTAGGACAGCCAACAGGAACAGGAATCCACCATAAAAAATGGATATATGTATCATTCAAACAGCTTATCACATCATGCTCTTTCCAAACTTATCATACTGTGTTTGGTAGATACCAAGAGTAGAGCGAGTTATAAAGTGTGAAGGTTTTTTTTTTTTAGCATGTTTAGAGGTCTTGTTCAATTCAGAAGATAAATTATTACGATGGATCCTCAATGGAAGACAACTATAGCCATGTTTATCATCGCTGGATTAATAAAAGTCACAACTGGATCGGCTACGGAACAGGGTGAGAAAAAATTCTGAATTACTCAAAATTTCGTGTATGGGAAATAAATCATTATCAGGATAGGAAGGGGGGAGGGAGGAGAGGGATATTTTTGTCTTTTTCCCGAATGTCACCTTCCAAGTGAGGGAGCGAAGTTAGGAAGTGACAATATGAGGTTTTAGTTGTTCAAATATTAGGAGTTGAAAGAACTTTTTTATGCTTGAATATCAACATTCCCCTCGCCATGTTGTATAGAAATAAGGAAGCCAGCACAAAGATATTGATGATACTGTGCAATTTACTTTAATATTTTTTGTAATAAACTCAATTTATCAGTATTCATGAGTTGAATTGTTAAAAGCTACAATATCATACTTTACTTCATTCCCGCCCACTGTAAAAATCATCGTCTAGACGTGTTGCATTAACATGTAACTTGACCTGCGTTAAAAGTCAGGTTTTATACGTTGCACGATATTATTATACTACCACCTCTTGATTTTGATTATGGAATATTTTTATTCTTGACAATGGTGTAATAACTCTGTCATATAATTTGATATTGTGGTGTGTCCAGCAGTTGATTTGAATGTTTATTAGATTTATTTTGATTTTATTTGTTTCCCCGTTCGATTTACACTTTGTTCAACATTAAGATACCAAACATGGGTGTCGATTTGTGCTCGTGGTTTGGGGGATGATTGATATCGAATATTCTCGGCGAGGGAGCGAAGTGACCGAGCCGGGAAAGGGTGTAGGAAAGGGTTGTCATCAAAGTACACTCTAGGCCTATGAGATATTTGAAAGGTTTATTTGACAACCTCGCTGCCAAATATGACTTTTTTAGCACCTCGTTGGTCCACTTGTTTACTGTCCAAACTACCTGTTTCTGTATATTACGAACGAGCGAAGCGAGTGAGGAAAAACACTAATTTGACGAAAGAGTATCATTATGTCACCAAAATACACCATCATGACTATAGGCCTATAAGATATTTGAATGGTATATTTGGTCACCTCGCTGCCACATATGACTATTCTAATACCTCGCTGTCCAATAATTGTTTGCTATTGAAAACCCATCCTATTTGAAAAGATGACGAGCGAGCAAAGCGAGCGATGAAAACACACTCTTTTTTGACGATAAAAAATTATTTCGTCTTCATAACACACTAAAGGCCTATAACATGATTAATTTACATATTCGGTCAACTCGCTTGCATGTCCAATTCGCTTCCCCTCCCAAACTTTCATGTATCTAAATGTTATAAGAATGAGCTCGGCGAGCGAGGGAAAATTTACATTCTTTGATATGCCTCTAACATAATCTAAATAGCATATTCGATAACCTTACTGCCTAATATGTCGTTATTTAGCTCGTCGAATGGCATCCAAACCATTCTATTTCTATATGAGCCAGCGAAGCGACTAAAAACTCTATTTTGCTGTAAAACGTAGAATTGCCACCACAATAAACTAGATGATCTTGATGATATACATCTTCCCACAGAATTCGAGGACACTTCGACACCTAGATGCATAAATATTGCTGAGAGAATAAGAGTGCTTGCTGCTCGAAAAGATCATGTTTCTAGACTTTATGAGCAAGCCTAACGAGCGAGAAAAAATGGAATTTTAAAATACTGAGAACCGGTTCTAGTGTATTGTCACTCCACTCTAATGATTTTTAGTAGCGTACATTTTTATCTGCATCTTCCTTTTTCATAACTGGTATGATAGGAATACTCTTTTAATCACAGGCGATTATCTCCTGAAAATCTTAATTTTCAGGAGATTTTAATTTGTTTGATACCTGTTCAACGAAAGAAATTTCAGTTTGTTGGTCTGTTTAAACGATGCATTCTCTCTCCTTCAGTATTGGATTGAGACTATTCCAAAATTTAGAACCTGCATATAAAAAGCAGAATAAAGAAGAGCAAAATCCCGGGTGCAAAAAATAAGCGAAAGCTGCCCCAATCGCTGAAGTCATGCCAGAGCTAAGGGGTCAGCGCAACATGCTCCCCCGAAAGACTTTGAACTATTTGATTATTTTTTAATGCAATGTGAAGCATCAAATGCTAGTGAGAGAAGGTGTGGGGATTACGCCGACCCAACCTTTTGAAATCCGAATGCCTGGTCCATATAAAGCATAAGCAAAGATAACTCTTTTTTTTTCTCGATGTCGTATTTGTTTTCTCTGTCTTCGTTTTTGTAGTTATTGCATGTAATGAAGGTGGTGGTTCTCCATCCATTAGCACTGAGTGCCCCGGATCAACGATCAACATCATGTGGCAATTCTACGTTTTACAGCAAAATAGAGTTTTTAGTCGCTTCGCTGGCTCATATAGAAATAGAATGGATTGAGGGCTCCTGTTTACTACGGCTTCTATGCTGCAATCGAACTTATACTGACAAAACTAAGTTGAAAAACTATCGAAAGTACAAAAATACATCATACCTTCATCTGTCAGATATGGCCATTGTCTTTCCTCATGTACCCATGTATCCATGCTTTATTTTATTGATGTAAATGGAATAAAGTAAAAGTATATTAAGGCATATCTCATATCTTACATTCATTTTGTACACAGAGCCAATCGCGGTCAGCGCGCTTGCCCACCGCAGCAATGGCGTAGCCTATAGAGGGCCAAATACATAAACCGGAGGTGAAATTGGTCTATACAATCCTTGTACCATCACTGCCTCATGTTTGTCTGGTACAACGTGTCAAGGAGACACTAACTACATCTACGCTGCTAACATCTATTTGTCTCTCAACATACATTTGGGATAACCCAGTGTATTATAAAATGTTTGTCAAAGACATATTTTTTTTGCAAAAGTTTTCTCCACCAGGCACCTTGACGGGTGTGATGAGAGACCCAAGGACATGAACTCATATACTTCTACATGGACCTAACACACTTCTGGCTCTCATGAGGCGTCTGGGATAACCCACTGTGCTAAAAATATTGGTTGAATTTATGGATTTTTCGCCACCATCTCTGTGGCGCACCTCGACAGTTTAAAGGAAGAGAGGCCTTTGCAATGAATTTAGATGTGTGCAGAGGGAAGGGGAGAGAGAGAGAGAGAGAGAGAGAGAGAGAGAGAGAGAGAGAGAGAAGAGTTAATGAAGGTATCGACATCAATGAAATAAAGTGACTTGTGAAATTGTTGTGACATGCATACAAAATTGATATTGAATAAACGGTGTTTTTGGCACGGAAAATATATACCCAGAATAGGGGGTACTCAGAGTTTCTTTAGGCGATGACATTTAAGGGAAAACGTTACTAAGATATGCATGATAATCTTGATAATGCAAGATCTTTTGAAAATACTGACTTGGTTTCGGAGGGGTTTTTAATATCGTTAACGTGTACGTAAAACAGGAGACGGCCAGTTACAATTTCATGTATTTTCCTCAAGTCGCTAGGTACAAATTTGAATATAAAGCCCCGTACACAACTAATTCATAATGATCCTGATGATAGGCCACAAACCGATTACTCGAACAATAATATGATTTCTACATCTAATTCATTCTCACTTGGAGACAAATTAGATTGCTACGTTATTGATATAATACTTTAACACTGGCGTAGCCAGGAATTTAAAAGGGGGGGGGCAAGGCGAGGGAGGGTGTGTGTGTGTGTGTGGGGGGGGGGGGGGGTTATTCCCCTCCCACGGTAGGGAGATTTTTTTCTGCACACTAAAATTCAGTATTAAGGGTAACTTATATGAGAAGTGGCATATGCTAATCCCTTATAACCCATTACCCTCGCTTTTTATGTTATTTAGGTGAAGTGGATTCGATGAAAGTTTTTTTTTTCTTGCTCGCCGATCAACAGGGAGGGAGGGGGCATGGCCCCCTTGTGCCCTTCTTAGCTACGTTAGTGTACTTTAATTCAGTTAAAAGTGTTTGAAATTGGATTAAATATTCGTGTGACCATGTTGACCTTGTTCTATTTACATCAATATACAATGTGGTAGTGGGCTCAGTCATAATGGTCTTGCTGATTAAGGTTGATTGTCGGTTTCCAGGCAGAGGTGTCGCGGAATGAAATGTTGATCTTTATAAAAAGATTAATAAGATCCAGTTCTACATGCAGAAATAAAGCAGGGAGTGGGAACGAGTAAGTGAAAGAGAGAGAGAGAGAAAGAGAGAGGAGGGGAGTGATGGATTGAAATGACAGAAATATCTATATAAAAGTTTAAAAAATCCTCTTTGTGTTTCAGAAACCTCCCAGTCTACCTCCAGTATCAGGTACATAATGGGCTACATCTCTGAAAAAAATGCATATTTCTTTTTATCTACAAATCTCTTTGTAAACACCAAATAAAACCAACCAATTCCTTATTCATGGTCCAATATCACGCATTATAGTTTCGGGTTACAAGGATGGGAAAATTACGATGGGGACGGGTCAAATAAAAATTAAGTGCAGAACAACTATGTTTAGAACCTTTAGTATTGAATTAGTCTTTTATTTTGTCTCGAATATACCTCTCAAACTAATAATTTCCATTATTTAATCACCATTATGTATAATTATTTTTCACTACGAAGACTTAAAAGTGACAAGATGAGAAAAAGAAACCTCTCGCAATATCACTTCACAACAGATTACTAATCACAACACAGCACAACTTCACAACAACTTTACAACAAATTACTAATCACTTAACAACAGATTCGGCGCCATCACGAGCAAACATAGTCCGACAGAAGAGCACGGTCTTTAGAGAGATCCAGCAAGGGTGTCTAAAAAATCACGTGATTGAAACGAAACGTGCACCGTCATTGGTCAAATGCGGCACTTCGCGCAACAACCGAGATGATTGTGTGTCTTTCAATATTTGGGATGGTGTGTGTGAACTCAACAACCAGGTGGTAGGGGGCACTGGTGTTAGTGGATACAATTTCATTGATGTCGAAGGGTGTAAATACTATGAGAAGCATTAGATCTCGTCAAACATCCCCCAAAACGTAATAAAAACGATATTTTGGAACATGAGAACAATTCATTCGATTATAGAAGTTTCAGTTACAAGTGAATGTCTGATAGAAATATTGTTATTGGTTGTGAGTACAACTGACGGATGACTTTTCAGATTAATGGTATGTATGTAGTAAATAATTCTTTTGGAAAAGAAAAGAATCAAGTTTTCTGACTCAAACCAATTGTCGATCGAAGCCAAGATTAATTTAGTTACCTTATTAGAGGTAGTATATGGTGAAAATCACCAGTCTGTACACTTGACTTATCATTCAATGAACTATCTTCTTTGATATTAAGTAACCAAAACAAAATTAACATCACCTTAAATGTAATAGTGCCTGTCCCAACCGGCAGCAACAAAGCCCGTCTATGCTGCCAATATTAAAAGAGAAGTGCTTTTATTTTCGCTCACTCGCTACGCTGGGCTTGCAAGCCCAAATGACCTTAAACGCATTATTTGTGCCCGCCCGGACCTTCAACAGTAAAACCCAGTTTATGTACCAAACATTATTAAAAGAGAAGTGTATTTTTTGCTCGATCTCTACGCTAGCTCGCCAAAATGGAATTAACATCGCCTTAAACACGATAGTGCCCTCCCAAACCTGCAGCAACAAAACCCGTTTATGCTGCCAATATTACAAGAGAAATGTTTTTATTTTGGCTCCTTCGCCAAAATGAAATTAACATCGCCTTAAATACTGTTGTGGCCGCCCCGCCTCGGTCGCTTGCCTCCTCCCCCCCCCCCCGACGAGGTATGCCAGGTACGCCACTGCTGTATCCTATTTGAAGTGATGATATGGTGGACAGTTAATGCACAAAATTAATAATAGAAAATACCACCCCTCATTTTTCACGTTAAGTATTAGTGCTCTTTCATGGAGGTATTGCATTTGATGAAACTTAAGGAAAAATGCAAACTTAAGTTATATGAAAAATATAGAGACTTTAAGTTATAACTTATGAGCATATGAGGTTATCAACTTATGTACTTGTAACTTATAAGTTATGAGTTAAAAAGGTTGTTAATACAAGCATGATTCAAAGATGAATGTAGAAAGAGCAGATTCAACTTTATCATTTGTTTTCTTTCCTTAGAGTTTTACAGTACTATCCATATAGGGAAATGTTTTATTAGGTAATTCTCAAAAGAAAAGATTTTTGGGGGGTATACATGTACATTCAATACAGCTGTGGCTCAAAATACAAAGAACAGAAGACAAAATCTGGATGAAAAAGAGAGTTTTAAAAAATGATACGTATGGGGAAAGGGAGACAGAGAGAAATAGGGGTTTACTTAGAGAAAAAAAATGAAAGAGAGTGAAATGTGGGAGAGGGAGAGAGAAAGAGAGAGGAAGAGGGGAGAGGAGGGAAAAAGATGGAGGGAGAGAGAGAGCGAGAGAGGGGATACAATGGGGGGAGGGGGAGAACTGAGAGAAAATAAACAAAAAAGAGGGGAGGACGAGACAAAGAAAGGTAAAGGGGCTAGCATTCACACCCACACTCGCCCGCATCCCCCTCCCCCGCACACACACACTCACACATACTAAATGTTGTTACCATACGCAACTACATTAGCTAAGCCGGACCTTTTCTCTGTTAAGGATTTGGTATTTTTTTCTTGAAACTTTAAACAGGAAAAGGCACTCAACAAAGTGATGCATTCAGAAAGTGTCGTACATAATGAGCACTGTATAATGAGCACAAAGGATCAGTTTATTGTTACATCTCACTCCATTTTACAGTTAGGCTTATGAAAAGTACCATGGTGTATAATTGAAAATTGAAATGCAATGTCGAGATTTGCCGCACTATCTGGGTTGATTGAGCGCATCAAATGTACTGAAATGAGAAAAGAGAAAAGAGAAAAGAAACAAAAATGAGGGGAGGACGAGACAAAGAAAGGCAGAGAGGGAAGGGGGATCGGATCATTCACATCCACACTCGCGTACATCCACAACCCCCGCCCGCACACATTATACTAAACGTTGTTACCATGCGCAGTATTAGCCAAATTAGACTTAGGCAAATAATTATTAGTGGAACATCAGCCTGTTGAAAAAATCAGTGCGCGTCTCTTGATGTGCGAAGATTAGACCCAATTCATTTGTCACCAACTACATTTAAAACATGCTTATACGAAATGGGAGGGACCTCGCCGATTCATTTTACATTCTGTTGCCGTGATTAAATTTCATTGTGACATTCTCAATTTTCCTATTCAGAATAAAATCATATTTAAGAACGTTTCATTTTTCATTCTTGTCATTCGAGAACTTTCATCTGTCATGTCTGTTGGTGAACGGTTATTAGTTCCTCCGGCTTGTATACATGGTATATCCTCAACATTCAATACCTGTAATAAAACAACTTGTCTTCAAAGTCCAATTCCGTGAAAAGGCAATGGATTGTTCAAAAGATCTCGTAGTCTTTTCAGCGGTCAACATTTTCGTTGTCTTTGTACTTTCCAGCTCGACCAAGGGGGACGGTAAGTGATATTGCCTAAAGCTGAAAAATTGGCCTACCCTGTCCGTAATCTTCGTTGATGAGGGATTGGGGGGGGGGGGGGGGGAGGGAGTATCCTTTGAAAACAAATTTGTTTGACATTTCACGAAAGTGTATGTTAAACGACTTGTAAAGGATTATTTAATAATTTCATTCTCTAAAATTCTATGATATTTTGGTATTCTAAAATGTTCATTTTTTTGTTAATTTTCTTATTCCGCCAACTGTGGTCCAAAATCTGATTAAACTCCCAGTTATGTAAACATGGTAAAGGGACACTATGATAGCTTTATATTTTACATAACATACTTTATCTATTCAAGTTTTCGTATGATTTATTCATCATTATTCATGTCATGCATGGCACTGCAATTTCATCGACATTTTGCAGAGCTATATCACGAGTCAAAAGACCATATATTTAGTTTAACTCTGTAACTTTTGGTCCTCCAGAATGTCCAGTTTTTATGAAAATTTCAATCGTTCAAATGTCTGTTAAAGTATTGAATTTGGATATTATTATGTATTTTTCATATTTTTTTCATCGTTTGATTCATTCATATCAGTCTGTTTTTTCGAACATCATTTCATTCATTAATTTTATCATCTTTTTTTTTTTGGGGGGGGGGTGGTTTTTGTTTTTGTCAGAGGAAATCCCGAAATCTCGTACAGCAGATTGATTTTTTGAAAAAGTTGAGTTATATTATTCTTAAAATCAATCTGAGATGCAAGGTATTTAGAAAAAATTTCAAAATTGTTACCAGCGAGAATCTGTTTTTCTTTCCAACCCACCGACAATGTTAAATCTTTGCGAGGCTTTAAGACGACCTCGGACGATTTCCTTCATAATTCTTGAGTTTTTGAAATGAAACTCCAAATATGCGAAAAGAGTTACCAATTCCGGAAATAGAAGTTAGAACCCTATATCGTTTCCAGAGATTATTTCGAAATGTTGGTTGATCTAAAGATTCGTTAATCCGAAGATTCGGTATACCCATTGTTTGTTAATTCAGGAAGTTCTTAATTCTGAAAATGAAAGAGCTAGGGTCCATGATAATAACAAAAATAATCATGGTATAGCGCATATCACATTATCATATCCTATGTCTCTATGGGCTTATGTCGAAAGGGTGCGTGCGCGGAGCGGGATGGGAGCGGGGATGGCCGCACCCTATCGAGAGAAGCCCCCCACGGTTGTCTCGAAAGGGTGGGTTGCGTGTGGGGAGTGAAATTAACGCACCCATTTGTGGAAACCGGGGGGGGGGGGGGGGCTTGTCTCGAAAGGGTGTGTTGAGTAGTCTGATGTACCAGCCGTGGAAGCGTCGTGGTCTGGTGGTTCTGACTCTCGTCTTTCAATCAGAGGGTCGTGGGTTCGAATCCCAGCCATGGCGTTAATTTCCTTCAGCAAGAAATTCATCCACATCGTGCTGCACTCAACCCAGGTGAGGTGAATGGGTACCTGGCAGGAATTCATTCCTTGAAATGCTTGCGCGCTGTAAAACGGCTGCCGGGCTAAAGCCGGGGTAATAATATCCAAGTCCTTTGGAAGCGCATAGAGACGTTATATCATAATGTGATATGCGCTATACAAGAACTGTATATTATTATTATTATTATTATTTGGTGTTAATTAAAGAAAAAAAAGTAGGAAAGGCGGATCCAGAGGGTCGTGGGTTCGAATCCCAGCCATGGCGTTAATTTCCTTCAGCAAGAAATTCATCCACATCGTGCTGCACTCAACCCAGGTGAGGTGAATGGGTACCTGGCAGGAATTCATTCCTTGAAATGCTTGCGCGCTGTAAAACGGCTGCCGGGCTAAAGCCGGGGTAATAATATCCAAGTCCTTTGGAAGCGCATAGAGACGTTATATCATAATGTGATATGCGCTATACAAGAACTGTATATTATTATTATTATTATTATTTGGTGTTAATTAAAGAAAAAAAAGTAGGAAAGGCGGATCCAAGGGGGGGGGGGGGGGGGCGAGTGGGCCTTGGCCTCCATTTTTTCCGCCCACTTTTTTACCATTTTGGGTACCTCGGCCCCCCCATGAAAAAGAAAGGGGGGCCCAAAAAAAAGTAGAAGAACGAATGTACAACCTTTTTTTTTTTTTTTTTTTTTTTTTGCTTGTCGCAAAATCTTTGGACCTGTTATAGGATAATAGGATACGCCTATTCCCCTAATAAGATTTTTACGACACACGCAAAAAAAAAAATTATGGGGGGGGGGGTTCACTGCCGGAATGTAATGTACACCCTTTTTTTTCTTTAGTCGCTAGATTACAAAAACTCTTCCATGGCCATGCCCCCCCCTCATCAAATCCTGGATCCGTGGCTGGTCCAAGGATCCCCCATGATATACATGTGGGAAAGAATTTCCCCTTTTCTGTCTGCTAGAATAGGTGGGATGCATAAAACGGGAGAAATGTGTGCCCCACCCCCAAGAAAAGTGAATAGGCAATTTGTTTATGAGTATTCTTACACTCAAGAACGCAGAAGCAATCTTATGCACCCACACACACACACACATACATACACTGGCAAATATCTTCCTGGAGGTGCCGTTGTCGAGTGGTCTAAGAGGCTTGACTGGAGACGCGAAGGTCGGGGGTTGGATCCCTGCTGTACGGCACTTATGCCCTTGAGCAAGGCATTTTATCTACATTGATCTTGTATCGTACATCAGATAAATGAAAAATGCTACAGGCATTATTGATACCAACGTGTGCACGTGTTTTTTTTTTTTTAAAGTTCTTGAGTGTAAAAAAAAGGTTGTACATTACATTTCCTATTTCGGCGTTCTTCTTCTTCTTTTTTTTTTTTTTTTTTTTTTTGGGGGGGGGCCTTTCTTTTTCGCGGGATGGGGGGCCGAGGTACCCAAATTGGTCAAAAATGGGCTGAAAAACACAAATTTTGGATCGGGGGGGGGGGCAAGGCCCGCTCGCCCCCCTTCCCCCCCCCCCCCCCCCTGGATCCGCGCCTGCCTTGGACACCCCATCAGGTGATAGCCAACTGCCTGTCTCCTTTCCTACTTTTTTTTTTATTTATTTTTTTTTACTTACATTAACACCAAATGGCTGGTACATCAGACTACTCAACACACCCTTTAGAGACAAGCCCCCCCCCCCCGGTTTCCAAGAATGGGTGCGCTAATTTCACTCCCCACACGCAACCCACCCTTTCGAGACAACCGGGGGGCTTCTCTCGAAAGGGTGCGGCCATCCCCGTTCCCTCCCCACTCCCATCCCGCTCCGCGCACGCACCCTTTCGACATAAGCCGTCTCTATGCGCTTCCAAAGGACTAAAAAAATCCTTAAAAATTCCTAAGAATCATATAAGTTTTACTTTTGGAAATGAAATAGGGTTCAATTTTCCAAAAATAAAAAAGTGATTCTGAAGGTTCCTAATCCTATAAGATGAGAAAGGCTTTGCAATTCCCTATTTCATTCTCGGAAATGTAAACCATTTTATTTTCAGAATCATGTACGCCTTTTAATTTTCAGAACTACTGTATATGGGCCTAAGTCGTAAGAACTATCAAATTGTGGATTTCTGAATCGGAATTATGGACCTTTGGAATAATAAGTAAACCCTCTCCGACCCAGTTTTTATTTGTTTTATCTAAACTATACCCACTGCAGAGTCTAGTACATCTTCCTCTTCGGATGTCTGTGACAACCCTACTTTAACAAACATGTTTAGTGGTCAAAGTAGACAGGTAATAACATATTGAATGAATATATATCTATGCGGTATCTTTATACACGTAAAGATAACACCCCGTCATTTTTTTTTGTTTTTGTTTTTTGCCGAGGCAGTATTCCTACGACTCCAGCTCATATTTGTATTAATCTTATGTGACTTTTTTATCCATAGAAGAAAAAATATGATTAAAGGTTTAAAGGAAACATTTGCATTGCTGTATTTTGAAGCTACGCCGAATTTGGGAGCTTTTTATTTGTTTATAATGTAAATAAATTGAATGCTTTTTTTATATTGTGGATCGTCATTCACATGTACAAACTATTTTGCAAGGTTCGCTTCAACTGGACAACGCTTTCCAAATGACATTTTTTTAGCATATCAGCATTCAGTAATTATCTTAAATCATTACAAAATAATTAACATTTTCTTTTCCATGAAATTGTCAAATTTTCAAGTTACTATCAAAAGATAAAAACGAGGTTAGCAATGAGCGGTGCATAGTTTTTCAAATAAATTACCCTTTCTCACTGGTTGTCCAATTGATTTTGTTTTCGAACACATCCATTCCATGATTGCTAACTAAATGAAAAACAGATTACAAAGTTGTTCATTTCTATAATTGGAAAGTGGTTTAGGAATTTTACTCGCGAATAACGTGGTATACACGTTCATTTGAAATCTTATGAGGCTATATGTCGACGGGTTTTAAAAGAATGATTCTATTCCAAGTTTTTTTCTCCATTTTATTTCTTCTGTAGAAAAGAAGTGTTACAGAGAGGGGTAAGTAAGAAGGAAAATCGAGTGTACATACTTCCAAAAATTTATATTTTTTCCATAAAAAGAGGGGTAGAACAGAGAACTATAGGCGCGCAAAAGTATAATGTATAGTGTTTGGCAGTCAATATGTCTTTGTTTCATAGGCAGGCATTATGACACTGGCATGCTGAACTATAGCCCGCCAGATATATTCTTATAGTCTTGCCCAGTATTGCTCCTAATAATCACAGTTACCATTACAAGTTTGGATAATGTATCCACATATTTTAGGAAAAAAATCTTAACAATGAATTTGACGATATCCTGGAAAATATTTGTTTCTGGATTTTTGCCGTTTGATATGGAAAGTAACTACTGATGAAAATTTGGTAGGTTGCCTACATAATATTTGCTATCTAAAAATAGATTTGAGCAATAAATTTGTTCATCATGATGGTTATTTGACTTGCCATTTTGGACAGCGTAGTGGTATACACGTAAATGTGCAAATCCTTCTCAACTTCTCAAATGATGTTACTTATGACATACATTAGTCATTTAGTTCTAGTTTATCAGTATATCTCAGATAATCTCCTAAATAATCATGGAAATAATTAGCAAAAGAACGCAGGTTCTTCTTTTTGTTAATGACATTATGTATATCATTTTGTTTGATAGCCTTTTTGACATCATGGTATGATAAAATTTTGATAAATAATGAAGGTTTCAGAGCAGATATTTGATTAATTAAAGTAATTTATTAAAATACATGCATATCTTTCTTTAGCACATGTCTAAGATACAGATACGACTAAAGGAAAATCTTTGAATGTTGGGATGAACGAAAGATAGAAACAGAAATGCTCCCCAGTGCTCAAGATCTTGAAAAACATTGTTCCCATTATTATTTACGACGCGTTTAACTTTTGTTCATAGTTATTGGATGTAATGAAGGTGGTCGTTCTCCAACGATAACCATCGAGTGCCCGGGATCAGCGATCACCATCATCAAAGGAGTTTGTGTAACGGTTCCTTCATGCGATGCTTATGACCCCTCCCTGGAAAGCAAGTGTGATGTAAGTGACAAGACGGCACATTGGACTGCGTACTGCAAGATATACAATCCATGTACCATCACTGCCTCATGTGTGTCTGGTACAACGTGTCAAGGAGACACTGAATACATCTACGCTGACTATCAATGTAAGATATTCTCATGAGAACTAGAAGGGAATCAAATAATTTTTGTTTTACACACATTTTCTTACAGTTATTCTGGCTCACAACAAAATTGTTTTTCTTCTGATACTCATTTTTTAATTCTCGGGAGTCTGGAGGGTCCAAAAATTTGAAAGGGACGGCGCGTATAAGATAAGGGGCACGAGGTTGTTTTTTAGAATTTCTTTGAATACCTTATGGGTTTTATTGGAACTAAAATTTATAAAGTCTTCACAATCATCACGAATATCAAAGCTGAACTTTCATATATCTTAGATAAGAGAAATCAAAGAGATACATACTTTTTTGTCCGTCTAAAGAGTGTGACATGGGAATCTTTAATCATTGCCGTTAGTAGTACTTTGTATACCTTTAGTCAAAAAGCTGCTTCGATATGCGATCTGATACATATTTGCAGCTTTACCGCGCACATCGATAGTTGGTTATCACGTGACAACTTTTCACTCAGTAGGATACAGAATAACCCAGAAAAAGAGACAGGCCCAATATTAGTTCTGATATGAAATTTTATCGATGTGTTTATCAGGTATATTAGACAATTTATGTCTTAGTATATTAAGTGTTTTTGGTATGTATCCAATCAATTGTCATAAGATTAGAAATGAATAAATAAATAAATAAAATAGATTGTCAAAATGATTTTTAAAAAAATACTTTTTAAAACAAAATCTTGCTTTATACAGGTTTCTCCGATTCGGCTACAGGAATTCCATCTCAAACACCAGGTATCTATATGACCAAAAGTTTGAAAATGTAGATAAAACCACAATCCCTTTGCCATACCGGAACCCGTATGCTGTCTTCAACGAAAATAACTCTGAAAGAAATGTAATATCAAGCTCTTTTCCATGAACACTGATGGCATGTGATGCATGACTTACATCAGTGACCTATATACAGGGCTCAGCGTGAGCATTTCTACCCGTTGTTTTCTAATGTTTTAAAATCTGATTTCCATATAAGGGTATGGTTATCCTATAATTTTTCATCCATAGACATGACTGTTCATTTATATGATGAACTAGCTAATTTGAACTTGGGTTTGAATCTTCATTCAACTTCAAAATAAAGTTTACCATGAGGCCATGTTTAAAGCATATTGCTGACTTATGATTTATGACTTATCAAAATTATGTAAAAACTATCAGTTCGATTTTTTTTAGCTTTTTAATACGTACCACCTTAAAATGGTTTATGGATAGCGGTTATGCATTAACACGCAATTATTATTTATTATAGTTCTTACACAGTGCTTGATAAAATATCAAAATGCTTCTGTTCTCCTTTTGGTTATTTCCATAGATTTTACGACAGTTCACGGACCACTGCCCCCAATACCATCACCAGCGGACTTAGTTCGACAGAAGACCTCCCTCTTTAGACAGATCCATGAACGGCGTCTTAAGAATCACGTGATCGAAACCAAACATGGATTGTCATTGGTCGAATGCGGCGCTGAGTGTAACCAGCGAGACGATTGTGTGTCCTTTAACATTGGCAATGGTGTGTGTGAGCTCAACAACCAGGTGGTAGGCGGAGCTGGTGTCCGTAACAATGAATTCGTTCAAGTTGAGGGATATAAATACTATGAAAAACAGTAAACTAGTGTGCAGTCTTAAGGATGTACATATATTATTATCTGGGAATAAACTACGGTAATTACATGGGCAATTAGAGATATTTCTGGGCATAAATGTTGAAAATGTCTTTATGTCTACAGTTTTCATTTCATATTTGATATGAGTAGTAATGATATCCGAAGAGAAGTTCAGCATGAAAGACGAATATAATTATTACACTTCAAAATAATTGAGTAAAATGATTTAATGATTGTAGATTTTTCTTCATGTTTGTTAGTTTTATTTTGGAGCCCGGCGCTCTGTTCCGCTCCGCGCCGCACCCTTTCCAGAAAGGTATTAAATATTTTTTCAAAACTACTTTTAAAAATTAAAGAAAGGACCGATTGTTCCCCTCGATGTTTCAAAATACTCTTCATAATCTACAAAGCAGCAAAAATTATTAGGGCACCATAATTAAGTCTTAAAATCTGAGTTCAAGTAATGAATTATAATCATATGTCGAATGTCTAGAAGGTAACATAAATCTGAACACAAAACATGACACCAGACCTTCAAGACTATGATGATGACGATGAATTAAGGCAACGAGGGTGGAAAGATAATATGAAAATAAAAATGTTAGGAAAAGAGAAAAATGATGGACAGCATGCGGTGGTGGAATTCTGGATTCAAGTATCGAAAAAATCAAATGATGATTACGATAATAATGATTAAAAAAGACATAACCAAAAGTAACTATTTCGACCTAATTTAAAAGGGCACTTCTTTATATCGAAATGTAATAGAAGAAAGAAAAGATGGTGTCGAATGATATTGCTCCTATACATTTAAAATTAGTCTCAAAATAGTTTGGTTTGCAAACACCCATTACATAATGGATCTCATTGAAGAAATATGCGTAAAAGTTTGAAATCGATTAATGTTCTTTGGTAGCATGTGTACATGAACTGGCATTAACATCATAGGGCGGGAACCGGCCTAACTAATTTAATGATCCAATGCTCCTAAAAACATGTTGTTATTAAACTGTGCTGGTGTTTTAATCATTTGCCCCAATATCTTCATAAATATTTATTTGGGTTATGGTGTTAGTTGTAATGCCTTATATATATTTAAAGAAATAGATGTTTATCACAAAAAAGCAACAACCAGCAAACATTCATTATATCCAAGGATGTTGTTGTGGTGTTGAAAAGAAGGGTTACCATGGTAGCGTATTTGGAAACTGATGGTGAAGAGAATGTCAACCTTGAAACTAACAGAACCTGAAGAAAGAGAATGAATGAAAGAGAGAGAGAGAGAGAGAGAGAGAGAGTGAGTGAGAGAGAGCGAGAGAGAGAAAGAGAGCGAGAGAGAGAAAGAGAGCGAGAGAGAGAGAGAGAGAGAGAGAGAGAGGAGGAGGAGAGTGTTCAAGAGTTCAAGAGTTCAAGAGTTTATTTTTCATTTCCAAAACACAAATAACAAATCATGAAAGAAATCAATCATAAATAACTATTCGTATACTTTTTTTTTACAATAGAGTGGAGAGAGACTACTAAACAGATATTGTCCAAATGATTAATATGAATAATGGATTTAGGACAGCCAATAGGAAAAGGAATCCACCATAAAAAGGGGATATCAATTAAACGGCTTATCACAATCATGCCTTTTCCGAACTTATCATTCTGTGCTTGGTAGATACCAAGAGTATAGCGAGTTATAAAGTGTGTAAAGATTGTTTCAGAGGTCTTGTTACATTCAAGATAAAGCATTACGATGGATCCTAAATGGAAGACAACAATCGCCATGTTTGTTATCGCTGGATTAATAAAAGTCACAGCTGGATCGGCTACGGAACGAGGTGAGAAAAAACTTCGAACTACTAAAAAATTATGTGTTTGGTAAAAAATAACTTGTCAGGAAAGAAACGGGGGGGGGGGGGAGGGGGAGAATCAGGGGCGTAACAGGTACCTGTTATCAGGGGAGGGGGGCAGAGCCCAAAATTTCCCGGTAACTAGTCTATGTCTAGAATCTGTGGCGTAGCTAGGACTGCGGAAGCTCCGACGTTTCTTTGAATTATTAGTTGTCGGTAATAAAGTCTATCTTCTGCGGCGTAACTAGGATTTCATTTTAGGAGGACGGTAGTGCTCCCTAGGGGGAGGGTGCAGAGAAGGGGGAGTTTCCCCCTCCGGCGCAAAGCGCGGAAGCTCCGGCGTTTTTGCGCTGTCAGTTCCCGCTCTTCTTACGCTCTCTGCCTGTTATGGGGTGGGGGAGGGCATATGCATAGCCAAAAATTTCCCGGTAATTAAGTCTAGAATCAGTGGTGTAATTCTCTGCCTGTTTTCGGGGGGGGGGGGGGCAGAGCCGAAAATTTCCCGGTAACTAAGTCTAGAAATAGAATATGCGGAGGTGAGCCCGCACCGCGAGTTGCTTGTTGTGAAGCCCTTAGCCGGTGGGTCCCAGGGTTCTGGCTTAGGGCCCCTAATGGGGGTCTACAGGGAAAGCCACTGCGGGGGAGCCCCCGGAAACTCCGGGGTTTTGGTACTAAATTTTCCCTCATTTCTTTAGTTTCACTTTGCTTTCTTCTTTTTTTTTTCTCTTTCCCTTTTTTTCCCTCTCTCTCTTCTTCTTTCTCCCCTTTCTCCTTTTTTCTTTCCCTTTCTCCTTCTTCCTTTCCCTTTCTCCTTCTTCCTTTCCCTTTCTCCTTCTTTCTTTTCCTTTCTTCTTCTTTCTTTCCCTTTCTTCTTCTTTCTTTGCCTTTCTCCCTTCCTTTTTCTTCCTTTCCCTTCCTTTCATTTTTTCCCGGTGGTTTGGTGGATATTCCCGCTGAAATCCTTCAGGGGGGCACTCTGCCCCCCTGCCCCCCGGTTGTTACGCCACTGGGGAGAATATACTTTTGTCTTTTTCCCGAATGTCACTTTTCAAGTGAGCAAGCGAAGTGACAATACGAGATTTTTGTCGTCCTAATATCAGAATTTTATATTTAAAGATCTTTTTGTAAAAATTGATGTAAAGTTTCCTCTCTCCATTTTGTATAGCAATCAGGAAAACATCACAAAGATGGTGATGACCTCCTTCAATTTACTTTAATAGTTTGCAGCAATAACGCGTTTTATCAGTTTTCATGAGTTTTTTTTTTCTTAGCTAAGTATTTATATTTTATGTCTTTCCTGCGCGCTGTAAAATCATTGTCTAGACTGGGAGATGGAAGTTATTGAGATGTGTGGCATCAGCATGACCTGTGTTTTTAAAATAGGGTTTTATACATCTTTTAAAACACGCAAAATTTTGTAAACTTTGAGCTATCATCTCAGAGTCCTCAAGCGAGGAATCGGAATAAAGCAGAGGCGTCGATCCATTTTTCGGATGGGGGGGGGGGGGGGGGGCAAGACGACCAAGCGGAGATGAACCCACGGCTACTAATCGTATAAATATGTATATACGTATTTGTACACACACACACACACACACACACACACACATACATATATGTATGTGTTTATATATATATATATATATATATATATATATATATACATATAACATATGCCTATATCAACGTGATCCATTTTCAATTTGGGGAAATTACATTACTTGCTATGTGAACCATCCTGCTTTTTTTTCAGTTAATAACAAAAAAATAACAAATTTCTTGTTATGAGAGAAGGGTTTAGTTAACATATAGGCATAAATGACACCTAATATATATGTATATGGTTACCTCGCTGCCAAATATGAACTATATTTTGTCACATCGCTGGTCCATTGTTGCTGCCCCCAAACCACTCTGTTTTTTAATATTACGAGCGAGCGAAGCGAGCGAGAAAGCACACACTGTTTTTCATGGTAGATGTAGTAAACCCTTCGGCAAATTACGCTGTGAGCCATTGAAACATCTACAATATCTATTCGGTCTCATCTCACCGAATTCGTTTGCTTTTCAAAACCATCAATATCAAACGAGCGAGCGCAGCGAGCGAGGAAAAATGTACCCTTTCCCAAATGATAGAAGTGTTATTTCGTCATCATAATAATGTGATAAAATTGTGATATGAGCTATACAAGAACGGAATATATTATCATTATCATCAGAATACACTATAAACCTGTCATGCCTGTATGATATCTAAATAATACATCCGATCACCTGTGTGCCGAATATGACACTGTTTTAGCTACCTTGCTTGCAGTCCGAATCCATTCTGTTTCTACCATAGAGAGCAAAGTCAACGACCGATCCCGGCAAAATTATATGCATTCGTCCCCAAATCTTTGTCAACCACCTTGCTGCCCAAATATAATGATATTTTGGAATCTCGCTGCTATGATAAGCTACTTGCTGCCCGAAATCATCTTGTATACAGCTTTTACCAGCGAGAGTAGCGAGCGAGTTACTGAAAAATATGTTTTTGTTTTGCGTTTTTTCATCCAGGCCCTTGTCTCCTGAAAGTTTATCTATTTTTAGGTCAACTGGCCACCCGATTTCTAGGAGTGATATATTGTTTGGTTATATTAATTCCTATGAGTAGAAGAATAGTATAACATTAGATAGAAATACAAGATGCAGACCGATTTCCTTTCATAAGAATAGTAATTATCATCGATCAATACAATACAGTTCAACGCAGTAAATAATTTCCAGTAATAGTGGACGCATAGTATACTAGTTTAAGAACGTGAGGTAATGTATTATTACGTATTATAAAAAAGCGTAGATTGTCAGGATAGGTATCCATTTAGCATGTTTAGCTTACAAAGGGAACTGGAGAAAACAACAGAAGTGACATAGAAAGCAAAGGGAAACAGTAAACAAACAAAAAAAATCTTGAAAAAAGAGATGCTTGTCGAGTGGATGAGAATGAGAGAGGGGGAGAGAGAGAGAGAGAGAGAGAGAGGGAGAGGGAAGAGAGAGAGAGAGAGAGAGAGAGAGAGAGAGAGAGAGAGAGGGGGGGGGAGGATTAGAACAGCAAAGTGGAGAAATTTGCAAGAATGCAACACTTTGTTATAAAAAAAACCCAAAGATTCAAATACTGATTGAAAAAAAAAATAGAAAAGGGGTTTTATATTGCGTAAACATGGACAGAGGAAGGATATTAATATGTTTGAAATTCATTCAACAGGACATATTTTAGTCCTGTTTTTATTTTAAAACGAGCAGTCTCTCTGCTTCAGTATTGCATTGAGACTATTCCAAATTATAAAAAGAAAGAAAGAAAGAAAGAAAAAACAAAAGAAGGCAGGAGCATCATAAGAGAAAGCTGTCCCACTCGCTGCCGTAGGCATGCCAGAACAAGAGCTAAGGGGTCAGGGCAGCATGTTCGGCCGAAAGCCCTTGAACAAGTTAAGCATTTTCATGCAGTGTGAAGCGTCAGGTGCGATAAAGATAAAGAGAAGGGGATGGGGGTTACGCCGACCCAGTCACTTAAAATTCGATTCCCCGTCCATTTTTTTTTTTTTAAAGAAAACGAATATAATTCTATTTTTCGACATCATACCTGTTTTCTCTGTTTTCATATTTTGTAGTTATTGGATGTAATGAAGGTGGTGGTTCTCCATCGATCACCATCGAGTGCCCTGGATCAACGATCAACATCATTAAAGGAGTTTGTGTACAGGTTCATTCATGCGATGCTTATGACCCCTCCCTGGAAAGTAAGTGTGATGTCGGTGACAAGACGGCACAGTGGAGTGCGTACTGCAGGATATACAATCCTTGTACCATCACTGGCTCATGTTGGGCTGGTACAACGTGTCTAGGAGAAGACGCTATAGACACTTCCTTCACTACCTACATCTATGCTGACTATCAATGTAAGTTATTCTAATGAGAACTAGAAGGGAATCAACTAATTTTTGTTTTACACACATTTTCTTACAGTCATTCTGGCTCACAACAAAATTGTTTTTCTTCTGATACTCATTTTTTATTTCTCAGGAGTCTGGAGGGTCTAAAAATTTGAAAGGGACCGGCGCTTATAAGTATTCTTTGAATACGTTATGGGTTTTATTGGAACTAAAATTTATTCCGTCTTCACAATCTTCACGAATATGAAAGCTGACCTGTCATCTTAGATAAGAGAAATCAAAGAGATACATACCTTTCTGTCAGTCTAAAGAGTGTGACATAGGAATCTTTAATCATTGCCGTTAGTAGTACCTTGTATACCTTTAGTCAAAAGGCTGCTTTGATATGCGATATGACACATATTTACAGCTTTACCACGCACATCGATAGTTGGTTATCACGTGTGAACTTCACTCAGTAGGATACCGAATAACCCAGAAAAAGAGACAGGCCCAATATTAGTTCTGATATGAAATTTTATCGATTTGTTTGTCAAGTATATTAGACAATTTATATCTTAGTATATTACGTGTATTTGTTATGTATCCAATCAATTGTTATAAGATTAAAAATTAATAAATAAATAAATAAAATAGATTGTCAAAATTCTTTTTGAAAAAAATACTTTTTAACAAAACCTTGCTTCATACAGGTTTCTCCGATTCGGCTACAGAAATTCCATCTCAAACACCAGGTATCTATATAACCAAAAGTAAAAAGTGTAGATAAAACCACAATCCCTTTGCCTTACCGGAACCCGTACTGCTGTCTTCAACGAAAATAACTATGAAAGAAATGTAATATCTAGCTATTTTCCATGAAAACTGATGGCATGTGATGCATAACTTACATCAGTGACCTATATACAGGGCTCACGTGGGCATTTCTACCCGTTATTTTCTAATGTTTTAAAATCTTATTTCCGTATAAGGGTATGGTTATCCTATAATTTTTCATCCATAGACATGACTGTTCATTTATATGATGAACTAGCTAATTTGAACTTGGGTTTGAATCTTCATTCAACTTCAAAATAAAATTTACCATGAGGCCATGTTTACAGCATATTGCTGACTTATGATTTATGACTTATCAAAATTATGTAAAATTTATCAGTTCGATTTTTTTTAGCTTTTTAATACGTACCACCTTAAAATGGTTTATGGATAGCGGTTATACATTAACACGCAATTATTATTTATTATAGTTCTTACACAGTGCTTGATATAATAATAAAATGCTTCTTTTCTCCTTTTGGTTATTTCCATAGATTTTACGACAGTTCACGGACCACTGCCCCCAATACCATCACCAGCGGACATAGTTCGACAGAAGACCTCCCTCTTTAGACAGATCCATGAACGGCGTCTTAAGAATCACGTGATCGAAACCAAACATGGATTGTCATTGGTCGAATGCGGCGCTGAGTGTAACCAGCGAGACGATTGTGTGTCCTTTAACATTGGCAATGGTGTATGTGAACTCAACATGATTTCATGGATGTCGAAGGGTGTAAATACTACGAGAAGCATCCGCCCAAAACGTGATAAAAACGAAATTTTGGAACATGAGAACAAGTCATGCGATTATAGAAGCTTCAGTTACAAGTGATTGTATGATAGAAATATTGCTATTGGCTTTGAGTACAACCGACGGGTGACTTTCCAGATTATTGGCATGTATGTAGTATATAATTCTTTTGGAAAAGAAAAGAATTAAGTTTTCTGACTCAAACCAATTGTCGATCGAAGCCAAGATTAATTTAGTTCGTGAAATTACCTTATTAGAGGTAGTATATGGTGAAAATCACCATTCTGTACACTTGACTTATCATTCAATGAACTATCTACTTTGATATTAAGTAACTGTAATAAAACACAAGTAATGAAATGGTTTTACATTCCAAGCACATCTTGATTAATCAGAGGAGAGTGCTTTTATATACAGTTCGTACTTGAAAGCAAAGACTGTTTTCTTGCTGACATGATATAGATGTTGAGATGTTGTTATAACTGTAAGCTTTGTTAAAGTTTTACGTAACATATCTTAAAGTGAAGGGGGTGGGGGACGTAAAAAACTTAACTGTAATTACCACCCCCCTTAAGACCCTTTGCTTTCAAATAACATCCTTTGAGAGGGCAAAAGTCTTTTATATCACATTTTCAAAAGAGAATAGCAACGTCAACGTAAACGTTACTTGGAGATGGCATTGTAATCTTAGTCCCCGAAGTGTTGAGGGCCTTGATGAGGGGTTGGTAGGCATGGTCAGCATGCCAAAACAGAATTAACATCACCTTAAATACGATAGTGCCTGTTCCAACAGGCAGCAACAAAACCCGTCTTTGCTGCCAATATTAAAAGACAAGTGTTTTTATTTTCGCTCACTCGCTACGCTGGGCTTGCCAGCCCAAATCGCCTTAAACGCATTATTTTTGCCCGCCCGGACCTTCAGCAATAAAACCAAGTTTATGTACCAAATATTATTAAAAGAGAAATGTATTTTTTGCTCGATCTCTACGCTCGCTCGCCAAAATGGAATTAACATCGCCTTAAACACGATAGTGCCCTCCCAAACCTGCAGCAACAAAACCCGTTTATGCTGCCAATATTATAAGAGAAATGTTTTTATTTTGGCTCCTTCGCCAAAATGAAATTAACATCGCCTTAAATACTGTTGTGGTCGCCCCGCCTCGGTCGCTTCCCTCCTCCCCCCCCCCCGACGCGGTATGCGAGGTACACCACTGCTGTATCCTATTTGAAGTGATGATATGGTGGACAGTTAATGCACAAAATTAATAATAGAAAATACCACCCCTCATTTTTTTTCATCGACATTTTACAGAACTATATCACTAGTCAAAAGACGATATATTTGGTTTAACTCTATATTTTTTAGTCCTCCAGAATGTTCAGTTTTTATGAAAATTTCAATCTTTCATCAACTTGGGTCAAACGTGTGTTAAAAGTATTGAATTGGATATTATTTTCATTTTTTTTTCATCGTTTGATTCATTTGATATCAGTCTATTTTTCGAACATTATTTCACTCATTCATTTTAACTTTTTTTTTTGGGGGGGGGATGTGATTTTTTTTTTTTAATGTCAGGGGAAATCCCGAAATCTCGTACAGCAGATTCCTTTTTGAAAACTACTAAGTTATAACATTCGTAAAATCAATCTGAGGTATTTCGAAAATTTTAGAATCGTTGTATCTACGAGAATCCGTTTTTGTTTCCAACCCAGCCATAACTTGGAATATTTTTTTGAGGTTTTAAGACGATCTAGAACGATTTCTAAAAATGAAATAGGGTTCGTGATCCCGAATATGAAAAAAAAGGTTAAAATTCCGAAAGATTCGTTATTCAGGAGATTCGTAAATCCGAAGATTCCTTATTCCTAGGGTTCGTAATTCCGGAGTTTCTTAATTCCGAAATGAAAAAGGGTCCATGACTTCGAAAATGAAACAGGTGCATAGTTTTAAAAAATCAAATAGGATTTATAATACTGGAAATGGAATAAGGTTCGTAATTTCAAATTGAAAAAGGTTTATAATTCAAAAAATGATGAAAAAAAATGTGATTCCGAAGATTCATAATCCCGAAAGTAAGAAAGGGTTTGTAAATATCCTAATATTTCATTCTCGGAAATGTAAACCATTTCCGTTTTTAGAATCATTAACGCCTTTTCAGTTTCAGAACTATATGCGTAGGCCTATAATCATGGTAACTATTGTATTTTAGAATTATGAATCGGACTTATGGGCCTTCGGAATAACAAGTGACCCTCTCCCTCCCCAGTTTTCATTTGTTATATCTAAACTATACCCACTGCAGATTCTAGTACATCTTCCTCGTGGGATGTCTGTGACAAACCTACTTTAACAAACATGTTTAGTGGACAAAGTAGACAGGTAATAACATGTTTCATACGGTATTTTTATACACGTAAAGATACACCCCATCATTGTTTTTGCTGAGGCAGAATTCCTACGACTCCAGCTTATATTTCTATTATATGTATGTGATCATTGTATCCACAGAAGAAAAAATATAGTTATAATGGTTAGAAAACAAATATTTGGATTACTGTTTTTGAAAGCTACACTGAATTTGGGAGCCTTTAAATCATCTTTAAATTAATGTAAATGAAACAAATGCTACCTTTTTTCTTATTATTGTGGATCGTCATTCACAAGTACATTATTTATGTTTGCATCAACTGGACGACGCTTTCCAAATGATATTTTTTGCATATCAGCATTTCGAAATTATCTCAAATTAATGAAAAGTAACATTTTTTTTTGCATGAAATTTTTAACTTTTCAAGCTACTATCACATCCCAAAATAAAAAGTAGGTTACCAATAAGCGGTGCTTAATTCAAATAAATTGCTCTTTCTCACTGGTTAGTCAATTGATTTTGACTTCGAACAAATCTATCCAATGATTTCTAACTATAACAAAACAGATTACAACGTTGTTTTATTTCTATAACTTGTAGGCCGTGGTTCTGAGAATTTTACATATGATGCTTGCCCAACAATAATATTTTTAGACTCTTCTCGGGATATTTCGACGGGTTTAAAAGTGATTCTGTTCCATTTCCCCCATTTCATTTTTTCTGTAGAAAAGAAGTGCTACTGAGCGCGGTAAGTAAGACGGAAATATTAGGTTCTATATAAGGAAAACAGAGTATACATACTTCTAACTATGCCTGCAAATTAGTGTTTGGCAGTCAATATGTATTTGTTTAATGGGAAGGCATTATGGCACTGGCATGAACTAGCATGAACAGGCACAGATACGTTCTTATATCATGTATATCATATAGTCTTGCCAGTATTACTCTAATAATCATAGTTATCATTACAAGGAAGAAAGAAAAAAAAAAAAAACCTCAAAAAAGAATTTAACGATATTCTGGAAAAGATTTTTTTCTGGATTTTTGAACTTTGATATGGAAACAACTTGGATGAAAAATTTGGCAGGTTGTCTAGTATGTCTACAGATTTGATATAAAAGTAAAAAAAAAAAAAAAGAAAGAAAGAAAGGAAGAAAAAAGGCCGATAAGAGGAATAGATTTGTTCATCATGATACTAATCTGACTTGTCATTAGATAATTTGAACAGTTTAGTGGTATACACATATATGTGCAAATCCTTCTCGAACTAATATTTACTTCTGACATACATTAGTTCTGTAGTTTATCAGAATATCTTTGATAATTAATATTCTTCTAAATAATCATTCAAATAATTCGGGAAGAACGCAGGTTTGTCCCTGGCCTTTTTTAATGGCAGATGTATATCACTTTGTTTGATAACACATTTGACATAACGTTATGACAATAATTTTGTGAAAAATAAGAAAGGTATCAGAGCAGATATTTGATTAATTAATTTGAATACATGTATATACTAACCTTTTTAGTACAATTCTCAATAAAAACGTATTTCAGCTCAATTACAGATACTACTGAGGCAAAATCTTTAAGTGTTGAGATGAGCGAAAGTGTTTTCCATTAATTACCATGCCTTTAAACTTTTTTCATAGCTACTGGATGTAATGAAGGTGGTGGTTCTCCAACGATAACCATCGAATGCCCGGGATCGACGATATTCATCTCCAAAGGTGTTTGTTTACAGGTTACTTCATGCAATGCTTATAACCCCTCCTTGGAAAGTCAGTGTGATGTCAGTGACAAGACGGAACAGTGGGCTACGTACTGTAAGGCATCCAATCCTTGTACCATCACTGCCTCATGCGCATCAGGTCTAACATGTCAAGGGGGAGAAATTACCTACGCCTACGTTGATTATGGATGTAAGTTATCGTTCTGTGAGCTAGAAGGGCGTCAAGTAAATATTTTTTACACACAGTTTTTTTCTTCGAATTTCGGCTCTCAACAAAATTCTGATTAGATATTTATCTTTATTTATTTTTTTTTTTTCAATTTCTCGGGAGTCTGGAGGGTTCATGAATTTGAAAGGGACGGGTGCTTATAAGATAAGGGGCACGAGGTTGATTTTAAAAATTGTTTTTAATGCCTTATGAGTTTTATTGGAACTAAATATTTTTCCGTCTACGTCTTCACGAAAATCCAAGCTGAACTGTCACATATCATAGATAGAAGAAATCAAAGAGATACATACCTTTCTATCAGCCTAAACTGTGTGACATAAGAATCTAGTGATTTATTTACTACTGTCAATTTTACTTATAGTACTTTGAGTCAAAAGGTTGCTTGGATACGCGGTATATGATACATATTTTGTACAGCTTTAACGCGCACATTGATAGTCGAGTATATCACGCGAATTAAGGATTTTCACCCAACAGGATACTCCATGACATATCCCCCAAAAGAAAGACAGGCCCAATGTTAGATCTTATCTGAAATTTTATCAATGTATTTGGCACGTAGACAGTTTATATATTTTTTTTAAATTTTTACTGCTTTATTATGTATCCAAGCATTGTCAAACTGATTTTTTTTCTTTTTCAACAAATCTTGCTTTATACAGGTTTCTCCGATTCGACTACAGAAACTACATCTCAAACACCAGGTATATTAACGAGAGTGGAAAAATGTACATGAAACCACAATCCCCCTGATATACAGGAACCCGTATTGCTGCACTTGAACGGAAATCGATGCAGTCAATATTCATCTTCTACGCATGAAATCGATAACATGGGTAGATTTTATGGGTTATGCATGGAAATGTAACAAGATTGACGAACGGTTAGACACCTGTGTTGGGAAGTAAAAATTCATATTGATGGTTGAGCTTATTCTCTTAAGCTTGGGCTTGGGCTTGGGCTAGATTCGGACATCACTATTACAGATGGGAGGTGTCGTAGTCGAGTGGCTTCAGGCGCTTGACTGGAGACCCAAGAATCGGGGGTTTGATCCCCGGTACGCCACTTATGCCCTTGAGCAAGGCATTTTATCTCCATTGCTCTTTTATCGTACATTAAATAGATTATTGTGCCAAAGGCATATTGATACTAACGTGTGCATGTCTGTTTTATGAAAAAACAAAAAACAAAAACAAAACTACCAGTTGTCTGAGAATATAATAGTTTTCAACTAGTATGTACACATATTTTTTCATTAATGCCCCCCAATGCCATCACCAGCCGACATAGTTCGACAGAAGACCTCCCTCTTTAGACGAATCCATGAACGGCGCCTTGAGAATCACGTGATCGAAACCAAATATGGATTGTCACTGGTCGAATGCGGCGCCGAGTGTAACCAACGAGACGACTGTGTGTCCTTTAACATTGGCAGTGGTGTGTGTGAACTCAACAACCAGGTGGTGGGGGGAACTGGTGTTAAGAGAGATGAATTCGTTGAAGTTGAGGGATATAAATACTATGAAAAACAGTAGACTGGGTCGATTTGTTTATCAGTGGTTCATATTAGATGTTCATAACGTAGATAAACGATGTAGATAGATAATATTTATAAATTATTCTACTTCAAATTCAGCTACGAGAAAATATGGGCAATCACAGAAAATTCTGGACATAAATGCTGACTTATATTTCTTCATTTCTTCAGCTCTTTTATATTTCATATGAGTATTACAGGCGTAATAATTTTCGAAGAGAACTTCACCATGAAAGATGAACATACATGACACAGATATGCATGAATTATCCACTTCATGATGATTGTTTACTACCAACTTGCAGTTTAATTGTAAATTTGATTTTCCATGTACAAATAAAAGTCATTGTAACATTTTGATTTTTCAGTATCAGCTTTTTCTGAAGGAATCATGCATTAATCCTTCGATACTAAGTATTGTGTTGTTGTGATGAATGTAATGATTCCTTATTTGATTTAGTTATTTCATTATAATTCATTATTCTGTATTCTCTGTGGTGTAGGAAAAATAGATCATTCATGAAATATTTCTTTCATAGTCTACTGAAAAGGGAATATTCTTTAAAAACTTCTTTTAAGAATTAATGAACGGACCGACTATTTTCCCCTGACATTTCAAAATACTCTTCATAATCTGTAAATATAGCACCAAAGATGATTGCAGGGTGCCATAACCGTTGATTCTCTATGAAAAGCTCAATGAGTGGATAAAAAAAAAACAAGTCTTCTAATATGAGTTGTTCAAGCTATGAATTATAACTGTGTAGAACGTGTCGAAAAACCAGGGTCACTTAAAATCTACTCAAGCTGACAGCAAATGTTCAAGACTTTGATGATGATGATGACGACATGACAACAACATCGTCATCATCATTATCAACATCAACATCATATAACAACAGCAACAACAACAACATCATCATCATCATCAACAACATATAACCACAGCAACAGCAGCAACAACAACAATAATAGAAATAATAATAATCCAATCCAAAAGTCATTTGATATAGCGCCTTTTCCTTGTAGTTACAAAGCGCTGCACACACTACTCCATGTCTGGGCCACTCAAACTAAAATTTGTCACTTCACGAAGATCAGTCTATACAATCCAGTGTTCTCTAGCAAGATAGATGGGATTTGAGAAATTTCTTGAACTGGCTTACAGATGAGGCTGTCTTCACTATAGTAGGTAGGTGGTTCCACAATTTTGCGGCGACCACAGGGAAAGACATTTCACCTGCACGTCTCTTGGAAAGGCGCTGAGTAAGCCAGACAGATGAATATGAACGAGTATTGCGGACATAAGGACGTTTTTTTTTTTTTCTCTGAAGGGTGCGTTTTTATAATAATCGAAATATAAGTTGAAACATGTAATGATGTCGAATGGTTTTGCTATGTCTAGTTTTCATTCCGCTACGGTCATCGTACGATGGATTAGTCTACGATTTTCCTTACGATTTGGGAGGCATCGTTGGTGGTTACGGGTTACGGGTTACGATGTTTTATGTTTACATTATTTACGGTTATCGTGCGATTTCTTGTATTGGGCATCGTAGAGGGGCCAAAGACAAAGCCGTAAAGAGGCTTTACGGGGGTCGTAGGGAGATCGTGCGATTCCGTACAGAGGTTGTGCGAAGACCGCAAGGTGAAGATATCTTTATTCAATTTTTGAGCTCCAAAGCCCCTAAAGGGGCTCTTTCTATATACCGCGCTTTTGTTTTTTTATTTGATAACACGGACATAACGTTAAGCACAGGCCTAGAAATTATAGAAATATAGAAGTTGGGCATTTCTTCTTGTATATTTGTTGGGCAAACTGTTAATTAATTTGTTAACCAAGTTTAGTTTTCCTTAATTATTTGGCAAACTCTCGATTCTCACCAACTATTGGTCGAAATTCTGACCATCTTTTGGTGTTTTAATCAACAGCTGGTCAAAATTTGGACCAACAATTGGTAACAATCTTTGCCCAACTGTTTCGTTTGTTCAGTAGAGTACCAACGTTGGTCCAAAATTGGTTTTATACAATGTTATACAAGTTTTATAGATATATTTTGTGAATAGTTGAGATTAAAATGTAGAGAATACAAACATTTTGAAAATCTGTGTTAATCTTTTTAAAAAGTTGTTTTTGTCATGATTGTATTCGCCATTGGAAAATATTCAGATTTTTGTGGTGAACGATGGGCATCCGTCAAGGTAGAAATAGATAAACAAACATTGCAGACTCTTTTCGCAGTTTTATACATTATGATTGGCACCTTCCACCACAAAACAAGAATTATCAGGAGCATAGTTTTAAATCAAACAGATTTTAGTTGGAGTTGAGCATTTTATTTTGCCATCCTGGTGTTATTGAGGGGCTTTTAGATTTTCTAATAAGTAATGCTCCATATAAATTTGTATTTGAAATTTATTTGAACTGGATAAAATGCACGTTAATATATCCTGCATCAATTATTGCATAAGCGTGTCGTAATGTCCAAGTGTGACGCATCACATGAGCCATGCCGTGGCTTCACCTAGACCGTCCTTTCCTGGCGTCCATGTCGGACTTCCTGTCCTTCCACGATATTAGAAGGCCTGCAATTATCGCCTCTTGTTCCCTTCTTCTAATTTGTCTCAAATGCAATTGAAGCCAGAAAGGTGGTATGAACGGCATCTTTACTTCATCTGTGACGAAAACGGAAAGATCCCAAATTTCTGAAGATGGCCTATATATAGCTATCTGAAAAAATTGTCACCCCAAGGCAGTCGTACATCAATGGTAAGGAGACCCTGCGGTTATCATGCGATGACCCCTCGATATTACGGCTATCGAGAGATAAGCATGCGGGAACCCGCACGATCATCACACAGCTATGATCGTGCGGATATCATAAGATCCTACGATTTCTTTACGGTGCCTTTTTTGCTCCCCCTGTTGAAAAAAAAAAATCGTACGCTCGCTGCATGATCAGCGCAAGGCCTCAGCACAATGACCCTGCGCTGATCGTACGCTGCTACCTACGATGCCTTTAAGGCTACGATCCTACGATTTTGTATAACTCTGCGCTAAACAAAATCCTAGAGGCTACGGAGACCATGAATCCGTACGAAAAACGTACGATCGTCGTGTGCCACCCCAGGGAGATCATGCGATTAGAGGGATACGATCAGTTTACGGTCACCCTACGATGATCGTATACCAAAATATGTAAACTAGGCATAATATACATTGAAATTTAGCTTCGAAACAGTTTTGGAAGTGAAGATATGCGTGCATAATTGATGTAAGAAGAATGGAGGCGGGGAACGAAATGATTAGGAGTAACAGTCAATGAACTAGCATTGACATCATACAAGGGTGGAAACCAGTCCAACTAATTTAATTATCCCATGTTCCTAAAAGCATCCTTGTTATTAAAATGCGATGTCTGATAATCATCTTGCTCAATAATTTCATAAATATTCATTTTGGTTTGGGTGTTAACCTATTAGGTAATTGTTCTCTCGGCGTAAATGCCTTTCATTTTGTAAAGAAATAAACGTTTGTCAAAATGAAAAAAAAAACACAACACAATCAAACAAAAAATTTCGAGGATATTCTTGCGGTTCTGGGAAGAGTTCTTTTTGAAAATGATAGTGAAGAGAATGTCAATCTTGGAACTAAAAGAAATAGAAGAAAGAATGATTGAAACAGAGAGAGAGAGAGAGAGAGAGAGAGAAGAGTTAGAGAGAAAGAGATAGAGAGAAAGGGGAAAAAAGTCTTACGAGTGCGAAAGACCGACATGACCGATGTAAAAAGAAAGAGAAAAGTGAGAGATTTGAGATTTGTTCTCGTGGTTTGGGGGATGATTGATGCCGAATATACTCGCCGAGGGATCGAAGCGACCGAGCCGGGAAAGGGTGTAGGAAAGGGTTGTCATCAAAGTACACTCTAGGCCTATGATATATTTGAAAGGTTTATATCGCAACCTCGCTGCCAATTATGACTATTTTAGCACCTCGTTTGTCCACTTGTTTACTGTCCAAAGCACCCTGTTTCTGTATATTACGAACGAGCGAAGCGAGCGAGAAAAAAAACACTCTTTATAGAGTATCATTATGTCATCAAAATACACCATCATGCTTAGGCCTATAAGATAAATTTACATTCTTTGATATGATTCAAAGATAATCTAAATAACATATTCGATCACCTAATTGCCAAATATGTCGTTATTTAGCTCGTCACCTGGCATCCAAAAGCATTCTATTTCTATATGAGCCAGCGAAGCGCGCTACCGACCAAAAATTCTATTTTGCTGTAAAACGTAGAATTGCCACCACAATAAACTAGATGACTGTATTGATTGTATATTTTTATGTTACACCCCCATTTATGAGAAAGGAAGATGCAAATAAAAATGTACGCTACTAAAAGTCATAAGAATGGAGTAACAGTACACTAGAACCGGTTCTCAGTATTTTAAAATTCCATTTTCCTCGTCCGCTACGCTCGCTCATGAAGTCTAGAAACATGATCTTTTCGAGCAGCAAGCACTTTTATTCCCTCAGCAATATCTATGCAGCTAGGTGTCAAAGTGTCATTGATGATGTACATCTTTCCAAAGAATTCGAGGACACTTTGACACCTAGCTGCATAGATATTGCTGAGGGAATAAAAGTGCTTGCTGCTCGAAAAGATCATGTTTCTAGACTTAATGAGCGAGCGTAGCGAACGAGGAAAATGGAATTTTAAAATACTGAGAACCGGTTCTAGTGTACTGTTACTCCATTCTTATGACTTTTAGTAGCGTACATTTTTATTTGCATCTTCCTTTCTCATAAATGGGGTGTAACATAAAGAGATACAATCAATCTTACAATCAATTGCATCTCTTTAGTACATGGTTTGCCATAGACTTTCGAATGATATCAATCTTAAGATTGATTGTATTTTTTATATTCCCCCCCCCCCGTATTATAGGAATAGGCTATTAATCACAGGCGATTATCTCCTGAAAATCTTCTATTTTAGGCCCTCTTGCTGTTCGACTCCTTGCAGTTATTTCACTAACATATTATGAATAGCAGAATAGTATAACATTAGGTGTTTGTCTGGTACAACGTGTCAAGGAGGAGACGGGGAGGAGACACTAACTACATCTACGCTGATAACATCTATTTGTCTCTCAACATACATTTGGGATAACACAGTGTATTATAAAATGTTTGTCAAAGACATATTTTTTTGCAAAAGTTTTCTCCACAAGGCGCCCTGACGGGTGTGTTGAGAGACCGAAGGACATGAACTCATATACTTCTACATGGACCTAACACACTTCTGGCCATCAAGAGGCGTCTGGGATAACCCCTTGTGCTAAAAATGTTGGTTGAATTTATGGATTTCGCCACCATCTCTGTGGCGCACCTCGACAGTTTAAAGGAAGAGAGGCCTTTGCAATGAATTTAGATGTGTGCAGAGGGAAGGGAGAGAGAGAGAGAGAGAGAGAGAGAGAGAGAGAGAGGAAATGAAGGTATCGACATCAATGAAATAAAGTGACTTGTGAAATTGTTGTGACATACATACAAAATTGATATTGAATAAATTATGTGTTTGCCATGGAATATACCAGGCCGTACTCAAGGTTTCTGTAGGCGATAACATTTAAGGGAAAACGTGACTAAGATATGCATGATAATCTTGATAATGCACCATCTTTTGAAAATAATGACATGGTTTCGGAGGGGTTTTTAATATCGTTAATGTGCACTTAAAACAGAAGACGGCCAGTTACAATGCCATGTATTTTCCTCAAGTCTCTAGATACTAGATACAAATTTGAATATAAAGCTCCGTACACAACCAATTCATAATGATCCTGATGATAAGCCACATACCGATTACCCGAACAATAATATGATTTCTACATCTAATTCATTCTCATTTGGAGACAAATTAGATTGCTACGTTATTGATATAATACTTTAACACTGGCGTAGCCAGGAATTTAAAAAAAGGGGGGCAAGGCGAGGGAGGGTGTGTGAGGGGGGGGGGGGTATTCCCCTCCCACGGTAGGGAGATTTTTTTTTCTGCACACTAAAATTCAGTATTAAGGGTAACTTATATGAGAAGTGGCATATGCTAATCCCTTATAAACCCCTTACCCTCGCTTTTTATGTTAGTTAGGTGAAGTGGATTCGATGAAAGTTTTTTTTCTTGCTCGCCGATCAACAGGAAGGGGGGGGGGCATGCCCCCTTGTGCCCCCCTTAGCTACGTCAGTGTACTTTAATTCAGTTAAAAGTGTTTGAAATTGGATTAAATATTCGTGTGACCATGTTGACCTTGCTCTATTTACATCAATATACAATGTGGTAGAGAGCTCAGTCATAATGGTCTTGCTGATTAAGGTTGATTGTCGGTTTCCAGGCAGAGGTGTCGCGGAATGAAATGTTGATCATTATGAAAAGATGAATAAGATCCAGTTCTCCATGCAGAAATAAAGCAGGGAGTGGGGCCAATTAAGTGAAAGAGAGAGAGAAAGAGAGAGAGAGAGACAGAGAGACAGAGAGAGAGACAGAGAGAGAAAGAGAGAGGAGGGGAGTGATGGATTGAAAGGACAGAAATATCTATATAAAAAAAAAAAATCCTCTTTGTGTTTCAGGAACCTCCCAGTCTACCTCCAGTATCAGGTACATAAAGGGCTACATCTCTGAAAAAAAAAATACAGATTTCTTTTTATCTACACATCTCTTTGTAAACACCAAATAAAACCAACCAATTCCTTATTCATGCTCCAATATCACGCATTATAGTTTTGGGTTACAAGGAGGGGAAAATTACGATGGGGAGGGGTCAAATAAAAATTTAGTGCTGAACAACTATGTTTAGAACCCTTAGTATTGAATTAGTCTTTTATTTTGTCTCGAATATACCTCTCAAACTAATAATTTCCATTATTTAATCACCATTCTGTATAATTATTTTTCACTACGAATACTTAGAAGTGACAAGATGAGAAAAAGAAACCTCTCGCAATATCACTTCACAACAGATTACTAATCACAACACAACACAACTTCACAACAATTTTTCAACAAATTACTAATCACTTCACAACAGATTCGGCGCCATCACGAGCAAACATAGTCCGACAGAAGAGCTCGGTCTTTAGAGAGATCCAGCAAGGGTGTCTAAAGAATCACGTGATTGAAACCAAACGTGCACTGTCATTGGTCAAATGCAGCACCTCGCACAACAACCGAGATGACTGTGTGTCTTTCAATATTTGGGATGGTGTGTGTGAACTCAACAACCAGGTGGTAGGGGGCGCTGGTGTTAGTGGATATGATTTCATGGATGTCGAAGGGTGTAAATACTATGAGAAGCATTAGATCTCGTCAAACATCCCCCAAAACGTAATGAAAACGAAATTTTGGAACATGAGAACAATTCATGCGATTATACAAGCTTCATTTACAAGTGAATGTATGATAGAAATATTGTTATTGGTTGTGAGTACAACCGACGGATGACTATTCAGATTAATGGTATGTATGTAGTATATAATTCTTTTGGAAAAGAAAGGAATTAGGTTTTCTGACTCAACCCAATTGTCGATCGAAGCCAAGATGAATTTAGTTCGTGAAATTACCTTATTAGAGGTAGTATATGGTGAAAATCACCAGTCTGTACACTTGACTTATCATTCAATGAATTATCTACTTTGATATTAAGTAACTGTAATAAAGCACAAATAATGAAATGGTTTTACATGCCAAGCACATCTTGAGCAATCACATGAGCGTGCTTTTATATACAGTTCGTGCCTGAAAGCAAAGACTGTTTTCTTGCCGACATGATATAGATATTGAGATGTTGTTAAATTGAGCTTTGTTAAAGTTTTACGTAACACATCTTAAATTGAAGGGGATGGGGGACGTAAAAAAATAAATTGTAATTACACCCCCCCCCCCCCATTATGACCCTTTGCTTTCATACAACGTCCTTGGAGAGGGTAAAAGTCTTTTATATCACATTTTCAAAAGAGAATAGCAACGTCAACGTTTACATCAACATAAACGTTACTTAGAGATGGCATTGTAATCTTAGTGCCCGAAGTGTTGAGGGCCTTGATGAGGGGTTGGTAGGCGTGGTCAGCATGCCAAAACGGAATTTACATCACCTTAAACAAGATAGTGCCTGTCCAAACCGGCGGCAACAAAACCCGTCTATGCTGCCAATATTAAAAGTTTTTTTTTTTTAATTTTCGCTCACTCACTACGCTGGGCTTGCCAGCCGAAATCGCCTTAAACGCATTATTGTGCCCGCCCGGACCTTCAACAATAAAACCCATTTTATGTACCAAACATTATTAAAAGAGAAGTGTATTTCATGCTCGATCACTACGCTCGCTCGCCAAAATGGAATTAACATCGCCTTAAACACGATAGTGCCCTCCCAAACCTGCAGCAACAAAACCTGTTTATGCTGCCAATATTATAAGAGAAATGTTTTTATTTTGGCTCCCCCGCCAAAATGAAATTAACATCGCCTTAAATACTGATTCAACCTTATTATTTTTTTTTCTTTCCTAAGAGTTTTACAGTACGATCCATATAGGGAAATGTTTTATTAGGTAGTTCTCAAAAGAAAAGATTTCTTATTTGTATACATGTACATTCAAAACATTTGTGGCTCAAAATACAAGGAACAGAAAACAGAATCTGGATGAAAAAGAGAGTTTTAAAAAATGATATGGATAGGGAAAGGGAGACAGGGAGAAATAGGGGTTAAAGAAAAAATGAAAGAGAGTGAAATGTGGGAGAGGGAGAGAGAAAGAGAGAGAGAGAGAGGGAGAAGGAAGGAAAGAGATGGAGGGAGAGAGAGCGAGAGAGAGAATAAAGGGGGGGGGGGGGAGAACTGAGAACAAATAAACAAAAAAGAGGGGAGGTCGAGATAAAGGTCGGCTGCTATCGACTCAAGCCTTTTTGGCTTATAATGACTGGCCCCTGCATTTATATTTTCTTTCTTCATTAAAACCAACTCTATCATTTTAATATCATCTAAGCATACATATTCTTCCTTTGTATATTTGTCACACTGTACTTGTATCAATTTGATTTGTATCGTTATATTTTCCAATGTTTGTATCTTTAATAAATGCAGAAACTTCTGCTAAAAAAAAAGAAAGGTAAAGGGGGGGGGGGAGGGAGCATCCACACCCACACTCGCCTGCATCCCCCTCCCCGCACACACACACCCACACATATTAAATGTTGTTACCATGCGCAACTACCATTAGCTAAACTGGACCTTTTCTCTGTTAAGGATTTGGTATTTTTTCTTGAAACTTTGAACAGGAAAAGGCACTCAACAAAGTGATGTATTCAGAAAGTGTCGTTACATATGAGCACTGTATAATGAGCACAAAGAATCAGTTATTATTATATCACACGCCATTTTACAGCTATAGACTTATGAAAAGTACCATGTCATGTAATTGAAAACTGAAATGAAATGTCGAGATTTGCCGCTCTATGTAAGGTGATTGAGTGGATCAATCATTGTACGGAAAAGAGAAAAGAAACAAATAGAGGAGAGGACGAAACAAAGAAAGGTAGAGAGGAGAGGAGGATCGGATCATTCACATCCACACTCGCGCGCATCTACACCCCCCCCCCTCCCGCACACATTATACTAAACGTTGTTACCATGCGCAATATTAGCCAAATTAGACTTTTTCTCTGGTAAGGATTTTGTATTTTTCTTGAACAGGAAAAGGCATTCAGCAAAGTGAAGTGATCAGTAATGTTGTATATAATTATGAGCACCGTATATTGAGAACAAATGATCAGTTTACTGCTAAATCGCACTCCATTTTAAATCTAGGCTTATGAAAAGTACCATGTCGTGAAATTGAAAACTGAAATGCAATGTCGAGATTTGCCGCTATATCTAGGGTGATTGAGTGCATCAAATGTACTGAAGGTTTAAAGATATCAGTCCGTTGAATGGCAATTTAATTAAGAACGGATTCTTAATGATTAATAAATGCCACATCAATACATTCAACAATTCGGAATGCAAATAATTATTAGTGGAACCTGTTGAAAAAATTAATGCGCGTCTCTCGATGTGCGAAGATTAGGCCCAATTCATTTGTCACCAACTACATTGAAACCATGCTTATACGAAATGAGAGGGACCTTGCCGATTCATTTTACATTCTGTTGCCGTGATTAAATTTCATTGTGACATTCTCAATTTTCCTATTCAGAATAAAATCATATTTAAGAACGTTTCATTTTTCGTTCTTGTCATTCGAGAACTTTCATCTGTTGGAGAACGGTTATAGTTCCTCCGGCCTGTATACATGGTATATCCTCAACATCGAATGCCGCTAATAAAACAACTTGTGATCAAAGTCCAGTTCCCGAGAAAAGGCAATGAATTGTTCAAAAGCTCTCGTAGTCTTTTTAGCGGTCAACATTTTCGTTGTCTTTGTACTTTCCAGCTCGACCGAGGAGGATGGTAAGTGATATTGCCTAAAGCTGAAAAATTGGCCTACCCTTTCCGTAATCTTCGTTGATGAGGGATGGGGAGGGGGAGTATCCTTTGAAAACAAATTCGTTTGACATTTCACGAAAGTCTATGTTAAACGACTTGGAAAGGATTATTTAATTATTTCATTCTCTAAAATTCTATGATATTTTGTATTCTAAAATGTTCAATTTTTGTTATTTTTTTCCCGCCAACTGTGGTCCAAAATCTGATTAAACTCCCAGTTATGTAAACATGGTAAAGGGACACTATGATAGCTTTATATTTTGCATAACATATTTTATCTATTCAATTTTTTGTATGATTTATAATTCATTATTCATGTCATGCATGGCACTGCAATTTCATCGACATTTTACAGAGCTATATCACGAGTCAAAAGACCATATATTTAGTTTAACTCTGTAATTTTTGGTCCTCCAGAATGTTCAGTTTTTATAAAAATTTCAATCTTTCATCAACTTGGGTCAAATGTCTGTTAAAGTATTGAATATTATCTATTTTTCATATTTTTATTCATCGTTTGATTCATTTCATATCAGTCTATTTTTCGAACATCATTTCATTCATTCATTTTATCATCTTTTTTTTTTTTTTTTTTTTTTTGGGGGGGGGGGGTTTGTTTTTGTCAGATGAAATTCCGAAATCTCGTACAGCAGATTGATTTTTTGAAACGGCTGAGTTATATTATTCTTAAAATCAATCTGAGATCCAAGGTATTTAGAAAATTTTCAAAATTGTTACCAACGAGAATCTGTTTTTCTCTCGAACCCACCGACAATGTCCAATCTTTGCGAGGCTTTAAGACGACCTCGGACGATTTCCTTCATAATTCTTGAGTTTTTGAAATGAAACTCCAAATATGCGGAAAGAGTTACCAATTCCGGAAATAGAAGTTAGAACCCTGAATCGTTTCCAGAGATTATTTCGAAATGTTCGTTGATCTAAAGATTCGTTAATCCGAAGATTCGGTATACCCATTGTTTGTTAATTCAGGAGGTTCTTAATTCTGAAAATGAAAAAGGGTTCATAATTCCGAAAATGAAAGAGCTAGGGTCCATGATAATAACAAAAATAATAATGATAATCCGTTCTGGTATAGCGCATATCACATTATCATATTTAATGTCTCTATGCGCTTCCAAAGGACTAAAAAATCCTAAAAATTCCTAAGAATCATATAAGATTTATCATTAGAAATGAAATAGGGTTCATTATTCTAAAAATTAAAAAAAGTGATTCTGAAGGTTCATAATCCCTATAAGATGAGAAAGGCTATGTAATTCCTTATTTCATTCTCATGAATGTAAATCATTTTATTTTCAGAAATATGAACGCTTTTTAATTTTCAGAACTACTGTATATAGGCCTAAGTCGTAAGAACTATCAAATTGTGGATTTCTGAATCGGAATTATGGACCTTTGGAATAATAAGTAAACCCTCTCCAACCAAGTTTTTATTTGTTTTATCTAAACTATACTCACTGCAGATTTTAGTACATCTTCCTCTTCGGATGTCTGTGACAATCCTACTTTAACAAACATGTTTAGTGGACAAAGTAGACAGGTAATAACACATTGAATGAATATACATCTATGCAGTATCTTTATACACGTAAAGATAACACCCTGTCATTTTTATTCATTTATTTTATTTTATTTTTTTGCTGAGGCAGTATTCATACTACTCCAGTTCATATCTGTATTAATCTTATGTGATTTTTTTTATCCATAGAAGAAAAAAATATGGTTATAAAAGTTTAAAGGAAACATTTGCATTGTTGTATTTTGAAGCTACACCGAATTTGGGAGCTTTTTATTTATTTATAATGTATATAAATTGAATGCTTTTTTTACATTGTGGATCGTCATTCACATGTACAAACTATTTTGCAAGGATTGCATCAACTGGACAACGCTTTCCAAATGATTTTTTTTTTGCATATCAGCATTCAGTATTTATCTTGAATCAATGAAAAATAACGTTTTCTTTTTCATGAAATTGTTAAATTTTCAAGTTGCTATCTCATCCTAAAATAAAAAGTAGGTTACCAATGAGCGGTGCTTAATTGAAATAAATTACTCTTTCTCACTCATTGTCCAATTTGGTTTTGTTTTCGAACAATCCAGTCCATGATTTCTAGCTAAATCAAAAGCAGATTACAAAGTTGTTTATTTCTATAATTGGAAGGTGGTTTTAGGAATTTTACTTACGAATAACGATGTTTGCCCAACAATAATACATTTGGAATCTTATTAGGCTATATGTCGACGGGTTTTAAAAGAATGATTCTATTCCAAGTTTTTCCCCATTTTATTTCTTCTGTAGAAAAGAAGTGCTACAGAGCGGGGTAAGTAAGACGGAGTCATTAAGTCTTTAGGAAAATCGAGTTTACATACTTCCAAAAATTTATATTTTTTCCATAAAAAGAGGGGTAGAACAGAGAACTATAGGCTCGCAAAAGTACAGTGTATAGTGTTTGGCAGTCAATATGTCTTTGTTTCATAGGCAGGCATTATGACACTGGCATGCTGAACTATAGTCCGCCAGATATATTCTTATAGTCTTGCCCAGTATTGCTCCTAATAATCACAGTTACCATTATAAGTTTTGATAATGACTGTATCCACATATTTTAAGAAAAAAATCTTAACAATGAATTTGACGATATCCTGGAAAAAATATTTGTTTCTGGATTTTTTCCCTTTGATATGGAAAGTAACTACTGATGGAAGTTTGGTATTTGCTATCTAAAAATAGATTTGAGCAATAAATTTGTTCATCGTGATGGTTATTTGACTTGTCATTTTGAACAGCTTAGTGGTATACACGTAAATGTGCATATCCTCCTCAACTTCTCAACTTCTCAACTGATGTTACTTCTGACATTCATTAGTCATTTAGTTCTAGTTTATCAGTATATCTCAGATAATCTCCTAAATAATCATGGAAATAATTAGCAAAAGAACGCAGGTTCTTCCTTTTGTTAATGACAGGTGTATATCATTTTGTTTGATAGCCTTTTGACATCATGGTATGATAAAATTTTGATAAATAATGAAGGTTTCAGAGCAGATATTTGATTAATTAAAGTAATTTATTAAAATACATGCATATCTTTCTTTAGCACATGTTTAAGATACAGATGCGACTAAACCAAAATCTTTGAATGTTGGGATGAACGAAAGATAAAAACAGAAATGCTCCCCAGTGCTCAAAATCTTGAAAAACATTATTTACGACGCGTTTAACTTTTGTTCATAGTTATTGGATGTAATGAAGGTGGTGGTTCTCCAACGATAACCATCGAGTGCCCGGAATCAGCGATCACCATCATCAAAGGAGTTTGTGTAACGGTTCCTTCATGCGATTCTTATGACCCCTCCCTGGAAAGCAAGTGTGATGTCAGTGACAAGACGGCACAGTGGAATGCGTACTGCAAGATATACAATCCTTGTACCATCACTGGCTCATGTTGGGGTGGTTCAACGTGTCTAGGAGAAGACGCTAAAGACACTTCCTACAGCTACATCTACGCTGACTATCAATGTAAGATATTCTCATGAGAACTAGAAGGGAATCAAATAACTTTTGTTTTAACACGCAGTTTTTCATAGTCATTATGACTCTCAGCAAAATTGTTTTTCTTCTGATTATTATTAATTTATCTTCTCGGGAGTCCGGAGGGTCCAGAAATTTGAAAGGGACCGGCGCTTATAAGATAAGGGGCACGAGGTTGTTTTTGAGAATTTCTTTGAATACCTTATGGGTTTTATTGGAACTAAAATTTATTCCGTCTTCACAATCATCACGAATATCAAAGCTGAACTTTCATATATCTAAGATAAGAGAAATCAAAGAGATACATACCTTTCTGTCAGTCTAAGAGTGTGACATAGAAATCTTTAATCATTGCCGTTAGTAGTACTTTGTATACCTTTAGTCAAAAGGCTGCTTCAATATGCGATATGATACATATTTACAGCTTTACCGCGCACATCGATAGTTGGTTATCACGTGACAACTTTTCACTCAGTAGGATACCGAATAACCCAGAAAAAGAGACAGGCCCAATATTAGTTCTGATATGAAATTTTATCGATGTGTTTGTCAGGTATATTAGACAATCTTAGTATATCTTAATATATATTAAGTGTGTTTGTTATGTATCCAATCAATTTTCATAAGATTAGAAATGAATAAATAAATAAATAAATAAAATTGATTGTCAAAATGATTAAAAAAAAACAACTTTTTAAACAAAATCTTGCTTCATACAGGTTTCTCCGATTCGGCTACAGAAATTCCATCTCAAACACCAGGTATCTATATAACCAAAAGTTAAAAAATGTAGATAAAACCACAATCCCTTTGCCATACCGGAACCCGCATTGCTGTCTTCAACGGAAATAACTCTGAAAGAAATGTAATATCAAGCTATTTTCCATGAAAACTGATGGCATGTGATGCATGACTTACATCAGTGACCTATATACAGGGCTCAGCGTGGGCATTTCTACCCGTTGTTTTCTAATGTTTTAAAATCTGATTTCCGTATAAGGGTATGGTTATCCTATAATTTATCATCCATGGACATGACTGTTCATTTATATGATGAACTAGCTAATTTGAACTTGGGTTTGAATCTTCATTCAACTTCAAAATAAAATTTACCATGAGGCCATGTTTACAGCATATCGCTGACTTATGATTTATGACTTATCAAAATTATTTAAAATCTATCAGTTCGTTTTTTTTTCTAGCTTTTTAATACGTACCTCCTTAAAATGGTTTATGGATAGCGGTTATACATAAACACGCAATTATTATTTATTATAGTTCTTACACAGTGCTTGATAGGATATCAAAATGCTTCTTTTCTCCTTTTGGTTATTTCCATAGATTTTACGACAGTTCACGGACCACTGCCCCAAAAACCATCACCAGCGGACATAGTTCGACAGAAGACCTCCCTCTTTAGACAGATCCATGAACGGCGTCTTAAGAATCACGTGATCGAAACCAAACATGGATTGTCACTGGTCGAATGCGGCGCTGAGTGTAACCAGCGAGGCGATTGTGTGTCCTTTAACATTGGCAATGGTGTATGTGAGCTCAACAACCAGGTGGTAGGCGGAACTGGTGTCCGTAACAATGAATTCGTTCAAGTTGAGGGATATAAATACTATGAAAAACAGTAAACTAGTGTGCAGTTTTAAGGATGTACATATATTAATATCTGGGAATAGACTACAGTAATTACATGGGCAATTAGAGAAATTTCTGGGCAAAAATGTTGAAAAATGTCTTTATGTCTATAGTTTTTCATTTCATATTTCATATGAGTAGTAATGATATCCGAAGAGAAGTTCAGCATGAAAGACGAATATAATTATTACACTTCAAACTAATTGAGTAAAATGATTTAATGAATGTAGATTTTTCTTCATGTTTGTAAGTTTTATTTTTGAGCCCGGCGCTCTGTTCCGCTCCGCGCCGCACCCTTTCCAGATAAGGCACTAAAAGGGGATATTTTTTCAAAATTACTTTTTAAGAATTAAAGAACGGACCGATTGTTCCCCTCGATGTTTCAAAATACTCTTCATAATTTATAAAGCAGCAAAAATTATTAGGGCACCATAATTAAGTCTTAAAATCTGAGTTCAAGTAATGAGTTATAATCATATGTCGAATATCTAGAAGGTAACATAAATCTGAACACAAAACATGACACCAGACCTTCAAGACTATGATGATGACGATGAATAAAGGCAACGAGGGTGGAAAAATAATATGAACATGTTAGGAAAAGAGAAAAATGATGGACAGCATGGGGTGGTGGAATTCTGGATTCAAGTATCGAAAAATCAAATGATGATTACGATAATAATGATAAAAAAGACATAACCAAAAGTAACTATTTCGACCTTATTTAAAAGGGCACTTCTTTATATCGAAATGTTATAGAAGAACGAAAAGATGGCGTCGAATGATATTGCTCCTATACATTTAAAATTAGTCTCAAAATAGTTTGGTTTACAAACACCCATTATATAATAGATCTCAGTGAAAAGAATATGCGTAAAAGTTTGAAATCGATTAATGTTTTTTGGTAGCGTGTGTACAGTCAATGAACTGGCATTGACATCATAGGGCGGGAACCGGTCTAACTAATTTAATGATCCAGTGCTCCTAAAAGCATGTTGTTATTAAACTGTGGTGGTGTTTTAATCATTTTGCCCCAATATCTTCATAAATATTTATTTGGGTTATGGTGTTAGTTATATATATTTAAAGAAATAAATGTTTATCAGAAAAAACAAACAAACAACCAGCAACATTCATTATATCCAAGGATGTTGTTGTGGTTTTGAGAAGAAGGGTTACCATGGTAGCGTATTTGGAAACTGGTGGTGAAGAGAATATCAACCTTGAAACTAACAGAAATTGAAGAAAGAGAATGAATGAAAGAGAGGGAGAGAGAGAGAGAGAGGGAGAGAGAGAGAGAGAGAGAGAATAGATTGTTCAAGAGTTCAAGAGTTCAAGAGTTTATTTTTCATTTCCAAAACACAAATAACAAAATCTAGAAATCAAACGTACATAACTATTCGTATACCTTTTTTACAATGGAGTGGAGACGGACTACTAAACAGATATTGTCCAAATGATTAATATGAATAATGGATTTAGGACAGCCAATAGGAAAAGGAATCCACCATAAAAAGTGGATATCATTCAAACGGCTTATCACAATCATGCTTTTTCCGAACTTATCATTCTGTGCTTGGTAGATACCAAGAGTATAGCGAGTTATAAAGTGTGTAAAGATTGTTTCAGATGTCTCGTTCCATTCAAGATAAAGCATTACGATGGATCCTAAATGGAAGACAACAATAGCTATGTTTATCATCGCTGGATTAATAAACGTCACAGCTGGATCGGCTACGGAACAAGGTGAGAAAAAAAACTTCGAACTATTAAAAATAATGTGTTTGGAAAAAAAATAACTCGTCAGGATAGAAACGGGGGGGGGGATATACTTTTGTCTTTTACCCGAATGTCACTTTTCAAGTGAGCAAGCGAAGTGAAAATACGAGATTTTTGTCGCCCTAATATCAGAATTTTATTTTTAAAGATCTTTTTGTAAAAAAATCAATGTTAACTTTCCTCTCTCCATTTTGTATAGCAATCAGGAAAACATCTCAAAAATAGTGATAACCTCCTTCAATTTACTTTAATAGTTTGCAGCAATAACGCGTTTTATCAGTTTTCATGAGTTTTTTTTTTTCTTAGATACTTATTTATATTTTATGTCTTTCCTGCGCGCTGTAAAATCATCGGCTAGACAGGGAGATGGAAGTTATTCAGATGTGTGGCATCAGCATGACCTGCGTTTTTAAATTAGGGTTTTATACATCTCTTAAGATATGCAAAATTTTGTAAACTTTGAGCTATCATCTCTGAGTCCTCAAGCGAGGAACCGGAATAAAGGTCATAGGCCACTTGAAGGTCTATACTCCAGTCCTTGACTAGGGTGTAATAACTTATGTCCTTTTATAGCAGTGGTGTGTCAAGCACTGGATTTTGATTTCGATTTTTGATGTGTTTTCAAGTTCGATTTATATTTGTTCAACAATAAGATACAAAACATACGCATATAAATCAAGTGACATAGTTCAACGATCAGTACAATACAGTTCAATGCAGTAAATAATTTCCAGTAATAGTAGTCGCATAGTATACTAGTTTAAGAACGTGAGGTAATTTATTATTACGTATTATTAAAAAGCGTAGATTGTCAGGATAGGTCTCCATTTAGCATGTTTAGCTTACAAAGGGAACTGGAGAAAACAACAGAAGTGACATAGAAAGCAAAGGGAAACGGTAAACAAACAAACAAAAAAAATCTGGGGAAAAAACGAGATGATTGTCGAGTGGATGAGAATGAGAGAGAGAGGGGAGAGAGGGAGAGAGGGAGAGAGAGAGGGAGAGGGAGAGGGGGAGGGAGAGGGGAAGAGAGAGAGAGGGAGGGAGAGGGAGAGGGGAAGAGAGAGAGAGGGGGAGCGAGAGGGGAAGAGAGAGAGGGGGAGCGAGAGGGGAAGAGAGAGAGTGGGAGAGGGAGAGGGGAAGAGAGAGAGAGAGAGAGAGAGAGAGAGAGAGAGAGAGAGAGAGAAAAGCAAAGTGGAGAAATCTGCAACCGTGCAATATTTTCTTATGATAAAACAAGGATTTGAATATATATTTCAAGAAAGTGAGAAAAGGGATTTATATAGTAAATATGGACAGGGGAGGGATTTTAATTTGTTTGATATCCGTACAACAAGTCAGTTTGTTGATCTTTTTAAATGACGCAGTCTCTCTATTTCCTTTAGGTTAGATCGATACTATTCCAAAATGGAACCTGCAGTTTGAAAAAAAAGGAGGGGAAAAAGAAAGGTGCTAAATAAGCAAAAACAACCCAATTGCTGAAGTAATGCCAGCATTTTCGCCCGAAAGGCCTTGAACCATAGAGTTACATACTTAGTGCGTGTGTCATGCAATGCGAAGCATCAAGTGCTGTAATATAAGTAGAAGGGATGGGGTTACACCGACTCAACCTTTTAAATCTGATTCCCCAGTCCATCTGTACTAACGAGGGTGATTATGTTGTTTTTCCATATCATATCTGTTTTCATATTTTGTAGTTATTGGATGTAATGAAGGTGGTGTTTCTCCAACGATAACCATCGAGTGCCCGGGATCAAAGATCAAAATCATCAGAGGAATTTGTGTACGGGTTCCTTCCTGTGATGCTTATGACCCCTCCCTGGAAAGCCAGTGTGATGTCAGAGATATGACGGCACAGTGGGCTGCGTACTGTAAGGCATACAATCCTTGTACCTTCGCTGGCTCATGTCAGGCTGGTTCAACGTGTCAAGGAGGGGACGCTACCTACATCTACGCTGACTATCGATGTAAGTTATTCTCATGAGAGCTAGAAGGGAATCAACTAATAATATTTTTGTTTTACACACATTTTTTCAGTGTCATTCTGGCTCTAAGCAAATTTGTTTTTCTTCTGATTATTTACTGTTTAAAAAAATTCTTAGGAATCTGGAGGGTCCAGAAATTTGAAAGGGATGGGCGCGAGGTTCATTACAAAATTTTCCTTGAATACCTTATAGGTTTTATCCGAACCAATTTTTTTTTCTGTCTTCACAATCTTCAGTAAAATCTGAACAGCTGAACAGTCATTATATCTTAGAAAAAAAAATCAAAGAGATACATATACCTTTAAGTCAGCCTAAACTGTGTGACATAAGAATCTAGTAATTTAATCACTACTGGCAATAGTACTTAGTACTAGTTTGAGTCAAAAGGTTGCTTGGATACGCGGTATATGATACATTTGTAAAGCTTTATTGTGCACATTGATAATATAGTATTACTTGCCTTTTTTTAACTCAATGGGATACTCCTCTAGGAAGAACAGAGCCATTTGAATAATGGCACTGAATAGAGCTTCCAGCCATTTGATATATTGACTTCCATGTATTTTTTGTTTGTATTGCTTTTTATATGGAAAATAAAACCAACCAACCAACCAACCATGACATATACCCCAAAAGAAAGGAAGGATGTTAGATCTTATCTTAACTGTTTATCGGTATGTTTGGCACGTAGGCAGTTTATATGCTCGTGTATATTTAGTGCTTATTATGCTTCCAAGCAATTGTCAAAATGACTTTTTTTTCTTTAACAAAATCTTACCTCATTCAGGTATCTCCGATTCGACTACAGAAACTCCATCTCAAACACCAGGTATTTACATAACCAAGAGTAGGAAACATAGATGAAACCGCAATATCTCAGAAAAATCGATGAAGTCAGTATTAATTTTCTACGCATGAAATTGTAACTTGGGTAGATTTTATGGATTATGCATGGAAATTAACAAGATTGACGAACGGTTATAGACACCTGTGTTGGGAAGTAAAAATTCATATTGGAAGTTGAGCTTATTCTCTTGGGATTTGGCTTGGGCTCGGGCTAGATTTATTCGGACATCACTATTACAGAGGGGAGGCATCGCAGTCGAATGGCCTCAGGCGCTTGACTGGAGACCACGAATCGGGGGTTCTATCCCCGGTACGGCACTTATACCCTTGAGCAAGGCATTTTATCTCCATCGCTTTTTTATCGTACATTCAATAAATTATTGTGCCAAAGGCATATTGATACCAACATGTGCATGTGTGCGTTTCATGAAACAACAACAACAACAACAACCCCCCCTCCCCCCCCCCAAAAAAAAAAATTACCAAGTGTCTGAGAATATAATAGTGTTCAACTAATATGTACATATATTTTTTCATTATTGGCAATGCCATCACCAGCGGACATAGTTCGACAGAAGACCTCACTCTTTAGACGAATCCATGAAAGGCGTCTTCAGAATCACGTGATCGAAACCAAACATGGATTGTCATTGGTCGAATGCGGCGCCGAGTGTAATCAACGAGACGATTGTATGTCCTTTAACATTGGCAGTGGTGTGTGTGAGCTCAACAACCAGGTGATAGGGGGGACTGGTGTCCGTAGCAATGAATTCGTTGAAGTTGAGGGATATGAATACTATGAAAAGCAGTAAAGTGGGTCGATTTTTTTTAAATTAATGAGCAATCACCAAGAATTTTTATCTAGATCTCTTCATGTTTGTAAATTTTAGTTTGGAAAAGATTAATGTTACTACCAACTTCCAGTTTAATTGTTAATTTGATTTTTCCATGTGCATATCAAAGTCATGGTAGCACAGTGTTTTTTTCAATATCAGCTTTTTCTGAACGAATAATGTTATAATCCTTTGAAACTAATAAGTAAGTATAAGTATAAGTATGAGTATAAGTATAAGTATAATTATTGTGTTTTGTTATGATGAATGTAATGATTGCTTATTTGATTGATGAGTTAATTCATTGTAATTCATTATTCTGTATTCTCCGTGGTGTAAAAAAAATATGTATTAATTCAGTATGAAATATGTGTTTCATAGTCTACTAAAAAGGGGATACCGAAACCTTCATTTAAGAATTATTGAACAGAAAGACTGTTTTCCCCTGACATTTGAAAATACACTTCATGATCTATAAAATGTAGCGACAAAGATGATGCAGGGTGCCATAACCGTTGATTCTCTGCGAAAAGCTCAATAAGTGGATAACACAAGTACTTCTAATCTGAGTTGTTCAAGCCATGATATATTATTGCGTAGAACGTGTCGAAAACAAAAGGCCACTTAAAGCCAACTTCAGTTGACACCAA